>JALMGJ010000003.1:80683354-81290854 GCA_023362775.1 Charina bottae | reverse complement strand
CATCTTGTCTGCCTCCTGAGGAATCTGTATAACGACCAAGTAGCAACGGTAAGAACAGAGCATGGAACAACGGACTGGTTTAAGATTGGGAAAGGAGTACGGCAGGACTGTATACTCTCACCCTACTTATTCAACCTGTACGCAGAACACATCATGCGACGTGCTGGGCTTGAGGAATCCAAGGCTGGAGTTAAAATCGCTGGAAGAAACATTAACCATCTCAGATATGCAGATGATACCACTTTGATGGCTGAAAGCGAGGAGGAGTTGAGGAGCCTTATGACGAAGGTGAAAGAAGAAAGTGCAAAAGCTGGGTTGCAGTTAAACCTCAAAAAAACCAAGATTATGGCAACCAGCTTGATTGATAACTGGCAAATAGAGGGAGAAAAACTGGAGGCAGTGACAGACTTTGTATTTCTAGGCGCAAAGATTACTGCAGATGCTGACTGCAGCCAGGAAATCAGAAGACGTCTACTTCTTGGGAGGAGAGCAATGGCAAATCTTGATAAAATAGTTAAGAGCAGAGACATCACACTGACAACAAAGGTCCGCATAGTTAAAGCAATGGTATTCCCCGTAGTAACCTATGGCTGTGAGAGCTGGACCATAAGGAAGGCTGAGCGAAGGAAGATAGATGCTTTTGAACTGTGGTGTTGGAGGAAAATTCTGAGAGTGCCTTGGACTGCAAGAAGATCAAACCAGTCCATACTCCAGGAAATAAAGCCAGACTGCTGACTTGAGGGAATGATATTAAAGGCAAAACTGAAGTACTTTGGCCACATAATGAGAAGACAGGATACCCTGGAGAAGAAGCTGATGCTAGGGAAAGTGGAAGGCAAAAGGAAGAGGGGCCAACCAAGGGCAAGATGGATGGATGGTATTCTGGAGGTGACAGACTCAACCATGGGGGAGCTGGGGATGGTGACGGCCGACAGGAAGCTCTGGCGTGGGCTGGTCCATGAAGTCACGAAGAGTCGGAAGCGACTGAACGAATAAACAACAAAATGGACTTTTTTATTAGTATTTTAGTTTTTGACTGAAATTGTGAGCTAAAGAATGTATGTTTTATAGTAACTATGTTTTTTTATTATTAGTATTTCATTGTTTGATTGAAATTGTGAGCCAACTGCAACAAAATTTCATTCTATTGTGCACTTGTTGTATAGTGTATAGTGGGATGACGATAAAGTTATTATTCTATTCTAAGTTATTATTCTATATGCATTTGTTCTTAAGGCTTGGTCTTGTGCAGCCAGAATTAGCCCCTCTGTCTCTTTCTTCAACTTTCCTGCTCTTAGCCATTGCCATGTCTTGTTGTTATCTGTTTTGCCTGCTAGATTTTTTGTGTACTGGCCATGTAATACTTTGCCTTGCCATGCCTCTTTTCTATTCTTTATTTGGTCTTTCTTGTAGGCCAGTTTGGTCTCTTCAGTATTCAGTAAGCCTTTATGGTATACTAGCTTCAGTGCATCTTCTTCACTTTCCTTCAGATATTCTTCCAATGCCATTTTTACTTCTTCAACTGTCTGGTGTACTTGCCACATTCCGTGCCCACCTATGCTCCTTGGTAAGTAGAGTCTATCAATGTTGCTGCGTGGATGAAGGACATGATTCATTGTCATTGTTTTTCTGGTATTCCTATCCAGGGCTTCTAGTTCAGCTTGAGTCCAGTCCACTATTCCAGCTGTGAATCTAATGACTGGAATTGCTCAGGTGTTAATTGCCTTAATGGTATTTCTGCCACTGAGTTTGAACTTTAAGATCTTCTTCACTCTTCTGATGTATTAATTACTTCTTCTTGTCTTCAGTGTGCTTGATGTTGTCAGCCTGAAGGATGCCCAGGTATTTGTAGTGATCTTCTTCATCCAAACTCATGATGTTATTTCCATGGGGCATCTTGATTCCTTCAGTTTTCACTATTTTTTCCCTGTTAATGGGGACGGCACATTTGTCCAGTCCAAACTCCATTGCAGTATCTTGACTGTATATTCAGACAGTGTTGAGCAGCGATTCTATTTCAGATGGTGGTTTTCCATACAGCTTCAGATCATCCATATAAAGGAGGTGGGATAGCCTGGCAGATGTTTTTGATATTTGATAGCCATGACCTGATTGTTCAGTATTGTTGACAGAGGAATCAGTGCAATGACAAACAGTAGTGGTGATAGTGAGTCTCCTTGAAAGATTCCTCTCTTGGTGTTAACCTTTCCTACTCTATCACTATTGACCAGCAGCTGTGTCTTCCATTGTGTCATTGATCTTTGCACAAAGCTTCTGATGTTTCTATTGACTCCTGTTATTTCTAGGCACTTGATTATCCAGCCATGTGGCAGGGAGTCAAATGCCTTCTTGTAATCAATCCAAGCTACATCCAAGTTGGTTTCCTTCTCTTGCAGTTTTCCAAAATCATCTTGTCAATTAGGAGCTGATATTTTGTTCCTCTGCTGTTTGGGCGGTTTCCTTTTTGCTCGTTTGTTTTCAACTAGATGCTGTTGGACTGCATCAGCTACAACACCAGTTAGCAATTTGAAAGTTGTTGGTAAGCAGGTAATTGGCTGTAGTTTCCTGGTGCTGCCCCTTTTGTTGGATCTTTCATTATTAGGTAGGCTTTGCCAGATGTTAACCAATCTTCAATTTCACCTCCTTGCAGTATGGTGTTAAACTGCTTGGCTATGAGTGGGTGCAGACCAGCCAGATGTTTCAACCAAAAAACATGCAGTTCATCTTCAGCTGGTGCTGACCATTTCTTGATCTTCCTTGCCCTTTTCTCCACCATTTCTGCTGTTATTACATTCTTTTTTTCCTTTTCCACCTCTTTATCCACACTGCATTCTTGTTGTATTTCTTTGGGTGGTCCCATAACTGTACCCAGAACCGCACTGTTTCTTCTTTGTCAGGTGTTGGCTGGTTTGTTGCAGTTTCTCCATTGATGGATTGGTAGAAACATTTCTGATTCGACTGAAATTGGAGATTCTGCCTGTAGTGTGCAATTAGAGCTTTGTATCTGCTGATTTTCTTGGCTATGGCTGTTATTTGCTGCTTTATTATTTCCAGTGCTTCCTTGATCTTCCTTGTCTCTAGACAATATTTTTTGATCAGGTATTCTTTGGTCTTCTTGTACTTCAGCTTCTTTGCTTTCATTTGTTCTAGCTTACTTGCATCTGATCTTAGCAGGTTGATCTTATTTTGCAACCCAACCTTCCATTTTGGTGATGCACTGTTTGGCTTTTTTCCTTGTTTGTTGATTTTGCATCCAAGTTCTTCAGTTATAACTGCAGCTGTTGGTTTGTTTCTTGCAGTGAGCTGGTGCTTATATTTGATATTACAGTATTGGCTACTTTTAATACTTCTGCTAGCTGTTTTTTTATAACAAGCTTATTCTGTTGTTTTTGTGCTGTTCTAGATGCTCTGTTATTCTTTGTTTCAGTTCCTCCTGTTTTTTCAGTTAGAGGACTTTGTTCTTTCTGAGGAAAAGGCAGAGGAGAAGATGCCTGGTTTGGGAATGAAAACGGTTCAATAGCAATGCTGGCTTCCTCTACTGCCGACTCCCCATGGTTTGCCTCTACTGTCTGGGCTACTTCTGGCAAGGCTTTGATTTCTTTGCCCTGGGTAGACTTTTGCAGTTCTTCCAATTCTACTTCTGTGAATAGTTTATTTAGTATTGTAAATCAACATTGATCTGCTAGCCTCTGTTCTGTTATTTCTGATTCTGGATGTTTTTCTTTCCTGAACTGGTGCATTCTTTTTAGATATCCTCTCCTCGTTGGACTTGATTTGTAATAGCAAATCATTATTTCTTTGTTTTCAATCTTCGTATATTTGCAACGGGTAAGCAACTTTTCTTCCAGTAGTCCTGCAGTTGCTAGCCCTGGTTGCTCAGCCAACAGTCCTGAGTCCTGTAGACCACTTGTCACCAGATGTCCAGGAACTCCAACACCTAGCGCGGCCGTTGTTGACCTGGATGACAACCAATCCGGGATAGGTTTCTGTAAGTTACATCTCACCATATTGTTTATGGGAAAGACACTCTTTGTCTGGCTCCTCCAATGAGACCTGTCCAGTATGGTTGAACCTCTGGCATAGCTCTCATCCTCCTCAGAGCACACAAGCCCCACAACCATGTCAAGGTGGTGCCTTGCTGGGGGTTGTTGTTGTTATTCTCCCTTTAATGGAGGTATAAATCCTGAGCAATAGGACTCCATCCAGTTTCCCAAAAGACTGGGGTATAGCCCCAGATTTCCCAAAGCAAAGGCAAAAATAATTAAATATAATTTAATCAAATGTAGTTACCATTTTTATCTAATAGGAAGAGTAAGTTTTCCCCCATTATAATTATGAGTGAATCAGAGGGAAGGAAATGTTACCTTTACTGATAGGAATAAAGGGTGAATGGGTGGAAGGTGCAAATGATTACAAACATATTAGTATTTGCCTTAGATAATTAGAGTAGCTGTCACCAGCTAAAGTAGGACAGTCAATTCTCTTTCCTACTGCTTGTTTGGTTTTATTTATTTATTTTCCTAACATTTAAACAGGATCTCTGTCCTTCCCCTTCCTTGTCTTCCCTTCCCTTCCCCTCCTCTCTTCCTACTGCTCCAAATTTATTTCCCTTCCTCTTTTTTCCCTTCCCGGTATACCTATGCCTTCCTTATGTTTTATTTGTCTTCTTCTTTTTTATTTCTGCTGGGAGGAGGAAGGAAAACAGGCCCTTCTCACAGTCACCCACACCCTAGTCACCTCCCGTTTGGATAGAAATCCAGTTGACATGATTCAAGCCACAGACTGTTCCACCTGGATGACTGAGAACTTTCATCGACATACTCCCGTTTGGACTATTGTAATGCGCTCTACGTGGGGCTGCCCTCAAAAAGTATCTGGAAGCTTCAATTGGTTCAAAATGCAGTGGCCCACATACTTTTGCGCAAGCATAGACTTGCCCATGTGTCACCTCTTTTGCGGGAGCTGCATTGGTTGCCAATTTGCTTCCAGGTCCAACTTAAGGTGCTGGTTATCACCTTTAAAGCCCTACATGGATTGGGGCCAGGTTATTTGCAAGAGTGCCTTTCCCCAGTTACATCCACCTGGCCCACCAGAGCGGGGAGGCAGGGTATGTTGCAGGTCCCTTCAGTTAGGGAAGTACATCTAGTGGGGCCAAGGAAAAGGGCCTTCTCCGTAGTGGCTCCCTCCCTTTGGAACATCATTCCCCCAGATATAAGATTGGCCCCCTCCTTGCTCCTTTTCCGGAAGGCCCTGAAGACGTGGTTCTGTCAACGGGCCTGGAGACCCCAGGCTGCTTCGGAGCCGATCAAGTGGCTGGTATGAATGTGTTTGCTGCCGCCGGGGGGTGTCTATTGTGTTCTTATGGTTTTTAATTTTGTAAGCCGCCTGGAGTCACCGTTTGTGAGTTGGGCGGCCTTATAAATCTGTTTAATAAATAATAAAATAAATAAATAAAATGTGTGAACTTGTGAAAAAGTGTTTTATGCAAAGAGGGAATAAATTACAGTAATGGAGTACTTTATTTTACAGGCAGTTTTACTCCATAGCTACAGTATTAATTGGATTGATTTGTTTTTTCATCCTGACCTTAGTTTTTCTTGAATTATGGGTTCTAACACAAACATATACAGCCTGCATATACAAATCTATTAACTGCATTCCTTTATGGGGTGTAGGAATCTATAGGATCGTCAGGTGAGGTTGGTAACCTAGGCTGACAAAGTGGGGAAAGCTGGAAATTGCACAGAGCGTTTTGTGTGGTTTTTTGCCAGTTTTCTTTACATTCACTCTTCTATGTCTGTGTTAACTTCATGGCTGTTCAAAGCCATCTTCCTTTTGGGTGAATATGGTATAGTTTTGGCTCCACCCACTTCTTTGCCTTAGTACCATCATGCTACTTTGGCATGCTACTCAAAGCGCAAGTGTGGCCCACAGCTGGGAAACAAGTTATTCACCCTCAGTCTTTCATACAGATCACATTGTAATGCTTCTAAAAGCATTAAACTTAAGATGGCTTCGGTTGTGCAGTGTGGTTATTCATATTTTTCATTGTCCCCTTGAAACAACATGCCAAATGTTTTAGGGATTAAGATCTTGCACGGTGGAGTCCTGGGCTTGTTTAATCAAAAGTGAGTTCTCTTGTGCATGAAGGGCTTGTTCCCAGATGCAAGTAAAGAGAATTACAGTTTTAATAACCAAAAATACAGTAAATGGTAGAACTAATCAAATCAAATCAATTTTTATTCAGTCATAGACCAGCAAAAATAGTAGAACTATGCTAAAGCTTCACCGGCCTACCATACTCCACTAAAAAATAAAAAAAGCATGCCACCCACATGCACATTTTAAAATGTGCATGAAATTTAACATAGGGAGGCAAAATTGTGACCCAATTCCATTAAGAAAAATGTTGGGTGACAGTCTTTATTGAGGATACTGTTCTCACTTGCTCTTTACTTGTTATTTGTCAGGTTAAAGTGTTTGAGAGATGCCACAGAAAGCTCCTGACTGTTTCCCGCATGTATGAATCAGGAGAGTCATAAGAATAACAATGCATTTCTGAGCAAGACTCAATTGTGTGTGTGTGTATCTGTATTAAACTGTAATATTATATTTTTACAATGACTCCCCCTTGATTTTTATTAAAAAATATACACCAAATAGAATAACAGAGCTAATCCTAATGTATGATTACCTGGAAAATGATCTCATTCATTTCAACAGATCTTACTTCTATTGATTGGCTTGTCTGTTTTAGGTTACTGTATGGCTGCAATCCTAAAATCTTTATACAGAAGTAATTCCCACTAAAATAAATGGGACTTATGCTCAAGGAAATATGTACAGGATAAGGAAGCTCAGCTGCTACTGAAAATAGTAAAGGAGCAGAGGAAAAAAACATTTGTCTATGTCTTGTCTGCTTTTACAGGGAGTTAATGAACATAAGATTCAAGGAATTATAAGCTAAAGCATTAGCATACATCAAAATATCTTGTTCAACACTCCTAGTTTGTTAGCTACAAAATTTGCATGATGTTTACACAGAGCTAATCAATTAAGACTGTAGTTCATTAAGCAAATTAATAATTTGCACAACTGCCTAGCCTTAAAAAAGCTGCTTTTTATGGAATCAATCACTCCATCTAGTTCAGTATAGCCTACACCAAGGACGAGCCACACAATGCCCATGAAGTGCCAAAGTATTTACTTGGCCTCCTTGAGGCATCTCCATCCTAAAAAAATAAAATAAAATAATAAAATAATAAAATAATAAAATAAAATAATAAAAAAAAATAATAAAAAAAAATAAAATAAAATAAAATAAAATAAAAAAAAATAAAAAAAAAATAAAAAAAATAATAAAATAAAATAAAATAAAATAAAATAAAATAAAATAAAATAAAATAAAATAAAATAAAATAATAATTAGTTTAATTTCCAAAGCTTCACCTGATCTGGTGTGAAATCCCCTTTCTTCCTTCCATCCTCCCTTCCCGTTCAGAAAATATTGCTTACTGACCTACACTGATCAGCAACTGCATCATATATGAGACGTTTCAAAATAATGGATGAACTTGTCACTAGTCAAGGTTCAACATAGGATCTTTTGTATGCAAATCATATGCTTTTTCTCTTAGCAGCAGTCTTCTTCAAGTGGTCTAAATTATAACAGAACTACTTTACTAGCAGACTGTCTGAATGAGCTGATTAAATGCAATGGACTAAAACATCCTCAATTTTATAACCTCCATATGTGCTGAAAATGCCCAACAATTCCCAGCCAGTTATTGTCCATATCTGGAGATCACCAGTTTACCAAATGCACAAGAGACCCAGAAAACCTTCTTAGCAATTTCCACTGTCCCACTTGTAGGCCTATAAATTCAGGGTTTCTAAGTTAGGTTTCCACCATGGGTTATCTCTGCTATGCATCACTACAGAGAAATTAATCCTGAGTTTCTGCTTTCTTGGAATCATTCATTGCTTTTCCAGTACTTCAAACATGATGATCACATGGATCACCTGCAAAAATCTCTGATCTGAAACTAGGTTTGAAACTCCCTGCTAGACCAGTGCTCAGATTATTCACATGAGTCCCAACTGCCAGTCTGGCCAGTTGAGCTAATTAATCTTCCCACTCCAAATAACTTTAGGATTCGCCAAGCTGAGGATACTAAAAGGCCTCAATCAGTATCCCTCAGTGCTGTTAATTAGCATGAAAAAAATAGGCTAAATTGCTACTTTCATAGTATTTGGAAAAGCATTAAATGTACAACATTTCCACTGCAATGATACTTGCGTTCCTTTACTGAGGTAATCGCTTCAAATGGCATAGGGAGCATAGTATTACTTAATCCCTGAGAAGAAGGTGGGGTTGCAGGCAAACAATCCTCTGATTTATTTGCCACGTGTGTGCGATGGGAGGATACAATTTCCTGCTTGTCTCTTCTACACCTGGAGAAAAATGAATGAGACAGTTAATAATACACTAAAAGACTCTTGTGGGACTTAAGGTTAGTTTTCAAATGTTTCCTTCCTGGATCCCAGTAAAAATTAATTTGCTTCTAGTGTTAAAGCGTAATGCAAGCTATTCTGCAAGCTGTAAAAACAAGACTTTCAGATGGCTATCTTTCTGGGAGGTGGCCTTGATCCTTTCTGTAGTGCTAGGTAACTTCTGTTTCACGTCATATGGCTACTGACTCTCTCCATGTGGCTCTGTTCTTTAGATCCACTGAAGCCTTTTGGACCTCAGTAATTTTAAGAGGCTTGACATGTTCTGACCTTTTCTCCTATTATATTCTTACTAATTGTCTTGCCTTTCCAACCTTTTTGCAGCAAAGTAGTTGCTCAAATATTTTATTTTTCAATTATTTATTTAAAATATGTATATATCACTTCCTATCATGGACAATTCTGATAGTTTACAGTAATAAAAAACAGGCTAAAAACTATCCATGAAGAAGAGAGATGTTAGGAGGTGTTCATGGCTAGGAATGGCCACCATAAAAAGATGCATTTCTGAAAGGCACTTAAAACATGTCAGTACTGGGGCCTGACATACTACCAATAATGGTATGCCATTCTGGTGTATTCATAGAGGGCTTTCTGCAGGGTAGATACCACTATGGAGAAGGTATGCCTTTGTATCCACTGCCAAGTAACCTGCCAGAAAGCAGGACCTCTACTCTAAAAATAGTTACATTCCAAGGAGGCTAATGTATTCTAGATATTTTCTAAGGTCCCTAGGTCATGAAGAGCATGCCTTGATATTCACTGGATTTACTACCAATGCCCCTTTCCAAATCTGCCTAGTTTGCCTACAGAAAATTGATTTCAACTCACTTCACTCCTGCTCAAGTTAAATGAAATGGAATTTGTTGTGTTATGGTCATTTTCACAAATGGCTGCTGTGATGCCAAAAGATAATCTGGCAAAATCAAGGTAGAATTTGCCCTTCTTTTGAACCAGTTCTTTCTTCCAAAACAGAAAGTAATAACTATGACACAAGAAGATTAACTAAGAAATTAAGTATAGGGCAGATGCGGTACTGAGATGGTGGTGGTGGTGGTGGTGGTGATGATGATTACATTTACATTCTGTCTCTTCTTATTATTAAGCAACGACCTTGTCAGTAGGTTGATAGTGAATACCATAAAGTCACTCAATACATTTCATGGTCAAATGGGATTTGAATATGTCTTCCTAATCCCAGTGGAACATCTTAACCACTGTATTGCATAGAAAGAAACTGGTAGTGCTTGTAGAAATATAAATCGTAAAGCATAAATAAAAATGTAGGATTAGGAGAATATGGGCACCAAAGGCGGTATCCCCAGGGACACAAATGCCCCATTTTTATATTAGTATTAATTAATACTAATAAAAGAACTAGCAGAACTGTAGCTTGAATCATGTCAACTGGATTTCTATTTTCTCAGTGGAAACGTTTCGCTCCTTATCCAAGGAGCTTCTTCAGTCTGAGCAAAGTTGGTAAGGGAATCCTAAATATGTTTCTAGGTAGCTGTGTGACCTTACACCTGGGGCTAGGTCATGGGATGTCAATATACATTGAGATGTATATTGATATACATCTCAATATAACCATGACCTAGCCCCAGGTGTAAGGTCACACAGCTACCTAGAAACATATTTAGGATTCCCTTACCAACTTTGCTCAGACTGAAGAAGCTCCTTGGATAAGGAGCGAAACGTTTCCACTGAGAAAATAGAAATCCAGTTGACATGATTCAAGCTACAGACAATTCCACCTGGATGACTGAGAACCTTCATAGACAAGTAGAAGAACTGATTGGAGAACCACTGACTGTAATCTTTCAGAACTGCCTGGAGAACCATCAAGGTCCCAGATGACTATCTAAGAATTCAACAAAGTTTCTCATGATATCCTGACTAATAACATGATGAAAGATGTTATAGGTGATACAACTGTTAGAAGGATTCATGAGTAATTGAATGTCCACACCCAGAGAGTACTCATAAATGGTTCCTCATTAGCCTTGGAGAGTAGTATCTAGTGCAGAGCTTTCCAAACTTTTCATGTTGGTGACACACTTTTTAGACATGCATCATTTTGTGACACACTCTTACTGCAGGGCATCATTTTGTGACACACACTTACAGCAGGGCACAAGGCAGGCACTAGGACCTGCACCGAATCACAGCTGCATGGAATCCTGGCAGGGTTCGAAGGCAGCAGGAGCCCTGACACACCCAGACACTGCAGCCGACACACTAACGTGTCCCAACACACAGTTTGGAAAGCTCTGATCTAGTGGAATACCAAAGTGCATGGTTCTATGCTCCATACTGTTCAAATCTTTGATTAATGAGGAGATGGAGTTGAGTGGATGATTATCCATTTTGTAGAATGCACAAAACTAGAAGGAGTATCTGGTTAGCACTTTAGTGGGTCAAAATGAACAGGATGAAATTTAATAGGGAGAAATGCAAAGTTCTGCAACTGGGGAGAAAAGAAAATGAAAGACATAAATATAGGATTGGGGGGACCTGACTTGGTAATAGTACATGTGAAATGGTCTGAGTGTTCTATTAGATCACAAGTTGGACATGAGCTAACAGTGAGATGTAGCTACTAAATAGACAAATGCTATTTTGGATGCATTAATAGGAACATAAGAGTCCAGCTCACAAGAAGAAATTGTTCCCATCTACCCTTCCCTGCTCAGATCCCATCTGGAATGTTGTGTCCAGTTCTGGGCACCACATTTCAAAAATGACAGTGACAAATTGGAGCAAGTTCAGAGGAGGTCTACCAAGATGGTGAAGGGACTGGAAACCAAGGCCTATGAAGAATAATTAAAGAATCTGTGTATGTTTAGCCTACAAAAAAGATGACTAAGAAGATATATTTATTTACATTGATTTATATAGTCGCCCATTGTGCAAATTGAAAATTTGGGCAATGAACATACAGTAGGTTTAAAAAACCAACACAAGAGCAAGAAGGAAAAAAACCACAAATAATAACAATGATAATACAATAATAATACAATAATAACACACTGGCACTTGAGGACAACCTAGGCCAACTCATATAACAGCAGTCAAACTATGAAAAAAGTCACATTAATAGGCCCCATACCTCATGCTCAAGGTAACATCCAGATCTTCAAGGATTTAGAAAATACCAGCAGGGTTGGGCCAAGTGAAACTTGAGGAGTATGGTGTTCCCAATGGTTGTGACTGTGATGGAGAAGGCAAATTTCCTGGGTCCTGTCAGATGGCACTGTTTAATATATGGGACCGGAAGCATTCCCATTCTGCTTGATCTAGTGCAGGGCTTTCCAAACTTTTCCTGTTGGCAACACACCAACGGTGGCGCGCGAAAACCGGGAAGCACCGCCACTTCCGGTTTTTTGTGTGTGGCAGCAGTGGTAGCGCTTCCAGGTTTTCGCGCGCGGCGGCGCTTCTGGGTTTTAATGCTCCGTGGCGGCGGCAGCACTTCCGGGTTTTCGCGCACCACCACCACTGCGGCGCTTTTGGGTTTTCATGTGCCGCAGTGGCGGCAGCAGCGGTGTCCTGGTGTGCCACACAAAAACCCAGAAGTGCTGATGGCCCGCAACCACGTGCCATCAGTGCTTCCGGGTTTTCACACAACACACCTGGGCCCCACAGGTGACACAGTATTGTATCGTGACACACAGTTAGGAAAGCTATGATCTAGTGGAATGGGCAAAAACAATTGGAGAAGGGCAGTCCCACAAATAACCCAGCCACATACCAAGAAGGGTTTAAATGTGGAAAACAGTGCTTAGAATTGTACCCAGAAGTCTATTCAGAGCCATTGCTGCTCATAGAGCAGTGGTATGACATGGGCATAGTAAGGTGCACCCATAACTGCCCATGCTAGTGCATTCTGGACCAAACACCTTCCAAGTTGTCTTCGAGGACAGCCTCATGTAGAATGCATTGCAGGAATCCATTAGGGAGGTAACCAAGGCATGAGTTAGCATATGTAGTGCCTCCCAATCCAGGAAAGGGCACAATTGGTAAAGAAGACGAATCTGTGCAAAGGCCCTCCTGGCTATGGCTGCCACTTATTCCTTGAACAGGAGCTGCAAATCTAGGAGGAACCCAAAAAGTGCATCAGTTCTCTATTGAAACCTAAAGATGGAAAATTCCCAGATCCAGGGGGGCCTAAAACCTAAAGCCACTTGGTCTTGGTGGAGTTGAGCTGAAGCCTGTCTTCCCCATCCAGACCTCCACACCATACTGATGATACTTGCCTCATGCCAGCAGATGACCTCACCCAGCAGTTTCATGTTAAACAGAAGGAAGAGTGAACAGAGCCCTGAGGGATCCCACAAAGAAAGGGGTTCTGGACTAGATCTCTCCCATCCTATCAGCACCAACTGGGACTGGCCCTGGAGGCCTTGAAATACTATTTCCCCCACTCCTAACCACTTCTCAGTCCCACAAGGTAGACCAGACCAGAAAGCAACTCCACATGAAAACTAGAATGAACTACTTTCATGAGATAGGCTACAATAACAGAATTTTGCAAGTCTGATTGAGCTATCCCTTCACAACCACAAGCTCCCTCTGCAACTCAACTGGTGCCTGGGGCACACCAATCAAATAGGCCCTGCCTCCCTGCAGCAGGGAGCAGCATCAAAGCATTCCAAGGCAATCAGGAAGTTATCTGTCTACGGCAAGGGAGTGATGGTAGATGTCAGTCCTATAAGGTAGACCAGATCAAGAAATCAATGCCATATGGGTCTAAAGCTATTCTATCAGAACAGTTATAGTAACAGAATCTTGCAAGTATGAATGTAATTCCCCCTCACTTTATTTTCATGTGAATTAAGGAGGGGCTTGTCTGAGTTGTTTTCTCAAGTTAGTTTCTTGGAATGAACTCAAGCCCCACTTGTCTGATCTTTGCCTTGGTAGCAGTTTTTCCTCCTGTCCTTCAAGGCCATTCCCTATTTCCTCTAGAGTAGTCTCCCCCCAAAACCAAATCATGTCATGCCATCCCTGCCCCAAGACAACAACTAGATCCAACATGTGACCACTGCTGGGTGTCAGGCCCTTAATGACCTGGGTCAAGTCCATGACTGCTATGGAGGCTGTGAGGGCAAAAGATCACAGTCCATATCACTAAAAGGAGTCCAAGTTCCAAGTATTCTTTCTACTTTCCACGTGAGACCTGAAAAGATCACAGTCCATATCACTAAAAGGAGTCCAAGTTGGGAGCTAATAAGAAATATGAACTGAGACATTTTTGTTCCCAGGTTTTTATGTTCCTTTCATTAAGCAGGCAGCTCAACTTGAGAAGTAGATTTAGGGATACTATTAAAGAACATTATTCCCAATATTGTATTTTTTTTTTATTTCCATGGTGGTAAATGTGGGTTTTCTGTACAGGCAGCAAAACAGTCTGGGCTATTGCTATTTGCTCTCAGTATATCAACTAGATCATTATCAGCATTATGGAATTGCTTGCAATAAATAATTTGTGCATTAGAGCTATATATTACTGTAGAGCATAATAAGTGCAAAATTCAGAATGCAAATAGGACATTTGAGATTTGAAGATAGCATATTCTGTTCCATTACTTTTACTATATAATTTAGATCTATGTGATCTTCTCATGAGATTATATTTCCTAAGCAACTATCTGTCTGACACCCAACATTTTTTAAAAGCAAATTAAAGACTTAAAATAAATATATATATCTTGAAATTAAGAGCCACTACCTGTAACCCTAAGTATTGGTCTTGGAAAGAGGCAAATAGAGAAAAGTTTCTAAATATTTTGCAGAAAGAAGGTAAGGAGTTTCTACAAGATTAAACTCAGTTTAGCTTTTAATGCTGGTTTGCCTAGATCTGCCCTGCTTAAAAGGTTGGATTGCCATATTCCAAGGCTTATATGTATAATCTATTTGTCATTTAATTCAGTGTAACTAGAAGTGAGAAAAAAAATTGTAAGTGATTTAACCTTTTTGATTTAAACCTCAATCACAACTGTTCGGTGTTTGCAAGACTGGAATACAAAAAGTATGTCAGGTTATATCACCTGAATATTTTATCTTCTAACATTTACACTTGTAAATTAAACTCTTTTAAAAAGTTTATCCTAAATTGAAACAGATAGAAATCCAGTTAGAGCCCATTGTGGAAGGTGGGCATATTATACTTCTGAGCTGTAGCTACTGTTGCCATGAGATGACAGAAAAGAAGAAAATGGACTGTACATAGACCACCTGTCATCATTGGCAGGATGTATGTTTCAGAAGAACTGCTTGGAAGCCATTAGGTATTCAGAATTCTGAAAAAGACTCTTTAGGTTCCTGCATAGGCTAATCATCATAACACTTTATTTCAAGCACTGGGACCTTTCTCATTTTAGTCCCAGTGTGACTCCATAAAAGAAAGAAACAAGTTTTTAACATCCTGTCATTGGCAGGTGCTCATGTAAGAACAGTCTTGGAATCCACAAACAGAGATTGTAAATGTAGACATCTTTCTGATCCCTGCTTTCCAAGGTCCTTCTGTTGTCCCAAGATGCCAGAAACTGAACTGAGAGGTCTCTTAACTTCAACATGTATACTCTGTCATAGAGATAAGATCAACCATCTGGAAGAAGGAGGTCTTCTTTTTCTTTCTTTGCTGAGAAATCTAAAATGACCAGCTACATTTCTGAGACACTAGCATGAAAAAGAGATTTTGAAATGCCATTAGAAGGTTTGAGCTACATCTGTCTGGTTGAGATGTGCCAAGAATGTACTAAATGATCTCTGAAGTCTCTTTTATCCCTATGATTCAAGGCAATGGACTAAAACAATCATGCAGTTAGGCTGTCAATGATCTTGAGAAACTTGATTTCATTATGATCACACCACCACCAGAAAATCATATCTACCATTCATCTAATGGTGGTCATGAGCATCATTCAAGTCTAGAATATAATATTTATTTCACATTTTAAAAGGTAAAGGTTCCCCCCGCACATTTGTGCAGTCGTGTCCGACTCTAGGGGCCGGTGCTCATCTCCGTTTGTTAGCCGAAGAGCCAGCGTTGTCCCAAGACGCTTCCACGGTCATGTGGCCGGCATGATGCGCGCGGAACGCTGTTACCTTCCCACCGAAGTGGTACCTATTCATCTACTTGCATTTGCATGCTTTCGAATTGCTAGGTTGGCAAGAGCTGGGGCTAGTGCGGGAGCTCACTCGGTCACGCAGGGCTAGGGATTCGAACCTCTGAACTTGCAATCTTCCGATCGACAAGCCTGGAGTCTTACCCGCTGAGCCACCATGCCCCTTTATTTCACATTATCAGTGTGTTATTAATAAACACTAACAACAACTTACATCACTTATCAGTCAGATCTTAATAGAATGTATTAATGCCTACTTACCCACAGTGGTAAATTCTTCAGGAAAAAAAATAGCTATGGTCAGTCTAATGAGAGCTGACAAATAGGGGATGTGTTGTTTTGCAAACTGTGAGGCATAAATTGATATGTAAATGGAAAGAAGGTCTTTGGAAATCGGTCTGTCAGTCCTACTGTATCTTAGTGAAATAATGTATCTTAAAAAGGAAAGGTAAAGGATCCCCCCGCACATTTGCGCAGTCGTGTCCGACTCTAGGGGCCGGTGCTCATCTCCGTTTGTTAGCCGAAGAGCCAGCATTGTCCGAAGACGCTTCCACGGTCATGTGGCCGGCATGACACACGCGGAACGCTGTTACCTACCCACCGAAGTGGTACCTATTCATCTACTTGCATTTGCATGCTTTCGAATTGCTAGGTTGGCAAGAGCGAACCTCCAAACTTGCAATCTTCTGATCAACAAGCCTGGCGTCTTACCCGCTGAGCCACCACGCCCCTTAATGTATCTTAGCGAAATATAAATCGTTTAAGAAGAGCTATATTACCTCACCAAGCCCTTAATAAAAATAAATGCATCCAGTCTGCAGGGCAACCAAGTGGCAGCTTAACCTGGGCTCTGTAGAGTGAAGAAATGTAAACTTGTTCCAGAACCAGTTTCTCATGTCCACCCTAGACCTTGCAATGTGAGAAGAAAAGGGATGGTCCTCCTAAGCATGTCTAGAATGCAGGTCCCCCACCCCCACCTGCTAAATAATCCCATCCTTTTGAATACATACATTTGACATTAGGCACAGGACTTCCATGTCATGGATTTGATTTATTAGCTAAAAATTGCAGCAACCACGTAGAGTAGAAAACAGCAATCTAATCAAAAACGTACTGTGCAAAGTCTTCATTATTTCTGCAGCTGTTAATGTCTCTACACTGTAGTTAAAGGGCTTTCAGCCTTTTGATTATCATTTTCTATTTTTAGGGGTTGTGTGTGTTGCACAGAGAGAGTGTGTGTGATAGAGAGATAATCATCAGAGAAGGCTGCTGGAAAAGCTATTTTTAGTCCCCCGATGAGCGGCTCAGCACCTTATTTATTACCAGCTGGAAGAGTTCAAGTGCCGTCCAGACAACCTCTCTGTTTAGCTCAAAGTCCTGAGGAAGTGATCTCCCTCTGATCATATTTCCCTCTTAAAAAGAGAGAGAGAGAATAAATAACACTGAGTTATAAGTCCATTAATCAGTAATATAATCCTATGTCATGACGTGCCTCTTGAAACCTAAGAACAGTATTTTCCTTCTGAGGTCAGATCTTCACTAAAAGTGGATTTATTAAGTTTGGAGCAGTTAGAAAAAAAGAGAGGGGGGGCGACTAAGGAGTAATAGCACAGACAATCTGGATGTCTACGCTGAAAGAAAATAATATGTACAATACAATACGACAGTAGGAACAGAAGATGCCCAGAGTCATCTTAATGTGTGAATAGTATTATATGATATGGAAACTCATCTGTGGAAAAGGTTGCTGAGCTATCATTTCCAACATTACTAGAAAATGTAGCCAGTGGTGGGAGTTGCAGTGGAGCAACACTGGAATGCCACTACTTGTCTATTCCTGGACTAGATGCTCAAAGTCTGACCTGACATGAGGCAGTTTCCTATGCCTCATATTAGAAGAAAAAATATTTCCATTAATGTTAACCAATGTGTCTTCCAGCACCTTCTCCCCATTTGACTCAAGAGATTACTCATTTACATTTCTCTGAAGTTTTCTTCAGAGAAATACAGTTTCTCATAGTCATCTCTTGATAGCAATAATGATGGAGATTAAGCTGAACCCCTTCAGAAAAATATGACATGGGAACCTGTAAGCCATATCTTTGTGCTATAACAGTGAATATTTTTATTCTGCTATTTTTAGTCCCAGATGATTTACTGTGCATTCATTCTGGAGACACTGAGGTCCTTGTTTGATGCCATAGTATGATACTAATCTATCAAAACAAAGCTGATATTCCCTGCAGCTCTATGCAGCAGTAGGAAATGAATTGCCTTCAGAATGTTTTCTGAAGAACCCTTCAGTCAGAAAAAAAAAGAATGCTTTTATCTTGTCAGGGAAGCAATACTTTTTATATATGGCTGCTTAGATGCAACAATGTGCTATATTTGGCTTGCATGGAAGCATTGCTGAAAGGAAGAAAGCAGATGGGCCAATCCAGTCAGCCAAGAGTTTGTTTGCTCATCTCACCTGACTGCTGGTAGTTGAAAGGCAGCACATTTGCATGCAGCAACTAGACAGTTCAGCATAGATCATCATTGTTTTCTATGTGGTTCTGTTGATTTGTATTTCTGAAGCAGTCATGTTAACAACCATGTTGCAGTAGTGTCTCAAATTGTGCTTGGTGGCTAACAGAGTAGCTTATGAACACAATGGAATAAGGCATATCCTGGCCACATTTTATTTTTTGGTATGGTTCTGCAGACTGAAGCTGTACATGCACTATATCCAGTTACAGCTACACAGAATATATATTCTGACTGTGGCTCCAGGAAGGTGTAATTCAGTGATGACTGGAGGACCACTGGCTCCTCATCCTTGCTCCAGAGGCATTTTGGGGGGACAAAGGGTGGGGGGAATAACAAACTGTGTGTTGCACCTTTGCAGTGCAAACTCTGCCCCTTTGCATTGGCACTGTGAGTCATTCTGGAGTTGAGTGGCACCTAAATCAAATAAATTAAATTAATGTTTTGTCAGTAACAAACACTGTGGCTTGCTGTGGATGCCCCTACCTTGCTCTGAAGTATTATTTTAAAATGATGCTTAATGGTACAAAAATGGTAAAACAATACTAGGAAAGTTAGTCACATACAGTATCACTAGTGATGTCACAAGTGCTATCCAAAAGGTATCCAACACTTGCAGAACCAGTCAAGGTATTGTTCTCAGTTGCATGCCCAGCTGTCAATGGGCTTAGACTGAGGAAGAAAGATTGACAAGAACAGACTCTTATATGAAAGATTGGGGGGGAAGCAGGTTTTATCTTGCTCAAAATGTTATTTAGCAAGATATTCATGTAATTGAGACTAACAAGACTTAAGAATAACTTTTCATTTATGCACCATGGTTGCCCAGAACATATTAAAACTTGGCAATTTAGATTGCAGCATATTTCTCTCTTCCCAACACTCTTCAAGAAATCTCCAGGTTTTGGTAATACAGTATATAACTTTTATTGGAAAGGCTTCCTTCATTAACAAGCTGTGGGGTTTTAATCTGCTGGTTTTGCTTGATGTTCTTGTTTGTTTTAATACTTTAATAAATATTATATTACTTGGAATATACTTTTCTGCCCCTCATTTTTTATGGAATTCTCTATACATTGAAAAATAAGAGTATGAAACATCTGCATGGGAAATATCTCTAACAGAGCACATTTCAAGGCTTAAGACAAAGTAAGGTTCTGAGGAGATATTTACCCAGGAGTGCAAGTCCATATCTGTAGAAAACTCTGAGGATATTTATATTTATACACACACACACACACACATACAGGTAATCCTCATTTATCGACCACAATTGGGACCAGCAACTCCATTGCTAAGTGATGAGGTCATAAAGTGAAACATCCAGTGACCACACCCAACTTACGACGTCAGTTCTGGCTGCAGTCATTAAGCAAATCACCACGGTCGTTAAGTGTGATGTCACGTGACCACGACTTGTTACTTCCTGCCAGCTTCCTCACTGACTTTGCTTGTCGGAAGCCAGCTGTGAAGGTTGCAAATGGTGATCACATGACCTTGGGACTCTGTGACCATCGTAAATGTGTGTCGGTAACCAAGTGCCCGAATCGCGATCATGTGACCACAGGGATGCTGCCATGGCCACAAATTCAAGGACCAGTCCTAAATCTCCTTTTTCAGTGCCATTGTAACTTTGAACGGTCACTGATCAAGCAGTTGGTAAGTGAGGACTACCTGTACACAAACACACAAACACACACACTTCCATGTATATATTTCCATCAGCAAAAGACTGCAGTTTGATTGTAGTATCTCACACAGCTCTCTCACAGCTGGAAAACACTTGGAATCATTGAAATAACTATGAAAGAGTGCACCAGAAACCCAATTTTCTGGGAAAACCTTAGGTAACCCATGTAGATGTGGCAGTACTGTATGATATATTTTCAGCAAATTTGTTATATGGAATAACAAAAACACCAACCAAAGTTGGAGGTAGTTCTCCAACTTATCTGCTCAAGTGTGAGCACTACAGAGTATGTTCTAGCTACTTTTATAAATAAGCATATTTTCAATTAATCAGTTTAACCGCCCAGAGTCCCCTCGTGGGAGATGGCGCGGTGATAGAAATCGAAACATAAATAAATAAATAAATAAATAAATAAATTAACATATCAGTGTGAGGTTCTGTGCACTTACCTGGATGCCGGCCGACATGCTGGACTCGGAGGAGGAGGAAGAGCCAATCACGGGAGACGGCAGGCTTGGCACGAAACCAACCAGAGACCCGGAAACGCTGATTGGCAGAGGTTCGGAAAGAAAGACGCCTCCACCAATCAGCGCGTGTCAAATGAGAGCAGAAAGGCGGGCAGAGCAACGCGAAGCCCGATTGGCTCCTGCTCTCCCAAGGTGCGAAAAACGTAATAAAAAGCCAGCGGAACTTACCTCAGGTGCCGGAGACAACCGTTCTACCTGTTCTGTGAAGAAGCCTCTGGACTCCGTGCCAGATCCTGCTCCTGAGCCTCGCCTTGTTACAGCCCCGGACCTCGCTACCGAGCCGTGCCTTGCTACCACCCCGGACCATGCTCTAGAGCCCTGCCTTACCGCCGCGCCGGACCCTGACTCAACGCGCTTCCCCGCCGCCTCACCAAGCCTAGAATCCAGGCCTTACCTTGCTGCCGTGCCAGGCCTCACGCCCGAGTCTCTTCCGGTTGCCACGCCTCCGTTCTTGCTACCTACGGAAGAAACCAGCATAGGGGTAAGCGCTGCCACCTTGCCTGCTCCTCTCCTGACTTCCCGAACCACCGACTCTCTGTTGCTCCCCGCTTCGAAGCCAGCCAACGCCGGCCACCAGTGGGCTGCCTTTGTCGGGCCCTGGTCTACGCAGACTCCCACCAGTCCAGATCAGCAGCCAAGCCCAGCCGACGCCGGCCACCAGTGGGTTGCCTTTGTCAGGCCCCAGTCTATACAGACTCAGACCAGCCCAGATCAGCAGCCAAGCCCAGCCGACGCCAGTTACCAGTGGGTTGCTTTTGTTGGGTCCCGGTCTACCCCCAGCCCCGACAGCTCAGCTAACTCCACGCCCGCGGTCACCTTGCCTGTCATGTCCGATCCGCATCCGGCTGCCGCCTCTTCCACCGCGCCTGTACCCTCTCGGCTCCTTCCTGTCTGGCCAGGAGTATCCACGGGAATCGCTGCTATCCAGCCTGTAGAAGAAGAAGAGGACTGTGTAAACTGGGCGGCTTGTGTATCTTGTAAATAAAGTTATTTCAGTAACACTTCCGTGTCAGTCTTTGTCGGAACAGGACAATCAGAGAGAGAGAGAGAGAGAGAGATGAGAGGTAGACAGACAGACAGACAGACAGACAGACAGACAGACAGAAGGCTACTCTTAGTGGCTCATAAAACAAAACAATAACATAATGAAACATAATAAAAGATAATAAAAGATATAACCCCAAAGTAGTACCTTGGCCTTCAAATACCTTTTGAAAAAGCTCTATATTCAACCATTTATAGAAGACAGATAACACTGGAGCCAAACAAGCTTCCCACAGGAGGCCATTCAAGAGAGCCACCCCCATTATGGAGAAAGAACGTCTCCAGGCTTTGGTCCCCCAACCTCCCCAAAATGGGGAACAACTAGCTGCTTCTCCCAGCACAATTGAAATGGTTGGGCCAACTCCAGTGGAGAGATGAGATTGAGATTGATCCTGTTGTCTCTCATCCAGACGCTAACAGGCTCCAGAAACCAGGACAAGCCTTCAACAGCATCTCCAGGGTAGCCTAAGGTTGCAATGTATAGCTGAGTATCATCAGCATACTAATGATACTGGACCCTGAACCACCAAATGACCTTTCCCAGGGACATCAAGTAGATGTTAAATGGGATGGGGGGGGGGGAGAGAGAGAGAGAGAGAGAGAGAACTGCCCCCTGTAGCACTCCACTATGCTAATCTCTCTTCCCCAATTATCACCGATTGGAACCAAACAAGGAGGAAGGAATAGAAGCATTGTAAAACTGCCTCCAATCCCCAACCCCTGTAGCCAGTCCAGAAGGATACCAGGGTTGATGGTATCAAAGCTGCCAAGAAGTCTAAAAGGACCAGGATGAGTGCACTACTGCCATCCAGGTCCAGACAGGGTCATCAACAAGAATGACTAATGCTGTCTCTGTCTTACACCCAGTTCTGAACTCTGACTGATAAGAGTTCAAATAAGAGAGCCAGTTTGGTCTAGTGGTTAAGGCGATGGGCTAGAAACCAGGAGACTGAGAGTTCTAGTCCCGCCTTAGGCATGAAAACCGGCTGGGTGACCTTGGGCCAGTCGCTCTCTCTCAGCCCAACTGACCTCACAGGATTGTTGTTGTGGGGAAAATAGAAGGAGGAAGGAATATTAGGTATGTTCGCTCCCATGAGTTATTTATAAAATAATAAAGGCGGGATAGAAAATCAAGTAAATAAATAAAATAAATAATAATCCACTTCCTTTAGGACATTCCTTAGCTGGTCATCAACTGTTATCTCAATAACCTTCATTAAAAGGGAAGGTTGGAGACTGGGCAGTATTTATTCAATAGCTCTGGATCCATGGAAGGCCTCTTCAGGAGGGGATGAGCCAGTGCCTCTTTCAAGTCTGCCAGCATTGACCCCTCTTGCAACAAAGTGTTCACAACCTCTCAGTTCCAGGGAACAACTTCCCCCATCTGAAAAAGCTAAAAGGGACAAGGATCCAGCCCACATTTGGTCAAGGACATCTAGTAGCGTACCCTATCAACTTCCCTAGAGGTAACAGGCCCAAATAAGACCAGATTAACAGGGCAAGATGATGTCCCAGTTACTACACAAGACCCCATCCAAGTGGAGTGCAGACTGGAGTGAATTTGAACAACTTTACAGCAACGTGTCAAGCAAACTGGTTACAGTGGTTAGATGGTCGCTCTTACCCAAAAGGGCCTTGGCTACTGGAAAAGGGCCATTGGATGACAACCTGCTGATGCAATAAGAGAAAAGTGAAAACTTCATCACCTGGAGGTTCTCAGAAAACAAATTATCCATCTGGGATTAACCAGCAGAGAGGCCACTTGTGGTGATCTCATCAAGGGCCCAAGATACCACTTCTTCCTAATCTGCCTGCAAAATCCATAAGATCAAGACTGATCCATAAAACACCATTGGCAGACCATCTGAATGGATCCAGCTTTAAAGAGGAAATTAGCAGCAGACAGTCGCATTTGAAGCAGGAAGTGATCTGACCATGGCAAAGGGCATATAGTAATACCCTCCACATCTAGATCATACAACTGCTTGGAAGTGAACACACAGTCTAACATGTCACTGCCCACATGTGATGGGCAGAGATAACCTGTGAGAAGCCAATGGCTGTCATGGAGGCCATGAACTCCTGAGCTCTGCTAGACCCAGGCTCTCCCACCTGGAGATTGAAGTCCCCCAGTACTAATAGACAGGGAGTATCTACCACCTGACAACCAGGTCCAGAAACTCAAGAAGGGATCCTAAGGAGTAGCAGGGTGGCTGGTGTAACAAAAGGACTCCTAGTCTGTCCCTATGGCCTAACCAAACACATAGGCATTCACACCCAGCTACCTCTAAAACAGTGACCCTGGCCACAGAGAAGGTATCACAATAGATCACCATCCTGCCTCCCCAATCCTGATGTCAAGGTTGGTGCAGGACCCAAAACCCTGTCTGGGCAAATCTACAAGACAGCAACATCAAAACCCTCTCTCAGCCCGGCTGCAGTAATGCAGACCAGACCTGCTTGTTTGTTCACCATCAAATCATGGGTGGACATGGATTTATTACAGACAGACCTGGCATTATCAGCACCAGCTTGAGGCCAGGTGCCACAACAATCTGACCACCAGGCCCCCAAGTAGGGGTAGCTATGTTGGAAGAGGAGGCCACCACCAAACTGGAGACCTATCTTCACCTGGAACAGCTAATTTGGCAACCCCCACTATATCTCACCCTGCCCAACAAAAATAGGAGATTCTAGCTCTGGTCCTCCCCCCACCCAAATATTTATTAGCATTTTTAATAATTTATATTACAGAAATACCTGCACTGGAGTCAGGGATGACTTAGTATCATGACACATTTGGCAAGAAACAGAGATAAGGTGTGCACCCCTCATTTAGGTGCAAAAGAAAGGAAAAAGCAAAGGTTAAAATTCTCTAAACAGGGCAGCAAGCAAAAGTTAATTTACAGTGTGGGGGCACAAAAAATGGAATACTTAGTCAGATTTATGCTAAGGTATGACATTTTGACCAACAAAAGCTTTTTTTCGTTTGGGTGCAGAAGCAGTACATCGAAAACTTTCCCTTGACTGCTTTAATGTTGTTGACGGGGCTAGTTAGGACCTCAGGGTTGCTCATCATAAGATGTTATTTTATCTCCCAGCCACACTAATGAGACTATTGAGTAATTACTTAAAGTATACATTCATTAGAAGCATTAATTGGTTGTTTGGTTTCTTTTTAACAGCAAAAAACTTTCAGGATGATTAGTTGCCTTTTAAAAACAAATAATTGGAGGTTTCTATGGGTTTCCAAGCCCTGGTGGAGGAAGAAAAATTTAGAGTGCATTTGGGTTAATAACATTCAATTAAAGCTTATTGAAATACAATATTTTTGAACGCTAGACATTTTCTTCATTATACATGTTCTGTGACACAATTAGTCCTATAAATGCAATTGATCATAGATAAAAACAAGGGAGAAGTGTACAAATTAATTGACTCCTATGATTTTTAAAAAATAAATAAATAAATTTTAATTCACTTTTCCACATTAAAAAAATCCCACAGTAGTTCAAAAGCAGTTTACAAGACATTAAGAATAATTATAACTTATGTAGTTCAATAAAGTGGACAAAAGTAGCATGTTTAAAACCATAAACAGCTTAAAAACTGCCATACAGAACAGTGCCTAACCACCTCAGAAGAAGGTACAAATAATCCGCTGCAATAAATGCCTGGCTGAACAGATACGTCTTAAAAGCAAAACTCTTAGCCAACCACAGGAATTCTTCCACCAGATCACTGATCTTGACAATGCCCACACATCTGTTGCTGCATACTGAATTGCTGCAGATGAGGACTCTTAGAGGTTAACCTCCCTAAATCTACATGCATCTATGAATTTAGGAGAAGTGTAATAGCCAAGTTTTCAGGTGGACATTCAAAAAGATTAAGGAATACCACAAAGCTGTGATATTTATTGTATAAACTCAATCGTTAACAACAATGTCTCCTTGGTTCCTATTTAATAAATTAAGAGAATGTCACACTGTTGCCTTTATGTGCTATTGCCAACAAGGGGGTATTATTTTTCCTAATCATTTGTACCGTCATGTCAATTAGCAGAAAAGGTAATTGACCTTTTCAGGTAACCTGAAGACCTGGTTCTGCCGCCTGGCTTGGGACGGGAATGCCAATAGTTCCTCTTGGGAGTGGCTGGCGCCATGAAACCCGCCTTATTATTAACATCTTTTTGTTTGGATTTTATATGTAAATTATTGTGGCTGTAATTTTATATTTTTATCTTATCTTATTATTGTGAACCGCCCAGAGTCCCCAGGTGTGGAGGAGATGGGCGGTGATACAAATTTAAATAATAAATAAATAAATAATTGCTGAAGCATGTGCAATGCAGAATAAAAATGATAACAATTGAAAACTTGAGAATGTGAAGCTGACCTGGGCTGATATCAACAGATTTAAGTAGAGTTAGTGATTGGATGGGAGACTACCAGGAAATCCCAGATTTTCTACTATACTACACTAGAAAATTGAAACAAGTCCCAGAAGGCAATCGCAAACTACTTCCAAGAAAAGAAGATGAATGGGTCCATGAAGTCACCAGGATCTGAGCTCATGTTGAAGGAAACTTACTTTATTTTGTTCAGAGGGCACTGGTTAGATCAGTTGAGCCTCTTTCTTCCTCTGAGGAAACTGAGAATGAGCCATAGTTCACATCCATTAATTCTCTTGGCTTCATCTTTCAGGGAAATAATAAGGACAAAATAAGTCAAATACTCTCTTTCAAGGAAGGCTTTCTACCATTAACCATAGATATACAGTATGACACAGCATGGGGCATCTCTGGCAGCTGCCAGGGTTCCAGCCCCCAAACAGTGCCTACCATTTGCCAGACATTACTAGAGTGGTGTTGTCGAATTCCTTCTGAATTCCAAAGTTGTCCCTGATTATTAATCTCATAGGAGACACCCTGATAAGCTTCAGAATAATTTAGGGCACAGTGGAAAAATTACTATTGTAGTTGAGAAGTTTTGGGGAAATTACACTCCTATTTTCTATATGCCAATGCCTCTGAGAACAATTTTCAAAAGCATCTACTATCATGAGACTTGGAAAGAGTTGCCAGAGCAGCATCAACTTGATATCTTCTAATGCACAGTAGATCTTTGCTCCTAGGATACTTAATGTAAAAGAAAATGGTTCTGGCCAATTACTGGGCTTTTCTTCTCTGAGGATAATTAGCAAACTGGCATCCATAAGAGCAACTTGGCAATTTAAAATTCCCTGAGGTAGTTCATACAGTGACAGGTACTTTAATTTCACTGTGTTTAATCCACAGTTACAGAAGAAATTTTTAGTGACCATGTACTTTGGAGACTAGCTTTATAGCTCATCAAGGCCTGGTTGTCTCCTTTATTAGGAATTAAAGCTTCTCAAAGTCAACTTGCAAATGCTTTCAGTGAATGAATCAACTTGCTCTTCACCCACAGAAACTGAAGCCAAAATAACAGGAATGGTTGAGAAAGTAGTACAAAGTCACATTTTAATTACAGAAACATATGTCTCTGGTCTTGGTTTCAAAAGTTATAATTGGGCTGGAAAGGGCTTGACTGTTCCCTTGAAATAATAAAATAAAGAAATCAGAGATAAGTTTTACTTTTTTAAATAAAAGACCAAGTTCAATCTGTGACCACAGTCCTGTCTACCTGAAGAAAAGAATGCACTATCTTTGGGTAATGTGTAAAAAAGGTAAAGGTTCCCCCCGCACATTTTGTGCAGTCGTGTCTGACTCTAGGGGCCGGTGCTCATCTCCGTTTGATAGCCGAAGAGCCAGCGTTGTCCGAAGACGCTTCCATGGTCATGTGGCCGCATGACACGCGCGGAACGCTGTTACCTTCCCACCAAAGTGGTGCCTATTCATCTATTTGCATTTGCATGCTTTTGAATTGCTAGGTTGGCAAGAGTGGGGGCGAGTGCGGGAGCTCACTCCGCACACAGGGCTAGGGATTCAAACCTCCGAACTTGCGATCTTCCGATCAACAAGCCTGGCGTCTTACCCATTGAACCACTACGCCCCTGGGTAATGTGTAATATAAGCTATTTTAGACCTATCTTCTAAGACTGAATCCCATCATGCAAAGATAACAGATCAGAATTTCAGGTTGTGTTTGCATCAGAATATTCAGCACTTGATGAAGAAGTCATTACAGACTTGTATTTCTTCACATTCAACTAACCATCAAAATCCATATTATAAAAACAGGACATGAAGATGAACTTCAGATATACATTTCTTCCATGCTGTTCTCACATCAGTGTCATCACTATCATTATCTTTATCATTTCTATAAATTGCCCAAACATACATGCTTATTTGTGCATGCCTTTCATCTAATGCATGAGTCAAATTAATTCCAGGTAATTGCAGGTAAGGACTGCCATGTCCAAGCCAGTAGAAGCATCCTATTAGGTACTGACATTTTCCTAGAGCTGCCCATACTCATTCCAGTTTTACACATTTGTATAGCTATTCACTCTACTCTCTCTCTCTCTCTCTCTCTCTCTCTCTCTCTCTCTCTCTCTCTCTCACACACACACACACACACACACACACACACACACACACAAATTTTGATAGGGATTAGCTTTTTCAACCATTCTCAATGTCACAGGTTTCTGTACAAACTCTTTTTCATCAAGTTTTCTTCATGAAACAAAAATTTCTAGCCCAACTCATTGAGAAAAAAGAAAGTTACCTAAAGGTCAAACCACCCTGGGGGACTATCCATAAGGGGGGTGGCATGTCAAGGATGAGGAGGAAGCAGAATTGTGATCAAGAATGTATTGCTCAGAAGGAGACTAACAGCCTTTAAAACTGTAACAGACTATGCTAACAATCCCGTTAGAAAATTCAGACAATGGAACAGCTTTCAGGGGTGGACTGATTTGCACATTCTTGTACTTTGGTTTACAGTATTTCTGTGGACTACAAGTAACAGCTGTCTTACCCCCATGGAAAGGATAAATATTGGACTGTGACACTCACAGTACCTCTGAAAACTATTTATTCACTGCCCAACTGCCCCAGCACAGCCTCTCTTTTGCTAGCATTTCATTTATGAACCCTCTAGCCAAATCAAATAATCAAACAGCTGCAGTATTAAAGGGACACTGAGGGGAAACACATGAAAAATAGGTTAAAGTCCTTCAGTTTTTGCTTTGCAAATTGTTTTGTTTTCTGCTGTGTTTTATATTTTGTAACTTTACAAAATTTACAAAAACAAAAGGTGACTTGCCTTTGCTTAGGTCAACTATAGGCAGTCTTTTGGCAAATAAGGACAGTGATTAATTTTTTGGGTGGGATGACCACAGGCAGGCCCACAACTAGGGTCTGTATCACCTAGGGCAAACATGGATTCTGTGCCCCCTCCCATGGATTCTGCGCCCCTCTGCAGGGTCGAGTCCCTCGTCCCCCATGGGGAACAGCAGTGCGGCAGGATGTGGGGGAGGAAGGGGAGCCTCCCCATCCCTGGGAGCACCAGGGCTCCCACCGGCCAGCACGGATTGGGCAGGGGAGGATGCCAGGTGTGATGCCAGAGGATGCCAGATGCCAGCCCCGGTGCGGCCGAGAAATGCCGCCTTCCCCCCGGGAGTGCCCCCGCTGGCCCACCATGCAGCCCAGTGGCTCGGGGGCTGCTCCAGGCAATGGCGGCCCCCTGGAGCATCGGAGCGGCGGGACCACCCTGCGCCTCCCTCCCTCCGTGGCAAGCACCGGTGAATCAAGCGCGGCGGGCAGGAAGAGGCGCCTCTGCAGAAGCGCTCGGCTCAGATGCCGGGGTGCGCCTGCGCAGAGGCAGGCTGGGATTGAGGGCAATGCTCAGTGGATGCGGATTGGCTGCAGCCTCGGCCAATGGCAAGCATGCGTGAGAGCCGCTTGGCCTCCTCAGGGCAGGGGGCGGGCCAGCCAGCCTGTCTCCATGCTGCCCCATAGCCAATCACTGCTGGCGGGGGCAGTCCCCTGCCATTGCATGTTGTGCCCTATCAGCAATCGTCAGTATACAAATACTATTTTGTCATTTTGGCGCCCCGCCAGCACGGCACCCAGGGCACATGCCCCGCTTCCCCCCCCCCCCAGTTGCGGCCCTGACCACAGAGTTTGGGCGATGATGTTGCTTATGTACATGGGTACAGATCTTCTGGCCTGGGAGTAAATTGTGGTACCCTCATTTTTTTTAAAGGAACATTCAATTTGTATGTACAGTTTGGGGTTACCGTGGCTGTGAAAAAGGGGATCGGGTTTACCTGCTGACCTGACTCTGAAGGCTCATTATAATACCAACCACAAACCACCCCTATGAATCTGAAAAAATGGAAACGTCTCCACCCAAAAATGATTTTTACAATGTGGTTCCTGTCCCTGTTCCTGTCTCTCCTATAGTCATATGATTTTACTTTCCACATGGAAAATGCCCTTATTCCAAATCAGATCACTGTTTCATCTAGCTAAGTGTTGTCCATATTTATTTATTTATTTATTATTTATTTATTAATTATTTTATTTATTTTTAAATTTCTCTACCGCCCAACTCTCGTATAACGACTCTGGGCGGCTTACAGATAATATTAGCAGAGGTTGAACATATCTATCTGCAAAGCAAGTTCTCCACACTCAACTGTGGCTCCTCTCCCAAAGATACATCCTGAGAAGCCCCTTTTGCATATAGTTCCTTCTATCCTATATCAGAATGATTGTTTATAGCAGTGTTTCTCAACCTTGGCAACTTGAAGGTGTGTGAACTTCAGCTCCCAGAATTCCCCAGCCAGCCATACTGGCTGGGGAATTCTGGGAGTTGAAATCCACACACCTTCAAGTTGCCAAGGTTGAGAAACACTGGTTCATAGTATAGTGAATTAAATAATCTGGTGGCTGATATTTTGCAGTTGTAGAAGTACTTTCTCTCCTCCAGACAGCCAAAATCTGCAGACTTAAGATTCCAGAGCCATCCAACTGAAAACTATTTTTAAGCCCTCTATCTTACCTTGTCCTTTTTATACAATTTCCCATTTGGTATTATATGGGGAGCTGTATCACAACACTGATTATATATATATATATATATATATATATATATATATATATATATATATTCATCTCCTGATAATTTCTAAGTGTTCTATGAGCATCTTAGCTGTCTGGGCAAATAATTCCAGTAAAATAATGACACCACTTTTGGATATCCACTACTCATTTAGAACTCAGCAATATTGCATTTCCTGTGGAGCTGGCATTTTCTGCTACCCCATTTATTGACAATATGCTTATTTTTTTGAATTACCTCTGCAATAACTCTTCACAATGATGAAAGTTTTCTGTAAAATTAAGCCTAGTCATGTCTAAGAAAAACACAGTATATTCTGCTTTACAGATTAAAAAGAGATATTTCTTTGCGGGGTTTTTTTCTTGATGGTCTCAGTCCTCAGGCTGCAGGTTTCAGTTTTAGATCCATCACAAGTTCTGAACATAGCTTTAACCCTCCCCACCCCCTAATAAGAAAGGGCTTTGTTCACAATTGCAAATAAAATACTTTTTTCCCATGTCAGGAAATATTTGTTGATGCAAGGTAGCTTTGAAAACTCAAAAGTCAAGTCATAACCCTGTTTATATTCTCAGAGAATGTTCGTACTGGCCATTTCCCCAACAGTGACTTAGAGCATCTTATAGAGTCTTCAAACTATTATTGTGCTATACAAGAGTAATGAGGATAGGCTTTATATCACCTCATTGCTGGGTGAGAATAGAAGACACTATAAGTCACAAGCAGGAAATTGGGCCTTCTTCATGTTTCCTTGTAGTAGAATTAAGGATGTCTTGTGCCCCACCCTGAAATGAAGAGTCTAGACATGGTGGTAAGGATTTAGAAGGAGTTGAAAAATAAAGGCACAACTTACTTCAGACCTGCCAACTATCTTGATTTGGATGAGACAGTCATGGTTTGGGGTGGGTCGTCTCCCAAAAAGACATAGTATAAAGCCCCCAGTGACAAGCTGACAGGAGGAAGCATGTGACATTGACAGCAAGAAGTACAGCCAGTAGTATCTTGCCTCTGTCCCCCCTGACTACAGACATTGCAGCTGGATGGTCTGGTACCAGCACCAGGTCATAAAGGATGGGAGTGAAAGTGGCCAGAAATATTAGTACTTTGGTAAACCATTCTCTGTATGATTAGAAGTTTAACCTGAGAGTCATTTGTGTGTGCACCCATGTGGATAGACAGATACACAAAGGCACTTTTAGTTAGTAGTTCATAGTTTAGTGTGGAACACCTTGAAAATCATTTGCATTACTCCTTTTCACATGCTATTGATAGACATGATGCAAGCATGATGATTAGTTAGCCTTGATTCTTCACCATTTTAATTCACTGACCAGAATACTTCAAGGATGGTTATTAGGCCATAAAAGTGTTTTACGGAGATCAAACATCTTTCATCAAACCTGTCCATTTGGAGGAAGTTACATGTGCCCTACAATATTTGCCTTCGAAAAATATTATTCTCTGCTTTAGATAGTTCTTGTTAAATACAAGGTTACTAGGTCATAACAGTTTCCAAAACGGTAGCTTTGTTAGCCATTATAGCAAAATCTACAAAGAATATTAAAGCTATAATACATCTGTTTGCTCATTTATTATTTAAGGATTTCTTACACAAATAATCCACTTTTTCTCTCAGGAAATTAAAATGGCAAACATGGGTTCAGGCCTCATTTTAGCTTCCCTGGGAAATAGAGTGAGCTGAGAAATAGTGACTGGCCCATAGTCATTAAGGTCAAATGGAAATCCATAGTCAAATGGTGGATTTATTCTGGGTCTCCTGGGTCACAATCGAGCACTCTAAACACTATGCCATACTGGATTTCCATTAGACTTTAAGATGTCCCAGAACTCTTAAGTTAAAAAACCAGTAAAAGAAACAAAGAAAACTGAAGAGTTTTCTGTGGTGTCTATGAAGTATTTGCTCAGAAGCCCCCTTCTTTCATATATACTACAAGACTATATGAGGTTTAATGGAAAATTTGTCTTGGCTGACTTTGAAATATTGTTTTTTCAGATTCTTCTTTATTACTTTTTTATTTCTAATTGCTTAATGCATTGGTGAAATATAGAGAAGTATCCATAGACACCAATATTATCAAAGTAATCAACTATCACCTGGATTTAGTTCAGTAAAAAAAAGGTTGAACTTTAGAATACTTGCAAAAGAAATTGTTTTTGAGAGAAAACCTGATTAGCATAAGAAACAATATATGAAAATTTGCAAGATCCAATTCAGCGCGAAACAAATTTTTCACCCCAGTAGTTGTTAGAATGGATGAAGGTAACAGTAATTAAACACTGTAATATTTCACTTTCTATAGATGACAAGAGTCTGTCTCCCTCTTTGTAAATTTCATTTTCAAACATTTAATAAGGTCAGTTGCATTTTAAAAAAAAACTGCAATATATCTAAAACTCTTGAAAACTCCCTTTGCTATGTCAGTGTTCTTTTTTGTTTACATTGATAGTCACTCTCATCATAAATATATATCTAGTCCAATACTTTGGACACAAAATAGAGTAAATCATTCTATCCTGGTACCAATAATAGTTAATGCAGGTAAAAATGAAATCAAAACAACTCAGGATATACAGTATATCTCACTGTACTTGGAGATCCTCTACATACAAGATAAGGATTGGGATGGGTGCAATTCTGAGTGAATCTTTTTGTGGCAAGAGTGAGACTTAACATTTTAGGGAAAATAAGAACCGCAAAGTGTGTGAGACCACATCACACAAGTGGCCAGAGCTATTTGAGGGTGGGAGGATTTTGAGAATTTCTTTGTATTTAAATGACATGCCTATTTTAGGGCATCATTCTTGTTCAGGCTCTTCCAACTCTTTGTGACCTGATGGACATAATTTCACCAGAGCGGTCTGGCTTATAATAAATTTTCCACCTCAAAATGGTAAGAAAGCATGCCTTCGATTTTCCACAATCATGCTTAGGGAGGGTCCAGACAGTCACTAAAAGGGCTCCCAAGGGCCACAGGCAACTCTGGGTCACAATTACCTCTTTCCTGGGATAGAACAGGTTCAATACAAGTTCAAAATATACAAGTTCAAAATCAAAAAGACTCAAAGTTTAATGTAGGAACATAGCCCTCCAGCTATTTTAGGCAAGGAGGTAGTGAGCTTGCCAGTGTCTTATGTCTACAAGCAAATTTATCTCTTTTTTTCCTTTCAAAATGTAATTTTTTAAATTTATAACAGAGATATATTTCCAAAAAGGATAATATCTACATATGGACAGATAATTACTGAGGTTATACAATTAAAGCTCAATATAACATTTATAAGAGCAGAGTATATTGTTTTCATGATAGTAAAGGAAAAGCAAATATGAATTTTTGAGCTTAATAGCAAAAACTCCACTATATTTATCTTTATCATTGTTAGACGAAAAAGAGACCAAAAAACCTAAAAACAATATAGATAAATATTTAATTTCTGACTTCTACAACTGATTTCCAGTATATATTCGTGAATTAGAAACCATACTCTAAGTGTTTGCATTTACCTTGCTGCATAACAGACAAATACATCTCAGTGCCACTATCCTGGCCTTGCTGATGTATCATTTGGTATGATCCAAAGTTTAGCTTGGACTTTAGCTTGGAAACCACAGTTCCTTATTGTTATGGATTGTCTAGTGTTGGCATGGGAACATCAGGCTTGTTCAGTTGTGCTGTCAATGTGGAGGGGTCCATAAGGAAGATATCCTATGAGGCAAACCACCAAAGTCATCTCCCCAGTTTCTTTCTAGTATCCTGATCCCCTCTGCTCTCCTCACCATCAAGCTTGTTCTCCTTTTAGTTTCTCTCCTCCAACCTTACTAGAAATTGGCACTGATTTCTTTTTCTTCTTTTAAAAAGTAGTATTTATATTTTCTTTTATTTATTTTTATTAAATTTATACACCGCCCATCTCACTATAAAAGTGGATGTATATGCAATCTTAATATGTCGATGATGCAATCTTAAGAAAGATAAACATTTTAAATGTCTGCATTTAATATTTCTACTGAGAAATAGATACTTGGGTAATATGGCTGAAAAAATGGAGAGCAATTTTGAATAAAAGGACTCTTTCGAAGATTTTTTGTTGCTGTCTTTGTTTTTTAGGACATACTATTTCCCACACTTTTAAATACTATTGATCCAAACAGAGAAGTACTTTAGTTTTCTCATATGGAGCAATAGTAAATCTAGAAGGTATGAATTTATTTATTTATTTATTTATTTATTTATTTATTTATTTATCAATCACATTTATATGGCTGCCCATTTTGCAAAAAGCAACTCTGGGAGGTGTACAACAATCAATAAAACAACAAATACATGCAAATACAAATACATAAAAAACAGTCATTATAAAAATATAAAAAGTCATTATTAAGAATAAAAACATTATCAAAAATTTAAAATATTTAAATTTAAAATATACAAACCCCATGCAGAGAGTAAAAATATCAACCACAGTGGAGCCATCTAAGGAGGTCTCCAGTTCCCTGGGGTCCCCAGGCCTGATGATATAACTCTGCCTGGACAATCTTCAAAACCTTTTCCCAGATCATGAGAAGTATAAAGCCTTGAGGGACTTCCAAAACAATAGCAGGGGTGGAGCTAACCTAACCTCAGGGGGAAGAATGTTCCATAAGGCAAGCGCCACGGCAGAGAAGGCCCGCCTCCTGGGACCCACCAAATGCAAGTTCCTGGCAGATGGTACCTGCAACATGCCTCCTCTGCCAGATCTAATGGAATGGGCTGATGTAATTGGGGAATTGATTTGTTGTCTTGCAATGGTTTATAAGTCTTGGGAAGTGAAGTCAGTAAACTGATGGTTAGATTTTTATAAAGAAGTATTAAACATTTTTATAGACTCCTCAAACACTTTCCGCCAAAATAGGCATTGATTTTAAGCCCTCAAGAAAAATCTAGAAATATTTCAATTAATACATTATAGTTTGAGCATTGTGTAATGCCATCTATACATTATTTTTGTGGTTAATTCTGAGAGTGCTTATATTGCTAAAACACTGCCTTCTGATACTTGTAGCAATGCTTGGCCTTATACTTCTCATGATCTGGGAAGAGGTGTCCACGCTTACAGTTTTGAAGATTGTCCAGCCAGTGGATAGTGGTGTTATTGGTCCATCTGTCCTGTCTTAAGGTTAACTTGAAAGGTGGAAATTAAAAATACTGTATATTGTGTTGAGCAAACCTTTCAACTTTTAGTATATTGTACTGTTTTCACTAGTTGTGGAGAAATACTGGGCTAATCTTGAAGAAGGAATGCAAGAATACCTAGGTAAACATCCACTTAGCCCTGGGAAGAAACAGTGGGTGAGAATGAAACTTGATTCTCTTTAGTAAAAGAGGGGTCAGGTGGAAACTCTATCAGGTTTTCATGATTCTGTTATTATATCTAACAACAATAAAGTAGTGTGCTATGTGTTTCCTGACCTGGTCTACCTCAAAAGGTTGACATTGGTGTGAGAACAAAAAGAATTAGTCTTATAATTTATCTTAAAATGTGCATGTATTTTTCACTATTTGCACTCAAGTAATTAATAGGGATATGCAAATACCCCCAAATCTTACATGAAACGTTAATTCAATTTAATTTGATATGTATATTCAGCTTGAACTATCAAACTGAATTGATTCTATTCAGATTTGGAATTACTTGATTTGGTTCAATGCAGCAAACTCATTTGGTAATTTAATTGGAAAATTCAACTTGAAGATGCAGTTCACTCAAACTATCTTCAAAGATTCTCACAGCCCTTCTAATTGGTGTGTCTCAAAACTGATTGTCAAGATTTGATGTGAGAAGAGTGATTTTTATTGTCAGGTTTTCCTATTAGCTCCATTTTCCTTACTGGTTGTACAGACTACAGATTATGGAAATTAAAATCCAACATACATACCCAGTTGAGGAAGACTATCTTATTGTTAGATTTTCCAGGTTTTATTTCTTGCTTTGTGGTCAGCACCAATCGTTTACTACATGGATGAAGATAGGAAAATGATCTCTAGACAACAGCTATTATAATGAACTATCTACAGTAGATGCAATTGAACTATTACCTGCAGATGGAATTATATTCTTGCCTTTGTGCATTAGACTAATGTTGTACAGGACAAGTAAGTATGTACCATGTATGGGGGTGCATTTTGATTTTTTTTAACTCCAGGCACAAAGCAGTCTGATCCCAGTGACTTCTAAAACTAACTGAAAACTGTAACATATCCCCAGGCTGAGAATTCACGAGGCTAGAAAAATTGATGCAAAACCCAAAGTCATCTCATTTTTGCTAAAAACTAGATTCAGGGTGGCTTGAAGAAAAGCAGGTAAAAGCTTAAATAGCACATCCATCACCATGAGATTGTTGTTAATGTAAACTAAGCAAACATGGCATAATGCATCATCTGTCATTTTTATAGAGCTCTAGACTGCTTTTATATCTTGGGCCACAGGGGTTTATTCTGCAGAAGTGCTAAATGGAACATCTGATGAAGCAGGCTGTTGCCTAGGTAAGCGCTCACTACACTAAATGAAGGAAAGCTAAGATCCAGTAAGGAGTGCAGGAAATTTAAAGTAGATTTGGCAGAGCTTTTAAGTTAGCAGGGTATTCAGTGAGCTGCCCATACCCAATTTAGTCAATTTTGGGAAGTTAATATGACTCAGTACAAGCCTCTAGATCGTGTTTGACTGCACTTTCTCTCACAGAATCCCATCAAGTTCTTGTGGAACCTCAGAATTCCATGGAACACATTGAAAAACCCTGCTTTAGATCAGTGTTTCTCAACCTTAGCTACTTTATGATGTGTGGACTTCAACTCCCAGAATTCTCTATGCTGGTTGAGGAATGTTGGGAGTTGAAGTCCGCATATCTTAAAATTAACCAGGTTGAGAAACACTGCTCAAGATTATCAGATTGGCCAGTGTTTACACATGCTCAGCTTTGTACTAACACTGCTATCTTATTTGTCTCCTTTTTTTTCCATACCAGTTACGGAGATATGGTGCCCAAGACAATTGCTGGCAAGATATTTGGCTCCATTTGTTCACTGAGCGGTGTGCTTGTCATTGCTCTTCCTGTCCCAGTTATTGTTTCCAATTTCAGCCGAATTTACCATCAGAATCAAAGAGCTGATAAGCGACGAGCACAAAAGGTAAGATATACTGAAAGATACAATAAATGGGCATATTTTAGTTTAGTTCTACTGATACTAGTTTGCATTGTTTTTTCTATGAACATTATGCATTATTCATTATGATAATATTGTGGGGCATTCAGAATAAGTCAACATCTTTTAGTCCATGTTTTATCAACTCAGGTTTTATCTTCCTTTCATCCCTTTCATCTGTTTTTTCTCTTAACAACGCTAATTTGTTCAGGCAGAAAGACCCTAAACAGAAGCATAAAGCTCCAAAAACACCTCAGTTGCTGTGGGCATTCATAAAGGTGAACTCAGGTGTTTTGTATCCCTGTATCTATTATCATCATTATAATTATCATAATTACTTAACATCAGATTCTGAAATGTCACAATTTTCAGATAGTGAATGCAAAAGCAAGCTGCCTTAGTGACAGGTAGAGGTTCCCAAAGGCTCCAGTTCCCCTTACATTTTCGGACAAGAAATAGGAAGCTCATATAAATCTTGCTTAGTCACGAGAAGATGAGAAGTGTGTGTGTGGGGGGGGGGTGAGTGTTGTGCAAAAAACAGGAGGAAGTACCATCCTTTTTTGGAATTTGGCTCTATCTTCTGCTCACATGCATGTCCCACCGTGCTTCTCCAGAACTGAATCAAACCCATCCCCCACCCCTCCTGGCCCTCATTTCATTATTCAAGTTTTTCTTCTGAGTATTTGCATCATCTGAGGTAAGGTGGATGACTTCTCTGAAAAAGTATTTAACTTTATGCCATATCCAAATGTATATCTTCAGGTTCTGAGGTGCATGACCAATTTTCTTAAGATTCAGAGCATGTACCTATGCATCTCAAGCTATTTTTCCTTGATGGCATAATATTTTGTTCTGTTGGAATGCAGAATTTAGTAGTGATCCTGATATTGGCAAGTTAGAACAGGGTCAAAGAAGGACACAGGGACTTGAGGACAGTCTGAAAGAACATGATGTTTAGTCTGAAGAAAAGAAGACTGAGGGCAGGCATGAGATCAGGTATGCTAGGTCAGTTAACAACATGGCCCCCCTCATAAGTGACTTGATCACGGAGGAGGGGGCTGACCTGGCATGTATTACCAAAACCTGGCTGGGCCCGGAGGGAGGAGTGGCTTTGTCAGAGATGTGCCCGGCTGGGTTTCGGGTGTGGCACCAGCTGAGATGTAAGGGCAGGGGAGGAGGGGTGGCAGTTGTCATCCAAGACTCTCTTGTGGCCTTCAGAGGTTCTGCTCCACAAGTAGCCAGTTGTGAGACCCTGTTTTTCAAGCTGGGTGCCCAAGAGCAGTTGGGAGTGTTGTTGCTGTACCAGCCTCCCTGCTGCATAGCAACCTCCCTGCCTAAGCTGCAGGAGGCTGACTCGGGGTTGGCATTGGAATTTACGGTTCTGGGGGATTCCAATCTGCCATCCCTGGGGCCGTCCTCAGAGGCAACTTAGGAGTTCATGGCCACCATGGCGGCCACGGGCCTGACTCAGATCATTCGGGACCCGACTCGAGAAAGTGGTCTCACACCGGACTTAGTTTTCTTGTCGGAGCAGTGGCAATGTGCTCTGAGGGGAGAGTTACATCTTACCCCTTTGTCATGGTCAGATCATGCCCTGGTGGCCTTGAGATTCTCTTATGCTGCCCCACTCCGCAGGGAGGCATGACCAATTAGATTGGTCCACCCCTGGTGACTGATGGACCCAACTTGGTTTCAGAGGGAGCTGGGGGTTATCCCCGAGGATCTACTGCACGGTCCAGTGGTGGCCCTCGCTGCTACCTACAATAGGGAGGTGGCCAGGGCCTTGGACAGGATCGTGCCTGTGCGGCCTCTCTTATCCTATTGAACCCGACACTCCCTGTGGTTCACGGAGGAGTCGAGGGTCCTGAGGAGGATTAAGAGACACCTAGAGCACCGCTGGAGGAAGACAAAGACTGAACCCAACCGAACACAAGCTAGAGCCACGGTTAAGGCCTACCTTGTGGCGGTAAGAGTGGCGAAACACCAGTATTTCTCCACTCTTGTTGCATCCGCAGAATGCCGCCCAGCGGCCCTGTTCAGGATCACCTGATCCCTTTTGGGGAAAGGGGATTCAGAAAACCATCTACAGGGCCGTACTGAGGAGTTTTCTGGGCATCTGCAGGATAAAATCGCTCGGATTCGCTCTAAGTTAGACTTTAAATGTGAAACATGTTCTGGGGAGATGCCTGAGGAACGTACTTACCCAGTTATCTGGGAACAGTTTGATCCTGTTGGACCCGAGAAGTGGATAGGATCCTCTGGACTGTAAATGCCACCACATGCGAATTAGATCCATGTCCCTCCTGGCTGGGTCCAGTCGATGGTAAATGCATCCTGTAGGAGGGGGTGTTTCCAGCAGCCTTCAAGGAGGTGCTGGTCCACCCCCTCCTCAAGAAACCATCGCTGTACCCTTTTGTACTGGACAATTTTCGTCCAGTCTCCCACCTCCCCTTTATGGGGAAGGTGGTTGAGAAAGTGGTGGCGTTGCAGCTCCAGAGGATTCTTGATGAAACGGATTATCTAGACCCCTTTCAGTCAGGTTTCAGGCCGGGAAATGGGACAGAAACCGCATTGGTCGCACTTATGGATGATCTGTGGTGGGAGCGGGATGGGGGCAGTGCATCCATCCTGGCTCTCCTTGACCTCTCAGCGGCTTTCAATACCATTGACCATGGTATCCTTTTGGGACGACTCAGGGAGTTGGGGGTGGGCAGCATGGTTCTGCGCTGGTTCACCTCCCTCCTCCAGGGCCGGTCCCACTCGGTGTTGATAGGGGAGGAGAGATTGGGTCCACGGCCCCTCCTTTGTGGGGTGCCGCAGGGCTCAGGGCTCTCTCCTCTCCTATTTAACATCTACATGAAAGCACTGGGCGAGATCATCCATCTCCACGGGATAAGGTATCATCAATATGCTGATGATACTCAGTTATACATCTCCATCCCGGGGGAAGTAAGTGATGCTGTGACTACCCTGTCCAAGTGCCTGGGGGCTGTGGGGGTCTGGATGGGGAACAACAGGCTTCAGATGAACCCTGGTAAGATAGAGTGGCTGTGATTAATGGCCCCTCAGTGTCCAGGAATTTACCATCCTTAGTTCTGGATGGGGTTGCACTGCCCCAGTCAGAACCGGTGCATAACTTGGGGGTCCTCTTGGACTCACGACTCCTGGTCAAAGAGCAGGTGGCAGTCATGTCCAGGAGGGCCTTTGCACAACTTCGTGTTGTGTGCCAGTTGCGCCCTTTCCTGGAGCGAGAGGCCCTTTGAATGGTCACTCATGCCCTGGTCATCTCCCATATAGACTATTGTAATGCACTCTACATGGGGCTACCCTTGAAGAGCGTCTGGAAGCTTCAGATGGTTCAGAATGCAGCCACACAGGCGATTTTAGGTGCCTCAAGATTAGCACACATAACACCTTTGCTCCACGAGCTGCATTGGGTGCCCGTTTGCTTCCGGATTCAATTCAAGGTGTTGGTTATCACCTTTAAAGCCCTACACGGCATGGGACCAGGTTACCTGAGGGACCGTCTCATCCCTTTCGCATCAACCCGTCCCATCTGGTCATGCAGAGAGAGCATGCTACGAGCCCCGTCTGTAAGAGAGTTCCATCTGACTGGGTCCAGGAGGCGTGCCTTCTCTGCAGTAGCCCCCGCCCTCTGGAATATTCTTCCCCCGAAATAAGATCGGCCCCCTCTCTCCTGGACTTTAGAAAAAACCTAAAGACCTGGTTATGCCATCATGATTGGGGAGGGGAGGGGAATAGCCAGTCTTGGGGTTGGCTGGGCTCTTAGTTCTGCCTTGACCAGCCTTACCGGCCCGTGGGATAAGTAGGATCTACCATTGCTTGGATCGGATTGTAATTAGGTATTTTTACTGATTATTAGTGTTATTTATGGTCTTTTATTGATTTTAAACTTTTTATTGTGAACTGCCCAGGGTCCCTCCTTATGAGGGAGATGGGTGGGATATAAATGTGATCAATAAATAAATAAATAAATAAATGGATACCATAGGGAAAATGGTCAAGAACTAGGAACAGAAATAATGAATACACTTGAAGGTGCTTACATCTTGTTTAAATATAAGGAAAATCATCCTGATGGTACGTTTTGTACAACAACGGAGCAGTCTACCTATTGAGGTTGTGGGTTATCCCTCATTGGAGGTTTTAAAGAAGAAGCCAGATGGTTTAACTGGGTTTCTTACACAGTCAGACAGTTGGGCTAGATGATCCTAGATGATCCTCATAGTCTCTTCCATGATTCCATGATTCTCTGCAGATTCTGCAGGTGTCACTTGAGGATAGGACTGCACTTTAATAGCTAGTCTATAAACACTGGATTTCAAAGCCCAAGAAAGCTCCCGTACACACACATGGAGTGAGCATTAAATAATGTTGTTCTCAGTAAACCTGCAAATAAAACAAAAGACAACTGATGTGGCTGTCTGGCATTTTTAATCCTCTGGGGAAAAATCTCTGGTAATTGACTTTCTCCTAATTAGCTCTAATAGCACCTCAGCACCTCCCTCTTTTTTGCAGAAAAGGCTGAAGCAGACCTCTTGCACATCACAGTGTTGGCTGGTAAATCCAAGTGAAAGGCAGAGAGACATGAGCCAAAATGACTTGGATGTTTTTTTCTACCTGCAACAAAGAATGAGGAACAAGCTATTGTTAAAACACTAATTAGCAGTCAACGGGAACAAATGGAAATAAGTGAGCTGTAAGAGAAAGGGAAAAAATAAAACATCTGCCAACTTCCTTGCATTTCACTCTCTATCCAGCAACTTTTAAAAATAAGTTTCTATTATGTTACATAAATATTGCATTCAGAGCTCATTTTTCCATTAAAAAGCTCAGAGCAGCTTCAGTGACAAGGAGCTTCCAATGAGTCTCCATTTCCCATACTTACTAGGCTAGGACCAGTATAGGTTTTCATAGTGTGATGTCAGAGGATAACTTGAAAACTAGTGGCAGTAGCATAGGAGGAATGGATAGAGACCGAGACCAAGATATACTATATGTCATCAAGAGAAATATAGCTGTGGTTCTCTTGATGTTAGTCAATATTCTTATACAGACCTGATATGGAATCAGTATGTATCTAGCCATGGCCTAAAAGAGCTGTCTATGTAGACATGTTTGATTAACTTACCAGAGATATGTCATGGTTTATACAGCCTATCCATCTCATGTGGCTAAAAATGTATAATGTTAATTATTAATAAGATCAATTCAAGTTGCCTTCCACTTGTATGCTGGTTTATACTCAAAAAGGCTATAGCCTCATTAAAGACAATGATATTCCACCGATGAATATATGCTGGCTCCTGGACAAGTTCAACACCACATTCGTAATGGGTTTTTTCTACATGCAAGTCAACCCTGATATTGAGGTTCACTAGTCTTGTAAGGGGCATGGTGGCTCAGCGGGTAAGACGCCAGGCTTGTCGATTGGAAGATTGCAAGTTCAGATGTTCGAATCCCTAGTCCCGCGTGACGGAGTGAGCTTCCGCACTAGCCCCAGCTCTTGCCAACCTAGCAATTCGAAAGCATGCAAATGCAAGTAGATTAATAGGTACCACTTCGGTGGGTAGGTAACAGCGTTCCACGTGCGTCATGCCGGCCACATGACCATGGAATCATCTTCGGACAATGCTGGCTCTTCGGCTAACAAACGGAGATGAGCACCGGCCCCTAGAGTTGGACACAACTGCACAAATGTGCAGGGGGAACCTTTACCTTTACCTTAGTCTTGTTGGAACAAAACCATCATCATGAAGGTGCTTGTGCCTAAAACACACTTCTCTGCTACATTTTAAATCTTGTGACACTTTGAAAAGATATATGTGTCTACTATTCTCTACTGCAGAAGAAAGCCCTTCAGCTCCATTATTTTGCCCCTGAATTATCTTGAGGACACTTTTATCTTTCTCACACTTTCTTAAACAGGATTTCTGGATACTTAGTGCCAAAATGAGGCAGCTTTTATAGTGCTTTCATTTCAGCACTTTTTCCCAGCACTCCAAAATCATTCTTGAGTAAATAATCTGATACCAATCGAAGAGAATCTGATATTCATTCACCCTTTCTGTGTATGGAAAATTGCAGCTGAACAGGTTATGAACTAATCTAGCTTGTCTTACCAATGGCACATTCAACTAACCTACAGCAGCATGATACCATCCTTTGTTGTAACCTTGACAATAAAAAAGTAAACTTACCTATATTCTTATCTCAGTTCTTTATGTACACCAGTTTTAATTCTTAAAATATCATAAAGTACAAGAAAATCTTATTTACTATGATCTTCCAGATTGTTCCAATAATTTTAAATGCCCATAAGCACAACCTTATTCTGCTATCATCAGCAATAATATTCACACCTCCATACCTCTCATTTAACAAAAATAGCACTTCACTTGCTTAAAATAGCCCTTTTGATCACACAGATTCTAAAAATAAACACATACTTTTCATAGAGAACAATTTTTTTCTAGAGAAATAATACCCCCAAATCCTTATGATTTGCATTATTTTATCTTTTGTATTTTCCTGTATGTTCTCTTTTACTGTCCCAGGATCAGTGGGTCACTTTAAAGATACCATTGTATCAGCTGTCCAGAGTGTCACTGAATTCATCCAAGGATATTTACACTGAAGCCCCAAAGTAGCAATTATTGCAACCACTTATCTAAGGAAAGGTGATCATGTTTTCAAGTTGAACTCTACTTTGAGTGACAGTATGGACATGTGGTTTTCTTGACAACAATATGAACATGGTTGGTCATTGTCTTTTTCTAGGATGTTTTTTCAACATCCCAGTCTAGCTACAGCCATGGGATTTTCCTGATGGTCTTCCATCAAGTAATAGACACATTTGACCCTGCTTAGCTTTTCAAGATCAATATTCAAAGTCAATATTCCACATGTTATTATTTTTTAAGTAATGATCTCTGCACTCAAAATTCATTCCCTGTTTCTTAAAGGGCAGCTTTATCAGTTCCTCTATCAGTGTGAAAATCCTGTATCTTTTACAATATAATTTATAAGTAATATCACCCTTTAAAAGATGAATTTAGTGCTTAGATTAAACAAAAAATGGATTCCCCCACCTGCTTCTTCCTCTATCCAAAACTACCAGTAATTTATAATCCCCCAACACACACACTTTCTGACACTCAATTTTCTTTGTTACTAACTTCATGCTAAGGAGATTGATTGCTGGTCTTACCAGGTTAGTGTTGTTCTCTCTCTCTCTCTCTCTCTCTCTCTCTCTCTCTCTCTCACACACACACACACACACACACACACACACACACAGACACAGACACATAAACACACAAATTATATTTTCGCATCATATTTGAATTTCTAATTCTCACTATGCTGAAATAAATGTCTGAATTAAATAAAGTATACTAAATGTAAACAGGCAAGTCATTTTCACATAGCATATACTCCAGGGGCATTAAACATACAAGCACACCAATTCATTAAAATTTGAAGATGCTGTGGAGTGTACTCATGAAATTTGAGAAGCTTTTATAAATCTTACACACCACTTTTAATGACTATGTTTTCCATCATTTGTAACTAGATAAATAACTAGGAAGGTGGTAGTTCCATATTGCTACCAGTTCCGGAATGATTGGCTAACAATTATTTTTAAAATGACATTATTTATTCACATAGCATCCTTGGAAGTGATGTCCTTTGCTTTTGTAGTTTTGCACTGTTTTGTTCTTATAGTGAAAAGAAAGCACTCTGTGCCGCTTTATCTCATAGTTTTGTCTCATTTCTATGAATTCTTCCTTGCTTATGAAAGATTTTGCTTTTGTGTAAAAGAGGGAAGAGCTTGAAAGGCATTTCACATTCAGAGGCTGATGCTTACCTTATTAAATATATTAAGGGAATTTCATTTCATGGTTGAATACATCTAAAGTTCTTTGCAATAATCTGTGGGGGAGATGCAAAGCCAGAAATCTTGCAAATTCAAGATTGGGATGGAGAAGGGCTTACTTTTGATGTGAATGGAAGTCAGCAAACAACTGGCCACGCTGATGCTCAGGTCCAGAAACTGAGATAAAGGAAGGGCTGGAGCAGGCAAAAACTATGCAGGGACCCTGAATGGTATTCCCATTCAGGTGGCAGATGCTGAAATATAATAAGAAGCTGTTCTTTGGCTTTTGAAGACTCAGCTGAGGAGAAAGTCAAGATAGAAATCAAATCAAATCAATAAAGTCAGCTAGCTCAGGAAAGGATCTATAATACGACAATTGAGTGGTCATGAAGTTGAAAAAAGAGTTCATGGTACTATATAATATATATACTATATTCATAAGGCATTTCCACATCACATGGTTTTCACTCTATTTCCACACTCTCATTCCCTCACAAATTAGTTTGAAACTGACTTTTGATCACCTCCACTTCTGTAGCCCTCAACACTTCTGAAAACAGGTAGGGCATCAGTCCCTCCAGCTGATAATAAAAGAGCTTAAAAATGAGCTCAGTGTCCTGTTCCATGAACTGCCACAACTCCAAGAGTACCGTATTTTCCGGCGTATAAGACGACTGGGCGTATAAGACGACCCCCAACTTTTCCAGTTAAAATATAGAGTTTGGGATATACTCGCCGTATAAGACCTCTCCTGGCCAAGTGCAGCCGCTCGCCGGAACGCAGCCCCCAGGGAAGAGCAGGAGGACGAGCGCGGGGCGGCGTACTGCATTGGGTCCCGTCGCTCCACGGAGAAACGCGGGGAGGGGGGAGCGAGCTCCGTTCCCTCGGAGCAGCCTTGGGAAGGGAGGGGGCAAAACGCAGTGGCTCCACGACGGGCTCCAAAGTCGCCCATAACACTCAACGGGCGCCTCGCTTCACCTCCCCTCGCCTCCCCTCGCCTTCCCTTCTGTTCCCTTCCCCTCCCAGCCACTCCTTCAATGGAGCGGGGCCCCAGAATTGGCCGCGTTTCCTACCAGGCTTCCCTTTCCCCAACCACTGCTCTTGCTGCCGCTGCTTTTAGCGTTGCTGGTGCCGCTCAGCGAACTACGTAACAAAAAAACGATGGAAGTTCACTGGCTGGATGTGAGCTGGACACCTTCACTCAGCACAACTGAATCTACAAGCAGCGATGTGTGTGTGTGTGTGTGTGTGTGTGTGTGTGTGTGTGTGTGAGAAAAAGGCAAGAGAATGGCCACAATCCCAGAGTTCTGACTGCCATCTTGAATTTATTGTCCCCCACCCCCATGGACACCCATGGCCCGGGATCCAAACGGGAAGAGCAAAAGAGCCCTCGGGACTTCACGTGCCTTCAGGCTGCCGGGGAAAAAGGTAGTTCGCTGAGCGGCACCAGCGACGCTAAAAGCAGCAGCAGCAAGAGCAGCGGTTGGGGAAAGGGAAGCCTGGTAGGAAACGCGGCCAATTCTGGGGCCCCGCTCCATTGAAAGCGTGGCTGGGAGGGGAAGGGAAGGGAAGGTGAGGTGAGGTGAAGCGAGGCGCCCGTTGAGTGTTGTGGGCGACTTTGGAGCCCGTCGTGGAGCCACTGCGTTTTGCCCCCTCCCTTCCCAAGGCTGCTCCGAGGGAACGGAGCTCACTCCCCCCTCCCCGCGTTTCTCCGTGGAGCAACAGGACCCAATGCAGTACGCCGCCCCGCGCTCGTCCTCCTGCTCTTCCCTGGGGGCTGCGTTCCGGCGAGCGGCTGCACTTGGCCAGGAGAGGTCTTATACGGTGAGTACCATATTTTACGGCATATAAGACGACACCCGGCGTATAAGACGACCCCCGACTTTTGAGAATATTTTCCTGGGTTAAAAAGTCGTCTTATACGCTGGAAAATACGGTAGTAAAAATGCCTACACTCCATAAAAAAGAAGAACTGTTGCCACTCCTCCACCATCAACATTTTCAGTGCATATTCTATGTATTTGGCCATTTGCAAAACAAAAGAGAGATAGAGATGTTATTGTGTAGAGCCTCTGTGTATGGGAATGTTGGGGGAAAGAGAGAAGGGATAAAGGTTTTCTTGAGTCCAGAGACTGGGAAGCAGAATGAGAGAAGAATTCATTACATACTATATAATATCCTTGCTATAGAAGCAGGGGAAATCAATCTGAACATTTTACACCATGTGGAGTCCTTGGTGTTCTCTGAGCCTTGTTTTCTTGCAGACATTTCATTGCCAGACTAGGCAACATCTTCAGTGCGAAAAGGGAGTGGGACTTGCTTTCTGTTTATATATTGTGGCTTGTCCTGCTTGTGTTGGTGGAGGTGTTGTTCACTCCTTGGGAGTTCCTTGATTGGGCTGTTGTTTGCTGTTTGGTTGATTGACTAAGTTAATAGTTCCTTGATTAGGATATTGTGTACTGTTTGATTGTTTGTCTGGTGTTAATCTTGGTGTTAATCTTTGCATATCTGGGTGTTGATGGCTGGCAAGGAAGTGTTCTGGTCTTTTGGCTTTTCTATTGTCTCTTATGAATGGTATGTAAATGTTGTTTACCTCTATGTGTCTGTTGATGGCTGCTTTGTCTGAGTGCCAAGCTTCCAGGAATTCTCTAGTGTTTTTGGATTTGGCTTGGTTTAGGGTGCTCACAGTTTCCCAGTTGAAAGTATGGTTGAGTCTGTCCATGTGTTGTGAGATTAAGTTTTCATCGTGTCTTCTGACTGCTAGTTGGTGTTTGTGGATGATTAACACCAGAGGAACAATCAAACAGCACAATATACCCTAATCAAGGAACTATTAACTCAGTCAATCAACCAAGCAGCAAACAACAGCCCAATCAAGGAACTCCTAAGGAGAGAACACCACCTCCACCAACACAAGCAGGACAAGCCATGATATATAAACAAAGAGCAAGTCTCACTCCCTTTTCGCACTGAAGATGTTACGTAGTCTGGCAGTGAAATGTCTACAAGAAAACAACAAGGCTCAGAGAGCACCAAGGACTCCACAGTTCAACCCTGAGCTACAAATATTCATTTTACACCAATTGTGCAACTGATTCAAGATTGAGTTCCCTGATTAGGTTACCTTATGCCTGCCTTAGCATGATTAGGTTGCAGCAAATGCTGAGCAATGGCTTGCTTGTACCCAGGAACTGAGAGACAGGTAAAGCAAGAGCAAAACCAAGAGTAAAACAGACAAGCAATGGCCCTAGTAATGCAACCTCCCTTCCAACCCCTCCAGTTTTGCTCTACTTTCAGATAAAGTAGCACTAAGCCAGGAAAAAAAATACTGCTTCAGCCTTCAAAACAAGCTGTGGTCATGGGTGCAATATAGGTCAAGACCTGATCCAGGAGGAGTGCATGTGGGGGGCCCTCTCTCTGACTGAAGACCTGAAACTGACTGCAGATACACCAATAAGTCAGGCAAATACAGAGAATATACGAAATGACTATTCCCAAAACTGACATACTGTGGAAATAAATTAGTGAATGATCTGCCAGAATTAAACATTGAAATCTGTTGTCCAATTCCATGCCGGTGTTTAGACGCAGTAGATTGATAACTTTTGTAAGGTTCACTTCAGTAAAATTGAGGATAAAGGCCCTTCACGGTGATTTTTTAAAACATGTTCTTCCAAGAATAGAACATTGATAGGATGCTCCTTCTGAGTGAATGTCAAGGCTCTTATTCTGTGGAATATATTTAATAGCTCAATCATTTAATGACTCTCCAGACTAAACTAAGCCTATATTATGTAATTATTTTTGGCTGCAGGATCTGAATTTTTAGTATGGGTCTAAAAAGACAGGAAAAAGAAAGAATTGGGCAAGAAACTGGAATGTATAGCTTAGTATGTGGTGGAGATGTAGAGGATGAAGATGGGGAAATAAAATGCCTTCCAGATATTTTGTTCTACAACTTCCAAAATCTCATGCAATTGATCTTGCTGGCTGGAACTGGTAAAAATCCCAAACATCTAGAGGGCACAAAGTTACTCCCTAAATAGAGCTTCCTACACAAAAAAGGACTTGTGATAATTTTCAGCACTGCAAAAAACTATTAACTTCATGGATAGTTATACAGTATAACCTGTAGTACAAAAAGAGAAGCTGCAACAAATCAAATCTGGACCTAGAGAGTCTGTGGGACTGCATTGGAGGCAAGTCTTTTCTCCCCCCAAGTCTTTCCAGAACTGTCTTTCCTGCTCATGTATATAAATAAATATAATATCCATTGTGTTGGAACTTTATTCATTCCTATGGAACCAATTCCAAATTACATCTTCCTTCTATTGCTGGCACCTTTTTTTTATAGTGGACAACAGGTGGGTGGAAAGTAAATTGATAGAAAATACAGAGATATCACATGCAATGAAAGCAATGTGGTAAGCCAGGGGTGGGCAACTTGTGGCTCCCAAATAACCTTTTTGGAGCCCCCACACACACACACAAAACCCAGCCTCCACCCACACATAAGATGTGCTCCCAAATGTTTTCAAGTCCCCTCCCCCACCAGGCTTGCCCTCCTGGTGTTAAGCCAATCAATTGGAATAATACTGTAGTAACTTCTAGGCCTGTGCAAATCCTTCAAAAGAGGTTCTTTCAAGTACATAGGAGTGCACACAAAACACCTATTTTCAAATAGTTGAGGCTGCTTCAGAAGCTGCTTCAGAAGCTCTGTCTCTGCTTGCAAGCCTGGAAAAAGATACAGCTGCTTTAACAATGCCAAAAGATTGTTTTCCCCATACAGTCCAAAGCAACTCTTTTGAAGGTTTTCTGCAGTGCCGGTAGATTCAACATGCCCAACTTCCGGGCCTTACCAGAGAAAGTTATTGCAGGGGATTTGTACCTGAAGTGTTGAAGAAAAAGAAAGATGTGATTGAGGGATATGTTCAAAATAAAGAAACTATCAGAATTTTTTCCCATTTCCACCCACTCAATCCCCATTGACACAACAGGTTCCTCTTTCTCCCCAGCATACTGAAACATACTGTATATTGTATTAGCCTTTGTATTGCTTAGATTGATCTCCTTTTAAAATAACCAGGTAGAAATGGCTCATTGAGCAGGGAGATTTGGTTAGGTATAACAAATCACATTTGTTTGTTCTATTAGTCTTTTTCATACTGAAACCAGGCTTTTGAAAGGAATGACTACAGATCCTTGTATTGTCGAAGGCTTTCACGGCCGGAGTTCAATGGCTGTTGTGGGTCTTCCGGGCTGTGTGGCCATGTTCTGGAAGTTGTGGTTCCTAACGTTTCGCCAGCATCTGTGGCCAGCATCTTCAGAGGGCAGGAGCACAGATAGAAGCAAAATCTCTGTGCCCAGGTAGAGTGGCAATGTTCTATTTATACAGCTAAATTATAGGAGATTAGGTGGGGTTTTTTGTTGTGTTGAAATGTTAACGAGTGGCTGATGAGCGTGATTAGCATGTTCATTGTGAGAAGTATTCCCATGTCCTGGTGGTTGGACTGAGTTCGTTGACCTTTTGCAGGCTGTGTTCTTCAGGACTGGTAGCCAGGTTTTGCTAATTTTTAAACTTTCTTCTTTTTTATTGTAACTGTGCTGGTGTTTGTGAATTTCAATGGCTTCTCTGTATAATCTGGTGTAGTGGCTTTTGGTGTTGTCCAGTATTTCTGTGTTTTCAAATAGGATTTTGTGTCCCGTTTGCTTGAGAGCATGTTCAGCTACTGAAGATTTTTCCGGTTGCTGTAGTCTGCAGTGTCTTTCATGTTCTTTTATCCTGGTGTGAATGCTTCGTTTTGTGGTTCCGCTGTATACTTGTCCACAGCTGCATGGTATGCGGTATACTCCTGCAGCGGTGTGGGGGTCCCTTTTGTCTTTTGCTGATTTTAGCATTTGTTGTATTTTTCTGGTGGGTCTGAAGACTGTTTGAAAGTTGTGTTTTTCCATCAGTTTTCCCATGCGGTCAGTGACTCCTTTGATGTAAGGCAGGAATACTTTGTTTGTGGGGGGCTGTTTTTCTTCAGTTGGATGTTGTTTTCTTGGTTTGATGGCTCTTTTTATTTCATTCTTGGAATAGCCATTTGCCTGTAGGACCCAATTCAGATGGTTAAGTTCATTGTTGAGAAATTGGGTTTCACAGTTTCGATTAGCACGATCCACCAAGGTTTTGATCATGCCTCTCTTTTGTTGTGGGTGGTGATTGGAATTTTTGTGTAGATATCGGTCCGTATGGGTGGGTTTTCTGTATACTTTGTGTCCTAGTTTGAGGTCCGGATTGCATATGACCAGCGTATCTAAAAATGGAAGTTTGCCATCAGTTTCTTTTTCCATGGTGAATTGTATATTGGGGTGGATGCCGTTTAGGTGGTCCAGAAATTTTGCTATGACTGGGCTCAATGGGCTTCCCATGGCAACGCCATCCATCTGTTCGTAGAACTCATTCTCCCATTGAAAGTAACTAGTTGTTAGGCAGTGTTGAAATAAAGCTGTAATGTCTTCTGGGAAGATTTGCTTGATGAGTGCCAGGGTGTCCCTTACTGGCACCTTGGTAAACAGGGAGACCACGTCAAAGCTGACCAGTTTGTCCGTGTGGTTGAGTTTTAGGGTGCTGATTTTGTTGATGAAGTGTCCTGAGTCTTTGATGTGGGATGGAGTCTGTCCGATGTGGGTCTGTAAAAGGGTTGCCAAATGTTTGGATAATTCATATGTCGGGGAGCCAATGGCACTTACAATGGGTCTGAGTGGGATCGAGTCTTTGTGGATTTTGGGGAGTCCGTATAGTTTAGGTGAGAGAGCTTCTGTCTTGCAAATCTACCTGGGCACAGAGATTTTGCTTCTATCTGTGCTCCTGCCCTCTGAAGATGCTGGCCACAGATGCTGGCAAAACGTTAGGAACCACAACTTCCAGAACACGGCCACACAGCCCGGAAGACCCACAACAGCCACTACAGATCCTCTTTAGTACCGCTGAAGAGAGTAGGTTGGTGAGTTTACAAGAGAGAGAGAAGGGAAAAAACCCTATTGTTAATACTGATTGCAAAGCCCCCCCTATGAGTAAAATATAGACCATCTCTATTGCTTGCTACTCATGAATGTCATGAAATGAAAGGATGCACACTAAACATTTTGAAACGGTTCACCTAATTTGGCCCTGCACCAAGGGATTCTCTGCAGTTGATTCAGTTTACAAACTAATTCTGATTCTACAACTCATTCACACTCTCAGTCTTACAGGAGAGTCTGAAGTTTTTAAACTTCAGACCTAACATTGAGAAATGTAGAATGCATTTCAAAGGTGTTTGTGTCTTTTGCAATTTAGTCAGTAATCTTACCTTGAATAAAACAAACATTATTAGTGTAATGAAGTGATTAATGTGTCAGACCAGAATCAGAGAGAGATACGATCAAATGTAATTTATGCCTGTGACTATCTTGCAGCCTAACCTCAAAGGGCTATTCTGAAGATAACTTTGGTAGCAGGGAGATCAAGATGACTGCAACCATCCTCAGAAGATAGTAGAAATAAATGACACGAGAACTTGTTATTGCTTAAACTTACCATTAGTTTAAGGAAATTACAATGTGATTCAACATTATTTAGGGCAGAATTCATCACCTTTGCTAAGACTGTTATGATGATTACTACTACTGGAGGTATTGCTATGCTTGAAGTTAAAGATTTTAGATATTATGGAATGCATATGTAATGTCTATGCTTCCCATTCTCCATTCTTCTTCATAGTATAGAACTTTCATTATTTCCCGGGGATACTGTGATTTAGAAGAAAATCCATCTGCTTTGCCATAATTATTTTGGCATTTTATTTATATAGTTCCGAAATGTATCAGTTGCCTGACAGCTAGAACCTCTTAAGGCTAGGTGCAATAAAAATAAAATCCATAACAAAATCAAGTGGTAAAATGTTTGTACTTTGGTCTGCAAGATAGCAGCCTACCATTTATATTGCAAACAAAATCAATTTTGCTAGCCAGAAGTCAGGAAACAGTTGGCAATTCAAAGCAATGTCAGAGTAGATACAAAAGGTCAGAATCCAGGAAGCATACAAGAGAAAGCTAAAGGACAAAAAGCAAAACCACAATGCATTAGGTTGAATTAGCTTTGAAGATATGTTTCAATTCAATAAAGCTACAGTCAGATCACCCCATCAAAGCACATTTGTAAATCTAAGTGGGGATCTATCAAGCCCCTAACAGTAGAATATAATCCAGAAAGAAAGATTCACAGTGAGTCTAATTAGTTAGATTTATTGTCAAGAAGATAAGGGATTAACATACAGAATCTTGGAAACTGAACTGTAGCATTCATTTATTAGTGAATTTGTTAGCCAATTGAACTTATTTTCTCCCAGAGTGCAAGACCAAAGGGTTAACTTTCCTTTTCCCAGATATGACTGACCCTGAAATATGCTCATTGTTTTAAGATACTCCCATTTTCCCCAGTGCCAGAGATCTCTGTTACAGGAATCGCTTCAAAGCAATAAATCAAATCAGGTGATTTCATAGATGTTCAGACTGCTTTGTTGATTCAGTGATTTTTCTGCTGTTTGTGAGATTGTTATGATAGATAGATAGATAGATAGATAGATAGATAGATAGACAGACAGACAGACAGACAGACAGACAGACAGACAGACAGACAGACAGACGGACGAGAGATGGATGGATGGATGGATGGATGGATGGATGGATGGATGGATGGATGACATGGTGGGGGGGTTGAGTGGTATGATGGGCTGTTTGACATTGACTATGAGCAATTGGCCAATGACTTATGAGATCATTAAGAGTCTACAAGTCTATAAGTGTCTTGTAGAATAAAGGTAAAGGTACCCCCCGCACATTTGTGCAGTCGTGTCCGACTCTAGGGGCCGGTGCTCATCTCCGTTTGTTAGCCAAAGAGCCAGCGTTGTCCGAAGACACTTCCACGGTCATGTGGCCGCATGACGTGCGTGGAACGCTGTTACCTACCCACCGAAGTGGTACCTATTCATCTACTTGCATTTGCATGCTTTCGAATTGCTAGGTTGGCAAGAGCTGGAGCTAGTGCGGGAGCTCACTCCGCATGCAGGGCTAGGGATTCGAACCTCCGAACTTGCAATCTTCCGATCGACAAGCCTGGCGTCTTACCCACTGAGCCACCACACCCCTCGTCTTGTAGAATACCAAGAATCAAATTGCTTTGAGGTTTATTCTATTATTATTATTATTATTATTATTATTATTATTATTATTATTTCTCAGCTTCTTAAATGTGGCCAATCACAACCCTTAACTTTGTTGTAATAGAACGTTGTACTTCTGTGCTGATCCTGCCAACACAGCTGGAAGTTTAGTTCTGCTCTCAGCACTCTAAATATGGGGTCAAGCCTGATCAGTCCAATATACACTGGATCAAAGTAGTATGCACTCTTGCATCAAATTTTATATTTCAGTTCTACATGATTGGGATAAATGTAAGTCTTTTGACAATTAGTGAATGGGTACAGGTTAATATTTATAGGTAAAGATTCCCCCCGCACATTTGTGCAGTCGTGTCCGACTCTAGGGGCCGGTGCTCATCTCCGTTTGTTAGCCAAAGAGCCAGCGTTGTCCAAAGACGCTTCCACGGTCATGTGGCCAGCATGACGCACGTGGAACGCTGTTACCTACCCACCAAGTGGTACCTATTCATCTACTTGCATTTGCATGCTTTCGAATTGCTAGGTTGGCAAGAGCTGGGGCGAGTGTGGGAGCTCACTCCGTCACGCGGGGCTAGGGATTCGAACCTCTGAACTTGCGATCTTCCAATCGACAAGCCTGGCATCTTACCCACTGAGCCACCACACCCCTTCTAATATTTATAGAGACTGTGCTAAATGTTCATTCTTTTTCAAAATAGGAGGTGGCAAGGCTACAAATATCACTTTTTCTATGCCAGTTTTTTTCTCTGTAGGCTACCTATCTGTATGGCATTGAATCTTGCTGGGAGTTGGGTGGCATATAAATTTAATAAATCTTCATCATCATCTCACTGGATCACCCTGCCTCTGCTGCCTATACAAAGTACAGAGGACACTTCAGTCCTTCCCATGATGAAGGCATCCATGATGAAGGATCTTTCCCAGGAAGGGCTAAACTTGCCAACCCTCCTGGTGCCCCAGAAACTCACTATCAGAGACAACAAAGCTACATCATTCCTTAAGGGCTAATCAATGGTTATTCTTCCAAGTCCTGCCTAGATGAGGTCAAGCCTTACCAATGTGACCTGCCCAGCTGGCACTTCACTGAAGCCAATTATAAGATGTATGGCAATAAAGCTACATACCAGCATAGCATAGAAAACTAAAGAGCTTGCAAGAATAAAACACTATTTGCCTAATGCTTCAAAGATAGCAAAATAGCTGCCAGGATATTGCCTTGTTGGTTGGGGGTTGAGAATGCTGTTGCAAAGATCCTGTCCTAATACCCCACATCACATCCCAGCTTGCAAGGAGACTCAGAGCAGAACCTCTCAGAGCAGAACATATTGATAAAGATACTCCTGAGCCATTTTATAGGTGGGCTTCACTGCTTTGTATTCAGCATAGAAAGTTTCCAGATTTGGATCATTTCCTGGGAATTCTAATTACAACTCATCAAGAAGGTAGCTGAGTTAATTCTTTTCAGACCTTTACTTCTAATGCCTCTCCTCTATCTGTTGTTTGCTAATCACTTGCAGCCTTCTTGTCTGCAGGGACCATTTTGCAAGTGTTCTGGGAAATCCAAGTAGGTATGGCATCAGAATCCCAAGCGTAGGGAACTCCAGGAAGGATGACTTATTGTATCTTCAGCAGCAAAAAGGCAATTTCCTCAGTCTACAAAGAGCAGCGCCATAAATTTTATTATGTATTAAGAATAAATTACACTATCTTAAAATAATTCCATATAAATTCTCAAGAGCTCTAATGCATATAGAAAAAAGTGAGAAGTAGTGATATCACACATCAATTATTTTGCTTTCCAGTTAATATGAACAATCAAATATAATAACCAAACTAGTCCTGGAAGTTCATTTCACTGACTTGGGTTTCATGTGGTAGAAAACAAAAGGAAGCTGTGCAGCAATCCAGGTAACGAGCACCTGCAGAGTTTATATAATAGCACAATGTAATTCTGCTTTCCTTTTTAAAAAAATAAGAGAGTGAGTTTCAGAACTGCTAAGCACCAAATTTATCTTGTAAAATTGGCTTCCAGCTGAGTAGCCCAGGGCTAGCCTTAGAACATGGCATGGGTTAGTAACAGGTCTGTTGATCTCCATCCAAAACAAGGAACCAACCATATAAATGGGAGGAAACAGCCCTGAAATACTTTGAACCAGGTTATATTGAAATTAAAAAGAAAAATGCCTGAAGGAGAAAACAAGCAAACAAATTAAAAGTGAGGAAAACCCCAGGGATGTGACTTTATTTATTTATTTATTTATTTATTTATTTATTTATTTATTTATGTTTCAATTTATATACCGCTCCATCTCCCCACAAGGGAACTCTAGTCTAAGAGTTCTCTTAGTTCTCTTAGAACTCTAGTCTTAGACTTTAGTCTAAATAAAAGTTATTATGGTTGATCACACAGTCAGACAGATGTTTAGACTGGATTTGGCATTTTTGTCCACCTATCGAGTCCTTCCCAAGTACCTGGGATAGGCAGATGTTGTTGTTTAATAATATTAAAGGTATTGTTGCAGGATGTAAGCTGTTCCAAGTAAAGCTGCCTTTTGCAAATGACTGGTGGTGATTTTGTCACTGCCGATGGTGTTCAAGTGGTGTTCCAAATGCTTTGAAATTGCACCCAAGTTTCCTAATACTATCGGTACTATCTTTGCTTTCTTTTGCCACAGTCATTCTACTTCTCCTTTCTCTTCCATTCTGCTGTCTCCAGGTATTGCAATGTCAAGCAGACAAGTATCTGCCTGCCACACAACACTCAAGACTTAACAATTGTTGATAAGACAGACAAAAAAGTTGTTGTTATTAAACTCATATGGCCCCAGACTCTCAACAACTCTAGGCTACTCACAAAGATCAAACAAAGAAATTACAATAAAATCAATAAAAGATAAAAGATAAAGATAAAAGATGGCAAGAGCAATAAAGTGAGGGGTCTCACTCTCCCTCACCATAGCTTTTCTAAACAAGAGCAGAGTGGGGGCCATCAGATCTCAGGGGGAACATCGTTCCAGAGGACAGGCATTGCTACAGAGAAGGTGCACTTTCAGGATCCCAATAGATGACATTGTTTAATCAAAGGAACCTGGAGAATGCCAACCCTGCAGGATCAGATTGGCCAGGCAGATACTATGGAAGATAGGTGATTCATCAGCAAAACCAGTAAGTCCAAACTAGGCTTTGCTTCCTTAAAGAGAAAAAATCACTTTCAGAAGAAAACATTCCATAGGAGCCAGTGTAGAAAAACATATTTATGAGATTTAAAGGCATTACTTCAATGTTGGTTTCTTCAAGGCACAGCTGATTCTTCAATATTAGCTGACCACAGCCTAATGAATTTAGCATCAGCTCTGCTTCTGACTTTTCTAATACCAATGGACCTCAAGGGTTTTTGGTAGCTGAATTAATAGAGGAAGCCATTAGGTTTCACATTGTCTGTGTTTACAAATCTGCTAAGCTGTAGTTTGCTTAATCATAATTCACTGAAAGGGCCACAACTGCCTAGGTTCACCCATCACAGTAAGCCATCATCCATGGTTTATAAACCACAATGGCTAAATTCATACAACATGCTAATCTGAAACTAAACAAGACACATTAATGTTTAGAGAGATGCATGAAACCAGTCAGAGATGTGTGTTTGAGATTGTCTTAGGGACAGAATTCCCAGACAAAATCCATGTGGAGTAGAATTTCCAATGAAATGCCAGGCTTTGGAGCAAGATATCCTGGGAATTTCTAGTCAATCAATCTAAGTGACAAATTCTAGTTAATAGTTCATTGATTAAGGAGAATAACTGAGGTAAGGAGAAAGGGAGGCGATTCAACCCATAAAACTAAATTAACTGGCATTACCACCTTGGTCATTAAGCTTCAATGTGCTGTAGGAAACCAGGAAGTTTGGATCAAATATGTGCTCATCAACTAAGTTTAGTGGATGACCTTTGGCTAGTCAGGAACTCTCCTGACTTTCATGTGGAAATAGAAATTTCTGTGCCTTCTCAGCTTTGAGCTCCTTGCAAGAAAGATGAGTTTAAAAATAATACAATCATAGTATAGATTACTATAATTTCATACTGTAGCTACTCCGTGTGATAAATAATTTTGCTGAGGTGAAATGTGAACTCATAGACAATCACAATCCCATGTTAAACATCATGGCTTATAGGGTTTTGGTTTAGCATGTTGTATTAATCCAACCATTGTCTGTAGCTTGAATCATGTCAACTGGATTTCTATTTTCTCAGTGGAAACGTTGAGAGAGGGGTCAAGGAATCCATTTACAGTATGCCAACTTGGAAAATCCTTCCTTGAATAGAGGTGGGGGCCTCAGGCACAATCTTTCTCCCATCTTTCTCCCGGCTTTGTCTTCTGTGCCTAGGAAGATTAAGACCATTTCACAAGCTCAACAGCAGCATGGTGATGTTAACGATCCTCCTTTAGATGATAAAAGGACTTAAAATAACATCTCAATATAACCATGACCCCAGGTGTAAGGTCACACAGCTACCTAGAAACATATTTAGGATTCCCTTACCAACTTTGCTCAGACTGAAGAAGCTCCTTGGATAAGGAGCGAAACGTTTCCACTGAGAACATAGAAATCCAGTTGACATGATTCAAGCTACAGACAATTCCACCTGGATGACTGAGAACCTTCATAGACATATAATCCAACCATTGAGACTTATTCAACAAATTATGGTTAAAACAAGCTATTGCTTAGCATATTGCATGAACCCAGTCAGGGAAGCAAATATTGATCAAAATGTTATCTAAGTAGTGTGAGATATTCCAGAATATATAGGAGTCCAGAATATATAGGAATTCAGAATATATATAGCTGGTTTATGCCAAAAAGCATTTAATTGTAAATGATTTCTCATTACTTTTTCCCCAGCAAGTTCTCAAAGACGTTTCAAACCATCTTCTTTCTTCCTAGTAATAATGAAATTATTACATAGTCAATAAGATTTGGCTAATGGGGAAGTATAATGAAACATGGGACCCCTTCATAAAATATATTCAAAAAGAATATAACATTAAATAGAGAACAAATAATAATAATAATAATAATAAAAAAAAAAAGTACAAATAAAGAAGGGGCGAAACGAAAAAAAAGAGGTATAAGAAGAGAAAAATGTAACTCAAGTATTTACAAAAAAAAATTTATTTGTTTGTTGTTATGTGTTATATATGTTCATTGTTATGTGTTATATGTTTGGTTTATGTTTTATGTTAAATGTAATAATAAAAAATTATATCTATAAAAAAAAAAAAAGATTTGGCTATATGATAACTCTATTGAAGTCTTACAAATATAATTCAGAGTCAGGGTTAGGATTCCAAAGAAGCATTGTTTTCACTATGCATTAGCTATGTTAGACCTCAGAAATATTGTCACCTAGCAAAATCTAATTAGCAGTCAAAGAGTAATACCATTAGTAAAATGAAGGGTGATTTTAAAACAGAAAACTGTACTAAATCAGTAGCTATAACTGAAAATGATCCAAACATCATGAATACTGTGTTATGTTTAATCTTACAAAGTCTTCTGTTTCAATCATTATAATAACTTTACCTGAAAAAACACTAGTCCATTTAGCTCAACATCACCTACATTGACTAGCTGTAACTCTCTAGGATTTCAAAGAGAAATCTCTTAGGATATTCCTGGAATGGTAAATGGAGGAGGGGGCTTGCGTGGAAAGCAGATGTTCTCTTACTGAAGTATGGATCCTTATCTATAAATCAAAACACAAAGGAACCTTGGATGAGGCAGCCAATAGATTTTGTTAGCAACATCGCTAAAGCAGATGTGATTAATGCCAAGATTTGTGATGCCAGCAAAGATATCATAACATCTGATAATCTTTGAGGGATTAGTTTGGGTTTAGCTATGCATTTTACAGGAACAAAATTGAAGCAATGCCTTCCATGAGCATAAAACCTGGAGAGTTAAAAAAAAAAAGTATCTCCTTACTCATGGATAAAATACACCTCAGCCATTGTGTTTTTTAATTCATGTTGCATGCTTCCATTTATTTGTCAATGTCCTGGGCTTATGTGATTTTGAAGGTGTAATCATCACAAATTTTAGAAAACTCTTCCCCCATCCTCATTTTTTTTTGCAGTACATCTTAAACATTTTGTACAATTTGGATGTCAATCTATGAAAGAGTAAAAGTGTTGTGGGATATTGGTATTTAGATTGACATAAAATAGCTGCTTGGCAATATATTTTTTTCCCAGCTTCAGAAATGTATTAATCCCTAACCATACACTATCTATCAAGCCAGTTCCACTGTATTCTTCATATCTTTTCTTTTGCAAAGCCTTTATAGCACTTACTTTTCTTTATTTTATGTAATCAGATAACTATCTCCTTGACTTATAGTGATGGAGGTTTCCTCATCCGTCCATCCCACCCCCCACCCCCACCCCACAAAACTTTCTGTCACCTGAGAAAAACTTAAGGGGAAATGTTGATGATCCTGGGAGGGAAAAGGAGCTTTTGCTGTTCCATATGCTCAATCTGTAAGGTTTCAGATTCTATGTCCCAATAAAGACTCCTCAATGCAAGCATTGCAGATAGAGTTTTAATAAGGAATCAAGTAATCCAAAACAGTTTCAAAGATCTGAGTGCCTGTTCCCGCCAAACTGTTTCATTTTATTGATTCCTCCCCCCCTTGTCAGTCTTTCGATGGTGATGTCAGTTTCAGCCATCGGCGCGCTGCCCCGCTCCTCCTCCATCTCGCTCAGGGCTCTCCTTGTGGATTGTTGTTAATGGGCGCTAATGATCGGCTGTCTGGGTTTCCCCTCACCATTGTCTTTTGAAACTGGTTGTGGTCATGTACTCTCTGGCATGCGTGACCTCCCCCCAGGTCCTCCATGCAAGGTTCTGTTCCAGGACCTTACATGCCGCTCCCCCAAGATACTTTTAAAGGTAGATTTATACAATAAAAGATACTTTTATAGGTAGATTTATACAATAAAAGATACTTTTATAGGTAGATTTATACAATAAAAGATACTTTTATAGATAGATTTATACAATAAAAGATACTTTTATAGGTAGATTTATACAATAAAAGATACTTTTAAAGGTAGATTTATACAATAATAATAAGAGTGATATAGTGAAGTAAAGGCGAATGCCAACCAATGTGCATTTCAGTGTCTCAAGCTCCTGACCTGCAATGAGAAACAAGTTAGTATGGGCATTCATCATTATGTACATGTTACTTAGGTTTGTCAGGCCATTTGTGGTAGAGTTGGGCAATCAGTTTTGGTGCTTGAACGTGATGTTGCTCCACCCATTCGTTGAAGCTGGGAGGCAAGTGTTTCCAGTGAATTAGATACTGTAGCTTTCCTCTACAGCGCCTGGAGTCCAGGATACTGTGCACTTCGAAGTGTGGTTCTCCATTTACAGTTATGGGGGGGGGGGCTCCGGGGTTTCTGGGTGCCATGTCTCTGATGCCTTTTATTGTTTCAACAAACTTATGTGAAATATGGGGTGAATTCTACGGAAGTTCTTTGGTAATTGCAGCTGTGCCGTTACCGGGTTGATAACTTTCACTATTGGGAACGGTCCCACGTATTTTGGTCCTAATTTCTTTGAGGGCTGTGTGGTGCGTAGGTGTTTTGTAGAAAGGTATACTTTCTCTCCCACTTCCAGCAGCCACTCAGGGGACCGTTTCCGATCTGCGTATTTTTTATATGAGACTTTTGCCTCCTGTAGAGTTTGTTGCATGACTGGCCAAGTTGCTGTTAATTTCGTGATCCAGTCTTTTGCTGCTGCGGAGGTTGTGCCTGGGCTGGCATTTCTCTCTAGGGCCCCCGCAGGGAGGTTCGGGATGGGTACAAACTCCTGACCCATGGCAACCATGAAAGGGGAAAATCCTGTGCTTTGATGCAGGGCATTGTTATAGGCAACCTCCGCGAAGGGTAGCAGATCTACCCAGTCATCCTGATGGTGGCTAATATAGCATCTGAGATATTGCTCTACTATAGAGTTCAATCGTTCAATCGATCCATCCGTTTTCGGATGGAATGCCGAGCTTAAGCCTTGTTTAACTCCTATAGAGTTCAAAAAGGTTTTCCAAAACTTCGATGTGAAAGTGCTGCCGCGATCGCTAGTCGCTTGGGAATCCCATGAGCGCAGTAAATGTGTTGGATGAAGAGTTTTGCTAATTGACTTGCTGTTGGAATGGCTTTGCACAGAATGAAATGGCCTTGTTTGGAGAACATGTCCACCACCACCCAAATTGCAGTATGTTTTTTGCTTTCCAGTAGTTCTACAATAAAATCCATGGCGATTTGCTTCCATGGGCAGGAGGGGTTGGCTACTGGTTGCAATAATCCCTTGGGTTTCCCTGGTGCACATTTTGCTGTAGCACACACTGGGCAAGATGATATATAGTCCTTAACATCTTTTCTCAAAGTTGGCCACCAGAATTGTCTGCGGACTAAATACAAAATCTTTACGAACCCAAAATGGCCTGCGTTTTTTTTTTGTTGTGGCATTGTTCCAGGACCTTTTTACGTAGTGTTGTAAGTACATACAAGGTGTTGTCTTTCCACCAAAACCCATTTAATTCTTGTAAGGCATTTTTATTTGTTTGCCACCAGGGGTCCGCTAATACCTTTGCCTTCAATTGGCTTTCCAGGGTATTCTCTGCAAGTGTGGGGAGGGGAGGTTTGTCTGGCTGCGTGTGATTGCTGCTTGCCCGGCTTGATAACGTGGGGCCAGGTTAGTGGCCATGTTTAATTGTTTGGGAGACATTATGGTATCGGTAATTACTTCCCTCTGCGCATCGTGCTGGGGTAGTCTAGACAGTGCATCCACTAGGAAATTTTGTTCCCCTGGGACGTGCTGCAGTGTAAAATTGAACCTACTGAAGAATTCAGCCCAACGTATTTGTTTGGGGTTCAATCTTCTTGGTTCCCTTAGGGCTAGCAAGTTTTGGTGGTCTGTCCATACTATAAAGGGGTGGGGGGAGCCCTCCAATAAATGTCTCCATGTGGCTAGTGTGTAGCGGACTGCAAAAGCCTCTTTCTCCCACGCATGCCATCGTCTCTCTGTTTTGGAAAATTTTCGAGAGATGTATGTGCAGGGTCTCAGGATGTTATCGTCTCATTGTAGGAGTACTGATCCCACCGCCCCATTTGAGGCATCCATTTAAACCACAAAGGGTCTCTCCAAGTCTGGATGTTTTAGGATGGGCTCTTCAGTGAAGAGCACCTTGAGCTTTTGGAAAGCGGTTTGACATTCCGGGGTCCATTTAATGGGTGTCCCTGGTCTCTTTGTTTTCACCCCCTCCCCGGTCCTGGTTTTAAGGTCAGTGAGGGGAAGGGCGATCTGTGCGAAATTCCAGATAAACTGGTGGTAAAAATTTGCGAACCCTAAGAACAATTGTAGTTGTCTGAGGGTCTTTGGTGATTCCCAGCCCAGGACAATCTGGACTTTCACGGGGTCCATTTCAATGCCCTTATTTGATATGCAATATCCAAGGAAGTCTAACTTCTCTTTGAGAAACTCACACTTAGTCAGTTTCACGTACAGTTGAAGTTTTAAGTCTTTTTAATACCTCTCACACCAAATTCACATGTTCTTCCATGGTTTCTGTATAGATTAGAATGTCATCGAGGTATACAATGACGCCTTTATATAAAAATTAATGAAGCACCTCATTAATTAGTGCCATGAATGCTCCAGGCCTGCCTAAAAGCCCAAACGGCATCACGCGGTATTGAAAGCAACCAAGCTGGCATTTAAAGGCTATCTTCCATTCATCCCCCTCTCTGATGTGCACACAAAAGTACGCCTCCCTTAAATCTAGCTTGGTGAAGATTTTCCCTTTTGCGAGCTGTGCTAGCATGTCTTTGTCAGGGTTCATGTCTATGAATCCTGCCATTGGGATTAGGCCTAGTATAGTGTTGGTAGAGTAGTTGGGAGGGGGGATGACAGTTGAGTGTTATGTCTGCTGGTGGACGCTGGAGATGGCTCCGTCAAGGTCGCGCACCTGCAGCAGAGTGGAGATGGGAACGTTTGCCTCATGAGATCATCGGCTGGTGAATTGGCGCGCAAGGAGGGAAGTTAAGAGGGAATAGTTTGGCGGGAATTGGCATTCAAGTCTTTAGGAGTGCTTCAATTAACATGTATCCTGAATAAAGCTTTATCTGCATTTCATTGAACTGCATAGAGAAGTGTTTATTGGGACATTGTTGTTGAGATCATCACAGAAAGACTTGAATCCACAATCCAGTCGGTTTATCCTGAGGTTACAATTGCTAACCCCAATTAGTGCCTCCTGAGTGAGAATTGACTCGTCCAAGCATTTCCCAGAATGGAGGAATCTATGGAATGTTTCCAGGTGGGGGAAGAAGAGCAGCCAGGCACTTCTACAGGTCTGGAAGCAGTTTACAAAGAAGGAAAAGTCGTGGCTTTTGAGCCGGAAATTGGCAAGAAGAAAACCTCTAAAAAGGGGTCTAGGCGGAGTGGAATAGAGGCTACCGAACTTCCTATGGTACGTACTCCCAAAACGGGTGCGGAATGGTCCATGGGAATTGGAGGTGGCCTCCAGGCAGGGATGGGGAAACGAACTGCTAAAACCAGAGTTACCCAGTCCCAAAGGATGGCTTCACTGGAAGCGAAGATTGCCCGTATCGATTTTGAACTGGAGACCATTAGCCAACAGCTACAAACTCTCACTCAATCGGTGCAGCAACTGGTCCTGGCTCCAAAGCAGGAAGGGGGGCCAGCGGCGGACCTAAAGGCTACTTTGAGGACCACGGCAGCCGAGAGTGGCACGTCTAGCAGTGAGGAAGAAGAGGATGATTCTTCAGAAGCAGAGCTGGAGGTGACACAACCTTCCATAAGTGGATTACAAAGGGGCCAAGCCAGGGTGTTTGCAGTGAACAAACTGAAAATGCGGTTTGACGGCGATCCCGGGAAGTTGGCTTGCTTTATGACCCATGTCAGGGGTTTTATGGAGGAGTTTGAGAGCTCTTTCCTAAATGAAGAGGCCAAAGTAAGGTATGTCTCAAGTTTCCTAGAAGGAGAGGCTGCTTTATGGCTCGTGGCGTTGCATGACTCAAATGCTCCTGAACTATTGACTTTTAACAACTTTATGTTAGCATTGAGGAGATTTGAAGACACACTATCTAAGATGTCAGCTAGAGTGCAATTGCAACAATTAAGTCAGGGAAACCGGACTGTCGCAGAATATGCTATGGAGTTTAAAAAACTTATAAGCATGGTCCCTGGCTGCCCTGAATCTTTTCAGGTAGAATATTTCCAGATGGGATTGAAACCTGAGATTCTGGAAATGGCAGCAGGAAGAGGGGACCCAGACACCCTAGAAGAATGGGTCCAATTAGCAGGCAAAGCTGAGAGTACCCAATTAAGATTGAGATCGTATAAGAAGTTTCAGAACTCCGGAAAAAGAACGCTGGGACAAACCCAGGCAAAGAAACAGTTCAGGTCAAATGCTTGGGAGGAGGAAAAAGAATGCAGAGCCAAAAGTGGCTTGTGCTTTAAATGCGGCAAAGAGGGGCATCATATTAGCAACTGCCCCCAAACAACCCCTGCTGTGAAAAAAAAGCCGGAAAGCCAACCTTCCAAGCCATCTAAGCTGCCGTTACGTAAGGGAACAGCCCATGCTTTGGATGAAAGCAAGACGCTGGAATTAGTTGGGGGAGAGAATGACTCCTCCGATGAAGAATTCCTGCCGTCGGGAAATGAGCGACGCCTGGTCTAAGATGCGCCGGTGGCCAGGCATTCACAGATCATTGGCACCCAGATCCGTTGGTGAGTGGAGATTGTCCTACTATGCAAGTTAAAATAAAGCTTGAGACTTTAGATGGGAGGGATCAGAATAATCTGATGGCTATGCTGGACTCGGGGTGCTCAAGATGTTTGATGCATCCTGCTATTGTTACAGGACTGAGACTTAAGTTGCATAAATTAAAAGTTCCCATCATATTTTGTCAGTTGGATGGGTCAGATATGAAAGGGGGTCCAGTGGAATATTACACAGAAGCCTTGAAAATGACTATTGGGACACATCAAGAGACTATTCGGTTTATTGTGGCTCCCATATCCAGTCAGCCCATAGTGTTGGGACTTAAATGGTTGCGGGAGCGAAACCCTCAGATCGATTGGGTCTCTGGAGAAATGGAATTTGCAGACGGTTCATATTTGGGAGTGGAACGGGAGTCTGCGGGATTGTGTGTTGAACTAACAGCCTCGTTAAGGGAATTAGCTCAAGCAGCTGTGGTGCCTCCAACATACGAGGAGGAGGGGGAAATTTTTGTAGAAACTGAGTCAGACCAGATGCCCCCTCATCGGAAAACAGACTGTTCTTTGCAACTGGAACCTGGGGCAGTATTGCCTAAACCTAAGCTGTATTCGATGACTCATAAGGAATTACAAGAGCTGAGGAACTTTATAGATAAAAATTTGAAGCGGGGATTTATTGAACCATCCACGTCTCCCATGGCCGCTCCTATGTTGTTTCGGAAAAAGAAAGATGGTTCTTTAAGACTGTGCACTGACTATCGGGGGTTGAATGCTATTTGTATTTCCAATCAGTACCCACTGCCTTTAATGAAAGATATGCTGGCTCAGCTGACGAAAGGGAAAATTTTCACTAAGCTGGATTTGAGAGAAGCGTATTTTAGAGTGCGCATAAAGGAGGGAGATGAGTGGAAAACTGCTTTTAATTGCCAGCTAGGTTGTTTCCAATATAAAGTCATGCCGTTCAGATTAGGGGGGGCTGGAGTCTTCATGAGCTTAATTAATGAGGTTCTGCATGGATTTTTATATCAAGGAGTATTGGTATATTTAGATGATATATTGATCTATACAGAGACCATGGAACAACATGTAAAATTAGTGAAATCAGTACTAAGAAAGCTCTTAGAAAACAAGCTTTATGTTAAGCTGTCCAAATGTGAATTTCATAAAGAGAAACTAGACTTTCTGGGTTACAGAATATTGCATCAAGGCATAGAAATGGATCCCGCCAAAGTTAAAGATGTTTTCGCGTGGGAAACACCCAGAACAAAAAAGCAATTACAAGCTTTCTTGGGATTTTCAAATTTCTACCACCAATTCACTCCTTCTTTCGCCAGAATAGCGTTACCACTAACAGATATGCTAAAAACAAAGAAATCGGCTGATGGCGTATTAGCAAATAAGCCTCAGACGAAGTTAAAATGGACGCCAGCTTGCCAAGCAGCTTTTGAGCAATTGAAGCAGCTGTTCACTGCAGAACCTATCTTAAAACATCCTGATCCAGAAGTCCCATTCGTGATACAGACAGATGCGTCAAACTCAGCAATTGGATGTGTATTATTGCAAAAAGACAATAATAATCAATTAAGACCCTGTGCATATATTTCTCGTAAGTTTACTAAAGCGGAACAACATTGGCTGGTTTGGGAGAAAGAAGCGTTTGCTGTACGGCATGCTTTAGCTACCTGGCGACATCTGCTGGAGGGTTCTCCACATCCATTTGAAGTCTTCACTGACCATAAAAACTTGGAAGCCCTTAAAACGCCTCGGAAATTAAATCCTAAACAAATCCGTTGGGCCGAATTTTTCACTAGGTTTAATTTCACATTGAAGTATTTACCAGCAGGGAAAAACTTTCTAGCAGACTCCCTATCTAGATTACCACAACATGACACTCAAATGGAGCAAGTGGTATCTACAGTGATGTCTCCACAGCAATTGGGATTACCAAACCAGGAGGAGCCTGGTTCTGATTTAGCACCTTCACCTTTACCCGTACAACTGGAACGGAAAGTTGCTCTCACTCGACGCCAAGCCAAACAACATCAAACCCCATGTGAACCTTCCTTAGAGAAAGAACTTCGGGAAGCTATGGTGAATGATGATTGGTGGAAAGCCCATAAACAAACTTTAACAGAAACTAATGGGGTGTGGTGGAGTGGAGACAGACTTTATGTTCCTGAAACTGTGAGAAAAGCTATTTTACAACGCTGCCATGATAGTAAAGTTGCTGGATATTTTGGGTTTGTAAAAACTTTACATTTGGTCAGGAGGCAATTTTGGTGGCCAACGTTAAGGAAAGATGTGAAACAGTATGTATTATCATGTCATGTCTGTGCGTCAATGAAAAAGGCACCAGGAAAGCCTGTGGGACTCTCGCAAACAGTGGCTGAGCCAACAAGCCCATGGAAGCAAATTTCCATGGATTTTATTGTGGACTTACCTGAAAGTAAAGGCAACACTGTAATATGGGTAGTGACTGATCTGTTTTCCAAACAAGCCCATTTTATTCCTTGTAAAGGGTTGCCATCTGCTGGTCAACTGGCAAAGTTATTCATTGTACATATCTACCAAGCTCACAGCGCCCCCTTGCGGATAATCAGTGATCACGGAAGTCAGTTTACCGCCAAATTTTGGAAATCATTTTTAAAATTGATTGGAACTGAGCAGGGGCTTACTAGCGGGTACCACCCCCAGGGGAACAGGGCTTGCGAACGGCTTAACTCTGTGTTAGAGCAGTATTTACGTTGTTATATCAGTCATCAGCAAGACAATTGGGTGGAGTTGTTGCCCTTTGCTGAAGTGGCCTATAATAATGCTGTTCATCAAAGCACTGGATTTTCTCCATTTAAAGTGGCCACTGGTCAAGACTTTGTTCCTATTCCAGAATTGCCTGACCCTTCCACGAGTCAGTCATCTGATCCTGTATTGGCAGATGAATGGATTACAAAAATACAATCAAATTGGCCTGTGATGCTGAAAATCTTGCAGGAAGCTAAAGACTCTTACAAAACCTTTGCAGATCATAAATGAACTCCAGAATGGCCTTTGGTGGTGGTGGGGGGGGGAAAGGTTTAGTTATCTACAAAACATCTGAAGTCAACTCAACCTTCCAAAAAGTTGGGTCCTAAGTTTATTGGACCTTTTCCTATTGTGAAAGTGATCAACCCTGTGGCTGCCCAGTTGGACTTGCCAAAGAACCTTCATAGAGTACATCCTGTGTTCCACATTAGTTTATTGAAACCAGTTAAACCCGCTCCCCAGTGGCATCCAGATCCAGTTACACCCCCACCCATCATGGTGGGAGATAATGAACATTTTGAAATTCTGAACATTTTGGACTCTAGAATGCATAGGGGCAAATTGCAATATTTGGTTCAATGGAAACATTTGCCTGTGGGTTTTGAGGAATGGGTTGATAAAATTCATGTGTCTGCTCCAAGATTACTTCAGAAATTTCATGATCAGTTCCCTGCTAAACCTGGCTAATTGTCTAATTTTCCTTGCTTTTGTTTTTCAGATTGTAATGCCTCCCATTGTTTTGCAGCCTGAAGATTTTTGGAATTGCTCGATATGTCTTTATGTTTATTTGTATTTGTTAACCTTTCTCTTGCTTGGCATATTAATCTTTCTTTTGGAGGGTCGGCATGTCAGGGTTCATGTCTATGAATCCTGCCATTGGGATTAGGCCTAGTATAGTGTTGGTAGAGTAGTTGGGAGGGGGGATGACAGTTGAGTGTTATGTCTGGTGGTGGACGCTGGAGACGGCTCCGTCAAGGTCGCGCACCTGCAGCAGAGTGGAGATGGGAACGTTTGCCTCATGAGATCATCGGCTGGTGAATTGGCGCGCAAGGAGGGAAGTTAAGAGGGAATAGTTTGGCGGGAATTGGCATTCAAGTCTTTAGGAGTGCTTCAATTAACATGTATCCTGAATAAAGCTTTATCTGCATTTCATTGAACTGCATGGAGAAGTGTTTATTGGGACATTGTTGTTGAGATCATCACAATCTTTCGTTAGGGGTAGTGGGTACTGGTTGGACACAGATATTGCGTTTAAGCCTCTGTAGTCTGTGCAAAGTCTTAATGATCCATCTTTCTTTTTGCAAAATAATACCGGCTCGGCTATAGGGGAACTTGAGGGTTCAATGAAGCCTCGTGCCAGATTTTTGTCAATGAACTTTCTTAGTTCCTCTAATTCCCTGTGGGTCATTGAGTATATTTTGGTCTTGGGGAAAGTGGCTCCAGGCTGTATTTCGATGGCGCAGTCCGTGGAGCGGTGGGGGGGTAATTGATCAGACTCCACCTCATCGAATACTATGTCTATGTATTGTGCAGGAATGTCCACTTCTCCACACTCGGAGTCAGTTTCACAGTCCTCCATTCCTGCAGCCCCCCATTCTGCCTCACTGTCTGTGTCTGTTTCAGCTGTTGCTCCATAGTCTCCATCAGTGAATTGCATTTTCCCCAAGACCCAGTTAATTAATGGGTTTCGTTTGTTTAGCCAGTTTAGACCCAAGACTAATGGTTGGCTGGCAATTGCAGCCACTATGAACCTTAGGATTTCTGTATGCACCCCCGTTCTCATTTTGACAGGTTCAGTATAGAATTCTACTGGACCCCCTTTCATGTTTGAACCATCCAATTGATAGAATTTTATGGGCCTCTTAGGTTTGAATAGTTTTAGTCCCAGTCCTGTCACAAGCTTTGGGTGGATTAGGCATCTGGAGCATCCGGAGTCTATCATCGCTAAGGCTCCCACTTGTTCCCCCCCTTAGTCATTTTTTCAATGAGTAGTTTTACTAGCATGGTGGGGCGCTTTCCACTTAACATATAGTTGGTGCGCTCGTTCTTGGATGTCTGTCCCTCAGCGCACTTTAGGGCAGACAGTTGTCATTTCCCGCCAGCAAGAACTCCTCATCAGTTGACTAATTTGTGGACGTGGATGACTCGTTGCGTCTCCCTGCCGTCATTGCACTTTTCACGGTGGTGTGTTTGGGGATGGGTGGTTTTGTCGGTTTTACATCTGTTTTCTTTCGCTCTCCTCCTGAGGTTTTGGGCAGTTGTTGAAGCAGTGACCCTCCTTTCTGCATTTGAAGCATAGTCCGTTTTTGGTTTGTCTCTCTCTCTCTTCCCCCCACGGTTTGTGAGTAAATTCCCTTTTTGTGGAGGTTCGGTTGTTGCTCATCTTCCTCCCTATGGGTTGCATCTGATGATATGATCGAAGTCACAGTTTTGTGCTTTCTGCTTTCCCTGCTCATTGGATCCATTTGTCTAGTGTGTCAGGATCCCCCCTGCCCGCAGCTATTTCTAGTAAATCAGGTCTTAAGCCCATTTGGAAATAGTCCATTTTAAAGGATTTGGGCCAATCGGGTAATCGACTCATGAGTGTTTTGAATTCCATGGCATACTCTGCCACTGTGCAATTCCCTTGCCTTAAGCTTTGCACCTCGGCTTTCGCTGACATCCTAGTTAGGGTGTCTTCAAATCTCTTGCGCAGGGCCATCTTAAACCCATTAAAATTGGTTAATTCTTTGGCCCTTGTGTCATGCAGAGTTATTAGCCTATTTGCGGCTTCCCCCTCAAGGAAATTGGAGACGTATCTCACTTTCGCTTCCTCATTGGGAAAGGACCCCTCTGACTCTTCCATGAAACCCCATATGCGGTTTAGGAAGCAAGCTAGTTTGCTTGGGTCTCCATCAAACCTCATCCTTAGTTTTGTTACAAAGGCTGGTTTGTTTGGTTGAGGGGAAAATTGACTACTCACATGGCTCGTCTGAGGCAAGGATCCTGTCTCTGGTTCTGAGTACTCCTCCGCCCCCTCACTCTCTTCGATGGATTCAGTGTCAGAGGATGTGAGGGGAAAAGTGGGATGCTTTGTTGGCTTTGCGGTCCCCCCATGGGGTTGCAGGAGCTTTTCTAGTTACATTCGGATCATCGGCAATTGCTGGTTTATGGCCCCCAGCTCTGACTCTAGGCGGGATGTCCTGTCCTCCAATGATGCCAGTCTTTGGGTTTGTGGGATCCACGGTTTCGAGGTGTGCTTTCCTTTCTCTGGATGCACGCCGGCTCCAATCCCCTGGGACCATTCCACCATCACTGGTTGGCTGCGTGGAGTTGCAGATTCTACGAGGTGTCTTGGCTCACTTCCCTTGGCCTTGTGAGTTCTTTTCCTTCCCCCCGCCTTGGGTTGGATGCAGGTTGTCTTTTTCTCCTGCAGCATGGCTTCTCCCCTCTGGGATGAGCTGGGCTGTTCCTCCCCAGTCCTCTGTGTTTATCAGCTTGGTCCCTCCATTGCTTCTGCATGAGACATGTTACTCTCAAGCTTTCCGAAGTGTGGGATTGATTCTCAGCCATGGGGCTCTCTGAAGTTTCAGGAGTAGCCTCGGGAAAAATCGATGTAATGGGGCTCAGATCTTTCTGTAAGGTTTCAGATTCTATGTCCCAATAAAGACTCCTCAATGCAAGCATTGCAGATAGAGTTTTAATAAGGAATCAAGTAATCCAAAACAGTTTCAAAGATCTGAGTGCCTGTTCCTGCCAAACTGTTTCGTTTTATTGATTCCTCCCCCCCTTGTCAGTCTTTCAGTGGTGATGTCAGTTTCAGCCATCGGCGCGCTGCCCTGCTCCTCCTCCGTCTCGCTCAGGGTTCTCCTTGTGGATTGTTGTTAATGGGCGCTAATGATCAGCTGTTTCCCCTCACCATTGTCTTTTGAAACTGGTTGTGGTCACGTACTATCTGGCATGCATGACCTCCCCCCAGTCCTCCATGGAAGGTTCTGTTCCAGGACCTTACACAATCACATTAGTTTTCTAACATAGTGTTTGTATAATTCTTGTTTTATTTTATTCATGTATTTATTACACCTTTTGGCTATTCAGGGCATGAAGCTCTGTGGCCATTTCTCAAAACAGAACTTAAAAGCATAAAATATAAATATAACCTTAAACTTCAAAGATTAAAAATTGTACAGAATAGAAACTTTGGTTGCAGTATAGGGTATTAATCTGATTCAGACATCACACTGAGCATTTGCTTTTACTCATGGGGAAAAAGGCATTTTGCGCCTCAGCCTTCAAAAGTTGCAAAATCTTCTCTTCAAAATTATTTTGGAACAAAATGTTCCAAGTTTATATTCATAATGCTTGTTTTGGGAACCCTTAATCTATTTTCAGACCTTGCCTTCCTGTTACTTTCCCAGTATCACCCAGGGCATTACAGAAATTAGAAGGATGGCTAGACCCAGGTGCAAACTCATGCCCTGTCAGGCTTAGGGACAAAGGGTGGGGTGGGGTGTAGTAAATGCCACTTCTGGTGCCACCTCAAAGCTGCAGCCAATCATTCAATAGTTTTTATTATACCACGCTTTATTACACCATAGAGGAAGAGGTAAAATAGTTTTGTAAACTACTTATAGTTCATTCATTCATCATCTCCATTGAGATGCCTTGACTCATGACTGACTATGGGGATAGAACTATTTACAATACCCTCAATCTATTATAACCTCCCTCTAGTTTTGTTTAAAGATTAATGTGAAGAAGGAACAAAGATCCATATTGGAATGAAATTAGAATGGGTACAGGACTACTTTACTGCTTAGTAAATAAATGTTTTTCTCTATTAATCAGTACATCTGAAAAACAAGTGTTGAACTGGTCCAGTTTTGATTGTAAAGCAGCAGAACCTTTGGCTGCTCCAGGTTTTTTGAGTCTGTAGTATTTTCTTGGTAAACTATTGTGCACCAAATTCCATTTATATTTGTAAACTTCCTTTGCTACCACTTCTACTTTTTTTCCTCAGAAAAATAATCTGGAATAGTTTGATTGCAAGCATAATGACCCCCTGTCTGGAAGCAACCTCCCTTGTGTTCTTAGAATGAGATGGAAGTTGAGAAAAGGTCTGATACCATAAAAGATATTGTAACATTGAGGGGAAACTTGTGAGGAAATATGGAAATGTCACAATAACATCAGTGTTTTCTTTCTTTTGTCTATTTCATGATTAATAAAAACCAGTAATATTTCAGCTCTACAATCCATGTCCCCAGAGGCTGGGAGAGATTTTATGGCAGCTGGGAAAGGCAAAACTGAAGAGTGATGATGAGATGAATCTTTAGCACTCGATTTATGGCATTATATTGCCTCTGAGAAAGATGTCTCACACATCTGTCAATAAAGATGTCACTAACATAACAGATAGGCTGACAAATTCTAAAAATATTAATTTATCTAATAAAAAAATCAATGCCCAAAACAAAAGAAAAACAGAGTTTTGTGGGACAGCATATGGAAGTAAGATCTCACCTTTTGAAAATATCGGGACCTCTTTTAATTGATGAAACTGTCACAATCACTGTTGGATGCCAAGAATAATTCAGAGTTTACTCTCTGAAGCTCCAACTCCATCCCCTTAATTCACTAATAAGAAAGAAAAATCCCAGGATAGACCTTTGAGATTGTATAGTGACCTAAATGTAAACTATAAGTTAAGTAAAGCATTCACATGCTTCATATTATAAATTTAAAACTAACAACAGATTGATATAGTGGTTTCTAGATTCCTCTCCAGATTCCTTGAAGTAATTAAGAAACATTGCTAAATTTTAATAGCAGTTCATGTAAATCTGCCTGCAGAATTATAAAATGGAACTATTTAGAGTCTGAAAACAAAGAGACTTAAAAACTGCCTAAGAAGGTTGCTGGGTAAGAAGGCTGAAACCAAGAATTAAAGGTAGCCTTAGCACCAGCCTCGGAGCTTATGGGCCAAGCAGAAGCTTTTGAAGGAAGTGTCAGAGCAAATCTGAACATAGCTCTAAGAGGCTCAAGAGGGAGTCTTTAAGAATAAGCTCCTAATTTGCATACATTGGCATTTTGCGTATATAGCAAAATCTGAAGAAGGAATCTATTGAAAGAGAGAGCAAGCCTCTGGTCTTTTACTTTTACCTCCCATTTTTTCACTCCTTGCTCAGTTACTTACCTTTATTTCTCCCTCATAGTTTCTTGCCTTCCCCTTTAGGGCAGTAACTTTAATGTACACTGTGCACTAAGATTACTGTGTGACTAAAATGGGCTATTTTAAGTGCTCACCGAATATAAATTTGCACATAGCTCTGCCTCTGTGATCAACACAGTGTCAGACATGAACATCATTTACATCCCCAAGTCATCTATGATTCAACCTAAAACATTTTCACTGTCAAGATTGACCCACCACAAGACCCATTTAGTTGACAAAATAAAGAATGTGTGAGTCCTGAGATATCTAAAAATCACATATAGACTAACAGAAGATTAAACAAAAATGGCAGAATATTTGGTGCTGCACATATTACTTCTCATGACCAGAATTCCTATCAAAATCAACCATACACTTTCCATCAAAAGTCTTTTAGTGATGCAGATTGTCTTTGAAGCAGTCCTTTTCTTCATGTATGTCTGATAATTAAGCCTAAATCAGCATCAACCAAAAGTAAAAAACAAAGAGGCAATTTCAGAAAATTTTGCCTGCCATCTCTCTAGTATGGCAACCTCATACCATGTGGCATACAGAAAACATCTCGAGCTTCATAAGCTATCAGTTGCGACAAATTAAGGGCCATTCTAGTTGAGATGTGTAACGCCATAAAGTGGAACCATGAGCCAGGGAAACAAGTCTCCATGACAACCAGAGTAAATGTGCTGCTGAAATGGATTCTTATTCCATATTTGGCAGAAGATTGGCATGGAGAACTTTTGTCTTTCTGCCTTTGGTATAAGGTTGTGTGTTCTTTGTGTAAGATTTTGGTTATACATGCATCTTGAAGAGAGCTAGACTTATATACTTGTGAACTAATAAAAAATAAAAAAGGAACACACTCAGATTTTTAGAAAGATACTTATAACATTTGATATACTGGTTTATTATTATATTTAAAACATCTTAGGCCACTATTCAGGATGGCATAAAGGATAAAACATACAAGCAGGAAATTAGAAAATTAATAAACCCCTATGATAATAAAAAATCCTACCCAAAATATTAAGTGGTTTCCTTGTTAATGATTTATAGCATCTTACAGCATCACCCAACTATCACTGTAGCAATAAATCATTAATAAGACAGGCTGTAGATCATCATAGCAATAGCTGGGTGATGCTATAAGATGCTATAAATCACCAGCAACAGAATCTTTACAAATCAGACACCATTGCAGTCTCATAAAAACACAACAAGAAGGGCCATACAGAATAAGTTCATGTTCAGAATTTTCTTAAGGATCTGAAATTATACAACAAGCCACCATTGGTGGTGTGTTCATGAACTAAAGGGCACTTGTAGAAAAGGCTCTCCCCTGTATGCCACCAATGTGACTACTCTTGGAACTGGCCCTCCCCATTGATCCTCATTGCAAACTTTAACCTGTGGGCAAGCAGGGATAAGTGGAGGCAGACATTCAGATAACATGTCCCCAGACTATTTAAGACTTCTGAGAATAAAGTCAGCATTTTCACTCGAGTTTGGCAACATCCTGGCAGTCAGTGTTGCCAGGCCCACAACTAGGCAAACATGGATTCCGCGCCACCATGCATGGTCGAGTCCCGAGTCCCCCATGGGGAACAGCAGCATGGCGGGATGTGGGGGAGGAAGGGGACCCTCCCCATCCCTGGGGGTGCCAGGGCTCCCACCACCCGGCACAGATGGGGCAGGGGAGGGTGCCAGGGGTAGCCCTGGTGCAGCCGAGAAATACCACCTTCCCCCCAGGAGTGTCCCCGCTGGCCCACCGCGCAGCCCAGCAGCTCAGGGGCTGCTCCGGACAACAGCGGTGGTCCCCCTGGAGCATCGGAGTGGCGGGACCACCCAGCGCCTCCCTCCCTCCGCGGCGAGCACCGGTGAATCAAGTGCAGCGGGTGGGAAGAGGCGCCTCTGCAGAAGCACTCAGTTCGGCTGCCGGGGCGCGCCTGTGCAGAGGCAGGCTGGGATTGAGGGCAGTGCTCGGCCGACGCGGATTGCCTGCAGCCTCGGCCAATGGCGAGCACATGTGAGAGCCGCTTGGCCTCCTCGGGGCAGGGGGCAGTCCCCCGCCATTGCATGCTACGCCCTATCGGCGATCGTGCCAGGAAACAGTCAGTATACAAATACTATTTTGTCATTTTGGCGCCCCCCCCCAGTTGCAGCCCTGAGTGTTGCTGCTGAAACAGCTCCCTAATGACTAGCAAAGTTGGCCAGCTGCATTATTTCAATGTGAGAGAAAACATATATAGCTTATATTAAATAAATTACAAACCCAAATTTCTGTTTTGGCTCTGAGGTTTGATCTAGCAAATTAAAAGTATAGACAAAATGTGATAGGTCAGGGTTCAAGCCAGATAGGAAACCGGTAGATTTTCAACTGGGCCTGAAATAATTTGACTTTCATAGAAATAACTGTTCAGATCTTATTATTGTAAGAATATGATGCTATTGGACCATCTGGAACCACTCTGGATGATGTGAGTAATTAAATCTACATGAATATCAATTCATATGTAGAAGAAACCATGCGTGATTAATTCAGATTTAAGTCTAACTGAATGGGAACCATTGTAATATATCTAAAAAGGATTATATAGGTTTTAAAAGTGACTAAATCCAGTCCAGTCTAGCTATCTGCCTCTCTAATCATCTTGTATGTCTGTGCTTACTGAGTTCCGTATTCTGGTTATTGTTCTATAAATAGATTGGAAATTATGTTCTCCTGTGTTGAAGAAGATAAAATGATGCACTGCATTTGCAATGATGATCAGTTGCTTTACCAGCCAAGGGCAAATAAGATTAAAAAGGAATTCCATATAAGAAGAGAATGGAATCATTCATCTTCAGGAACTAATGAAGATAGATAAGGAATAAAGTGTAGCTCTATACTGTTAGCAATTTTATTAAATTATGGAGGAATATAATGAGTTCTAACCAGTTAAATTTCCATGTGCATAATTAATATCTTCCCTCAGCTCTTCAAAAGGTAGAGCAGAAGCAAGCTTTGATAGAGAAGTTTTACATGCATCTTTTTTTTCTTTTCTAAATGAATTAAAATGTATGGGCTTGTCCTTCATCCCTACACTATCATTACAAATACAAATACACTGCAAATGTTCCCAGTTCACTACAATATTATCTCTTTGTTATATGGGGAAGTGGTTTAATAGATACTGAATGGCATGCACATGAACAAATCTGCACAGTGTTACCATTTTTAGTTATTCTGAGATGGACATAGATTCTAGGCCACCTTTATATGAGCAGTCATGCATTCCTCAATTTTTTTCTACAAAAAGAATCACACTCAGTGATTCTCCTTGTGTCATATGAAGATTTCTTAGAATTCTCTTCTATTCTGCTTTCTAATACTAAGACAATTTGATCTTTATAATTGACTGAGGCAGATGAAGCATGGAAAGACTCTACACACTACTGTTCTCATGGGCAAATTAAGCACTCTACTCTATGCAGAAACAAATACAGTATTCCTTTTGTCACTTCACTTCTCTTTGAGAACAAAATGGAAGCTTGTTAACTATTCACTGAGTTACTACTTATCTCACCATAGCCTGCAACTTTCCTGGATGCTCACTGGTTTGTCCTATAGCTTAGTAGCTGACATTTTATCAGCATCTTATCATAGCACAGGGGTGGTAATCAAGAAACCACATTTAGTTTCTTAATCCCTTTTAGGCTGAAAATTGTTTTTCAAATTTTTTGAGGTGACAACATTTTTCTAACTTTGTGAGGTGAGAAACATACAGAAACTGTAGTAAAAACCCTAAAATAGGCTTAATATATATATGTTAATCTACATTAATTTGGAAGGAAGGAAGGAAGGAAGGAAGGAAGGAAGGAAGGAAGGAAGGAAGGAAGGAAGGAAGTCAAACTTCCCTCAGAACTCAGGGGGGAAAAAACTATATTGGACCCACCTACTTTGCATCATCAATTTTCCCATTGTGGCCTTATCACCCTTGAAAAGTTAGCTACCTCTGCCCATCAAAAGGTTCCTTACCTTTGTGCTAGGATATCACTGGGGAAAATTAATACAGGATTTGAGGGAAAATTGAAATAACTTTACTACCCCCAGTGTAGGAATGTTTCTTAATAAATATATGATTTATTAGAGAATTAAACCATGACAGGAAAATAGTCAGAACAGCAAAAGCAAAATACACTATGATTGTTACTTCATTAGTTTATTTGAAGGGTAACTGACATATGGATATTTTGTTACCAGGTTAGGTATTATCATAAGTGCATGGGAGAATGGAATTTGCTGGTTGTTTATATATAGTAACTTGCCCTGCCAGTCTTGGTTGGAGTGTGGTTTTTTCCTTGATGGTTCCTTGATTAGGGTATTGTTTCTTCCATGATAGCCTGATATTACCTATTTCAACTTTTCAAGTTGTATATGGGAAGGAAGGAAGGAAGGAAGGAAGGAAGGAAGGAAGGAAGGAAGGAAGGAAGGATTCTGTCAGGATTTAGTATCCTTCCAGTATATATGATGGGGATTGTAGTATTTTCTTTAGCATGCTTGTAGTGGCATTTTGTATTTTGTACATGTAGGGGGCGTGGTGGCTCAGCGGGTAAGACGCCAGGCTTGTCGATCGGAAGTTTGCAAGTTTGGAGGTTCGAATCCCTAGTCCCGTGTGACGGAGTGAGCTCCTGCACTAGCCCCAGCTCTTGCCAACCTAGCAATTTTAAAGCATGCAAGTGCAAGTAGATTAATAGGTACCACTTTGGTGGGTAGGTAACAGCGTTCCATGTGCGTCATGCTGGCCACATGACCAACACAGGACAACACTGGCTCTTTGGCTAACAAATGGAGATGAGCACCGGCCCCTAGAGTCAGACATAACTGCACAAATGTGCGGGGGGAATCTTTACCTTTTTAGTGGCATTTTGGTATGTTGATTAGAATTGCTAAGACGGCCTGAATAGCTCCAAGGTCAATTTGGTTGACGCTATCAGTGCTTGTTAGCTAAAGTATTTGCAGCTGGGTGTTAGGAGAGTTGTTAGTGGGAAAATTAGCATTTAGACAGGGGCCGGTACTGGGATTTTTGTACCAGCAATTGCTCGGGCTTTCCTCAGTCTGATCTTTGCCTTGGACTGATCACCTGTATTAATAAAGAACTCTTCCATATCCTCTGATGGTTTGCGATTTGAGAGACTCTGAATTAATACCAGAGGACCAGGATCATCACAGGTACTTTTAGTGACTCATACACTAAATGGAAACTGCTGCCTTACCATGCAAAAACTAGTTGCACATACTCAAGTGATAGCTGCAGAAGAAGGCAATGCAAATGTTAAGGCCAATGATGGAACTGATATTATTTACCAAGGAGCCAATCTTGAGAGAAACAGTTCAGCTTACTATTGTTAAGTTGTATGTGTTGCTAACTTCAGCTGGTTTTGTTTTATAATGAACTGGGCCCAAGTATACTTCAGTTGTTCTTAATATATTGAAAAGTATTAAATTAAAAATTGAGTGGGTAGAAATATTTCCCCAAAATATATTGGATGAGATCCAGTCTAAGTTAGCTGGACTTCGTTCTGACTGACACTAATGTAATTAAACTCATAGTTAACTTTTCCCAATGAAATCAATAGTTTAACTAAGGCTATTTTTCCTCTAATCTGTTTTCTCTTCCTCCTTCATGAATCAATCATATAATACCGGTCAAGAATTATGTATGCAGAATGTCTCTGAAAATTGGTTAGTCGAGTTTTACTTAAATCAAACCTTCACTGAAATGTCCCTTTCATGTCACTCTGTATAGTGAAGCAGTGCTCGGTTTCCAGGCATCACAGCTGATGTGTTGCATTGCATCAAACCCATTATTTTCACTGGTATAGAAGATCCTTTCATTATATCTATTGCTTTTTCATGTCACAGCACCACCCAGCTCCAATAATTGGTGTCAAAGAAAATCAACAAAGGAAACTGGCAGAACTTCACATGGTCTTGTGTTCATACAGTATACTTATATTTTAATGGAGAGCCATTGCTGATTAAAATGGATAATATTGGATTAGATATATTAACAGCATGAGTATCAGAAATGTCTGAATATTCATATGCTACAAAACTGTAGTGCCCCATTTAGATACCTTTGGTTCTAGAAGAGGCAAACATAGCTACAAAGTGGTGTATCAATTGGCAGGATCCATGCAAACATATGTTCTCCTATATGGCACTCAAGTATCCATGGTTAACATAGAATTAGGGCTGGATATCTGCTGTTGACTTAAACCATGGAGTTGTGGTGGGTGGGATGAAAGAATGAAAGAGCACAGTATGCTTTTAAAGTGTTCAGGAACCAGTCCACGAGAAAAAGAATTGCCATATTGGTGAACAGTAATGCTGTTATGGGCATGTATGACAAGCTAGACTCTGAATTGGAGAAACAGGGTTTGAGAAGCTTTGCACAACTTTGTGTTGTGAGTCAGCTACGCCCATTCCTGGACCAACATGCCCTTCTCACAGTCACCCATGCCCTAGTCACCTCCCGTTTGGACTATTGTAATGCACTGTACATGGGGCTGCCCTTGAAGAGTATCCAGAAGCTTCAGTTGGATCAAAATGCAGCGGCCTGCATAGTTTTGTGCAAGTCTAGATTTGCGCAGGTGTCACCTCTTTTGCGGGAGCTGCATTGGTTGCCGATTTGCTTCCAGGTTCAACTCAAGGTGCTGGTTATCACCTTTAAAGCCCTACATGGATTGGGGCCAGGTTATTTGCAGGAGTGCCTTTCCCCTGTCACATTCACCTGGCCCACCAGAGCGGGGAGGCAGGGTATGTTGCAGGTCCCTTCAGTTAGGGAAGTACGTCTAGTGGGACCAAGGAAAAGGGCCTTCTCGGTGGTGGCTCCCTTCCTTTGGAACATCATTCCCCCAGAGATAAGATTGGCCCGTCCTTGCTCCTTTTCTGGAAGACGTGGTTTTGTTAGTGGGCCTGGGGACCCCAGGTCACTTTGGAGCCAATCAAGTGGCTGATATGAATGTGTTTGCTGCCACCGTGGGGCATGTATTGTGTTTTTATGGTTTTTAATTCTGTAAGCCGCCTGGAATCACATTGTGTGAGTTGGGCAGCTAGTTTGTTGTAGGAGATAACCTCATCCGCCTGTCTAAAACAGGTGGATGTACACAGATAATGCCCACATACAACTGGTTATAAGTGGTTTATATTACGAATTAATTTCAAGCAACTCTTGGCAAGGAATACAATGCAGTGCTGAACAGAGCAGATGTGACTACTGCAGATATTCACAATATTAATTACTGAAAGAAAAAATTTGAAGCAGCTGTTAAATATGCAGAGTATTGGGTTTTGCCAAGAGCATGAAATCAAATTCTATAGATTGGAGCATGGTAATAAAAATGGCCTGCCTGGGAATTAGCATCAAACATGTATGATAAAATTGATTCTCCTTTTTGTAATGGCTACAAAGAAGGTATCTAATGCTTAGGCCAATGTAAAATATTATTACTGGATTCCATTTTGAAGCCAAGAATGTTATTAGAACACTGTGGTAAATGCAAATGATACAAATTGAATCTCATCAGCATGGAACTTACATGTTCATTTTTTATTAGTATTGCTATAACCAGTGTTCTATTGAACTGTTCACTCCCAGTTGTGAAAGACAGTGGAAATTTTAAAGAAGAGTGAACCGAAATGCAGGAATAAGTCATGAGAGTCTGCCATGGCAGAGATGGGCGGGGATAAATCTAAATAATAAATAAATAAATAAATAAATAAATAAATAAATAAATAAATAAATAAAATAAGAATTCCTTTTCAAAATTCTCAGTGAGGACAGCAGGAGAACAAGATCCTTTTACCTTATGTGTCATAGTCAAGAAGGTGGGCTACCTGCCTTTTTTTTTAAAAAAAAGTCTGTATCAGCATGTTTGCTAGGGAGCTCTCCTTTTTTATTGCATTGTCACCTGATCATTCATGCAAGAAAAAAAAATGCAGAAGAAATCCCCCACACCACCGAAAGCAAGTACACAAGTGAAGAGTTTTATAGAGTTAAAGAACAGATAGATCCCTCTTAGCTGCAAGATAAGGTGATCTCTCCTGCCCCCACCATAATTTTTTAAAACCATTTAGCCCCTAAGAAAAAAGCAGAAACATCCTTGCCTTAATTTGCAAGGAATAAAAAACTTCCCAAATGCAAAGAGCAAGATTTGGCCCAACTTTAATTATAGCCCTTAGAACAGGGCTGCAGAATGTTTTTCAAACTAAAGGCTGGGCTCAGTGTTTCAGTTAGAGATCCAGGGTTGCATACATGGGCAGGGCCCAGACAAAAGCTATATTTGCTTAAAATTAAATTAAACACAGCAGGCATATTTTACTTCCCATATATGCAATATTTTTCCCTGCTTTCACATTATGTCTTAAATTTGGTAGCAATTTTGCTGAAGTTCTGCCAGATCTGGGAAAGCGCATTTGACTCTTGTGCCTCAGGTTAGGCCCCCTGTCTTAGTACCCATAGATACAGCTTAAATATACCGTTTAGATCTGTGGTATAACTCACCACAGCCATTTTTCAGGTCATGGGGACTAGTCATTTTCTTGAATGACAGTTTTGCAGCAGATGAGCAGTGTGTTGATTGATTGGCTGCATGTGCCCTGAAGAAAACCAATTCTTCCTAAATATTTCATGGCAGTAATTCTCAAAGGCTAGCATGATAGAGAGCACCATCTCTATTTCTGGACATAGGTTTTCTTGACACAGATGTTTCTCCTCCTGCCACCCCTATAATGAGCACTTCAGTTTGTGCATGAGTGCAAATATGATGTCAGTATGGAAATGATAAGGAGGGTTGCTAGGAAACTACCGCTTGTTGACATGAACCTTACCACATTTGGAAAGTAATTCATATAGAATGCTAAAATGAAAGATTTTCCAGTTATCTGAACAGTCATACTTGCTTGGTCCTTGCTGAGAATTTGAAACACCAATCGAAGAGAATTTGAATTTGAAACACATCATTTTTATAGTGTGGAAGCAGTCTCTATTATCATACTGCTCTATATTTATAGGGCTGATGTATGTGCAGTTCTATGTTTATGAAGAGCCATTGATAAATTGACTCAACTGCAGTTCGAACACCTGAGAGCTGTTGTGTGCAATATTCCCAATCTATAGCAAATATGGATGGACTATACTGTATGTCTGGCTAAATGTCAGCTAACTTCCAGAGTTGGGATCCAGTTATCTGTGTCATGGTGTCACCATTCCCTAAACTGATTTCAGTGCTCTGGCAGTAAAGAGAAGTAATGTGCTTAAGGAGTGAAGAGAAAATAATATATACTTATGAAATCTCTGTAGAGAAGCTTCTTTTAAATGAAATGAACAAGTCAATACACTAAAGGAGTACAACTTTTTTCTGCATGAAAAGCTGAATTTTACCTTGATGTGCCAGGGGCACACTCCAAAAGGTAGCGGATGGAGCTAGAACTGAAACTGAATCTGCTTTCATTTCAATTGCATTTAATTAAACTAGAGTATTGACGTCTTCGAACTTTGGGGTTGGAAAAGACTCCTGAGAATACTGTGGATGGCCAAGAAACCAAACCAATGGGTCATTGAACAAATCAACCCAGAGTTGTCAGTCGAGGCACAAGTGAAAAATAAATAAATAGTGGCTCCCTAATTTTTAACATCCCTTTGACTTTTATTCTTCATTTTAGTTGGTTTTTACATCTTTCAATGTATTTATTTATTGTTTTAAGTTCTTTGTACGCCGCCCAGAGTCGCTTGTTTATGAGATGGGCAGCTATATAAATTTGAAAAATAAATAAATAAATAAGTGACCAGGTTCAAATTATCCTACTTTGGACACATTATGTGAAGACCCAGCTCTCTGGAAAAGGCTCTAATGTTGAGAAAGATGGAATGAAAGAGAAGAAGAGGATGACCAGCAGAAAGGTGGATGGACTCAGTTACATTGGCAATGAGGGCACCGTTAGAAGACCTGAAAGACCAGGTTAGGGATAGATCATCATGGAGAAAATCTGTCTCTGCAGCTGCACCCAAAGCTTTCCAAGGCTTAGGCAGCCCTAGGCGCTCAGGCTGTGCAATATACCAGCAACAATTCAGTTATGTGATACTCCCCAGTATTAGACATAGGTTTCTTTCAAGAATAGCAGCCTAAGTGTAGGTCTTTGTTTCAAGGGAAACTGAAACAAAGATTCTGATCTTTATAATTGACAGCTTAGTAGCAAATTTGCATTTGTAATTTTATGTTATGTTATGTTATGTTATACTTTATTTATTTATCATATTTATATAGCCATTATATTTATATTTATATTTATATTTATATTTATATTTATATTTATATATATATATATATATATATATATATATATTTATATAATACAGCCTTTCCCAACTTGTTATCCTTCAGATGTAGGCTGACCATACATCCCATTTTGCACGGGACAGTCCCGTTTTTTTAGCATTTTTCAACCGTCCCGTCGTTTTGATAAAAATCTCAATTTTGTCCCATTTTTTAAACCCGGCGGGAATGGCGTGGAAGGAGGATCTGAGCCGGAGCTGCCGATTGGAGGCAGCCCGGAAGAAGCCCTTCCGCCTATCAGCGCGCAGCAAAGGAGGGCAGAGAGGTGGAGAGGGGGCAGGGTTTGCAGGTGGGAGCCAGTTGCACGGACCGGGGGGTGGGGTTTGCAGGTGGGAGCCAATTGCGCGGACCGGGGGGCGGGGACCCATCTTTTTCATGAATACGGAATATTACATAAGACCCCATCCCATTTTGCCATCCCAATGTCCCATTTTTGTCTCAAGGAAATATGGTCAGCCTATTCAGATGTGTTATAGAAATGTATGGCTAGCACATCAAGAGGGCTGTGATAAAATGAATTTATTAGTCTTTTCATTGTAAGAGGCTTTGAAATATATTTGGTATAGTGGTTAAAGTACTGGACTATAAACCAAGAAACCATGAGTTCTAGTCCTCCCTTAGACATGAAAGCTACTTGGGTGACTTTGGCCCAGTCTCTCTCAGCCCAACCCACTTCACAGCGGGTGGGGAAGATTTGAGGCAGGCACATTATATATGTACACCACCTTGAATTGACTAAAAATAAAGCCAGGATAAAAATCAGATAGATAGATAGATAGATAGATAGATAGATAGATAGATAGATAGATAGATAGATAGATAGATACATACATACATACATACATGTTTAAATGTCAGGGCTATGTGAAGATTCATTTTGAAGCTTTGAACTTCAAAGAAGTTCAAGAAAATTTAAGAATCTTCAACCTGAATTCTTGAATTGATTCAATGTGTTATATCAAATCAAGTTAGAATCAGTTCAAAAATTTGATTAACTTTGGAGCATATACTGTACATATAACGTATACAGTTTTACTCAATCAAATCTTTGAACTCAATTCGTTCAGATCAATAGTTCAAATCGAACGGATCCTTCAAATGAATTAGCAAATTCAAATCAAACCAATTATTTGAATTGGATCTAAACATCCAATTAAATCTGACTAATTAAATAATACAATTAAAATAAGAAAAAACATGATCAATATTACTGAAAGCTGCTAATAGATCGACCAGGAAGGTCATTATCTCAATCGCTGCCTTGGCAAATCATCTATAAGCATTATCAATGCCATTGTCATGCTGAACCAAGGCCTGAAATCTGTCTGAAATAGGTCCAGATAATCTGTTTCCTCCTGGGCCCTCTGCATCTGGAGCCCAACCACTTTCTCCACAACTTTCCCCGCAAAGGGGAAGTTGGAGATAGGTTGATGATTGTCCAGTATATTTGGTTTGACACTGCCACAGATATCCAGATGTGAGGTCTTACTGATTAAGCTGGGCTCTGGGGACAAAGTGAGAACACTGCTTTTGTATCATCCTACTTTCTGCTGGGTGGCTTCCTTACCTAGGCTGCTAGAGGTTATGTGGGGTGGGTGGTGGAGTTCCTGAGGCTGATTATTCTTGGGGATTCAAATTGCCTTCCCTAAGAAAAGGGTTGGAGGTGGTTCATGGCAATTATGATAGCCATGGACCTGTCCCAGGTCATACAGGGCCCACTCCTATTCAACTTCTATATGGAATGGTTAGGTGGAATTATCCATCAGCATGGGGACAGTTTTCATTGGTGTGTTTATGAAATTCAGCTATACATCTTGTCCCTGGCTAAATAAGTGATGCTGTGGAACTGCTGTCCAGGTGACTGCAAGCTGTCTAGGTCTGGTAGGGAAGAACAGGTTGGCATTCAATCCCAGCAAGATGGAGTGGCTTTGGGTTCATAGGCCTACTAATTCTAGTGAGATTTCATATTTAACTCTAAACAAAGTTGTACTCTCTTGGATGAAGTTGGTTGGTCATAGTTAAAAGTTGGTGTAGGTGACTTTGAGGGTAATAGGCAAGAACCATTATATAAGTAAAGAGGGCTGAAACATTCTTAAGTCCTGAGATACAAGATAGTACCAATCGAAGAGAATATTTGTAGCTCAGGGTTGAACTGGGGAGTCTTTGGTGCTCTCTGAGCCTTGTTGTTTTCATGCAGACGTTTCATTGCCAGGCTAGGCAACATCTTCAGTGCGAAAAGGGAGTGGAACTTGCTGTCTGTTTATATACCCTGGCTTGTCCTGCCTGTGTTGGTGGGGGTCTTGTACTCTCCTTGGTAGTTCCTTGATTGGGCTGTTGTGTGCTGTTTGGGTGATTGACTGAGTTAATAGTTCCAACAGCCCAATCAAGGAACTACCAAGGAGAGTACAAGACCCCCACCAACACAGGCAGGACAAGCCAGGGTATATAAACAGACAGCAAGTTCCACTCCCTTTTCGCACTGAAGATGTTGCCTAGCCTGGCAATGAAACGTCTGCATGAAAACAACAAGGCTCAGAGAGCACCAAAGACTCCCCAGTTCAACCCTGAGCTACAAATATTCTCTTCGATAGGTAAAGTATAATCAGGTTTGCAAGATTCTGTTATTATAGCCTATTTAAATAAAGTATAGTTCAATTCTTACAATTGAGTATTTCCTGATCTTGTCTACCCTAAGGGATGACAGTTACACTTCACAGATAATGAAAGAATTATAAGTGAGTTTAGGGGAGAATTGACAACATTCTGAATGAAAATGATCTGGGGGGGGAATATTCTGAGTATCATAAATGAATGGATGGAAATGAGATGAGAGAGTATAGAAAATGCAACTGGGACAATCAGAGACCCAAAGATGAATGAGAATGGTTACTGGTGAATATCTACTTAAAATGGGCTGTTTCCCACCTACCCACCCCCGAAATATGTGGTTTAAACATGGTGCATTAATATATACATATGGCAAAGAATGAATCTAAAACTGAAAGCAAGCTTGATTTATTGTTTATGTTGTAAGACTGAGAGAATTAGTAAAGGATACAAAACTGATCAAAAGGTTCTGAATGTGAGACAATTCATAGTGTTAAGAGTTCAGGAAAAAATGAAAGAAACTAGCATGACAGTAGAATGACTGCAGAAAGAGAAAGCATGAGTCTTGTATGAAAAAAATATTAGAAGACAGATTAACCTCCCAACAGAATGACTGCAAAGAGAATGTAAGGCAAAAGGAAGTAGAAACTGTTTGGAATAGAGTGAAAAGAATTTGCTACAGAATACTATGAAAGTGCATGGAATTACATTAATGGCATGTTTGAAAAAGAATACTTGTAGTGATTGTACAGGTGTTTTGGATGGGAATGTGAATATATATGTACTTCTGTAGGCAGACGATGCTGTGTTGTTGTCTGAGAATTCAAATTATTTGCAGTAAATGTTAAATAGATTGTATGATGCAAGAAAGAGTATGATTCTGAAAATTAATCTGTCAAAGACTAAACTAGTTGTGTTTGACAGGGAATATGGAATGAACAATTGCAAGTTATATATAAATAACAAAGAAGTAAAGCAAGGATATGAATTTGTGACCCTTAATTGTGTACTAAAGGCAAGGAAATGGATGGAGTAATTTTAAGATATGTAAATGCTGGTAGGAAGTTAGTGGTTAATTATATTGCAAGAAGAGAATGTTTGCTGAAAAAATTGAAAATGAATATAAGAACTTGCCTCTGCCCAGTTTGTTATATGGAAGTGAGATTTGGGTGTGTCAGGGGAAATGTAAAAATAAACTGGATCTAGTGGAAATGGGGTACTTAAGAATTGTGAGTGGTAAAACAAGAAGCGATACGGTTAAGAATGAATGAGTTGATTGAATGCAAAAGTGAGTGACCACGATGAGAAAGTATGTAGAGGTGATTTTGTCATACAGGGAAAATAAATGAGGATCAAATCACAATGGAGGAAAAGTGAAAGGGTTGAGAGGAAGTGGAAGACCAAGAACACTGTGGTTGGATGGAATTGATGAAATCCTGAAAAAAAGGAGAGGGGAGTTATTTAAAGAATGAAACACAAAGTGTATGGATGTGATGGAAGCAAAGATGATTGGCAACAATATAATGAAGGAGGTACAGAGAAGGGTGGTCATATAAACTAGATACTTATATTTCCATTTTCCTATTTCATGCCTTTAATTTTTTTGGTTTATTCTTTTTTACTCACTTTCTACATTTTGCATTATACCCACTAACTACCTCAGTTAACAACCATTTGCAAATACAACAGTAACAAAAATTCATTTTCCAACCAATGCATGCATTTACGACCATATTTTGGGCACCTGACAACGCATGCCGGAGTGAGAGTAACACTGGCGTAGCTGTACGAGAGAACTTTATCTGAGTGAGACAGCAGCAACCAGTGTTCTTTGTAGCATCTCTCTCTCTCTGAATCACATGTTCGCTTAGCGATCATTTTGCTTAATGACCTGGTCATTGGAACTTGGTCGCTAAACAAGGAGTGGGTGTTCATTATTTACCTTGAAAGTGAATAGCATGATGTGTATTTATGTATGTATGCAAGATATCTCACATGCCATCTCTACTGCTTGTGAAGGACATTTGAATGCAATAAGTATACTAGGACTCAAGTGCATATTCTTGGCTGTCTTATAGGTCTCTTACACCAGGCAGCATTGTTAAACCAGAAGCAACCATGTTAGAATGTCAGTTATAATGCCTGTTATAATGTCAGTTGTTGGGGGTGGATGGCAGTACAAAAAAACTGAACTCCAGTAGGTGGCCTATAGAAATTAGTTAGAATGCATCCCACATTCTCATTATGCTAACTGCAAATGAACAAAATTACTTTGAACCACAATTATTCTAAAAGAGTCAACATGATAAGTTTTCAAAGCTGAGTTTCATTGCTAGCAAGCATATAACATATTGATATGCACCATATGGACTGAACAAAGACAAATAGGCAGCAGGCAGTGGGTTCCTGAAATGATCAATTGAACCCTTTCAGCAGACTAAAATGGGTAGTTTTACAAAATGTTTCTCTCTCTTATTTTAAACTTGAAAGTTGAAACCACCAGAGCTGGTTAAAAGTTTTTTCCCTGCCACACTAAGCTTTTGCTGTGAGGGACAATTCTTTTATGCTTTCTGTATTGCTTTCTTTGGTTTGTTTTTGTATAGAGAGCATTTAATGTTATGCCCCCACCTGGCATCTGAAATGGTACAACCTGGCCTAGCACCATGAGACTTTACCACAACATCAGTTTGCATGGATAGAACTAGTGGTATAATATTAACTATTCCTTTAATAAGCTCCCAGCATCAAGCTTTCATTTAAAAATCTTAAACTGAACAGCTTTAGAAATATCAGCACCTGTGATACCAAATAACATCTACTAGTCAATATTTTATTGATTTATTATTTAAATTTATATCACCGCCCATCTCCCCTAATTGGGGGGATGTTTAATATGGATAGTATTAAACTGGATTAATAGCTTAATTATTTTTTGTGAATTTAAATTTAATGCTATTCTTTATTGTGCCAAATATTGTGTGAAGATGTAGCACTGTTTATTTTTCCTCATGAAAAATAAACATCTCTATATGAAATTAATTAATCTGTGGCAAATAGTATAGGGTTTTTTGTTCATATGATTTGTTTTAAGTATATATTTCGCTTCATACTTTTCCAAGGGAGAGAGTGGATATAAGCTGACCTCTCTCCAAAAGGAGACTTGTGCTCACAATCAGCAGAGATAGATGCTTTGTAACCTTGGCAACACAGGCACAGCATATGCCCAACAAGGTTTGACTGAATTTGAAACATCATTTCACAAAATACTGAAGTCATGGAAGCTAATTATTCACACAACTATGAGCTATTCTAACTCTGTGAGAGAAGGAACATCTGGCCTTGAGACAGGGGAAAGGAATAATCAAACCGTTAAGGCAGAGCTTTCTAAACTGTGTGTCACGACACAAAAGTGTGTCGCCACACACAGCGTGGTGTGTCACCAGACCACCCGGAAGCGGCGGCGCGCGCGTGCATGGTGGCGGCAGCGGCGCGGTATCAGTGTTTCCGCGTTTTAGTGGAGGCTGCCGCCGTCGCCGTGCACGCACCCGCCGCCGTGCACACGCCCCCCCGTGCCGCCGCCGCCGCTGGTGTGTCGCCAGCGGCGGCACTTTGGAAAGCCCTGCGTTAAGGGAAGAGTCTCAGGAAAGATTATTCAGTTGAGGAAGAGGAAAGTGTGAGAAAGAAACTCAAGATAACCCTGCCTTGATTTTGCTTGGGATAATATGGAGTAAAGAAAAATGCTGACAGGCTTTCAAGATTCTGTTATTCTACCCAAAAGAATAAAGAGCATTCCTGGAATCCCTGTTGGGTCTGTTTCTTGACCTGGCCTACCTTGATGGGATGAAAGAGTCAGAGGCTGAGGACTTGATCTCAGCTAATAATCAGAAGGAGCAAGTGAGCACAGATTCATATGACAAGGGCCCAAATCCTGGCAGTTTTTATTAATAGTATTTTTTGGCTTTTAATGGTTTTGATTTATTAGTATTTCATAGATAGTTTATTGTGTTTATTGTAACCTGCCTAGAATTGTGAGAATAGACTATGTACAAATGTTTGTAAATAAAATAAATAAATAGCTAAAAGATATCCCAGCAAAGTGTGAGAGGGACCCATCTCATTAAAGGATAAATGTCAGTCAAGATGTTCATCAACCACTTTGCCAGGCAAAGCACTATGAGATAAAATAGTAGTGGTTGTTCTCACTTTACAAGCATGCATGACATTCAAAGTCTAGCTCAGTGTTTTGAAGGTTTTGGTTGTTCCTAATAACATTTTGAGACAACTCCTGCTTTCTGCCTATTTGTAGTTCTGAAGCATCAGAATCAGTTGTAACCAATGAAATTGGTCCACTCACAAACATGCTGTTTAACGACCTTACCTTTATAGACATGTAATTGACAGTTCTGTAGCTTCCCAAGTCCTCCTGCTTTTTGAGAATGGGAATGACATTTGCTCTCCTCCAGTCTTCTGGAGTTCTCCGGGAATTCTCAAAGTCTACCAACAGCATTTCTGCAAACTCCTCTGTTACTTACATCCCAGATTACTGAGGTAACTATCTAATTCACTTAAATTAGCTACAGAGGCAAAATAGGAGTTCTGCCTTCTTCTAAATAGGAGAAGTAGTTCTGCCTTCTCATCATTAAAAAAGGTAAAGGTACCCCCCGCACATTTGTGCAGTCGCGTCCGACTCTAGGGGCCGGTGCTCATCTCCGTTTGTTAGCCAAAGAGCCAGCGTTGTCCGAAGACGCTTCCACGGTCATGTGGCCGCATGACACGCACGGAACGCTTTTACCTACCCACCGAAGTGGTACCTATTCATCTACTTGCATTTGCATGCTTTCAAATTGCTAGGTTGGCAAGAGCTGGAGCTAGTGCAGGAGCTCACTCTGCATGCAGGGCTAGGGATTCGAACCTCCGAACTTGCAATCTTCCGATCAACAAGCCTGGCATCTTACCCGCTGAGCCACCACGCCCCTTCTCACCATTACCCTTTACCAATTCACCCTTTCCTTCTTGCAAAGGACCTGCACTGTCTTGGCCTTTCCTTTTGTTTCTAGCTACTCAAAGGAACTGTTGTTGATGATGTTGTTGTTTTTGGTATCTCTTTCAAGCCTCAGTCATTCTCAGCTTTAACTTTTCTGACACAGTTCCTACAGTTTGGGGAAACAGCCTTATATTCTTTGCTTATGCACCCCTCCTTCCATTCCTTATACATATCCCTTTTTGTCTTCAGCATTTTGTTCATGCTGGCCTCTTTAGATTTCTCCAATTTGTGCTCCTTGTAGGTATTGTTCGTGAGTGTGTCTCTTGCAATCTCTCATTTTATAGCATTTTCCTCTGTTCCTGATGCTTTTCTCCTTCAGGATTTCAACCCGTAGGATCCAGACTTCCTTCCCTCAGAATTCATCAAAAAAACATTCTTCCAGGGTCCAGTATGCAGATCTCAGTTTCTCTTCCCCTGAATATTACACATTCAAAGATACCATTATTACTTTCCTTAGGGTGACAGCTGCCATTACTCCTTCAAGCAATTCCTCTGTATTGGAGAGGACTAGGTCCAGAATAACAGACCTCCTTGTTTTGTCTTCCACCTTCTGACAAATGAAGTTGCCAGCAAAAGAGAATCTGTTGGACCTCTGACTCTTGGCAGACTTAGATTTCCAGCAAATGTCAAGATAATTGAAATCTCCCATTATCCCATTATTGCATGCATCTCTGAAAGACTGGTCCTTTGACACAGAAAGACCTCATCTGTCTGTTTTGTCTGCCTTGATGGTCTAAAATAAACTCCCACGGTGGCATCACTTTTCTTTCTCTCTTCTTTTATTTTTACACAAATATTTTCAACAGGATTTCCATGCTTTGATTCCTGGATTTCTGTGCAAGTATATATTTTTTCTTTTATATAGCGCAATATCCATACATTTTCTCTTGGGTCTGTTCCTTTTGCATAAGTTATAGGCTTCCAGTGCTATGTGCCAAACATGAGTATCATCCTACCAAGTTTCATATTTGTCTTTCTGATTTAGGAACCCTAGTTTACCCTGTTTATTTTCATACTTTCTGCATTGGTACAGAGACAAGACATCTGGGATTTTGTGGAGCACACCTACTAGGTTCACTGTTGTAGTTTCCTGCCAAACTCTGTATCCCTGTCCTGAGCTCCTCATTCTCCCCTTGTGTTCTGCTTTCTTGGTCCCAGTCCTTGGCTGCTTATTCAGTTCTGAGCTTTTGCCTCCTTCCTCCTTTTGTTCTAGTTTAATGCCCTCCCAATGAGATGGGCAAGATGCCTGTCAAACATTTTCTTTCCAACCTTTATAAAAGTCAGGAGTCTGTTGTGATGATTGTACAAGCCATTATTATAGAATCCAAACACTTCTCGATAACACCATCTGCATAGCCACTTGATTTCCAGGATCCTGTTTTTTCTTCTGCTGTCATGACCCACAGCTGGAAGGATCAAGGAAAAACTACTTGTGGTTTCAGCTCCACCACCTTCCTGCCTAAAGCATTGTAGTCTTTGGAGATCCTTTTAAGGTATCCACAAGAAACAAGAGAAATGAAAAGTTGTAGTTAGGTTTGAATAGTCTTGGTAATTTCTGTCGTGTCCTGGGTAAGAAAAACTGGAATACAACACATCTCCTGTGATGTCATGTTAGGTCTGCACACAGCTGCCCCATTTCCTCTCAGCAGGAAGTTATCCACCACCACAACTCTTCTTTTTCAAGGTGGCTTTTAGTTTTTTTATCCATGGGTACTCAAGTTTCTTCCACAGCAAGACTGCTTAGGTGGCTATGTTTTTTTGTCTAGAGATAACATGTAAAACCAGTTCTTCAGGGTTATTGCTGGGTAATCCCCAATCCACTTGGGGTTTGGGGGGTGGTCAACCACTTCATCCCTCTCTATCTGCCAAAGGGGGGATTCTTGTTACCTGATGTTCTGTTCACTTCTTTGCCCCTCCTGAAGAACTTGAGTTGTCCTGTCCAGGAAATCATTTTATTCTCTGAAGTGTTGCAGTATAAAAACTCCTCAAGTCCCTTCACTTTCTCTTCCAGTAGGGAGAGCCTACGTGATTCCTGCATATGAAGCAGGTATAGTTTGAATCCTCTTCAAACAGAAAGACAAACATTGCACATACCTTGTAGATAATGTTAATGCTTCTCTCACTTGTCCATCTTGCTTGCTTGCTTGCTTTATTTATTCATTTATTTTACTAGGCTTATATGTTGCTCTAATCGAATATCAACTCTGAGCCCTTGCAAAACTGTTGAAACTACCAAGCTTTTACTGCTTTTCTAAATGCCAATATGATGGTGTTAATAAAATCATGGGGGAGGAGTGAACAAGAGAAAAAAAAAGTAAAAGGTAAAGGTTCCCCCCGCACATTAGTGCAGTCGTGTCCGACTCTAGGGGCCGGTGCTCATCTCCGTTTGTTAGCCAAAGAGCCAGCGTTGTCCAAAGACGCTTCCATGGTCATGTGGCTGCATGACACGTGCGGAACGCTGTTACCTTCCCACCGAAGTGGTACCTATTCATCTACTTGCATTTGCATGCTTTCAAATTGCTAGATTGGCAAGTGCTGGGGCTAGTGCGGGAGCTCACTCTGTCACGCAGGGCTAGGGATTCGAACCTCCGAACTTGCGATCTTCCGATCAACAAGCCTGGCGTCTTACCCGCTGAGCCACCACGCCACCACGAGAGAAGGAGTGCAATTATTAAGAGTGATTGAGGAGGGCAGTAATTGAGAGACTGAGAGGATAATTAGGAGTAGATAGTTCTGTAGATATCTAGGTCTGGGGCCTTCCTTGCCAATTCCTCTAGCCAAATTCCCACTGAAAATGTCCCTTTTTGCTGCCTTTCTGGGTGAATACTAGCCTGGATTAGAAGGGAGGGGAGGGGAGGGGAGGGGAGGGGAGGGGAGGGGAGGGGAGGGGAGGGGAGGGGAGGGGAGGGGAGGGGAGGGGAGGGAGGGAGGGAGGAAGGAAGGAAGGAAGGAAGGAAGGAAGGAAGGAAGGAAGGAAGGAAGGAAGGGCCTTTCCCTTGACTTCCCCTACCAAACTCCTCTTTACTCTCCCTGTCCACCTGTTCAATATTTTTCTGGGTTCTCAGAATGTTGAATATAGGCTGGTAAGTTTTTCTACAGAAGAAATTGCTGGTGATAGGAGATGTTCAACCTTTTTCTTGTCTGGTGTTTTTCCTCTGCAGCTTCCCTCTCCAAGCCATTTCCCCCAAGCAGTATATTTCTTATTTTTCTAGACTTAAATTACTTTTTACTATTTCCTATCAGTTTGCTTTTTTCCTTAATTCTCCAAGTTTGTGTTTAACATGAACGTTTTATATATACATATGCATAGTCTTCCAAGCAGATTTGCTCACAATATGTTTTTGTACTCTGTTGTCACATATGCATTACTTTAGATACTTTCTCCTAATATATGCATCACAACATTTGGAAAAATAGGGTTTTAAAGTATAATTGTGTTTCAATTTCTGTGTTAGCTCAAAAATAGACAATTAGTTAAGCTCACATTACAATAAGAATAAAACAAATTTCTCCTCTATCCTACTCTCGCAGTTTGGTAAAGGAACTACCACTGAATATGCATGCCAAGAGTTTCATCCTTACATTTACTGTATATCCTAAGTATACTTTCCTGGAAGTAGTTTCTGCCAAATGCAGTTTAATTTAATTTAGTTTAATTCGATAGAATTGCAGCATAGATATACAAAATGTTCTCGGTCTTTTCCCATATTCAACTGTAGGTAAGTCATGAGTATTCCAAATTAACAGTGAAATGGGCTTGAGAGATACTGGTCCCTTTTGAGTTTGTAAGCCATACCCAACAGACGATGAATCCAGCCCATCAACCCAACCTGTCACCTTCATCTGCTTTTGTCTGCAACCCATGAGCTGAGATCATTGTAGGCAGTCACCCTTCCTAATCAGAAAATAAAGTAGAGAATATTCAAGTGCACATTATTCCAGAAGCAGAGACCCAGGGACACATGCAGAGGCCTCATTTGTAAAGGACAGCAAGGATACAGCACTCAAAAATTTACTGGGCATCAGACAAGCTCCGCTGCTCCATCAACAGGTGATGGTGGTGGTGGTGGGGAGTCAAGCTCCAGAGGCAGACATTCCCTGTGTCTGGCAGAACTCTATGACTTTTACCTCAGTCACTGAGTGGACATAAAACTGAGGCAGGATTTTTCTTATAAACTTCAGAGTTCAAATCCAGGTCTAACCAACAATGAGTAGAAATAATAAATAGTAGCAATGAATAACTTTCATGAATGGTATACACTTTTTTATCTTCATAGTAAATACTGATGCTTGGCTTCAGCTGCATGGTTCTGCCATGATCACTAATACTGAAATGAAAAATTAACAGAGCTTCTTTTTCAGAAACAAAAATCTGTTGAATGGGGGTGCATGGGAGAGCAGGCTGCCCAGGTAATCACAGGCACCTGTGATGCCTCCTTCCCTATTTCAAATCTCCTCCCAGTGTCAGGACAGTACAGTGGCTGATAAAAAAGCCTCAGCTTTGTAACAGCTGGGAGAGGAGGTGAGAGGAAATAGGAGCAGATTGCAAAGACGGTGTGTTCGGAGATCTTGCAGCAGCCAGAAAGAAAGCAGCCAAAGGAATGAAGAAGTGTTGTTTTCCCCACAGAGACTTTGGAGGTCCCGAGGAAACAACACGACGAAGCAAAGTCCTGCAGCAAACCATTTGTCAGATATGAGTCAAGTCAAAAGGCAAATAGAAACAAAAGGTTTTTATTCTTTTGAAGCAGTTTGCAAAGTGCTGGTGGCTTTCTCCGTGCGGAAGGACAAATGTCGCACTGAAGAGAAAAGCACACCTGCCACAAGTTTGACAGTTACATTTATACATCCTCACCCGTCGCTCAACACTGGCTCCTTTCACCTATTGGTAGGCTACTCTGGAGCTTACAACCTATCAGAAGCGCCTAATATGCATATAATTAGCCCGCCTTTGTTTACATCTCCCACTACCCACGTTTATATCCCCTTCCCCTTCTATTTACTTTTACCTTTTAAGGGGAGGCGTCCTACTTAAAGCATTGCTTGTCAGCTAGTTCCTAACCACAAGCAGTTTCCTTTAGCCTAACCTCAAAGCGTGGGTGTCACATTCAGTCTTCTAACATTTCCTGTATATGTGGTTTTTAGTAGCAGCTTTGCTCAGCCTGTTTATGAGTTATTCTAGCTGGGTTAGAAAAATTCTCTAAAAGCCTTCTATAAAAGAATATTTATCTATTTCTGTTTATAAATCCCTTTGTTAATAATAACACTTTTCCTCATTTCTCTCAATCCACCCTTTTTCTTCTTTATACTATTATTATTAACACATGTCACTTTCTATGGTTTTGTTAGATTGACTGGTTATTATAGGATGGCCTGGGTTCTTCTGGACTGTTAGCCAGTTGGTCTAGGTCCACATATTCCCCATACTCCCAATCATCATTATGCAGCATCCAACGATCTTTTAATAACATAAGGGTCGCATAATCTTTATCACCGGGGGCCCTTAAAGGCATCTGTTTAGAGACTGCCGTCTCTATGAGCCGTTGCATTAACCCCCTAACACAAGGGATTATGCAGCATCCCAATGCTACCAACACCCCGATTACCACTCCAAAAGAGGTAAGGAGAGAGAGAACCACCCCCTTCCACTTACCAAACCAGGAGTCCAACCATCCCGTAAGGGAGGTATCCACTCCGGAGTTTTCAGCTAATTCTTCAGACAAGGCAGTCAGGCCTTGTAAAGCTCGGGTAATGGTTCCATCCGGTGCAGTGTTATTGGGAATGAATGTACAACAACTTCCCCCAAGCATAACACATACTCCCACTTTTTCTGCTAACATCATATCCAGTACCATCCTATTTTCCCAGGCCATTCTACTGGTGGCATCCAATTGCTCCGAGATCCCTTTTACAGCATCCCTGGTATAATTTATAAATCTTTGTTGATTGTAATATATTCTATCCAGTCCACATTTTTATTGGTTGTCACCCACCAAAAGGAAAAGGATTCAAACCCTGCTAAAATCTGATTTCTGGCTTTGAATTCATCAGGCACTCCCCTTGGTATCCCATATTCAAGCATCACAACTTTTTTGTATAACTTTATTTTCATCGGGTCCTCGCTGGGTTTCACCCTCCACTCTGGAGTTGGTTCGTCCACTGGCCCTTTTATCCTGGTATACAGTGTTCTCTGTTGTGAGCAACACCTGGAATGGACCTTCCCACTCGGGTTGCGGTTTCAACTCCTTCCAGGACTTTATCAGGACCCGCTCTCGTGGTTTAATATGGTGGACTGCAAATTCAAGTGGTGGGGTCTGTGCCAACAGACCTTTCTGTCTGAGGAAAGACAAAGAAGAGGACAACCCCAGTATATAGTTCTTTAAAAATACATCCTGGTCTTCTAATTGTGGTAGCATTCCTGGATTTGCTAGATAAGGAAAGCCAAACAGCATTTCATATGGTGAAATTCCCACATCCCTTCTAGGGTTTGTACTAAAGGTAAACATTTAGTCCAAGGTAGCTTATTTTCTAAAATCAATTTTGATAAATGCTTCTTTAGAATCTGGTTCATTCACTCTACTTTTCCTGAAGAAGGCGGGTTCCATGGGGTGTTAAAATCCCATGCTACTCCTATTCCTCTCATAACATTTTACAATACTTTAGGATTAAAATGTGTCCCTTGAGCTGAGTCCTAAAAAACTTGAACATTGGTCCCTCTTACTATCTGGAAAAATGCAACCGCTGTTTCTTAACAGGAACAGCTAAAAAAAAAAAACATTTTCACCAACAGCAGTAGCAGCAGGAAAAGACTTACAAGTTTATCTTGGTGCAAAGTTAAAACAAGAAGCTTACAAGTTTATCTTGGTGCAAAGTTAAAAAACTATATTACAAAAGAAGGAAAATCCTAAAGAGAGGGGAAAAAGTATTTTCTGTGGAAGCATTGTATTTCACTTCTGTCCTCCCTTCTTTTTCTCCTTAGTTCTCCCTCAAGCAGCTTCAACAAGAAGGGGGGCTTGGGTGAGGTAGAAAGTTCTCAGTTTTCTTATTATACACATGCAAGTTTGTACAAATGACAATACACAAAAACACACCAAAATTAACGGAAGGTGCAGGCATGGCCAGGACCTGCATCTTTACCACCGTAGAAAGATCTGGTGTTTAAAGAGACAGACTCACATAATTTTCCCAAACAAACACACACATAAAAACTCACACCAGCCCTTAACATTAACAAAACACGTTTATGGGAGAATCTGCACGTATAAAAAGCAGTGGGTAAAAACTCTCTGCCCTGCACATGCTAATGCTGTTAGAACAGGGCTTTTGCACTGTTTTCTCAATGCTTCCAGCATTGCAAGTGCCGCTGTATTTAAAGGAGCAATGCCTTGTTAAAACATCTGGCCGCTTCAGTAAACAACTCACACAACCTTCCCCGTTTAAATTTGCTGTAAGGACTGGGGAAACACAAGGGAGATGCACTTTGTTTTTAGAGGCATCTCATTTGCCCCAGCCTGTTGCCAGCTTTTCACTAACAAATCCTCCACTCCTATTTCCAAAGGTTTGGAAACCCACTCTTCCCTAAATCCCTTCACTTTTGTTTATGCTCCTCGCCACCTCTTCCGCAACAAATCTAACTCCCGCATCTAGTGTTTGCACATACATTCCCTTTTCTTCTTCCTTCTCTTTCTCATTTCGACTTTCTCTTAAACCATCTCAATTTCACAAATTCATTTCAATATCTGTCTAATCAGTGGGTGCAGACAGTAAACACAGTACAAGAGAAAGTACTTTTACCATAGTCTTCAGTTTGCCTGGCAACTCTATTTTAGTAGTTCCTCCGGACTCCCCCTGTTCCCCCTCCCTCTCTTCCTCCTCAAGCCTGTAACCCGCAGACAAAAGACAGACCGAAGGGGGGGGGGGGGTAGAGACAGGGAGGAAACACACATACATCCCAGACCACAAAAGTCTATTTTTTTTTTCAAAGTAGAAGCAATATGCGTTCACTGTGCACAAAATATAAACACAAATCCAAAAAGACAAATACTCACAAACAAAAACACACTGGTGCTTTATCAGGGTGGTAGATTTTACCCAACACTGAGCATATTCCGACTCCTCCTCTAGCAAAGGCTTTTTATTGTTAACATAGATTTTTAGGGCTTGTTTTACCCACTCCTCCCATGATCTAAACTTGAGCCTTTAATCCTCTCTGTACACTTCCTAATTTCTTTACTACAATATTTTCTACATTGTTAACCATCATTCTAGCCATGGTTTTCTGTTTTTCTTCCTCTCTTTTAACATTTTTTTTTTTTAGCTTTTCTTAACAATTCTTCCAGTGGCCTTTCACTCCATCCCTCTATCTTTTGCAACTTCTTCCTAATATCTGGCCATGCTTTAGTCACAAAGCCCACTTTCAGTAAACCTTGTGCCACAACATCGTCAGGATTCATCCCTGAATATTTTCTCATTTGGTCTCTCAGCTTTTGTAAGAAGACTGAGGGTGCTTCCTCTTTTTGTTGCTCAGTATCAAAAGTCTTGGTAAAGTTTTGTGATTCTGGGGCAGCTTCTTTTATACCATCTCAAATCTCTCATGTTAGTTCTGTCTGCTGCCATTTGATTATTCCAATTGGGGTTGTTAAGGGGAAACTTTTGATTTGCTGGCACTGCATTCTGGCCAGGTGGGTTGCGCCTTTCCCACCTGGTCATGGCTGCATGCCTGATAATTCTCCTTTCTTCTCCAGAGAACAAAATGCCCATTATGGACATAAGTTTATATGTTTGGTCCCAAGAACTGATCTAGTTGTTCAGCCAGTCCAATTGGATCTTCAATTAATATTTTCATATCCTTTTTGAAATTTCTTACTTCTAAGCTGGTTCCTCTTTTACAGTTTCCAATTTATAAATCATTTCCTTGATTGCCTTCTTACTTTCCCCACTTGCCTCCGGCCATTTGTCCGGAGTCCAGATGAGGACATAATGTAATTCATTTTCTAAAGATTTACATGACTTTTGTTTCACATAGTCATATAAATCATGACACCTAAAATAATCATTTGATCCTTCCCTTGGCCAGGAGGTATTATCATCCTCCCACCACACATAACAACACAGATTTATCATATCTTCCTTACTTAAGTCTAATTTGTCCACCAGAGGTTTGTATGGTGGCTTGTCCCAATTATCTATCATCTGACCTATTGGACTGTCCTTATCTATTCTTAACTTTGGATTTTTCCTGATATTTTTAGTGCACTTTTCCTTCCCTACACTCGAGGCTCCTCCCATGGTTGGTTTAACTATCCTGCCTATTCCCTATTGACCCTATTCCCAGGGCCTCCCTTCTTAGAACCAGAACCTCCAGCAGGCGCTGGACTTGTTTACCGAACAAATTTAAGGTCCTAATTCTCAATAACCTCCCAGCCCGCGCTGGCTACTTTTAAAGGTTATTCTTCTTCTACTGAGACCCAATTTTCACTCAGCAACCACTTCGTTCGCACCCGGCCGGTCCTCTCGCGAGGATTCGGAACCGCGAGTTTGAACTCCACACTCACTCCGCCTTGCCAGCCCTAATGGCCCTTGGGGCGTCTCAAATCACACCGGTCTCAAGAATCTTACAGGCCTACCCAACCAGAACCCCACCGCCCCAGGTAAGGCATTCCATGCGCTCTGCGCAACCCTCTTACCTGGGGTTCGTATACGAAGTTTCCCGGTACTTTGTCTCCAGAAGGATTTTCAGACTCGAGCTGCCGGCTAGCTTAGGGTCCAGGCAAGGAATTCCATGCGCTTGGCGCAACCCTCTTACCTGGATCCCTATACGCTTTTGTTTCTCCTTTTGACTCCTCTTTTAGTTGTCTGGTTCCTTCACGGGCACCAGGGTCTAAGGTCTAGGACAAGGGTCGGAAATGGCGGCTCGCGAGCCAGATGCGGCTCTTTGGCCCCTTGAGTGTGGCTCTTCTGCAGCTGAACTCACCCCCGCCCCTTCCACGTGATTGGCCCTTGCGATTCCACGCGATTGGCCCCCGCCCGCAAACCCCGCCCCCTGGCTCTCACACTGAGCGAGGCCCGGCGCGGCAGGGAGGCGCTGCTGGCCCAGGACGCGGCGCTGTTGGAGGCGGCGCAGGAGCGGCCGCAGGGGCTGCTGCGGGTGGAGATGGCGCTGCTCCGTGGCATCCAGGTGCTGGGCGAGGGCGCGGGCCCGGGACGCGAGCGGCAGGGCGGCGCAGGGCGAAGAGCCGCCTGCTCTCCCCTTGGCTGCCTCCGGTCCGAGCCTGGCTCGGCTGCCCCGGCTGCCGCAGGGCTCGGGTTAGCGGGGGGGAGAGGACGCCGAACGGCGGGGTGGGGGGATTGATGGGGTGGGAGGATGCACCCGGAGGGCCTCCCGCGGCTGCTTCTCCAAGGCGGGTTGCAGAGCACGCACTGCGCCCACAGGAACTCCTGGTCCCTCCGCTCCCTCCAGCTCCGCCACCAGCCCGAGCAGCGCCGCCCGCCCCGTCCTGCCGCCCGGCAAACCTCCGCCGGCTCCATCCCCCCGCCGCCACCGCCACCGCCCCGGCCAGGCCCCCTGCGCCGCCCTGCCGCTCGCGTCCCGGGCCTGCGCCCTCGCCCAGCACCTGGATGCCGCGGAGCAGCGCCATCTCCAGCCGCAGCAGCCCCTGAAGCCGCTCCTGCGCTGCCTCCGACAGCGCCGCGTCCCGGGCCAGCAGCGCCTCCCTGCCGCGCCGGGCCTCGCAGAGACGGGCCTGAAGGGGCGCAGAGGCCGGAGAGGGTACCCCGCCGTCTCCCCTTCTCTCCCTGCCTCGCTCGCCCGCAGGGAAGGAGGCGCGGGTCCCGCCCTGTGAAGAGGGTGCAGCCTTCCGCTCTCCCGTGCCCCAGGTTTTGTTGCCCGCGGCAGCCGCTCTAGGAGCCGGCCAACCTCCGCCGCTGGTTCCCAGCGCTTCCCCTTGGATGGGGAGTTCCCTCCCGCCACCCCGCTCGGAGAGACGGGCCTGAAGGGGCGCAGAGGCCGGAGAGGGAGCCCCTCCATCTCCCCTTCTCTCCCTGCCTTGCCCGCCCGCAGGGAAGGAGGCGCGGGTCCCGCCCGGTGGAGAGGGCGCAGCCTTCCGCTCAGCCCAGGAACGCCGTGGCGCCCAGCAGAGCCCTCTGCACATGCTCCGCGACGCTCCCTCCTTCCCGCCGCCTCTCCTGAGCTGAGCTCCGCAACCGAGCCTGGGCGTGCGTGCGTGAGGGAAGCCGCCATCAAGGGCTTCCTCGCCGAGTTAGTCCGCAGGGAGGGAGGCGGGGGGGACAGGGCTGGGCGCTGGGGCGGGGGCAGGGCCGCGGACGGCAGGCCAAAGGGAGATGCCAGGGCAACTGTAGTGACCGGAGGCGGCCAAGGGGAGAGCAGGCGGCTCTTCGCCCTCAGCACACCGTGGGGCCAGACGAGCCTCCGGCTGCTGCTTCCTGCGCCCGTGGCCTCTTTGCTGCCGCTGCCGCCGCCGCCCGCCTCGCCTCTGCCACTCTCCGCTTCTCCGCAAAGCTCCTGGTTGATCTTAATGTTTCCTTTTCCTCCCCTTCAATATGTTCCAGCAAGCGAGGGGGAAGCGGAGAGCGGCTGCAGCAGAGGCCACGGGCACAGGAAGCAGCAGCCGGAGGCCGCCTCGCCTCTGCCGCTCTCCGCTTCCACCTCGCTTGCTGGAACGTATTGAAGGGGAGGAAAAGGAAACATCAAGATCAACCAGGAGCTTTGCGGAGAGCGGCAGAGGCGAGACTCCACGGCCCCCCCAGCTGCCAGAGGAGGAGAGGCGGTGGAAGAGCTGCAGCCGGGGGGCCGCGGAGTCTCCGGGGGCGGCCGCCCCGTGCTGCACGAGCAGGTCGAACATGTCCCCGCCGTCGCCTGGGACTTTCGCGATGGCGAGGGGAGGGCGCCGAAGCTGCGGGCCGGGCTGGGCTGGGGCCGGATCCTGTGCTCCTGATGACCCCCCCCCAGGCAGGTTTCCCTTTGTCGTGGGGCAAATGAACCAGGCTTGCGGTCGATGGAGCAACAGCAGAAGTTGTTATTGCTCCTCCGCTTACCAGCGCCTGAATTTTGCTCCATCGGCCGCAAGCCTGGTTCATTCTGAGAGAAACAGAGAGATTTCTGCCTGCCGTTCTTTCTTCCCAGCTGAGCGAGGCCCCGCGCCGGTATTTTTGGAGCGCTTCCACGCGCAGCTGAGCGAGGCCCCGCATCAGGCTTTTTGGAGCGCTTCCACACGCAGCTGAGCGCTGGGCTGTGGAAATGCGCTCCAAAAACACTGGCGCGGGGCCTCGCTCATCTGCGCTGGGCTGTTGCCCCGCTCCAGTTCTCGGCCCTGACCACCCGCCTGGGGCTGCTGGGAGATGTGGTTCAGCCGCTTCTGGAGAAGACCTCCCCCCGCGCGCCTGCAGCAATGCGTGCAAAAGGGGAGCGGGCGTGTGTGCGCGTGCAAAAGGGCTGAGAAGGAGGCCCGGCTGCACGCTCACCACCGGAGAGGAAGAGGAAACGCGGCCCCTCCCCAGCTTTAGGGGAGCCGCCGCCGCCGCCGCTGCCGGGTGGGTCCCCTCAGGGCGGCAGCAAAGAGGCCACGGGCGCAGGAAGCAGCAGCCGGAGGCCGCTTCGCCTCTGCCTCGCCTCTGCCGCTCTCCGCAAAGCTCCTGGTTGATCTTGATGTTTCCTTTTCCTCCCCTTCAATACGTTCCAGCAAGCGAGGTGGAAGCGGAGAGCGGCAGAGGCGAGGCGGCCTCCGGCTGCTGCTTCCTGCGCCCGTGGCCTCTTTGCTGCCGCCCTGAGGGGACCCACCCGGCGGCGGCGGCGGCGGCGGCGGCTCCCCTGAAGCTGGGGAGGGGCCGCGTTTCCTCTTCCTCTCCGGTGGTGAGCGTGCAGCCGGGCCTCCTTCTCAGCCCTTTTGCACGCGCACACACGCCCGCTCCCCTTTTGCACGCGTTGCTGCAGGCGCGCGGGGGGAGGTCTTCTCCAGAAGCGGCTGAACCACATCTCCCAGCAGCCCCAGGCGGGTGGTCAGGGCCGAGAACTGGAGCGGGGCAACAGCCCAGCGCAGATGAGCGAGGCCCCGCGCCAGTGTTTTTGGAGCGCATTTCCACAGCCCAGCGCTCAGCTGCGTGTGGAAGCGCTCCAAAAAGCCTGATGCGGGGCCTCGCTCAGCTGCGAGCGGAAGCGCTCCAAAAATACCGGCGCGGGGCCTCGCTCAGCTGGGAAGAAAGAACGGCAGGCAGAAATCTCTCTGTTTCTCTCAGAATGAACCAGGCTTGCGGCCGATGGAGCAAAATTCAGGCGCTGGTAAGCGGAGGAGCAATAACAACTTCTGCTGTTGCTCCATCGACCGCAAGCCTGGTTCATTTGCCCCACGACAAAGGGAAACCTGCCTGGGGGGGTCATCAGGAGCACAGGATCCGGCCCCAGCCCAGCCCGGCCCGCAGCTTCGGCGCCCTCCCCTCGCCATCGCGAAAGTCCCAGGCGACGGCGGGGACATGTTCGACCTGCTCGTGCAGCACGGGGCGGCCGCCCCCGGAGACTCCGCGGCCCCCCGGCTGCAGCTCTTCCACTGCCTCTCCTCCTCTCTGGCAGCCGGGGGGGCGTGGAGTCTCCGGGGGCGGCCGCCCCGTGCTGCACGAGCAAGTCGAACATGTCCCCGCCGTCGCCTGGGACTTTCGCGATGGCGAGGGGAGGGTGCCGAAGCTGCGGGCCGGGCTGGCCTGGGGCCGGATCCTGTGCTCCTGATGACCCCTCCGGGCAGGTTTCCCTTTGCCCCACGATATTCTGGGTAGCGGAGGGTGGCAGCTGTTTCCCCGCCACTCCCGGTGGGGCAGCCGGGCCGGGTTTGCGGAGCTGCTGGCTGCGAGGAGCTGCTGGCTGCACCCCCTCCCTCTGTGAGCCCCCGCCCCCTTCCACGCGATTGGCTCCCGCCCACAAACCCCGCCCCCTTCCACGCGATTGGCTCCCGCCCGCAAAACCCGCCCCCTTCCACGCGATTGGCTCCCGCCCGCAAAACCCGCCCCCTTCCACGCGATTGGCTCCCGCCCACAAACCCCGCCCCCTGGCTCTCGAGCACTTCAAAATGTGCACGAGCATGTCAAAATGGCTCCCGGCAAAAAAAGTTTGCCGACCCCTGGTCTAGGACTCCCACAGTGGACCACTGAAATCAGTAGGGCATGCCTCCCATAGTGGGGGGACAAGGCCCAGACTTACCGGACGCCGTTCAAGGATCCCGGACGAGCCCCCAATTTGTCAGATATGAGTCAAGTCAAAAGGCAAATAGAAACAAAAGGTTTTTATTCTTTTGAAGCAGTTTGCAAAGTGCTGGTGGCTTTCTCCGTGCGGAAGGACAAATGTCGCACTGAAGAGAAAAGCACACCTGCCACAAGTTTGACAGTTACATTTATACATCCTCACCCGTCGCTCAACACTGGCTCCTTTCACCTATTGGTAGGCTACTCTGGAGCTTACAACCTATCAGAAGTGCCTAATATGCATATAATTAGCCCGCCTTTGTTTACATCTCCCACTACCCACGTTTATATCCCCTTCCCCTTCTATTTACTTTTACCTTTTAAGGGGAGGCATCCTACTTAAAGCATTGCTTATCAGCTAGTTCCTAACCACAAGCAGTTTCCTTTAGCCTAACCTCAAAGCGTGGGTGTCACATTCAGTCTTCTAACATTTCCTGTATATGTGGTTTTTAGTAGCAGCTTTGCTCAGCCTGTTTATGAGTTATTCTAGCTGGGTTAGAAAAATTCTCTAAAAGCCTTCTATAAAAGAATATTTATCTATTTCTGTTTATAAATCCCTTTGTTAATAATAACACTTTTCCTCATTTCTCTCACCAGTGAGAAGGGGCAAGTGTTGTGCAAACTGCCCAATAACAGAAGTTCTCTATACTAGCTATAGTAGCAGTAGGCTAGTAGTAGTAGCAGCAAAATAAGAATAGGTAGATTATATGGGTATTAGTATAGAATAGAAGTAGTTGTATAGAACATAGTAAGATAAGAAGAACGTTATATAGTATAATTCCATTAGTAATATAGGTTAATTAGTAATAAGCTAGGATTGTTAGATATTAGCTAGTCACATAGTCATATAGTATACACTTTTATGCTGTAAATAGTTTGTTTAAAATAAAATCTCCCCAACCTGTAAAGGGGAGATATAAAAACTCCAAGTGTTGTAGAACTCAGTGCTTTTTGGGAGATCATTTTGAGCTTGGAACAATCAAACTGTGGGTATAAAAAGAGCCCGTGACAGGGTGGGGGTTAATGTAGAAGAAAAATACATCTTTTCTGAAGAATGAAATATTGAAGTTATCTAATGGTTTTCAGTAAAAAGAAAGGCAGTTTGATAATGATGGGTTCAATTTTAAAAAAAATATTTGCTTTAATGTATAGAAATAAAAAAGAATACAATAACATAAAGAGAAGAAAAATGGGGTGAAAGAAAAGCATAAAAATGAAACACCTATAGAAAGTAGCTCAATTTTTAAACACAGCATTAAACCTTGATCATATGGAATAATTGATCAAACCTTCCATTACAGCAGGGGTCCCCAACCTGTGGGCCATGGCCCACTAGTGGGCCGCGGCCTGTTAGGAACTGGGCCGCGAGGCTCCCACCTGCAAACCCGCCCCCTTCCATGCGATTGGCTCCCGCCCACAAACCCCACCCCCCGGTCCACAGAAATCCCAGAAACCCCACTCCCCAGTCCACGGAAATCCTGGAAACCCCGCCCCCCCCCCGGTCCACAGAAAAATCATCTTTTGAAACCGGTCCCTGGCGCCAAAAAGGTTGGGGACCCCTGCATTACAGTACTACAGATCCAGTTCATTTACAGAGGGTAAACACATATCAGTCCATATTTGTATGTTCTCTCCATTATAAAATGATGTTGTTTTTTTGCTATACCTATCTCAGTAAATCCAGTCTTTATATAATATAAGATTCCAAATGTTTGGTATATCATTCAAAACATATTTACATCTCTCAACCATATTACTCTTCCCAAAATCATTTTTACAGACCTATATGATAAAGAAAAGCAAAATAATAGGAGGGCAAGCCCATGTCAACCTCCACTATTTTTCACTTCCAACATAATGAACTTTTAAACATTCAGATTCAGATATCACCCATTAACATTTAAATTTAACCTATCTCTTCTTTGCTTCCTTTTGCAGAAAGCCCGGTTGGCCAGGATTCGTGTAGCCAAAACAGGAAGTTCCACCGCCTACCTTCACAGTAAGCGCAATGGCCTTCTCAATGAAGCACTGGAGTTGACGGTATGTAGACTGGACAATAAGAGTCTTTATAGGAAGGTTGAACATATCTCCACTCCACCTTACCTTGTCAGTTTTGTAGGTAGGCTTGAACAGTGCTATAATTAGACTTTAATTCCATGCTATATGCTAAGTATACATGTCTTTAACATATACATTTTAATAATATTAAAAGAAGTTAATTGTTAAATTATGAATATTAATGTTAACAGTATAAGCTCATATCTCATTTCACAAGTAAGCACTCCACCAGGGTTAATAAAACCATTCTTTTCAGATTAAACATTTGGATGGTCATCAATCTCCACTACTTTTTATTTGTTTGTTTAAGTATAGACATGATCCATTAAGTAATTAGATCCATTTCTATATGTCAAAATGTTTAAATTCCTTAAGCTACAAGGTTATCAGGACATTCTCAGCAGTAATTCTTCTACCTGGAATCTCTGAAAATAGTAACAATCTTAGTTTTCCTTTATAAGCACAAATGATTGGATTCAGACTTAGATATTTAGCATTGTCCACCGAAATATTTCATCTTGACTAATCAGAATCCTAACATTCAATTGGCCTAAGATAGATATGATAAAGTAGGATGGAAGTTAGAGAAGGAAATTTTCCAATCTCTGTATCTGCCTCTGCAGAGGGAAAAAATTTCAATTTTGTTAGAAGCCCAGGAGGCAGCTTGCCAAAAACAATTTTAAGAGGTAAATTTTGCTAGAATTAATAACTAACTAGATTGGGAATAAGGGTGAATGGATTCTATCTCCTTAATTTCAAAGATTTTAAGGGGTTTTTTTCGTGAGGGCTTTTTTTAAACAGAATATCATGATAACATTGTCAGAATACTGCAATGGACTTTTTTTCCGAACTGGATCTGTTTTCTTTCTTTCCTAATAAAACACAATTGCAGACTCAGTGTGCAAAGAACAAGTTAGCTTTAATTAATTGTACCAAGTTCATTTTACTGCCTTTTAATAAAATATTTGAATGATGATGATGACTAACAATAAATCAATCAGCCTCATTGCCCCTTGTTTCATGTTTCTTTGGAAGGATTTCAGCTTTTTACCATCCTAATGTGAGTTCCTGTTAAAAATTATCCATTCACTTTTCTACTTGTTTCTACTTTTTAATTATGAAATAGTGATATTAGGGTGGGAGGGAGGTGTTGAATCAAATCTTACTATTTGGGAAGAGAAGCTGGTATTGGAGTACTTGACAAGCTATTCCTTTCTCCTTGCTACCCAGGAATTCTAGAAAATACAGGCACAAAACAATTGGAGAGTAGAAGGAAAGGCTGATATTTAGCATGGCTGTTCAAAGCTTGAAAGGAGTATTTTGATTTAAAACCCCTTTATTGACTCAACAAAGCAGATTCACAGATTGAAGCAGGAACATGCTTCAAAGCAATTCATCAAATCAGGTGGCTACAGAACACTTCACAACTTTGAAATTATTCTACAGATTTTGTGGGTTTTCTTTTGCTTCAGAATATGCTACAGTCAATATACAGCAGGGATATTCAAAACTGTTGCAGGCCCAAAATGTTCTAATAACCTCCAAAGCATTCATTTTCTATGCTGACCTTGCAGTTCTGGATGTGCTCTAGCATTCCATTCCATGAATGGTTAGATTTGCACTTCCCAATATACAACGTTGCAGCTTCACTTTTATGGGGAATACTGAGGTTGTGGATGTAAAGTGGTGTTTCTGACCTGTTGTGAGTAGCCAGCAAATAATTCTATCACCCTCATCTCCTGGCCTATCATAGCACTTTTGAGGTACAAGGCTAACATTATTTAGATTTCATTCATTTTCTTAGCTTTCATGTGATCATCCACAACATTTAACTTTACTCTTACTTGTACAAATGGAATGATACTTTTCTGTGCTGGTCCTGTCAATGCAACTGAGAATTTAGTTACAGTACATTCTCTTAGCAGTCTAAATTTGAGCTCAAAGATGTTCAATCTAGTATGGGTCAGTTCCTACTTTTAAATTCTGTGAAATTGGGGCAGGTTTAAATCTCTTGACAATGAGTAATTAGATACCACATTAACACTTAAAGGTACTGGTATAAATGTTTATTGTTTTTAAGAATGGGGGTGGCAAGATTATGAAGACTGTTGTGGGTCTTCCGGGCTGTGTGGCCGTGTTCTGGAAGTTGTAACGTTTCGCCAGCATCTGTGGCCAGCATCTTCAGAGGGCAGGAGTACAGATAGAAGCAAAATCTCTGTGCCCAGGTAGAGTGGCAATGTTCTATTTATAGAGCTAAATTATAGGAGATTAGGTGGGGTTTTTTGTTGTGTTGAAATGTTAACGAGTGGCTGATGAGCGTGATTAGCATGTTCATTGTGAGAAGTATTCCCATGTCCTGGTGGTTGGACTGAGTTCAAAGAAGGAGAGAAACGCCATAGAGACCCTCAATTCGGACCCAGACATCATCATCCTTCCAGCGGACAAAGGCAATGCCACGGTAATTATGAACATAGATGAATACAAAGACAAAATCAGAGAATTACTAGACCCCACCACATACAGAACAATAAGACAGGATCCGACCAGCAAAATCATGAAGCAAACCAACACACTGATAAAGAGCTCCTCCCTGCATCCCAACATACTACAACGTATTTGCAAGACAGAAGCTCTCTCACCTAGACTATACGGACTCCCCAAAATCCACAAAGACTCGATCCCACTCAGACCCATTGTAAGTGCCATTGGCTCCCCGACATATGAATTATCCAAACATTTGGCAACCCTTTTACAGACCCACATCGGACAGACTCCATCCCACATCAAAGACTCAGGACACTTCATCAACAAAATCAGCACCCTAAAACTCAACCACACGGACAAACTGGTCAGCTTTGACGTGGTCTCCCTGTTTACCAAGGTGCCAGTAAGGGACACCCTGGCACTCATCAAGCAAATCTTCCCAGAAGACATTACAGCTTTATTTCAGCACTGCCTAACAACTAGTTACTTTCAATGGGAGAATGAGTTCTACGAACAGATGGATGGCGTTGCCATGGGAAGCCCCCCTGAGCCCAGTCATAGCAAACTTTTACATGGAACACTTTGAAAAACAGGCTTTGGAATCGGCACCCATTACACCAACAGTCTGGTTCCGGTTCGTGGATGACACCTTCGCAATTTGGAGTCATACTGAAGAAGAACTGGAGAAATTTCTGGACCACCTAAACGGCATCCACCCCAATATACAATTCACTATGGAAAAAGAAACTGATGGCAAACTTCCATTTTTAGATACGCTGGTCATACGCAATCCGGACCTCAAACTAGGACACAAAGTATACAGGAAACCCACCCATACAGACCGGTATCTACACAAAAATTCCAATCACCACCCACGACAAAAGAGAGGCATGATCAAAACCTTGGTGGATCGTGCTAATCGAAACTGTGAAACCCAATTTCTCAACGATGAACTTAACCATCTGACCAACCAACTTAACCATTGTCCTACAGGCAAATGGCTATTCCAAGAATGAAATAAAAAGAGCCATCAAACCAAGAAAACAACATCCAACTGAAGAAAAACAGCCCCCCACAAACAAAGTATTCCTGCCCTACATCAAAGGAGTCACTGACCGCATGGGAAAACTGATGGAAAAACACAACTTTCAAACAGTCTTCAGACCCACCAGAAAAATACAACAAATGCTAAAATCAGCAAAAGACAAAAGGGACCCCCGCACCGCTGCAGGAGTATACCGCATACCATGCAGCTGTGGACAAGTATACATCGGAACCACAAAACGAAGCATTCACACCAGGATAAAAGAACACGAAAGACACTGCAGACTACAGCAACCGGAAAAATCTTCAGTAGCTGAACATGCTCTCAAGCAAACGGGACACAAAATCCTATTTGAAAACACAGAAATACTGGACAACACCAAAAGCCACTACACCAGATTATACAGAGAAGCCATTGAAATTCACAAACACCAGCACAGTTACAATAAAAAAGAAGAAAGTTTAAAAATTAGCAAAACCTGGCTACCAGTCCTGAAAAACACAGCCTGCAAAAGGTCAACAAACTCAGTCCAACCACCAGGACATGGGAATACTTCTCACAATGAACATGCTAATCACGCTCATCAGCCACTTGTTAACATTTCAACACAACAAGAAACCCCACCTAATCTCCTATAATTTAGCTCTATAAATAGAACATTGCCACTCTACCTGGGCACAGAGATTTTGCTTCTATCTGTGCTCCTGCCCTCTGAAGATGCTGGCCACAGATGCTGGCGAAACGTTAGGAACCACAACTTCCAGAACACGGCCACACAGCCCGGAAGACCCACAACAGCCATTGAACTCCGGCCGTGAAAGCCTTCGACAATACATTATGAAGACTACTTGTATCTCACTATATACTGATAAGATGATCCTTCCAAGGAGGGTCCAAGGCTGGCAAACCTGTCTTTTCAAGGGTCTCTTCTATCCCTGATGTCCAACCAAAACCTATTTATTGTGTTATTTAAACCTATAATTTCTTGTTTTATCTTCTGGAACAACTTTTCTGCCCTATCTTCTACATGATAGTATAACATGATCCAAAATATATATCCAAGGAAGGTTTTGGAATGGTCTTCCCTTCAATGTTAGTGAAATACTGAATATTATTGAAAATACTTGGAGAGATCTCAAACATGCAAGTCACACAAAGAGAATACTGTAAGAATATTTCTGAGCTAGAAATGTTCTTCAAGGAAAAGTGGGGGTGGGGGGAGAGATCCAAAAGCAATAATAGAAATCTTCGGCTAACAAATGGAGATCAGCACCGGCCCCTAGTCTCGGACACGACTGTGCGGGGGAACCTTTACCTTTATAGTTTTATTGCCCATTAAATCCAGGTGCCAGTTTTACCTAATGGGAAAAAGTATTTAACAGTCACATTTCCTTTTTTTCCCAAAAAAATAATACATCTTTGAAATGTTGCTGGCAAACACGTTGCACCCTTTGAACACAGCACAGTATTGTCGTGACTTGGCTCCTGCTCCAAGTGCCAGCTCCTATCAGTTAATAAGATTCTATGATTTAACTATGCAGCCCCAGGGAAGATGCTGCAGGAATGTAAATCAGGCTCCAGACTGCTTGATGTTTTATAGCATCACGGTTGCTTGAAACAGATGTGCAGAACTTCCTGGATCTTGTTTCTACTCTTTTCTTTTACCTGCCATTTTCATAAATTCCTTCCATCAGTGAAGTCCCGCTGGACAAATTAGTGTCAGTCTGAATACAGCCCTCTGTACACAAATACACACAGCTAAAAAGGAACAGGAAAATATGTTGCTGAAATGAAGTTTTGCAAGAACTGCTGGTATTTGGATAGACTTTCTGTTTCATATAAATTAAAAATCTAATCATAGCATGCAATATTGGAGAATACAATAAGCTGATACCTGCATTCTGATTCTGATTTGTATAGCATACCTGATATGAAAATGCTGTGCAATCCTTCTCTGTTTCTTATTCACTACAAATATTATTACATGCCATTACATTTCCCATTGTCTTGAACTGAACTGAGGCTACAGACTGGCCCACAATGAATCCACTAGCCGAGATCTGAGTGTACCTGGTTTAAGTACTAACCTCTGTGACAGAATCTCAGCTTCCACTGTGCTTATCAAGATGTTTTTGCTTTCCCTCTCTCACTTTATGGGAGCTACGGATTAGTAAAAAGGTAAAGGTTCCCCCCGCACAGTTGTGCAGTCGTGTCCGACTCTAGGGGCCGGTACTCATCTCCATTTGTTAGCCGAAGAGCCAGCGTTGTCCAAAGATGCTTCCGCGGTCATGCGGCTGCATGACACATGCGGAACACTGTTACCTACCCACCGAAGTGGTACCTATTCATCTACTTGCATTTACATGCTTTTGAATTGCTAAGTTGGCAAGAGCTGGAGCTAGTGCAGGAGCTCAGTCCATCACGTGGGGCTAGTAGATGATGGTAATGCCAGCTGCTTGAATTCAGGTCGCCATCTATGAAAGAACAAGGTTTTGAAGCTTAGTTTCCTTCCCAGTTAGACAATTTATAAACAAACCAAGTCTGTAAAGCCAATAGATCACAAAAACCTTATATGCTGCCCTCTGTTGCCAGATTTTCAAAAGTTACTCATTTCAGGAGGAAATAGAAATGCAATTTTTCTAAGAATCTCAGTTTTTGGAAAAGATATAAGGCCAACACTGCATTTAAACTACAATCCTAAACTGGTAGACTTAGAACTTAATGGAGCTTTTTCCTGAGTAGATATGTAATGCTGTACATGCACTGTAAGTATCTGATAGAACAGGGAACACATTTAGATCCTCAGTTCAGCCTTAGCGGACATCTAGTGGATTGAGTCTGACTTAATTTTTTTTTTAAATTCTATAGGTCATTGACTTAATATACCTGATTGCATCGCCAAATTTCTGCTGTAAATTGCAGAATTTAAAGCCACGATGTATTGTTGTTGTTATCCTTCATAAAAAACCAAGGAAAATGGTTCTGTTAAGTCTCTTCATTTGAAAGGAGACAGAATCCTCGACAAAATGTAAGCCCTCCCCCACTGAGGACATTGCTGTCTCACTGCTATGTCCCCTTTGATCTTCAGATGCTACTGATGGTGCTGTTGTGCTGCTACCAATTCCAAGAAAGGGCTGTTCATCTTTACTACATCTGAAACAACATTGCAGCCAACTACATGGGACACACTTAACCTTATTAGATACAAAGCTGGTCAAATTTCCTTACTGATGGTTCTGGCAGCACATAATCATACTAACATTCTCAAAAATTACCATTAGAATGTGTGCATAAAAAACCATGAGCTCTTGCACCAGGAGAATATTGGCAAGGCTTCTTTACATCTCTAGCCCTTTTTGTACTGGATAGGCATGCAGCAGTAGGTGGGGTTCGGACACTAGAAGCAATCATTGTTGCCAGGTCTTGGAAATGAGTTCTGTAATGGAGTGGTTTGCTCTTTAACAGCTCTGTATTGCTCTGCTCTGCTTCACTTCACAGACTGACTTGGAATGAGAGCAATTTAATGGCAAACAACCCTAGCCCCTTTTGCCTTATAGCTGAATTTGGTGCTTGGATAACAAACTTTACCCACTGTTGACCCAGTTGAGCATGTTGCATAGGGCCAGCAAATCCTTTCCTATGTAACCTAATATTTTCAGGATTAGGTCTGTTAATCAAATGGAGCACTAGATGGCAGCAAAGAGATCGCAAAAGCCTTAACTCTTTACTGCCATCTAGATTTCTACATCTGGTGACCAGATTTAGGATGGTTTGGTGAAGAAGAGTCTAGGTTCCTTGTAAGTCATCCTCATGAATCTTTCACTTCAATGTTATAGGCTATGTTATAATACAGTATTACCATAAATATGTCTAATATGAAAACTATCTTGGATTGTGGGATTATTAGAAAGGCAGCTCTCAAATTATATTTAAACAGAACATGAAGGAATTCCTTCCACTGGGCTTTTTCAGTAGCATTGCTGTTGGTCCCATTGAGAAATTGAGAGATAATTTGTCCCTAATCCCATCCTGAAACTTCCCCAGCTGTCTCTGAATCTGAACAGCACTGTAAATCACCTGTTCCAACCCATCTGAAGCCCTAAAAAGGAATTCAGTATGAGAATATCTTCAATATTTTCAGATTAAACTTTCTAACAGTTAAAAGATTGGAGAAAGTTATGGTTTGGAAGGAATAATCTAATCTAACTTTCCCAGTTTAGGGTTCCCCTGCCTGGTGCTCTCAACTTCCATAAATGCAACCCTGGTTGACTGGGATGCTGGTTGATTCCTTCCAGCTGAATATTTGAGGCCACTACAAAATGTGTTTGGAGTAGGATTCTGAATTAGGATTTTTAGCATAATTCTACTGTTTTGGTATCTTGCCTCAATCTCACTTTTCAAGGCTTTTTTTCCCCTCCATCCATTTCTATAAAGAAGTATTTTGCTAATGACAAGGCTGGCTTTACATACCTACAACAACCAGAGGCACATCATCTGCTTAAATGCACCCTTGAAATTCATATTCATGCTTGTATAATCATGTGTTATACTAGTACTTAAGATGTCTACTTCTGTTTATTACTAAAAAAAACCCTATGTGAGTTGGTATCAGCAATGGGTTTTTGTTTTTGTTTTTGTTTTGTAGTTCAGAAATGTTGAAGCTCAAGGAGTTATATCATGATCAATCTTTACAGTAAATGCATTATGTTTGAATTACAAGTAATTCAAGTAAGGTCCCTTCCCTTAAATGTTGCCATCTAGTGGGGGCTAGGAAGTGTGACTTATCTATTGCAGTCCGTGAAACACCCATCCCCAGGATCCAGCAGGCCCTTTCCCTTTTAGCCTTCTGGAAAGCCACAAAGGGCAGGCTTTCCCCCAGGTGCTGGGATAGTAAGGTTGGAGCCTGAGTTTTGTACAGATGAATGGGTGGAGATGATGGATCGGATGCGTTTTTTCTTGGTTTTCACTGTTTGTGGTTTTATTATTGTTGTGAGCCACCCAGAATTGTATTTTACAAGATGGGCAGCCGTATAAATCTTTTAAATAAATAAGTAAAGAGATTAATTATCATACATTCTACCTGGAAGAAGTATCTAAAAATGGGAGTATATTTTTCCAGCCCTTTCAGTTCCATCTGCATTTACAGCCTAATTTTCCTTGGCAAGACAACTAGGAAGAGTAACTTAATTTTTTTCCCAAACTCTTTTGGCAAAGCAAATATACTTGGATAGATAAAAGGTACCATGTCTTTTTCCCCATTTACTCTGGACTTAATGGACAGGTAAGGAATTCCTTAAGCATGGTGGGTATATTGATAGAAATTAAACAATACAGGACCCTGCTTGTTGGGGGGGGGTTGTTTTAATATTAAATGTCTTTATACAGTTATAATAAAATATTTCAGAGGAAATCTCATAAACAATAGCAGAAAATCTCTTGTGTTTGGGGGGGGGGAGGACTTATTGCTAGGTTCAGCACTAACTCCAGAAATGGTTATTGGTAGGTCTGTGTAAACAATATATATTCATTTTAATGCAATTCAGATAGCCTCAAACCACTTTTCCATTTCCAAAATCTTTGAGGGCATCAGACTCATCCTGTACATCTTAGTCATTTCATGACAAAACAATTTGTAAACAAATGTATTATGTGAACCATTCAACTTCACAATTCTGGTTGTTTCGATCCCATGGATGAGTCCTGAAAGTTAATAGATGCACCTTTTGGTGCAGTTGAAGGTAAGACTGTTTAGCACTATATACATTCTAAAACTGAAAAAAAACCCTCAAGTATATGACAAGCTATTTGAAAACGTGCAGACAGAATGGCATTTCAGACACTACGCCAGAATTCTTCAAAATGAGCAAGTGTAGCAAGAGAGGCAAAATAAACCATGGAAACTCCTGTGATTTGAATAATGTGATAACTGAACCAGGACCTCTGGCTTTTTCCCATCACAACTACCCGGAGCAGAAATCTAAGAACAAATTTTCTCTTTCAGCTTTGGCTTATTAAGGCATCCTTCTTTAACTATTATGCAAAATAACCATATGAAATGCTTCTACTGGTAGCAACATAAAAGGAGCTCTGCCAAATCAGATCAAAAGGCAGTGGAGTTATCAGCCATTTTAGCCCAAATCTTGTTCAACTGTTCCTCTGAGGAACAGACTGAAGCCCAGTAGGCTCAGATTCAGGAAAGAGCTAATGACCTCCAGTAGGCGACCTAGTTGCTCACCTCTGCATTCCTGGGGCCTGAACCCATCCCAGCTGCTTTCTTTACAGCTATTGCACCTTTTGGTGGGTGGGTGTGCTGCTGTGGTTTGGGAATGAGGCTAGAGGACAAGAGTTCAGTGGGCTGGCCAAGCTGGAAAAGTATAAGGAGCTCAGGTAGATCTAGTTGTTGCATAATTTAGATAACACCTCTATTAAAGGGCTATTGTCTGGTCTTTAATGTCATCCTGTAGCCAACTAGAAGCTTACAAACAAGACACAATTTATTTATTTATTTAATTTATATGACCACCCATCTCCCCTCACGGGGAACTCTGGGCGGTTCACAATAAATAATGGCAATAACTTCCTTCTCTTTCTGCTCCCCTACAGTTGCTATTTAAGATATGTTGCTTGTGAGCCAGGAAATAATACACAAGCATCAAAACTATTCTTTGAGTTCTCTATAATCCCATCTTAATTGATGGCTATCACTATAGCTAATGGTAGTAATTTGTTGTGAGAGCCAGTTTGGTGCAGTGATTAAGGCATCAGGCAAGAAACCAGGAGACCATGAGTTCTAGTCCTGCCTTAGACACAAAGCCAGTTGGGCAACTTTGGGCCAGTCACTTTTCCTCAGCCCTAGGAAGGAGGCAATGGCAAACCACTTCTGAAAAACCTTGCCAAAGAAAACTGCAGGGACTTATCCAAGCAGTCTCTGAAAATCAGACACAATTGAATGGATTAAAAAAATGTGTTGTATAAAGAAATAACTCCATCAGTACTGAATTTCTCCATTGTATTGATTTTATTTATTTTTTAAAAATAGCCCAAAACAGGTTGCAAGCAAACAAACCAATATAATCATATACAAGTTCAAAGTTAAAACTATAACATAGGATAATGATAACAAGGGCAGAATTGTTATAGCAGCATAACTTCTGAAGAAAAACTCTGTATCCACAATTGTCATACCATTATGTCCCCACTCACCCTCTCATTCTTGCTCTGCTAGAATTCTGAAACATAAAATCTGAATGGAGTCAATAAAAGCAACCTATAGTGATGCCATCTCCAGCAAAGGAGATCGTTACCTTGTCGTGGTGCTGGAGCTTGAGCACCTCAATGAAACCATGAGCTAAACCGTGAAGGGACACCCAAGACGGGAAGGTTGTGGCAGAGAGGTCAGACTAAATACGATCCCTGGGGAAGGTAATGGCAACCCACCCCAGTATTCTTGCCGTGAAAACTAAATGGATCAGTACAACCAGAGATATGTCGGTATACCATCGGAAGATGGGACTCCCAGGTCGGAAGATGGTCAAAATGCTACTGGGGAGGAACAGAGGATACGTTCAACTAGCCCCAGATGTGATGACGCAGCTAGCTCAAAGCCGAAAGGACGGCTAGCGGCCGACGGTGCTGGTGGTGAACGACGAATCCGATGTTCTAAAGATCAACACACCATAGGAACCTGGAATGTAAGATCTATGAGCCAGGGCAAATTGGATGTGGTTATTGGTGAGATGTCAAGATTAAATATAGACATTTTGGGTGTCAGTGAACTGAAATGGACTGGAATGGGCCACTTCACATCAGATGACCACCAGATCTACTACTGTGGACAAGAGGACCACAGAAGAAATGGAGTAGCCTTCATAATTAATAATAAAGTGGCTAAAGCAGTGCTTGGATACAATCCAAAAAACGATAGAATGATCTCAATTCGAATTCAGGGTAAGCCATTTAACATCACAGTGATCCAAATATATGCCCCAACCACAGATGCTGAAGAAGCAGAAGTAGATCAGTTCTATGAGGATCTGCAGCACCTACTGGATAATACACCAAAAAGAGATGTTATTTTCATTACAGGAGACTGGAATGCTAAGGTGGGTAGTCAGATGACACCTGGAATTACAGGCAAGCATGGTCTGGGAGAACAAAATGAAGCAGGACATAGGCTGATAGAATTTTGCCAAGACAACTCACTGTGCATAACAAACACTCTCTTCCAACAACCTAAAAGACGACTTTATACATGGACTTCACCAGATGGTCGACACCGAAATCAGATTGACTACATCCTTTGCAGCCAAAGGTGGCGGACCTCTATACAGTCGGTAAAAACAAGACCTGGAGCTGACTGTAGTTCAGATCACGAACTTCTTATTGCAAAATTTAGAATCAGACTAAAGAGAATAGGGAAGACCCACAGATCAGTTAGATATGAGCTCACTAATATTCCTAAGGAATATGCAGTGGAGGTGAAGAATAGATTTAAGGGACTAGATTTAGTAGATAGGGTCCCGGAAGAACTATGGACAGAAGTTTGCAACATTGTTCAGGAGGCGGCAACAAAAAACGTCCCAAAGAAAAAGAAAACCAAGAAGGCAAGATGGCTGTCTGCTGAGACACTGGAAGTAGCCCAAGAAAGAAGGAAAGCAAAAGGCAACAGTGATAGGGGGAGATATGCCCAATTAAATGCAAAATTCCAGAGGTTAGCCAGAAGAGATAAGGAATTATTTTTAAACAAGCAATGTGCGGAAGTGGAAGAAGACAATAGAATAGGAAGGACAAGAGACCTCTTCCAGAAAATTAGAAACATCGGAGGTAAATTCCAGGCAAAAATGGGTATGATCAAAAACAAAGATGGTAAGGACCTAACAGAAGCAGAAGAGATCAAGAAAAGGTGGCAAGAATATACGGAAGATCTGTATAGGAAGGATAATAATATTGGAGATAGCTTTGACGGTGTGGTCAGTGAGTTAGAGCCAGACATCCTGAAGAGTGAGGTTGAATGGGCCTTAAGAAGCATTGCTAATAACAAGGCAGCAGGAGACGACGGTATCCCAGCTGAACTGTTTAAAATCTTGCAAGGTGATGCTGTTAAGGTGATGCATGCCATATGCCAGCAAATTTGGAAAACACAAGAATGGCCATCAGATTGGAAAAAATCAACTTATATCCCCATACCAAAAAAGGGAAGCACTAAAGAATGTTCAAACTATCGAACAGTGGCACTTATTTCACATGCCAGTAAGGTAATGCTGAAGATCTTGCAAGGTAGACTCCAGCAATTCATGGAGCGAGAATTGCCAGATGTACAAGCTGGGTTTAGAAAAGGCAGAGGAACTAGAGACCAAATTGCCAATATCCGCTGGATAATGGAGAAAGCCAGGGAGTTTCAGAAAAACATCTATTTTTGTTTTATTGACTATTCTAAAGCCTTTGACTGTGTGGATCATAACAAATTGTGGCAAGTTCTTGGTGGTATGGGGATACCAAGTCATCTTGTCTGCCTCCTGAGGAATCTGTATAACGACCAAGTAGCAACAGTAAGAACAGAGCACGGAACAACGGACTGGTTTAAGATTGGGAAAGGAGTACGGCAGGGCTGTATACTCTCACCCTACCTATTCAACCTGTACGCAGAACACATCATGCGACGTGCTGGGCTTGAGGAATCCAAGGCTGGAGTTAAAATCGCTGGAAGAAACATTAACAATCTTAGATATGCAGATGATACCACTTTGATGGCTGAAAGCGAGGAGGAGTTGAGGAGCCTTATGACTAAGATGAAAGAAGAAAGTGCAAAAGCTGGGTTGCAGTTAAACCTCAAAAAAACCAAGATTATGGCAACCAGCTTGATTGATAACTGGCAAATAGAGGGAGAAAAAGTGGATGCAGTGACAGACTTTGTATTTCTAGGCGCAAAGATTACTGCAGATGCTGACTGCAGCCAGGAAATCAGAAGACGTCTACTTCTTGGGAGGAGAGCAATGGCAAATCTTGATAAAATAGTTAAGAGCAGAGACATCACACTGACAACAAAGGTCCGCATAGTTAAAGCAATGGTATTCCCTGTAGTAACCTATGGCTGTGAGAGCTGGACCATAAGGAAGGCTGAGCGAAGGAAGATAGATGCTTTTGAACTGTGGTGTTGGAGGAGAATTCTGAGAGTGCCTTGGACTGCAAGAAGATCAAACCAGTCCATACTCCAGGAAATAAAGCCAGACTGCTCACTTGAGGGAATGATATTAAAGGCAAAACTGAAGTACTTTGGCCACATAATGAGAAGACAGGATACCCTGGAGAAGAAGCTGATGCTAGGGAAAGTGGAGGGCAAAAGGAAGAGGGGCCGACCAAGGGCAAGATGGATGGATGACATTCTGGAGGTGACAGACTCGACCGTGGGGGAGCTGGGGATGGTGACGGCCGACAGGAGGCTCTGGCGTGGGCTGGTCCATGAAGTCACGAAGAGTCGGAAGCGACTGAACGAATAAACAACAATAGTGATGCCATAATAACAGTAATGATAGTATTCATTATAATACAGTAAATGTATTTTTAATGATTCTTTAGACAATCTGGAAAGGAGTTCTCTAAGATATGTCCTTGTCAAATATCAACCCAAGTTAAAGGAGCTTTTTTGAACACATAATTACTGATAAAACATATCTAATGGTTTTTGATAATCCCAACTACTGAACACAAATAAAACTGATGGCAGTGATTAAAGAAGACATGCTGTGAAATTGAGGTGGAGTTCAGGGTCAGGAAGTTTAAATTAAACACACACACACACATACTTAGCCATGTCATTTCTAAAGCATAGCAACAGAAAAAGGGACACTAAAATAATGTTTTCAGTGTCACCAATGTATCTGGTTCTGGGCAAATCATGTCTTTGAATCACAAAATTAGTGATGTGCACTCCCCATTCACAAAATCTGAGCCTCTGTAGTATATCAAGAGTTTCAGCCACAGTGGTTAACTTGATGAGTATCCTTTAAATAGTGATGTCCTCATTAGATCAGCATTACAGCTATATTCCAAAAAAATGGGTCATTCACAGTAGATAAACTGACACATTTTATTGCATTTAATCAAGTTGATGAAAATGCCCATCAAATTTCATTTGCAACTTCTGATTATGTCAAAATATAATAAACCAAGGAAGATAAGGAAATAATGAAATGTTACTGTTTTGCCAAGTTACAAATTGTTTTGAGAAAGTTCTTAAAACTAAGATTTATTCCAGAGTTTGATTCCTTGGTGCCTTCAGGGTGCTTCAGAATATGCTCTTCAAGGACTCCTTCAAGGAGTCAGACAAAAAGAAGAAAAATGGTCAGCAGAGACTCTAACATAACCTAAATAATCCAAACTGTATGTGTGTGTGTGTGTGTGTGTGTGTGTGTGTTTGTTTATTTATTTATATCCCGCCTTTATTATTTTTATAAATCACTCAAGGCAGCGAATATGCCTAATACTCCTTCCTCCTCCTATTTTCCCCACAACAGCAACCCCATGAGGTAAGTTGGGCTGAGAGAGGGGGACTGGCCCAAGGTCACCCAGCCAGCTTTCAGGCCTAAGGTGGGACTAGAACTCAGTCTCCTGGTTTCTAGCCCAGCACCTTAACCACCAGACCAAACTGGAAGAGTGGCTATAGTTGAGATGGTACAACATGTGTTTTGCTTGCAAAAATCTCAGATTCAAATCCGGATACCTCCAACTCTAGGTAGGTTGAGGTCTGATTCAGTATAAGAAGCTTCCCATGTTCCGAGCTTCAGCTCCTAGTTCTATGTAATAGTGTGCCAATGAAGTAACTGAGGAAATAGTTAGACCAGTGTTTCTCAACCTTGGCGAGTTTAAGATGGGAGAACTTCAACTTCAGAGCTAGCTGGAGAATTCTGGGAGTTGAAGTCCACCTATTTTAAATTCTCCAAGGTTGAGAAACACTGAGTTAGACAAAGCTATAGGGCTGTGAACTTAGTCCTACTTGGAACAAAATTCCACTTCCTTTGAGATGACATAAGTGTTTCTTGCACCACAATAGGTAAATAATAGTAATACTGTAAGGCTGAATTATCATCAAGCAATCTGTAATGCGAGGTGCTTAATTATTGTCTTTAATTCAAAAAGACAACATCCATGTGTACAGATGGTGGGTATGGGCCAAAATATAAGCTGCAACCCTGTCAAGGATTTGCAAGGTAATAGCTCCAAAACTTTAGACTTGCTGCTGTAGAGTGTTTCTTTGGACATAACACTGTAAACAAAAAACTGCAGTTGAATGCCAGTGCCATGGTTTCATGTTGAATGCTGGGAAAATATAGGTTGCTTTCAAAAGACAAGCTGGGAGGTGGGTGTGGGGAGAGATTCATTTTGAATCCCTGAAGTGATGAAGCAGCAACCGTTCATTTCTAAAATGATTGCTTGGAAAGGTCCTCTGTTTCCCTTCGGATGGGGCTACCAATCACTTGCACAGAGGTGTGAAATCTTTTTTCTGAGTAACTATTAGGTCTGCATAGATGCTGATTATTGATAAAGTATCCACTTGACAGCAGCTCTTCACCTCTGAGGGCTCAAATTTAAGTATCTCTAGATAAATGAAGCCTCTTGTCATATGTGCAGGATTTAGAGAGCCATCACGATTTTTGTCCACATATTCAATCACCAGTTTACGAGTAGCTCAGATGTTACATGCTGATAATAAAGCTATGGTACAGCTGTGGCAAATAAGGGGAGGTTAGATTTCCACCCTCTCTTGCCTATGTTGTAAACAACAGAGTTTTTTTTGGGGGGGGTGTGTGTTAAAAGTGTTGGTACATTGATGTGTACTAACCACTTCCCATCGTCTCTTCACTCCTATCAAGGACCATGCAACCTGAATTAAATTGTGTTTTGTATTGCAGCTGCAGATGTTACTGGTTGTGTCAAAGAAAGCAGAAGCAGAGCTAACCTAGACACATAGAAGTAGCTGCTTTGGGTGCACAATTTGGGAATGCAAGCCTGTCTCCTTTGTGGCTTTGTTTAGTGCAGCTGCTAGAAATCAAGAGAGAGAGAAATTTAAAACCTCTAAATTATAGATTTAGGCAATATTTAGATCAGTGCTTCTCAGCCTTGGCAACTTTAAGATGTGTGGACTTCAACTGCCAGAATTCCCCAGCCAGCATGGGGTTGGGGAATTCTGGCAGTTGAAGTCCACACATCTTAAAGTTGCCAAGGCTGAGAAACAGTGATTTAGATCATCTGATATGTTTCTGTTCATTCTATTATCCAGGAGTGAAATCTTATTTGCTATTTTGAAGCAGAAGCAGTCTGGACATCTCTTGCAGCCCTTTACCATGGAATAAGATTTTCCCAATCTGTTGCTCTTCGGGTGTGCTGGATTATAACTTCCATAACCTTCCAATCATTCTTCAGGTTGAGGATTAGGGAAGACTGCAACTGAGCTTTGTTTTGTAGCTTTACCTGCCAATCTCTCTCTCTTTCTCTCTCTGCCTTCGACCCCGGTTTATGGTTTTTTTCAGTCCTCTTCCTTTTTTTTAAATTCAACTGCACGTCTTGCAGCAACCCTATGCAACAGAACTAGGGCTTCTTATTAGGCAAGGATTTTGCAGCTCAAGAGCACTTACAGTATTTTGTCTTTTTCTTGCTCATCTTTTCCATATTGCACTTTCAGATGCTGAACGAGATTGCTATTTTTTCTGTGCCAATGGTCTCATGGATGCCTTTTCTGTCTGCTTAGGGGTCTATGGAAGATGAGCACAATATCAGCAAAGCGACATCCATCATTGAAAGTCAACATCACCACCTGCTGCATTGCCTGGAAAAAACAACTGTAAGTAGGAACAGGAATTGCCTTTGAGTCCATATTCACTCAAGTCCATGCAGTTTTAAAAAACAGAAAAAGGGGGGATGTGTTAAATTCAGCCTGGCAACATTGAGTTATGCCTTGATAAGACTAATTTCTATTGGAGATCCATATTCTCCTCCCTTCCTCCCTGTTGTTATTACATTATAATTTATTGCAAATATGCAAAATTGTTATTATAGACACTAGTTAACTACAAATAGAAAAAAAAGAAGCAGAAAAAGGAAATATGCGTATAGGTTCTGAAATAGAATTATGAAATCAGAGCATCACTGGCTGTCCTGTCTCAGCCCAATCACACACAATACACCAGGGAGGCAGTTCTAAAACTTTACTGAGAAACTTGTGAGGTAAACTTGTGAGGTAAACCTTGCTGAGAAACCTGTGAGGTAAACTTGTGAGGTAATGAACAGGCGGCAAGGGAGTATGAGCGCAAATGCACACACTCTACAAAAACAAGCCCCAAAAGTCCCACGAGCTTGCCCTAAGGGAGTTTCATGTTCAAAACACAATTAGTCAAGTGAGTCCAAGAGTCAAGAGTCAGGTCACGAGGTTTTCCGATCAGGAATCCAGGCACATGGAGTCCGGTAAGCAGACGGTTGTCCCAACGAACAGTCTGGGCTTGTGGCTCCCTTTTTATAGAGGCACACCCGGGTGGAGCTTATTTAGGAGGGCGGGGCTGCTTCCTTGCGCATAGCCTCGCCGACCTCCGCTGTTCCTCTCTCCTTTCCGCTCTCCTTTCTCGAGCACTGGGAGGGGGCGGCAGCTCTGAGTCTTCGTCCTCACTAATCAGCGGCGCCTGTGCCTGTTGCTCGCTGACCAGCCCCGCCTCCTCTGACTACTCAGGCAGCCATTTATCTAGAGCTGTCTGCTCGCCCTCCATCTCTACGTCAGAGGCTGGCCGCCCGTCCTTGTCATCTGACTCTGACTCCAAGCCCGAACTTCCCATGGACTCGGAGCCCAAGCCCCCCATGACACTGGCTACCCAAAAATCGTACTATTTAGAACAAGAGTGGACAATGGATGGCCCTCTACATGTTGTATTACAGGTCCCCTCATTGTTCACCCTTGACTATGCTTGGTAGGGCTGCTAGGACTTGGAAGTACTGTAAGTAACATCTGGAAGACCATCTCTGTGGATTCCTGATTAACATGCGTATGAAAGCAGTCTGCTGTATACATATACAAACACACTTCTCTCTTGCTTACATGGGCTCTGATCATTTGGCCAGATGTGTCAGTATAGGTGCATATAGAAGTGCATGTCCCTATTGAGGGTCCCCAGCTGCTATATGTAACAACTCACTAATGAGTACTGTTATATTAGTATCCATATCTTTATTGTCTTAATAAGTATCTTATTTTATTTATTGTCTTAACCCTTCTTCAAATTATAACATTTGCAGTCTTATCCTGCCTGTGCTGCTTTTTATACAAAGCAATGGACCACCATAAATGTATGAATTATACATGAGGAAAGTCCTACTGAGGGTCACTTGTGGGTACAGAATGCACAGCCTTGGAGCATTTGTCATCATTCTTGCAGCTGTAGGAACAAAGAGAATACCTTCATACCCAGAGGCACAGAACAGGAGAATTCCAGAGACTAGTGTATTACATAAGCATGTTCTATCATATGCAATAAATGTTGCAAATATGTCTTGAATACTATCTCCACAGTGAGATCTAACAGAAAAATTCAGAAGGTATGTATTCACCTACCTTAGGTGAATATGTACAGCTAGCAAGTACAGTTATCTAGCTGTATCCTTCTTCCTAGACAATTTGAAAGTAATAAAAGAAGCAAAGTGTGTGTCCCTAAAATAGATAATTGATAGATTGATAGACTGACAGACTGAGACAGACAGACAGACAGACAGACACATTTAATTTAATGCACTGTGTAATTATTTTATAACTTAGGAAAGTTGCATCATCAGTAAGGGAAATTCAGGAGTTTTTTCTTCAGATTATAATTTGTATAATATACAAAAGTCTCTTGCATTTTCAAACCTACAGATTTATATTAAATAGTAAGTAATAAAAGCTGCAGCCTGATCCTGATTAAACCATAACAAGGGAGTCCACTCAGGCACGGATAAGAAATGTAATCATTTTCCTTTGGATTCACAGATATAGCCATGATTTATTCTGTCCCCAAAATATTCAAAACAAAACTTACAAATTATTATTCAAGGTTATTAGCGTCTCTCAATCCCATAGTTCATCTCCAATATTAATGATGATGATAATGATGGGTTTTCTTGCAGGATTTTAAAAAATACTTGAGAAAATAGATTGTTCATTGCATGAATCACTTATAAATTTCTTTCCTGAAAGTATTATAATATTAATACTTATTAAATTGGGGTTTTACCAATTTATATGAAATACATATAAATAATATAAAAAAATAGTGAGCCACTAGTTGTAAAAACAAAAGTGTTACACACAGAATGATGATGCCTGGGTTCAAAGTTTTCCTTAGCCATGAATCTTACTAGGTGGTCTTAGTTAAATCATACTGCTATTGTGAACATTAAATGGCATATCTTCATACATGCTATCCAGAATGCTATGGCTGAAATGGATTTACATTAAATATATAGAAATAAAAAACGATTTATGTAATCCCATCCCAGGTAACAAACATACAAAATAAACAGGGGAAGAGTAACAAGAAATTGCTGTCCCCAACTAAGTTTTCCAAATTCTATGTTTGGAAGGAGTTGTGGGGCACAATATCATTCCTGCTCCTTACATTATCTATTACATGTTCTTTAGAAACAAACTATGTTGTCAGAATGATGCAAATCTACTCAATGGATAACAATGGATACAGATAATTAGTTGTTGAATTATTTTCAACATAAATGGGAAGTAGAGAATAGGGAAATACATTCCTAAAACTTATAAAACTGGCTGTTTAAAGAAATAATTGATGATCAAAGTATATACAATCTGAGTGAATAGGAATGATGATAAATTATTCACTGTCCAGCTGAAATCTCTACCTACCTGAAATCCTAATGGAAATACATGTAATGCTACATCAGGAATTGGGGAATGGGGTTGGGATCAGATGTGGGTCACTGCAATCTCAAATCAGTGATAAATTGCTGTTACGTTATTGGAAAGGGTGTGCTGCTGTTGACCTAACCATCTATCACTTTGAACAGAGAGGTTGTCATTCAAGGACTGACATATAGCATGTTCAGTGTGTTTTTCAGTGCATTCATCAGAATAGTTCATTCAGCATTTGTGCTGAAAATGCATGTCTTTCCATCATACTTAACTGATTAATAAAGCATCACGCTAACACATTGTCTCATTGTAGACTATGAATTCTAGAGCCACCAAAGAGTCATTTTGCAGTGTCCCACAAGTGCCAGTGGAATGAAGAATGACCCATACATAAACATTGCCAGCAGGTTTCAAGGGGCAATTCACCTTTCCTTAAATCAGAAATAATGCTCCTGGTATTGTCTATTCTGTTGAAATTCAGTGTTAAAACATCTGAGGTGTGACAAATCATCTCCAAATTCAGCTAATTAAGTAAAACAAAAGTTGGGAAGGATTTGCTATAAATTTAAAAAGTAAGCAAACAAATAAATAATATTATATTGAAAAGTTCAACCTTTTTCTATATGAATATGCAGCCTGTATTCTTTCAGGTGCTTCCAGGATAAGGACTTCTCTACAGTGGAAAAGCAATACAAACCAAAATCACAATTCCCATTGTTCCCATCCAATATCACACCAGACTTTTTATCTTGTAATTGGTCTTTTCCCAGCTGTTCTATCTTTGAGTCCCTCTTCCACACACACTCCCACTGATAGTCTAGAGCAGTGTTTTTCGACCTTGGCAACTTTAAGATCGGTGGACTTCAACTCCCAGAATTCCCCAGTATGCTTAGCATATTTAGAGGAATCTGTTCCAAATTAATCTTTTCCAGAATTTTCTGCTCCCAACCATTGGCAGCAGATCTGGAAAGGGGAGTCCATTCCATCAGCAGCTTATAATCTGCAGGCCTTTGGCCATTACTGACAATTCCTCAAGAGTTTAAATGCTTTTCTCCATTAGTTAATTGTAGCATCATTAGAATAGCCAGAGAATGCCAGTTTTCTCCTTGTCCTCATGATACTGGCTTTGCTCATCCCCAGGCCAATATTTACTTAGCCTTATCTCAGTCTTTCCAGAACTGCCAAACATACAGAGTGAATAGAGTTAGAACAATGCATCATAATGGTGAAGGCTTTTCTCTTATCAAAGCCAGGGCTAGGTTCAGCTAAGGCACACTAGTGAATAGGGTAGTGTGAACTATTCAAAGGGGGCACTTTATAGAGCACACCCTCTTGAAACATGAAAGCAGCCTTGTCCTCCGGAAGGCTCAGTGCAGTTGTTTCAAAGGCTTGCTCCATTTGCCTGCACTGTGTATACATGCACACAGCCATTTCCCTTTGCAGAAGTGTTTTCTGTGCATGTTCACTCACACAGCAGCTGGGGAGGCGGGATGTTTTGTTCAAGCCAATGCTCTGCTAAGTACCCCATTCAAATACTTTACCGCAGCCCTAATTCATTACTCTACTCTCCAAAAAGAGGATTGCAGACTTACCACTTTATTCAGAAATACTATTTGGGATTTTTTTTTTCTTTGTAACATTGGAGCAGCCTCTAAAGAAGGAAAATGGCTTGCCTTATACAGGTGTAGGACACAAAACAGCTGTGCCGTTGGAAATATGCATCATGTAATAGAGGAAGAAGCAGAATCCCTAATGTATTATCTACCTTTCCCCAGGGATGAATCTCCCCACGTACCCCAGTTGCAGAGTTTTCTGTTTACAGATGCTAAAGAATTGTAGTAATGTTCTACTTTTCTCCTCTGTGAGAGGATGCCCAGCTATTTAAGAGCAGCTGGGGCTCTCCGCTCACTAGTTCTCTTCAGGGAATTACTGGTACCTGTAACTTTCAGTGAAATGTCCGATACTGCATGTACAGTACACCTGATGGTCACAAGGGTGCAAGGTGGCAAGAATGGGCATTTTAAGGCAGGATACAGGACAGTTCAGGGCAGCTTTCCTTTGCCCTGGTTGCAGCTCTGTATGTTTGAATTGCTGTTACTGACATTTACCGCAGTTAGAGCCATTTATTACTGCTGCTGAGGTTGCTACTCAAGGAAGATGGCTTGGGACCACCCTGGAGCATGCTGAGTTCCTGGAGAAGAAGCCAAAGGCTTTTAGAGCATCCAAAGAGTAGAAGAAACCAGAAAGAGGATTGGGGTTGAGGAAGGATCACCTGGATAAAAGGTTGAACACTTTCAGAGCAACTAAGGAGATCCAGAGAGGATCAGGGCAGATAGGCAGTGATCATGGTGGGGGTGACCCAGAAAAAGGACTGACACAACAAAGAAAGATCCAGTTTGTGAAGGAAGCCATTAACCGAGCAAGTCAAAAAATAATAATAAAGTTCCTAAGTATCCAATTTCCCTTACCCATTTCTTTCCCATGGTAGCAGAATAACCTATACCAGTGTGCAGGCCAAAAGGAGAAAGGAAGTGGAGGGGGAAAGTAACTTGTTAAAGATGGTTTGAAGAAGAATCACACTGCAACTTAGAGCCTTTCCATGCCAAGTGAAAGAGAGAAGAAAATTGGTGGGAGCAGAAAAGTAACCAAAACTTTTTGTTACAGGAGAAAAAATGTAAGGGGGGAGGGTCAGCACTGTGAGAAAGCAGTTAGTTTAAAACTTTAATTGAACCACCAAACATTTGGAAATCATATTAAGTTTATGTATGCAACTGCACTTTAGAAACATGTTTAAGAAAAGCACTACATAATAATTTGTAATTAATACTCAGATCAGGAAGAAAGGTTATACCATAAATAGTTGTTTGTGTTCATTGCCTGGGAATATAACACCACAATATCTTGAAGAATAATTTCCACACAGTTCCCCTCATCCTAACATCCTCCTTGCCCATTTTTTTGCTGTTAAAACCCTCTGACTATAATGGGAAAGCATGGGTTGATTATAAATAAATCATGGCATTACTTGCACTGAAAATTTCATTGAATAAGGCAGGGCAAGGGCACTATACAGACCTGGCCTGGAAGCACCCTCAATTTTTATCAATCAGCTACAATCCAGCTCTATGGTTCATGTTGCTTAAGTATTTCCATTTCAGAGAACCTCAGTTAATGGCTTATAATTTGTTTTTTCCTGGCTACTTGGGAGACTTCTGTTACCAGTGAGATTATTTTCTTTTTTGAAGCAACAGTTAAATCTAAAATAAGCTTAAGGAAAGACCTCATTGCCCATTCAAACGTGTGTGATGCAAGATGGAATGCTGGGATTGGATTTTGGAATGCTGGAATGGACAATCAATGGTGTTTTTATCTTTTGTCAACATGTTGTCCTGTAGGGATTGTCCTATCTTGTGGATGATCCCCTGTTATCTGTACGAACTTCCACCTTCAAGGTATTTCTTTCTTAATTCAATGTGTTTACCGTAGTCTCTGTGCCATGTCTCAAGTGCTGCTTCTTTCCTTCCTTGTGGTGATCCTGTTCTTAGCAGATGGTGCATGTTGGAGCTTTTTTATTATCTGGTCGCTTTGAGTACTATTAAGACTATTGGATGAGGAACAGTAACTGCTTTATCTATTTTTAAATACTTTCTAGCTCAAAATATGCTAAATGTGAATGTGAATTATTTGATGTGGATTGGCAGCTTTGAATATGCTAAGATGTTTTTTTTTCCTTTAACTCCTATCAAAAGTAAATATCCCATTCATTTCCTACCTATTTGCTGTACACCTATATTATGCATTCCTGATCTGCCTATAATTACTTTTTTAGGTTACAAATCATTATAATTCTAGTCCAGGATTTCTACTTTCATGTTCTGGATTGATATAAAATATGGTCAAAAACAACTAAGAGTTGTTGTAAAGGTAAAGGTTCCCCCCGCACATTTGTGCAGTCGTGTCCGACTCTAGGGGCCGGTGCTCATCTCCGTTTGTTAGCCGAAGAGCCAGCGTTGTCCGAAGACGCTTCCACGGTCATGCGGCCACATGACACGCGCGGAACGCTGTTACCTACCCACTGAAGTGGTACCTATTAATCTACTTGCATTTGCATGCTTTCGAATTGCTAGGTTGGCAAGAGCTGGAGCTAGTGCGGGAGCTCACTCCGCATGCAGGGCTAGGGATTCGAACCTCCGAACTTGCGATCTTCCATTCGACAAGCCTGGCGTCTTACCTGCTGAGCCACCACGCCCCTATTTTGTTGTTTATAGTTGTTGTACCCTGTTGTAAAATTTATGGTAAGTTGGTAGAGCTCAGTATATGAGGCCATTTCATCTTAGGATGAACTCACAGACAAGAAGCACTTACAGCAAGTAAAAAGCATCTGCAACAATTTGATTGTTGTGAGCCACCCAGAGTCGTTGAGAGTTGGGTGGCATACAGAGTTTATCATCATCATCATCATCATCATCATCATCATCATCATCATCATCATCTCCAGAGTGCTGGCTAAAGCTTTTCCACATGTTGCATCCCAGCAAAGAATACAAAATTTTCTGTCAAAATTGAAGTTCCACACTATTCAACTAAACTGACTTCATTAGCCATTATAAATGATTGCTCCATTGCAAAATATTATCCTTCTCCTAAATATCTTATTTCCACTCATTTGCCATGTTAATCACAACAATGCCTTGCAGCAACTCAAATGGGAAGTAACTGTGCATTGAAAAAAGGAGCAGCCACAAATTACATATGACTGATTTATGCTTCTTTACATACTTCTTGTGTAACAAGCAAAATAGAGAGGTGCACCCCAGTTAGGAAATGCATGAATCCTGCACATTTCTATAGCTTATCCATCCCTCCATGCAGAAGATAGTTTGCTTGTTACATCAGAGAGGCAAAAAAAGGGGAAAAAAGAATCACTAATCTTTCATGCTCCCTTTATCATCATCTTTGTTTGAATACCCAAAAATGCCTTTATGAAAAGCAGCTTGCATAGATATGAATTGCACAATATCTTTGACAGTGTAATTCCCACTGTAATCAGAGGGATTTCCTTCAGAACAGAAGGATAAGTTTGTACTGTATTATACAGTAAGTTAGTTAGGATATGTCTACATTAGCATTATGTGTTATACTTTGTTCATTTCAGTTTGTCACTAGATTGTAATTCAAACAGCAGGCTTTTTTGCTAGAAGGCATTATCAGTAAACTAAAATCAAGCAATGAATTCTTGGACAAAAGGCCTTCATGGACATAATCATGTCTGTTCTTCTCAGATGTATTCTTAATTTGCGTTTTTTAAATAATGAATTGCACCATATAGTCAAAATTCATAAGCCACCTTATTAATTCTATGTACTAGTTTGTTTAGCCTAAGTTTAAATCTATGATTATTTCACAAAATTTTTCATCCTCTGTTTTGAAGGAGTGCATAAAAGTAGCCATGCAAATGTAGTACTTAAGTCAATGTTCCACTGAGGAGAACATTCTAATATGGCCTATGCAAAGATTATAATATGGCCCCGCTTCAGAAAGGATAAACATGAAATAAAGGTAAAGAAAAATGACAAGAATATATTTAAAAAATGAGGAAATGGTAATTGATCCACTGTTGATCTTCAAACATTTCCCACATACTCTTCTGCTTCTTTCTAAGATCAAAAACACAGTTTAATAATCAGCTATGTTTATAATAATATACAATGAGTATTTTAAATGATCCCAATCTACCTACGTATTAAAAGAAAGCTTGAATTTAAATTAAAGCTTAAAGAGTTCCCCTTTTGGGGGAGATGGGTGGTCATAGAAATATGAATAATAAATAAATAATAAGCTTTTTGTATTCAAATAGTAACAATCATCTATAGTGTAGTCATATCATAAAAATATTCTGGACTGTATATGTGGAGCACCATTTGCTATGGAAAGCAACTCATGAGTTGCTGCAGTCATCAAAAGATTTTCAGTTAGGCTTACAGAGGACATATAAGGGTACAAAATTAAGATGACCCAGTGAAGCTTAAGTTCAAATATTCTTTCAGAAGATTGTTTGATTATATCTATGAATCAAAGTTACTGCTCAAGTCAAAATCAAAAACTCAAATCAAAACATCACATTGAACTGGATGCTTCAGTTGATAAAAACTGTCAAACTGAATTAAATCATCTTAGTTTCCTGAACTGATCTGAGCATTGAATCAGGTCAACTCAGTAATCCTAATTGAATCAACTATATCAATTATATTGGAGCTGATCTTCATACCTATAAACGTTCAGAAAGTACTCTCAGCATATGGCATCCATATGTTTGAATCTCAAGTTTTCTAAAAAAACAAAAAAAACAAAACACTAAAATCTGGAAACAAGTATGCAACATCAGGTTAGAGTATTTAGATTTATTTCCTTCCTGAACCACACCAATTAGATATGCAAGTACTTCCACATTCAACTGTTGGGATATTTCCTCCTGATACTCAACAACAAAGAAAATGTTCAGGCTATGGAACTGGATATAACTGGAATATATTTTGTTGTTGTTGTTGTTCAGTCTTTAAGTCGTGTCCGACTCTTCTTGACCCCATGGACCATAGCACACCAGGCCTTCCTGTCCTCCACTGTCTCCCGGAGTTTACTCAAATTCATGCTCATTACATCAGTGATGCTATCTAACCATCTCATCCTCTGCTGTCCCCTTCTCCTTTTGCCTTCAGTCTTTCCCAGCATCAGGGTCTTTTCCAGTGAGTCCTCTCTTTGCATTAGGTGGCCAAAGTATTTGAGCTTCAGCTTCAGTATCTGTCCTTCCAATGAGCAGTCAGGGTTGATTTCCTCTAGGACTGACTGATTTGACCTCCTTGCAGTCCAAGGGACTCTTAAGAGTCTTCTCCAGCACCACAGTTCGAAAGCATCAATTCTTCGGCGCTCAGCCTTCTTTATGGTCCAACTCTCACAGCCATACATTACTACTGGGAAAACCATAGCTTTAATTATATGGACCTTTGTCGGCAAGGTGATGTCTCTGCTTTTTAATATGCTGTCTAGGTTTGCCATAGCTTTCCTCCCAAGGAGCAAGCGTCTTTTAATTTCATGGCTGAAGTCACCGTCTGCGGTGATCTTGGAGCCCAAGAAAATAAATTCTGTCACTGCTTCCATTTCTTCCCCTTCTATTTGCCAGGAAGTGATGGGACCAGATGCCATGATCTGAGTTTTTTTAATGTTGAGTTGCAAGCCAGCTTTTGCACTCTCCTCTTTCACCCTCATCAAGAGACTCTTTAGTTCCTCTTCACTTTCTGCCATTAGGATGGTATCGTCTACATATCTGAGGTTGTTGATATTTCTTCCGGCAATCTTAACTCTGGCTTGTGATTCATCCAGCCCGGCATTTCTCATGATGTACTCTGCATATAAGTTAAATAAACACGTTGCCAATATACAGCCTTGTTGTACTCCTTTCCCAATTTTGAACCAATCGGTTGTTCCATGTCCGGTTCTAACTGTTGCTTCTTGACCCACATACAGATTTCTCAGGAGACAGGTAAGGTGGTCTGGTACTCCCATCTCTTTAAGAATTTGCCACAGTTTGTTGTGATCCACACAATCAAAGGCTTTAGCATAGTCAATGAAGCAGAAGTAGATGTTTTTCTGGAACTCTCTTGCTTTTTCCATGATCCAGTGAATGTTGGCAATCTGATCTCTAGTTCCTCTGCCTCTTCGAAACCCAGCATGCACTTCTGGTAGTTCTCAGTTCACATACTGCTGAAGCCTAGCTTGTAGGATTTTGAGCATAACCTTGCTAGCATGTGAAATGAGCGCAATTGTACGGTAGTTTGAACATTCTTTGGCATTGCCCTTCTTTGGAATTGGAATGTAAACTGACCTTTTCCAATCCTGTGGCCACTGAGTTTTCCAAATTTGTTGGCATATTGAGTGCAGCACTTTAACAGCATCATCTTTTAGGATTTTAAATAGCTCAGCTGGGATACTGTCTTCTCCACTAGCTGTGTTGTTAGTAATGCTTCCTAAGGCCCACTTGACTTCACTCTCTAGGATGTCCGGCTCAAGGTCAGTGACCACACCATCGTATTTATCAGGGATATTAAGATCTTTCTTGTATAGTTCTTCTGTGTATTCTTGCCACCTCTTCTTAATCTCTTCTGCTTCTGTTAGGTCCCTGCCTTTTTTGTCCTTTATCATGCCCATCTTTGCACAAAACGTTCCCTTGATATCTCTGATTTTCTTGAAGAGGTCTCTAGTCTTCCCCATTCTATTGTTTTCCTCGATTTCTTTGCATTGTTCATTTAAGAAGGCCTTCTTATCTCTCCTTGCTATTCTCTGGAATTCTGCATTCAGTTGTTTATATCTTTCCCTTTCTCCCTTGCCTTTTGCTTCCCTTCTTTCCTCAGCTATTTGTAAAGCCTCATCAGACAGCCACTTTGCTTTCTTGCATTTCTTTTTCTTTGGGATGGTTTTAGTTGCTGCCTCCTGTACAATGTTACGAACCTCCATCCATAGTTCTTCAGGCACTCTGTCTACCAGATCTAATCCTTTAAATCTATTCCTCACCTCCACTGTATATTCATAAGGGATATGATTTAGGTCATACCTGAATGGTCTAGTGGTTTTCCCTACGTTCTTCAATTTAAGCCTAAATTTTGCAATAAGAAGCTCATGATCTGAGCCACAGTCAGCTCCAGGTCTTGTTTTTGCTGACTGTATAGAGCTTCTCCATCTTTGGCTGCAAAGTACATAATCTGATTTTGGTATTGACCATCTGGTGATGTCCATGTGTAGAGTCGTCTCTTGTGTTGTTGGAAAAGAGTGTTTGCTATGACCAGTGTGTTCTCTTGACAAAACTCTATTAGCCTTTGCCCTGCTTCGTTTTGTACTCCAAGGCCAAACTTGCCTGTTATTCTGGTTATTTCTTGACTTCCTACTTTAGCATTCCAGTCCCCTATGATGAAAAGGACATCTTTTTTGGTGTTAGTTCTAGAAGGTGTTGTAGGTCTTCATAGAACCAGTCAACTTCAGCTTCTTCGGCATCAGTGGTTGGGGCATAGACTTGGATTACTGTGATGTTGGTTTGCCTTGGATTCGAACTGAGATCATTCTGTCATTTTTGAGGTTGTACCCCAGTACTGCCTTTCCCACTCTTTTATTGACTATGAGGGCTACTCCATTTCTTCTAATGGATTCTTGCCCACAGTAGTATATATACTGGTCACCTGAATTAAATTCACCCATTCCTGTCCAGTTCAGGACATATTCAGGCTATGGAACTGGAAATAACTGGAATATATTACCCTAAGCAAATTATTTTTCAGCATGACAGCCAGATGCATTTAAAGAAAGAAAATGCTGTCATTATTTCTAGGGAGAGTACCTAAAGTGTTTGTCTGAAAGTCTGTTGAGTTGTAGTAGGTTTTTGCTTTTTCAAAAAAAAAAAGAGATCATACTAGGAAATTACTGATATTTGTTGATGCTCTCTCTGACAGAACCATGAGTTCATTGATGAGCAGATGTTTGAACAAAACTGCCTGGAGAGCTCGATGCAGAATTACCCATCAACTCGAAGCCCTTCCCTTTCAAGTCACCAGGACTTGACTACCTCCTGCTGTTCTCGACGTAGTAAGAAGACAACGCACCTCCCCAATTCCAGCGTGCCAGCAACCCGACTACGGAGCATGCAGGAGCTCAGCACCATACATATTCAGTGCAGTGAGCAGCCCTCGCTCACAACAAGGTACAGTGGGGAAGAGTGTGGGTTCACTGATGTAAAAAGACTAGCACATAGGCATCCAGCCCAAGCAAGAACAAGTGGTTCTGAATGCTACACTGAGTGTGCAATCAAGATGATTTTCCAGAAGAGTCAAGATTAGACCTAAACTGATATTTTGAAAATGTTTGGAGAATTCTAAAATTTAAATCTGTAGTTTTTAATTCCACATTTCCGACTTTAGATATGAAACCTCTTAGCTGGATGAGGAACCCTGAAATATATTTTATTACACTGTCATGGCTAGTAATGATAGGATTAAGACAAAAGTAACATTTTCTTAAACAACCACCTTGAGATGTTTTGAAATTACAACTCACAGTATATCCAGACCGTATCCTTCTCTTTTTTGAGTAGGAATTCTCAGAAATGCCATTCTAATACTTCTGGAGTGTATCAGATTGGGGAAAGCTGCCCTATGCAATGAAAAGCATTATTCAGTAAACATTTAAATAACTAACATATGAGACTCAAATGTCAGGACCTATCCTTCTTCAGAGAGCATTCACATGTTGTATGGGTTTTTATGAATGCCCATTAGATGGCAAGTTAATGCCCATTAGATGGCAAGTTACTAGCAGAACTTATACTAAGCATAGCAAGAAACCAAAATTTGCTATAAAATTTGCATTTTTTTAAAAAAATGTGTGAATTAGCTCAAAGTGAAGGCAGACAGAACCACACCCTTCAAAAACCAAATCTGGAATTTGTTTTTAATATAAAATCATATGAGATCTAATGCAGACTTTAAGAAAATTGTTGCATATTGCTGGAAGACCAAAAAAAAAAAAACCCAGAACCCCAAGGTGCTATTTTAGGGGATGCAGCTAAATCTAAGGCAAAAGGAAGAGGGGCCGACCAAGGGCAAGATGGATGGATGGTATTCTGGAGGTGACGGACTCAACCATTGGGGAGCTGGGGATGGTGACGGCCGACAGAAAGCTCTGGCGTGGACTGGTCCATGAAGTCACGAAGAGTCGGAAACGACTGAACGAATAAACAACAACAAAGCTAAATCTAATTAATTTTGTCTGAAATACAGACAAAAGAATATCTCTGGCTAGGCTATGCTTCAGTTGAAAGCAATGTGATATTGATTTGACAATAGTTTATATGGTTCTAATTCATTTTTTAATTCCCTACCTTAAAAAAGTTTTCAGTAGCAAAAGAAAAACACACCAGTGTTTCAAATGAGTTGAGTTTTTCCTTTCTCAGTTGATTTTTTTATCTGCTTCAAGTTAAAAGCAAATATAACTTCACCCCCCGCATTTTGGTTAGTGGATCTGAAACTTCAGCTTCTGTTCTCTTTTTAAATGTATTCTGCTACTAAGCCCTACTGTCTCTTCCTTCTTGGGTAAAGATCCTTGGTAGGCTAGCATTAGTATTGGAAAGAGAAATAAGAATTGTCTCACTCACTCACATGCAAGCACCATTAGAAGCACCATTAGAAGCAAGAACAAAGCAGCTACTTTTCTCAAATCAAGTTTGTATGAACTTAAGAATGTAGAAATCTGCCTATCCTTTTTCCATCAAAACTGACTTGCAAATTTCAAGATTTTTTTTCCAGTCCTGGCCTGGGAATGGTAGTGATCAAACTGGGGCTTTAATGCAAAACATAAGCTCTGCCATTTAGCTCCAGGCCTTTACTTCATCCTCACAATTACCCACATAAATTCAATGTGAATTACAGTTCTCTGCTAGTTAGGATTTACACTCAATGTTCTGGCTAGTGAGAATCCTGCTTAAAATCCTCTCTCTCCATGGAAACTCAAATAAAATCAAGCCAGGCATATTGCTTTATAGATTCTTTTATTTCTCATATGCTTGTACGGATAATAGTTCTTTGTAGACTGCAAGGGGATAATGTCAAAGTTTCTTTTTTAAGCAAAGTATAGTAAGCTTTCAGAAGTATACACTGACATAGGTAACTAATAATAAACGTTGAAGGCGGCTTGGAACCACAGTGAGTAGGTATTGTTTCGCTTTGATCTTTGGATGGCTTGTTCTTTGTTTTACGGCCATATTTTCTAATTAGGAATAGGTGAGTTAGCACCAGGTGATGCTTGGACATGAAGGCATACCTGGTTATAACAGGAAGGAGGAAAAGAAGTTTTAGAGAAATATTTAGTGAACACTGAGGCACTGAGAAATTAAAGGGAGAGTTCCTAGATTGGGACCTGGATAGCAAGGGATGTAACATCTGTGTAGCTGGTTTGATACATCTACAATTATTTAAAAGTTTGAGCCAGAAACATAAGAATGGTCCTGCTGGATTGGCCAAGCCCATCTGAACCCAGCTTTTTATTTCTCACAATGTCCCAGCAGATGCCTCTGGGGTACCCACAAGCAGGAGGTGAAGTTGTAACCTTCTCCCATCATTGTTCCTTTGTAAGTGGTATTTGGAAACATACTACCCCCAACCCAGAAGTAATTCTGAATCTTCTAGACTGATAGCCTTTAATAGACTGTATCTGAGTACAGAATCCTTGCATTTCCTTTTACTCTCTGAATCCCCACATGTCAATAAATCACAAGAGAAGAGACCAGGAGGAATATCCTTCCATGGAGCTATTTCAGATCAGGATACAAAGGCAGCAAGGGAGCCTCCAGAGTCATGGGAAGATGGCAACTGAAAAGCATACATGTGCCCTCTTCCACTTTGCAACAGCAAAGTTCAAAAGATGACTATGAAAGCTTTCTGAGCCTGAAATAGAAAAACAGAAGCCTGCTTCATAAGGGAGGAAGACTCTCAGGAAAATAGAAGACAAACTTTGGTACAGTATTAGTTTTACTGTCAACCTTTTCACCAGATTCTTTTTTTTTGTCAGACACCCTATATTTCAAACATATCCAAAGCTCACAGCACCTCTGTTCTTACCTTCTGCTCCTTTTAAACTAAAAGAAAATATTCTTTTATCTTATAGTCGCTCCAGCCTAAATATGAAATCCGATGATGGTCTGAGACCGAACTGCAAAGCTGCCCAAATAACCACAGCAATCATCAGCATCCCAACACCACCGGCACTGACACCAGGAGGTGAAAACAGGCCTTCCTCCTCCAGCCCCAGCCATTCAACGAACACAACCATGGCTAGCAGCAACATTGTCAAGGTTTCGGCTTTGTAAGACTGGCTTGGTCAAACACAATGGCAGTAGATTGGAAGGCCAACCTTCCTCCCCTTCTCCCCCAACTTCCATGTTCCTTCTTTGCTGCAAATTGTGCCTAGATGAATGGCTGGATGGACAGTGGACCAACCTGACCAACATCTAAGAACTAAGGATGAGAGCCGAATGAGGCAGCTTCCTTCAAACTCACATTCATGCTGCAGAGCGAGCTCAGAAGAATCAGGAAGCTGTATTTGTGTGTGTGTGTGCGTGTGTGCGTGCGTGCGTGCATGTAAAGAACAGAGTGGCCAAAGGATCTCTCTTTGACAAGATGAAGCCTTGTTCTAAGACATGAGGCACAGAATAGTTTTTGGGCAGTGGTATATAAGTCCTGTCATAGCTACAAGAAAGTCAGTAAAGAAGCAGAATTATAACACTGTGTATCTCAGCACCTTTTTAAAGGTTTTTAATGGATAATATTTATTCATGAGGAGATGACTGAAAAAGGTGACCAAAATGGATTTTATGATTTTTTTTCTGTCTTCATGCAGCAGGATCTTTTATCAACCAAAACGACTCCTTTGTTTTCTTTTATACCCAAACATTTAAAAAAAAATCCACTTTGTCACAGGAATTTAATTTTCATTCTTTTGTGCATGTGTGCATGCGTGTGTAAGAACGAACAAGAGAACCACAAAACTGGCATTCTTGAACTGTGAAAGATCTGAGCACACATTCCTGTTTCTGGGCTCAATCCTGCAAAGACTTACTGTTTGCATGGTCAACAACATGCTTTAACCACCGCCTGTAGATCCAATGGTTCTACCCTCTGCCCACCCCTTTCTGCATGAGTGTGTCTTTGCAGGCTTCAGCCTTTAGTGCACAGTAGCAAAACAGATGCCTGCATGCAATCACACACACACACAAGCACCAATGAAACATTCATTATGGATGGCACTTTTTCTTAACAGAATTCTGTAATTGCCTTTAATTCAACAAAAATTGCAGTTGCAAACAGTGTATTTGTCTGCTAATTATTGTCTGTGAAAAAAAATCATATTTGTGGAAAAAAAAGACAGGCTTTGGTAGTTCACCACAATTTTTTGCTTTTTAAAGTATTATTTTGGTATCATTGACTTGCAGAGAATGTGATTAGATTAACGAATTCTGTATTTTTTAAAGTCCAAAAAAAGGGCCTAGGAGAAATTTAATTTTTTTAAAATTTATTCAAGCAAGTTTCAACGAGGGCAAAATCATTTGAAGCAGCTGCTGCAGATATTCATAAATACAATGTAATCTATGCCCATGCTTTCTTTTCTGTTTTATATGTGTTTCTTTAATAGCAACGGAAACGTCTCCTGTTGTACATAATAGCCAATAGTCAGTGGGTGTGTCCTTTGTCAGGACTACTTTAAGAGCCAAAAGTTTTGCATGGACTGAAAGTGAGTCTCATTTTGTACTACAGTCCTGTGGCTCTTAGTGACACCTCTGGGTTGCATTGGCTTGATGGATACAGCAATATAATATTTTACTTTCCCAGGATAAAGCATCATTCCTTTTCAATGAGGAGATGTTGCTTTCAGATTTGGGGGCCTACTTTATATTAGAATTTCATTTCTAATCAATTTATAAAATACTGTTAATAGATGGTTTAAAAATATCTACTGTATGTTTCAGAATAGTTCACCAATTGTTAACTGTTGTCACACTGTTTAGAAAGTTTAGGACTGTGAGGTATAACCATCTAAAGCTTTATACCAATATTCTCCTAATGTCCTTCTCTGGAGGCAAACCTGTGTGGCCACATTCATGCCAAGAAGACACACTGCTGCAGAGCTCTGTGAATTGTACTCTTCTGTTGTTACAAAATTGTGCAATTTATTAACCATCTTAGATTTGTTTAACCTTTGACATATTTTATGTCCACACCATGCTGTCTTTTGATACCTTGCTTTCATTTTGATATATCTTCACAAAGTATAGCCCAAGACATTTTGAACTAGAAATTGTGTTGCAGAAGGAAGACAGACTTTGCAGATTCAAGGCATTGTTCAGGGAAAAAAAAACTCTGCTGAAAAAGTTGTCTTCTGTAAGGCTTTTGATTTTGGTTGCTTTCTATACATTAAATTTAAAGGTATCGGATGAACAGTTCTGGGAAGCCACTAAAAGGTAGATTCCCATGTTAACACAACTTGAAGTGAGTCTAGAACTAAAACTTTGAATAGGATATGGCCAGCTTCAAAGTAAAAACTGGTTTTCAAAGAGCTTATAAAAGAATCCCACCTTCGTATCCATTATGAGTTGTTAAAATAAGGCATTCCTGCACATCGCACCATAGGAGGTGTTATCAGCTGAAAGAATCAACCAAGGCAGCTCTATATTCTATCCATTGCCTTATACAAACAGCTGGGTCCATGCGTTATGCTAAGCAGGAAAGTTTGTTAATCCATAGTTTAACACAGCGTGCAAACCATACCACTAACCATGCAATTTAAAACATGTTTTAGTGTCTTGTAATAAAAGATTGACAATGCTGGGCATGCTACAAATCCCCAATAAACTGAAAAACGGTAACTATTCTAGTAATCTGAAGCAGGCCTTAATTTGCCACCCAAAAATGTCAGTGCCAGGGTTAAGCGCAGGGACATCTGCAGGGGGTTGAAAAAAGTCAGGATGGCAACTGTGACTATGTCTTCTAAGCTGTTCCCCTTTTTACATGTGTCTGATGCAAAAAAAAAAAAAAAAAAACCTGGTGAGACTTTGACCACATGGTCACATACACCATCTTGACTTTTTTGTTTTAACCACTCCTGCAGATGCTTCTGACTTAGCCTCTGAAAACATGAACTGATTTTTGAATCTCAGAGTTGTCCATCACATATCTATATACAGGACTCTTACTAACTACCACCTATCTCATGTACTTTGATGGGGGAAAAGGTTTCTGGGTGAGGGGCTGTTGCCTTGTTTCCATAATCTCACTGGTGATGCTGGTTGAATTCATTGCAGAGAGGCTAAGCTTCTAATCTTTCGCTTGCGATACTAGTATATAATCTAAGGGAATTGATTGTGCAACTTACAGAAATGCCTTATTGAAGCTCTCCTTTGCTTCATTTAACTTCATTACACCTCATTATACCTTAACAGTCAGCTCCTACCTAGGCAATTTGAAGCATATTCCTCCATTTTCCTTAACATACTGCATTGATTTTTATTTCTGTGCAAAGGATAGCTATAAAAATATGGGTTTTCCCCCATATCCAGTACATTTCACTCCATTAGCAGAAATAAGCTTTATCTGGTTCGAAATGGCAAGTTATGTAAAAATTGGGAGAAGAGTTTGGCTTTAGTAAGTTTCAATCTACTCACAGCGTAATCTACCTTTCTATAAGAAATGTTTGGTCCTTTAAACCCTTCCCGTACATTGCAACATCCCTTCTAAATTTCAACTGCCTCCCCCTAAAGTGCAGCAGCAGGCATACATTTGCCGCCTCTAGCCTAGCAATGATGTGTGAAATGATGTGTGAACCAGGCCACCATGCTTTTAAAGCATGGTTTATGTCTACTAGGCCACTATGGCTTGTTCAACAATCCCATTAAAACAAGCCAAAGGATATCTTGACATGTCTACCCAACAGTACATTATCATCCAGCAAGCACTGGTACTGATATATACTGTACCATGCATGTAGATAACATAGCAGACTGGTACAGAATTGTAACAAAGGTGATTAGATGCAAAGAAAATAAAGCCCTGCCACTTTCATACATCTAGAGCATATGATAATGCTGAAACTAAGCAGCTTTAAGTCTAGCCAATGCCTAGAAGGGAACTCACATGTATCTTCTTCTATTAGCACAGGAAATACATTTTTGGTGAAATTCCCCACACACAACACTAGTGGTTAAGGCAACGGGCTAGAAACCAGGAGACTGTCCCGTCTTAGGCATGAAAGCCGGCTGGGTGACCTTGGGCCAGTCACTCTCTCAGCCCAACTCACCTCACAGGGTGGTTGTTGTGGGGAAAACAGGAGGAGGAAGGAGTGTTAGGTATGTTCACCGCCTTGAGTTATTTATAAAAATAATAAAGGCGGGATAAAAAATCTAAAAAAAAAGAGTACTCCTTTGATCTGACCCTTCTAATATTGCTGTTCTCTATTCCAAAAAGCTTTCACTGCATCAGAATGCAGAGATAATCTGACTGCCAAACTGGTATTATGTCCACCTGGGCAGGCTCTTTATTTCAAAATTCTAAAGTTCTAAATGTGTGTTCCTGATTTGAAAAGTTCAGAATGTATTTGTCTGAACCAGATCCACTTTTAAATGTTAAACTATCAGTGTTTGCTTACAGTATACATTCCATTTGGTTCCATTCCATGGAAACCATGAATGTGGTTTCCATCTAACATAACAGAATACTCTTGGAAATGTATTTGGGGCCAGGTTCCTGCAATTTTTGCATAGGACAGGCAAAAGTACTACTAGTTCTAACTATTTCCTCTTTATAGAACATTAGGCTGGAATCCCATGTATACTTAATTTGTTAAGAACAGACTGACTTCAATAGAATTTTAAATTCTATTCCACTTCCATAAATGCAAGTCTATTCCACTTCCATAAATGCAAGTTTCTTTTGGTGAAAAAAAGAGAGTTGGCCGCTATTCAACAATACCAGGCCCCTCAATGAGACAAGATAAAACAATTATTCTTCTAAAACCTGGTGGTTGAAGTACAAAATGTGATTTCCTGAGACTGAGTCCTAATGGGCTGACTTATGACTGAGTCCTAATGGGCATATCATGTTAACTCTAAAGTACCCGGGCAGTTAAACCAGTGGGGATATTTGATTTAGCCCCAAACAAACCTGGTTGGCTAACATGCGTGCCATTCAAGATACTTACCAAAGCTCCCTTTCCTATATTCATGATCAAGACTAATTCCTAGAAGAGGGCCCACAAAAACTGGCCCATGTAGCCATTTCATCTTGGTGATCATTTTAGTGTTCACATATTCCTTACCTACAGCTACATGGATAGAGAAAAATTGGAAGAAATATATTTGGGGATGATTGTAATTATGCACTCCCAACTCTGCATGATTACAGGTAGTCCTTGCTTAACAACCATTTGTTTAGTGATGGTTCGGACTTACGACGAAGTGCTGAAAAAAATACTTATGACCGGTCCTCACATGACCGTCGCAGCGTTCCCGCAGTCACATGATCACGATTTGAATGCTTGGCAACCGGTTCACATTTATGACCATCGCAGCATCCCATGGTCACGTGATTGCTATTTTCAAACTTCCTGGCCGGCTTCTGGCAAGCAAAATCAATGGGGAACCCCGTGTTTCACTTAATGACCATGTGGTTCGCTGTAAAGGTAAAGGTTTCCCCTGCACAGTCGTGTCCGACTCTAGGGGCTGGTGCTCATCTCCATTCGTTAGCTGAAGAGCCAACGTTGTCCAAAGACTCTTCCGCTGTCATGTGGCCGGCATGATGCGTGCGGAATGCTGTGGTTCGCTTAACACCCAGTGATTTGCTTAACGACCGCCGCAAAAGGTCGTAAAATCAGGTCAGATTCACTTAATGACCGCTTCACTTAGCAACCGAAATTCCAGTCCCAGTTGTGGTTGTTAAGTGAGGACTACCTGTATGCCAACCTCAATCATGCCAATCCTTTTTAGAAGAGATATGGAAGAGGAAAATTGGGGAGGGAAGTGGCAAACTTTAGCCTCCTTTGGCAGTTGAAATAACTTAAAATATGGCTGCCAGCCAGCTGCCCCAAATACCCCAGATCATACGCTGCCTGCACATGCAGAAGAGTGAATCGTCTGAGATAGGAGATTACTGGGTTGGCTGTCTTAAGAGAACAGGGCCACTATGTAGGCTACACATCTAATCATAGTGAACGTGGTTCCTTGCTTTCCATCACCTCACCCAACTAGTGACAAAATGTATTGCCCACCCCAATCTGGGAATGGAGGACATTTATAACCGCCCAGAGTCTGCCATGGTAGAGATGGGCGGTGATAAATACAAATAATAAATAAATAAAAAATTCTTAATATGTCAAGTGGTTCTAAAACACTCATTTTATTTGACACTGCATAATTACGACTTTTCATGCTCCCCCCCCCAAAAAAAAAATCATTGCTTTTGAAATGTTACTGATTTCAAAAATACAGAAGTATAACTGGATTTGATTTCTGTCTATAAAATAATAGACAGAAACAGATAAAATACTAGAGGTAGAGATTTTACATTTCATCACTTTGTATATATGATATCTTGTTCTATTGCCATATGTCCACAAGCCAAATTCTAATAGTTTTCACATTCTAACATAATTTTGCTGATATCAGTGGCCAAAATATAAATTTTCCCTTCAGTTCTATTGAGACAGATATACATGGGAATTTCCTTTTGCATGCTGATAGCATTCCTTTCTTTTTAGAAGGAAAGGAGATGATCTCATTTATATGTATCCTTAAGGATGATGAGAAATAAAGGATATCATGCAAGTACTTGTAAGTGCAAATCTCTTATTGAATAATTAAGTGAATGACAATGGTTAGATTTTAATGGGCCTAAGCATTTTCTCCCAAGTAAGTAGTAAGATTTTTTAAAATGATTTTTGGTGCTATTTTGCCACCAATTGAGAAGTAGCTACATAGACAAAATGTTAATCTGACCAAAGGCTCTATCCCTAATTCTTTATTTGGTTCATGTTACTGTCACTGACCATTTTTCCTTCTTGTAACCAATTCAAAGCTGATCTAATATAGTAAAGCAGACTTGGCTGAAATTATATTTTTCATTAAAGAGTATCATTCTATCTTGTGTTTTAATTTTTCCAACCAAATTCCTCTTTTCTCAGCTTCACATTCACAAAGTAATTCTATAAATGTCTGTTTGGAGCATAGTGATACTGAATTTAATATTGCCGCAGTTAAGGGAAATAACTGTGTTTAGAATTGCATCGTAAAAAAGAGAGTTGCGAAAAGCAATAAAAGAGAAACACTTTAACATTCTGATTAATATTTCTTACATGGTCAGAATTTTTTCTATGGGAAGGTATTTTTTTTATAATGCTTTTAAATGTGTTCAAATGGTGGTTGGTTTGTTTCTCCTGGATAGACTCTTTTAGAATTAATTCATAATTAAATTATTGTTCACTTCCATCTCAAAAACAAGCTAGGCACAGAAAGTCAAACTGTCATTCTGTAACCAGGTTTTCAATAGCAATAACCATATATAAATGCCACGTCAAAACTGAGAAACTCCTATACTGGTTCATTTATTAAGACTATAATCATCTATATACCTATCTAAGACTCACTGAACTCTGTGGAGCTTCTTTTAGATTAAATGTGATTAGGATCTATATGGATCTATATGTAACTATCAGAAATGTTGAATCCTGTCCATTCAGCCCATTGCAAGTTACTTCTAGTGTCTAATTTCATTTATTAGATTGCAAGTGCTTTTAAAAATCACTACTACTCTGGTTCAGTGATCAATTTAAAAAGTAATAATGAAAAGTCAGCATTTACAGTGAAATGTATGTGACATCCCATCATACATACATGATTGCTAATAGAGGGTTTTTGTTTTTGTTTTTAAGAAGCAAAACAAAATCAAGCAATGATTGAAGCCAAGATGCTCAGCAATGATAACCCTTAAATCTGACATTTATTTAAATAACAACTAGGGGTCTGCACTTTGATCCTCAGGAACATTTGAATGCAAATACTATCAAGGTGCCAGAGTGTATCAACAAAGCCCACGAGGTGGCGGCAAGTTTTTGAACAGTTCCTCCAATTTCAGAAATGAACATTGCTAAATAAAAAAGGGAATGTCTTTATCTTCATGTCCAGAGACTTGACAATGAAGTTGAAACATCCAGTGTGTTACACTGTGAAATGTAAAGTTCAAGAAGCACAGTTAGATTTGATGCTGATCTAATCTGGCAAGGAATTCTTTTAATAATCAGTTATGGGGCCAAATATTCAGTACTGCTGTGGTCTTGCTTGCAGTCAATGGTTTCTTCATTGGATCATAAGCACGTATGTGCACATTGCTTTTTCCTTCTTTATAGACCAATGCTCATCACATTAGGTTATATAGCCATGCAGGTGAGAGATTATAAACTGTATTCTTTTCCTGAATTACTATTGCAACCATGACTGGAGTTCCAGCAGATCCGTAGACCAATAAAATACACCACAGGATGCGTGTGATGGTATATTTTTGATAAACCAGTGAGACATTACAATGCAATGATATTTGCATTAGAGGTTTTACGTTACCAGAATTTTATCTCAATTGTATTATTTTCTATTTTCATACTCTAAATGGGCTTTGCTTACTACAAAACACCATACCAGAGAAAATGTACTGTACAAAACTGCAGATAGATTCATCTGACAAAACTTTCTAAAGGATCCTTAGTTTCTTGTTGTCTTTTTTTTGGAACTGTAGTGCTTATGTTGAAACTTGTATATCATTTACAGTACTGTGTCTTGTGCCACTGCTGTACCTGATGTATCCCATCTGGATTAAATGGATTACATGCCACAAAGCATTCAACTCTTGCTGCGGACTTTTTTAACTGATGTCATCTATTTGATTAATCAATCTACTGTACTCCAAGACAAGATACATCACAATCATAACCATGCCAGATAGGTCAAAAATCCATCTAGTTTAGCATCTTGTGCCTAGTTCTTCACAAGTTATATGGACTTCAATGTGGCTTACTCCTAAATCAGTATGGCATTACTAACTCCCAGTATAGTGTGGCATAACTAAGTCCCTGAAGATTGTAAATAAGCTTGCAGTCTTGTCTTTTCCTAAAAAAACTATATATAATTATGGATCTGGAAGAGAGAGCTGATAAAGGGAAATATATCATGGTTACAATAGTTACACATTGAAAATGGATTCTGCATTTCTAAGTGTTCTACTTTAACTGTTTCCCATATTGTGCTGAAATTACAAAAGTTGCAAGAACAGTAAAACAGTACATTTTATTCTTTTAACTCTCACCCTCCAAATAACCTTACATTCATAACTGTAGAACAGAAAAGGTAATCTAGCTGTAGTTTTGAATTCTGTGAGAGCAATGGCTTATATTAAAAAGGACTTTATGGGAGTCAGCTTTTAACTTTAGATTTAAAATTAGAAGTTTTGAAAATATTGGAAAGTACATATCTAATAATTACCAATTGTTCAATGTGTAGCTTTTAATTTGTACCCTAATGATTAAAAACAAAAACATTCATATGCTAATAATTACTACCTAGGAATATTCAACAAGGTGGATGGACTCAATTATAGAGGTGATGGGTGCATCATTGGAAGACCTACGGACCAAGTTGAGAACAGATTGTCCTGAAGAAGATCTATCTATGGGGTCTCTAAGAGTCAACTCTGACTCAATAGCACATAATTAATCAGACTCAATAGCACATAATTAATCAATCAAGAATATTTAACAGAAGTTAAAGACAAACTGCAAAGATTTCCTTTGCATGGAAAAAAAGGAGAGCCTAATACAGGCCAAGCTGAAATGTGCCAATTCTCACACTGCTACTGAATCAAGTGTGAATGACTTCTAATTACTCAAGGTATAGGATTGGTATATATACTTTTTGTATATTATAAGCCATATTTACCACCAGAAAGCATCATTTTGTAAAACTAATTATAGGTTAGTAGGGTAAAAAGTATGCTTCTAGGTTAAAGATCTGTTGAAATAGTACTCCATTTCAAGTACCATCATGCTAGATGAGAACAAGGTATATTTGGTCCTCTATTTATGGGAAAGTCAGCCCAAAGATAATGGAAATTCAACAGCAGGTCATACGTATTGCAAGCTTCAAGGAGCACACTGATTTCCAATGAAGCACTCTAGGTTCAACTGCTTCCTTTTGTTCTTTACGTTTCAAGAGGATTTTGAACAAACTTTAAGCAGTAGTCACACAGAGCTTTTTTTTTTCTTGCCTGGGACTTTGGCAGTAAAATAAAATAAAATACAACATTGCCTCTTCGTGCATTTTTAATATCCTGTGACAATCTGAGCGCTAATGATCTCTCTTAGCTTGCTTATGTTGTTTATGTACAAAAACAACTATGTGGACAATTTAGTATTCTGGGCTGTGCCATGTGGTTTGCAGATTAGCGGCATTGAACGGAGCATACCAATAGCTAAGCATGTTCAGGATTATCCAATTTAAAAAGTAACAGGAAACTCCAAATAAAGACTATAGAATTGGCAAAGGTGAACAGGAATTTAAAATCCCCCCATGCAAAGCAAGCCTTGTCTGGCCGGGGACACAAAAATCTTCCTCTGTATGGAAGAACACTTACTAATCATAAAGATTAGGAGGAAATAGCCACAGGCTTCATTAATGTGAACCCACAATGCTCAATAAGCATGGTATTCCATGCACATAGATAGCCATGACAAAAGCTATTCATTTGGATGACATGGTTACTTCTGTAAATGTAAAGCAACAGACAGCAAAGAATCAGGCTCTTGCACATAGGAAAATCGTGCAAATATGAACTCTGACATCACAACTAATTGTATTAACTAAAAGCACAGGAAGAGAAGGCTATAGCAACATTGCAGATTCTACACAGGTTGATAAAGGATAGGGAGACAAAATTCTCTGGGTACCAGAACTTATACATTAACCCAACTCAGCCCCCATTATGGGATGCTAGATAGGATATAAAGGAACTGACACAAGCAGGGCAATTAGTTTTGGACTTAATTGATAATTTCACTTCTAATTAAAGTTTTTGCTTATGTGTAGGATATCTAATATTTGTATCCTGGTCAGATTACAGTTTTTTCCTAGGTTTTTAATATAGTTACAAATATTTCCTATTACATGGTCAACTTAATCTAAATATGGAAGTGTTAGAGTTTTAATTAAATTTCATTTAAATCAGCAACTTGCATTAAATTAGATAGATCTATTTATGCCACTTCTAAACAAGAGGCAGCATTATATATAGCTCAATAGGACCATGTCAATGACTCAGAAGCCAAGACAACAGAGACCAGGAAAAAAAATGTTATGCTTCCTCATTAGTAGTATTTTGAAAATTAGGGCCAATTTACTGGAGTGACTAGATCTGCTAAAAGTTCACTGAATGACCTTGAATCACACTCTATCTCAGGCTAAATCAATGTATAACTTCTTTAAGAGTAAAATTGGAGGTATCAATACAAGTATTGTACTGGCATGAGAAAAAATAAGTTAAATATATTAATGCAACCCTTTTTTTAAAGGGTAGAAATTGATATTTCATGTAGTTTTCAGCAACAGAGAATGAACAGGACTACTCATAGGCACAGTGTCAATAGCACCACCTATTGAACATTGTAGTGAGAGGGATCTTAAATGTTTTATCAGAGTCTAGATCATACATAAAAGCTATGTCTTATCTGAAAATACTGCTTTCTAAAGTCCTTTAAATGGTTTGAGAACATTATAAAGTCTAGACTAAACCTTCATGTTTACCCTAGCCCACTAGAAGTGGTCCTGTTGCCCCTACTATCTTCTAAACATTTAAGAATAACAAGTTGGGGAAACTCACAGGAAGAAAAAACAGCATTCTGGCCTATGGAACTCTATGACCAATCAAAACACTTTTCAAACAATGAAAATTTTTGCAGGACAGGAATATGCCTTTTGAGAACACAAACCATCTTCCATACTTTTTTTAGATTTTGTCTAAAAGCTTGAAGAAAAATACAAGAAATTAGTCTGTTTAAGAGGCTGACTATCCCAAGAAGCATGTCAACTTTGAACAAACGCAACACTTACTATGACAGAACACCATTATATTTCAAGTGCCTATCTCAGAATAAAGGAGGGGAATAGGAACAATGTGTGAAAATGGCTAACATTAACAGGCTGATTCTAATACATGAAGACAACATTGCAGTAGCTATATAACAAAAATGACATTATTTCTTGTAAAGTTTATTAGCAAAATTATTTCACTGAAATGTATATAAAATGAGACATATCCAATGAAAATTATATAGAGTATGAGTTAAATAAGGTACCTAAACATAAAGTATAATTTAGGTATGAGAGACTCACACTACTTTATCATCATCTATCTCTCTTCAACAACTCTTCCAGGTAGATTGCATTGGCGTGATAAGCAGTCAGCATGTTTAATGGTCTGTGGTATCTTTGGTAGTATAAACGAGAAGCTTCAGCATAATGCCTCCGCCATGCCTGGTAATATCCTCTCCAGTATTCCTCAGGACTTAGATTCTCATAGTGAGGAAAAGGAGAACTTTTGCCTTGGGATGCTTCTTCTATAAATTCAGTCTCGAAGGGGTGGTTTGTGTGAGAGTAGTGGTTATGTGTGTTCGGTTTACTCTGTTTCACATTCCCTTTCACCTTCTTTTGGACCAGAAAGGCCTCTTGAAATTGTTTTTGTTTAAGGGCAGCACTGAACTGCTGAGGATGTTTCTGATCTGTTGACAGTATACTGCTATCTCTTTGCTGCACATTTGAAGAGGCCTTGATACAGGATTGAGTCTCTTGGCTACAAGTAGATGATTCAGAACTACAAGAACTACTATCATTATCAGATTCCCCAGTCAATGTCCCAGTTGTTGTTGTTGTTCCAACATAGTTACTGGATTCCATTCCTATTCCTATTAAATCTAAAGAATTTAAGTGTTTATCTTGGTTTCTGGGATTTACGTAAGTTCTTATAATCTCTACATCTCTCTCCAATCCTTCCTTAATGAAACATTCATAATCCTCAATAAATTCAACCATGCTCCATGTGCAGACAGAATCTTGGTTCTTAAAAGAAGACAAGCAAGGGATTTTAGGAAGCATGTTCTTTAAACTTTCTTTGTCCACCTCTTCGTTACTATGCACAGCAGTTTCACAATCAGGTTCCACTTGGTGTTTCTGCAGTGGGATATTATCATGTGTATTTCTGTTGATCATTGTTTTAGCATGCTCTACTCTATTTTTAAGAAGCTTCTTTTGTTTGAGACCTTGCTTTGGCTTGGCTGTTGGAGAATTTTCACAAACAATGATCTGTGCACTAGCACTAATTGCTGCGTGTTGCATTGCCCCTTCCAGACTTTTAGCTGGCAACATAGATGTATGAAGAGATGCATTGGGATATGAGACAGCAGTAACTTCTACATCCCCTCCTTCAAAATGTTCCAGCAGCCCTGGTGGCAAAGGTTCTCCAAGGAAAAGAAAAACAAAATCAGCCATGCATGACTATATCAGCTGTTAAGGGACACAATAACATAACTTCAATGTTTAAATTATTTAAAGTCTGAGTTTTTATTTTTCAGACTCCACTATCCTGCAGATTGAAGTAAATAAAACTGCTAAATTCAGGGCTTGGAAACACAAAGCTTAAATGAAGCTGGTTTTGAATACAAATACACAGCAGATATATTTTTAACTATTACAAGTATTTATTTTAAAAGGAGGAAAGATAAACAAAAGCATTGCCATAAGCTGAATGATAATACTGTAGAACAGGGCTTTCCAAAGTTTTCCCGCAGCGACACACCACCCGCCGTTGGTGTGTCGCCGCGGGAAAACCCGGAAGTGCCGCCGTTGCAGCAGTGCGCAAAAACCTGGAAGCGCTGCTGCCGCTTTCACATTTTTGCACGCCGCCGTTGGTGTGTCGCCGTGGGAAAACCCAGAAGCGCTGATGATGATCAGCGCTTCCGGGTTGTGTGGCGACACACCAGACTGTGTGTGGCGACACACTTTTGTGTCGCGACACACAGTTTGGAAAGCTCTGCTGTAGAACAAATACAGTGATACAGTTCAATTCTTCCTGCCTCTCAAAATACAGGATAATGAATAACCAAGAGTCCTGACAACATTTTCTTGTCCAAAATGTACGTGATTAGCATATTCTACAACTGTGCATTTGTGACACTGAAAAATATTCACGTCTTAATTATCTGCAATACGTATTGAAGTTCTTCATCATGTGAAATTTGTAACTCCACAGAAATAATTCCTCCATTCAGAAAACTTTTCATTAAACATTAGGATTCTGAGTAACAGGACTATGAATGCATGATTAACACTGCAGTAGTACACAACTGCCATCTAATTGTGATTATCTCTGGGACACAATTCTCAAAGGCACTTCTTAAATTCAAAAAATTATGAGTATGTACAAGAGACATTCTTACCTGGTAAAGAAAGAAGCTGAAGGTTACATTTTTGTGCAATTTTCATCATCATATTTTCTTCTTCTCCACGACAGCAATATGTCACAGCTAGTCCTAAAGTTCCTACAATAAAGCAGAGATGTTTGTTCTGTTGATCCATTTACCATCTGTTTGATGTGTTGATCATTACTGTCTAGAACAGGAGTGGGCAACGTCAGGCCCGGGGGCCATATTCCGCAGGGCTCCCGCCTAAGGCCCGCGGGGCTCTCGCCCACAAACCCCGCCCCTTCCACGCGATTGGGTCCCACCCGCAAACCCTGCCCCCCAGTGCTTGTGATTGGCTCCCGCCCGCAAACTCCAGCCCCCGGAAATCCCAGACACCCCGTCCCCCACCCCCTGGTTATAAATATCCAAATGGCTCTTGGCAGAAAAAAGGTTCCCCACCCCTGGTCTAGAAAATAACAACTCAAAGGAGTGTTTACCAAAGCGTCCAGCTCTACCAATCCGATGCATATATGTTTCCCAATCCAAAGGCACATCTAAATTAACAACCAGATTCACCTTCTCAGCATCAATTCCACGGGAGGTCTGCAAGAAAAGAAGTAGCAAATAGTGTTCATGAGTGGGAGCTAAGCCAAGCAAATTAGAGAGGTTATCTTCTTAGATTTTTTTTCCCCACTTGTTCCAATGTTCTAAAGGAAAAACACTGCAGATTCTTAATGGCTTGGGTCAAATGCAAGTTCAAATACATAATTACAATAGGGAGCCCTATACTCCAGTTCAAAGAGAGTTTCCTTAATACAACAGGCTACACTCTATGAAAGTATATGCTAGTAACAGTTCCATTAAAGACAGCAGGCACAATCCAGAAAAAAATCAAGCATATTAAAAAATATTCAATATGTTTATTTTACTGGAATATAAATTGGAATTAAATCTAAAGTCAGTATTTTATCTTGCTCCCACAAATATTGCAAAAAATGGTACAATAAAATGCAACAGGAATAAATAGCAAAGCTTCAAATGGCGAAATCTTTATGTAATGGTGCTGTATGAGTAAAGGACAATTCTAAGAATACTTTGTTTTCTAGAGGAAAGAGTATGTTAACTTTGGTTAACATTTCTAGATCCCTTGAGTCAGTCTTGTATTAAGTACTTTTAATAGCTATATAAGATTAAATAGGACGACTAACCAAATCTGTTGAAATCAACACTCTGCAATGAAACTGCTTGAGCTTAGCCATGGCATCAAGTCGCCGGTTCTGATTCATACTGCCTAGAAAAACAAAGATAAATAAATAATGCAAAAGGGAAATGAAGGAAAAACATGAAATCTACTAGCTGAATTGCTAAGAAAACTGGCCGACACACAAGCTTGAAGAAAGCAACAACATTTAGTCATAAGCAAATTTCAGTGAATTTACATCTAACTGTCAGGCAAGAACTTCTCGGCAAGAATGCTGAGAGCAGAATTTAATTTATAACATTTCAACTATGCCTTAGAAATTAACCTGGTAAGAATATACTGTACAAAATTGTGCACAAAAACATTACATGAGTAGATTTCTATTTCACAATGGAATTTTCAGTCATTGAGTTCCTTCCACCACCTTGCACATGCCTCAAATCTGCACCCATCTCAGGAACAGATATTCCAGGAACAGTGGGAGGAGAGGGGGGAGCATAAGAATGGGAATGGGATTAAAACTGGATAACTACATCCATTAACAGTACAATATCATTCAATACCAGCTAAAGAAACACTGTTAGTTATATTTACTCAGGAGTAAAACTTATTGAGTTCAGTAAGATTTACTCCCATGTTTTGTACACAGGACAACAATCTAGAGGTAGGTAGCAGTAACACATGCACGTACCCTTAAATAGAACAAATTTTATGTACACAACGCTCAATGAAGTAACAACAGAAATCTACAAGCTTACCTGAAATACACTCAGCAGGAAAACCTTTGGATGCCAATATATCTGCCAAGTGTTGAGCTCTTTAAAATGACAAAATGAGAGTAAAAATAAAAAGAGTGTCTCTCTCCCTCTCTCTGTATATACATCTCTCCCCTACCCGTAATAGTTTCCTTTGCCAGCTACTCAAACTACCTTACAAGAATATGTGGCAGAATATTACACAAAACTGTTGTTTATATAAAATCATATTGCTTTTTATGAAAATACATTATTACACTGTGAATATTTTTCCTCTGATTGCTTCATCTGTTCCATTGGTAATAAACTCTTGATTTTTTAATTCATTAAAAACAGGTGGCTTTTAAAAAAACATTAACAGAGTTTTCTAGAGAAGAATATTCAGTCTTAAGCAATGTGCTTACAGTAGCTTTTGATGACCAAACATCTCAGTCCTATAAATTAATGGGCTCAATGGTCTTAACCACACTTGCTAGGGCTGTGCATGCTTTGAAAATGATTGGAAGACATGCTTCCACCACACAACCTCTATGCTACTCATTAAAACAGAAGCCTGAAAAAATGTGGGCTGCTTTACTGAATAGCAGAGATGCTGTGCCCATATGGGTGAGGGCCAAAACACTTCTTCCAAATCATTTTTTAAGTATGCAGAGCCCTAATTCTTACCTTGTCCCTCAGTATCATATGCATTTTGACATTAACTTAATGCACATGACTACCAACCCCCGAATACTTCTCGAGCTTTTCTAGATTTAAAAAAAACAACTCAAAATACCGGCTATGTAGATTCGAGAAAACCAAGGCCTGGTTGAACGGTATCTTGCTGAACAGCTCCTGTAAATGCTCAGCCTTCTCCTCAAAGGTCTTATGAGGTAATGGGTAAGAATTCACAACTTTGTAGTATTGCTTCAATCCTAACCAAAACAGAATAGGCTTATCATATGCAAAATCAAAAATGCCTTGTGGAGGAGGATACAAATTTAACAATAACATATTTGCACCACAATAGCTGGTTGAAAGGTTATTACATAAAACAGTTGCACAGAATATATAACCTATATGATGTACAATTAAATTCCATAAATACTGGATATTTGTGCAAAAATGAAAAGAACTCATTATACTTACCAATGAGACTTGGGTCGGTAGGATTCAGCTTCACAAAAGTGGGTTCTCTCATGTATTTAGTCAAAGAATTAGCTAAGGATTCAGGATAGGTGGCTGAAACTGCCAACATCTGCTTGTTGGCTGGCAGAGAAGAATAAATCCAACTAAGATAGATGTAAAAAAAACCAAACACCATTCACAGTAAATATTTTGGACCAATTTATATACCGTAATTTCAATTGCTTCAAATAGTGATTAGCAGCATTTTACATACAAAAATTAAGAAGATAGTAAGTATAAGACGGCTTCACATCAGAACAAACATTGACAATTACTTTATGAAATGCTTTGCCGATTCAAGTAAAGATCTTCAAAGCAAAACATTAGACTAGCAATGTGTAAAAATACTAGGAAATTTCAATTAAAAAAAAAACTATTGAGGAATGACTCTATTGCACCAAAATTTTACCAGTCCTGACAGGCAAACAAAGACTCCCAAGATAATGTGCATAGATGCAGTACTGATGAAGGTGGTCATTCATGTAACATTCTCAGACTATGGCCCCAGCTCTTCAGAAAGACAGTAACCCCAATGAGAATAAGTTATGCAACATTATCAATATCACTGGCTACCTTGCTAACCAGGATCCTGTTATGTCCAAGCACTGAGAGGACCTCAATGTGAGATAAAAGGGCTGTGAACTAGAAGGCAAGCCTACTTGGTAATGACTCCCACATTGTGGAAAACACTGCCCCCAGAGGTACCTGGCTGCAATCCTCTTTGCACTCTGGAAGGCCTTTATGTTTCCTTATTACTTACGATGCAGGATTATTTTGATTGGGGCAGTTTACAAATACTGAAAAATCAATAAATGGGTTAGGGTTAGGCCACAGAACTTCTGCATTTCCAGGATTAAATTTTAGATTGTACTCCTACATTTGTTCCAAGCCAATTCACAAATTTCTCAGACCCAGTTGTATTTATGCAAAGTTACATATGAAAAGAAAAAAATGTTTAACTAATCATGCTTACTTGACTTGTTCCTGGAAGCTGCCTTCTTCCAGAAGCTTATCTGCTTCATCAAGAATGAAAAGACGAATGCTGGATGTATTCAAATAGTCCAGTTCTATCAGTTGTTTAATGCGACCTTCAGATGAGGAAAAGAGGCACTATCGTGTAAATCTACACAGATGAATGAAACATACAGGTAGGTAGTCCTTGTTTAGCAACCAAAATTGGGACCGGCAACTTGGTCATTAAATGAAGCAGTCACTAAGTGAAACTGCAACTGTGCTTATGATCTTCAGCTTTCCTTTGCTTTACAGAACTGCAAAGGTTGTAAATGTGATGATTGGTCATAAAGTTAACTTTCTCATCACTATCGTCTTGCTAAACGAGGACTACCTGTACTCTCTCCAAAATAATGTCTTTAATATTTTTGATTCGTTCCTTCACTAGATTTATATATGCCTTTTCACCAGAAGCTCAAGACAGCATATATAACATTCCCTCCTCCAAGTTTTCCCCAAAATAATAATCTTGGGAGGTAGGTTCGGACAAGTGATAGCAACTGACTAGCATAACACAGCAACCTTCCACTGTTAAAGAACGGAGTTGAACTTGTGTCCTAGTCCAAGAAAACATCACATTAGGTCATCCTAAAAATTTAGGATGATAAAAATCATCCTAAAAAGAAGAAAGTGCAAAAGCTGGGTTGCAGTTAAACCTCAAAAAAAACAAGATTAGGGCAACCAGCTTGATTGATCACTGGCAAATAGAGGGAGAAAAAGTGGAGGCAGTGACAGACTTTGTATTTCTAGGCGCAAAGATTACTGCAGACGCTGACTGCAGCCAGGAAATCAGAAGACGTCTACTTCTTGGGAGGAGAGCAATGACAAATCTCGATAAAATAGTTAAGAGCAGAGACATCACACTGACAACAAAGATCCGCATAGTCAAAGCAATGGTATTCCCCATAGTAACCTATGGCTGCAAGAGCTGGACCATAAGGAAGGCTGAGCGAAGGAAGATAGATGCTTTTGAACTGTGGTGTTGGAGAAAAATTCTGAGAGTGCCTTGGACTGCAAGAAGATCAAACCAGTCCATACTCCAGGAAATAAAGCCAGACTGCTCACTTGAGGGAATGATATTAAAGGCAAAACTGAAGTACTTTGGCCACATAATGAGAAGACAGGATACCCTGGAGAAGATGCTGATGCTAGGGAAAGTGGAAGGCAAAAGGAAGAGGGGCCGACCAAGGGCAAGATGGATGGATGGTATTCTGGAGGTGACGGACTTGACCTTGGGGGAGCGTGGGCTGGCCCATGAAGTCATGAAGAGTTGGAAACGACTGAACGAATAAACAAAAAAAAATTTTTTTAAGTCTAAGTATTTTTGTTTTCTGTAACTTCTGAACATCAAATATTTTTTTATTTCACACAGAGAGGATAGCATCTGTGAGTTATGTAGCACATGAAAAAATGGGATTAAAACATCTCAAATGCACTATTGTCTTACCAGGAGAGCCTACTGCTATGTGACACTTTTTCAGCCTCATTTTATCTTGGTTTAAAGGAGTTCCTCCAATGAAGACGTGACATTCCAAACCTTCCATTTTGATCCCAATAGTTGTAATTACTGAATGTATCTGCACAGCAATCTCTCGGGTAGGAGCCAAGACTAGAATCTGAAACAAATATTATTATACGTTTAGAAAAAAGAAAACTAAAAGTAAAGTATCCTTCACTCCACATCAAGCTCAACCTCTGGCGACTTCATGGATTCATCCATGTAGCTTTCCTGGCAACATGGATGATTCAACACTGCCTACTTTTGAATGTTTTTTCTATTTTCTATTACTATCAATCTAGCTAACTGTTCTAGAATTTTGGTCCAACACTATCTAGCTTTTTGAGATCAGCTGAAACCAAAAAACCCCAAACACACACTAACAATCTAGAATACTAACCCTCAACTTAGAAGAGCTCAGATAATCAGTAATTGATTTAATTGCATTTATATTGTCTGAAGCACTCAAGTCAGGAATTTTTGACATAAATACAGGTAATATTAGAAATATACTCCTGAACAGCAGCATACAGAACAGCTGTATCACTACAGTTGGTTGCTATTTGCTTTTGAAATGGATGTTGCTAACAGAATTTAAACACTATTGCCCTTACCTGAGTCACTGGGCTTTCCAAGATAAGGGAGTCAAGTGCAATAGTAGAAAAAACACAGGTTTTACCAGTGCCTGATTTCGCTTGCACAATAAGGTCTAAAACAAAAAAAAAAGCTATGTCAGAAACCAGCCAAGATAAATTATGTTCCAACTTTCAAAAGTTAACATTAACATCCTTGAGATTTAAAAAAATGCCCCCAAAATCTACTTATATAGATTAAAATATTATTCCAAAAAGATATCAATGATTTCCAGGGCCAAATCATAAGAGTCTATGACCCTTAATTTTTTTTACATTGCCAACCTTTCACATTATTTGGAGTGTCCAGTAGACTTGAAATAAGATATTTTGATGAATTAGTTTTAATTTTAAATCCTGCAACAATTGATGTTCCATTCTTGGGTGTTTCAAATCTTTAACCCATGAGCCATCAATGTTCTTAATGTCAACTTCAAAAATATTTTAAAATTTTTGATACAAAAAGGATGTAGGTTTAATTTCAGATATCAACTCCATCAAGCATTAAGCACTTGTTAAGCCAGGTCTCTTCTTAGGAATAAGAGCAAACTAATGGACTAGAAAAAATAACTATGCTTAGCAAGGTAGAAGAAAACAAAAGGGGAAGAAAATGGATAAGTCTTTGGAAGAGCTACAAGTTATTACTAGAGACAGGTCAAAGATGATGGGCATCTGTCCTACTTAATGGCAACTAAGCTGCTGGCTAGAAGCATAACAAGTTGATGAAAAAAGGCTTTGATCACCGTTCCCTACAAATTGAACTTAAGGCAAAGGAGAAGGAGAATAACCTACCCAACCTTTGCCAGTTTGCTTCTACACAAGCCACAAAAGAATGAAGCCCTCTCTATGAAGGTAATACTGGAAACATGCTCGACTAGGAAATGATTGTTTTCTCCTTCCTAAGCCAACTTACTTCACTGGAGGGAATTCCACAGAGCCACCTGTGCTGAGCAGGTAAATGCGAGACTGCTTTAAATCTTCTCAGACAACAACTCAAATTTAACACCAGAATGTTATTCTATTTTTTTTTCTTTTTACAATGAGTAAAAAGCACCAATTTTGGCACATTTGGATTGCTGAGAACAAGAGGATCACCAATTTTGGCACATTTGGATTGCTGAGAACAAGAGGATGCGCTTGCAGAATGGATATGCTGGGTTTTCCATTCACAATACGCCTGGCCCAGGGGACCCAATCAATTACAAAGCACCAATTTACCAGTATGCTACTTGCTTTCAAATTTCCGAAGCCTTTTCCATCATCCGAACGGACAACGGGATACGGCTCCCCCACCCGGAGATTTACGCCGCAGCATCACTCTAGCTCCAAGCCTCCCCTCATGGCTGCGGCTGTTCTCCACAGCCCTATTTCTACAGCCCCCCCCCCCCCCCCATCTCACCTAGGCCGCAACGGCCTAGCGGAATAGCTTTGAGCTGCACCGGAGAAGGCCTTAGGAACCCCGCCGCTTTCAGCCCTTCCAGAACCGGGGCCGAGAGCAGCAGCGACCCAAAATCTTCAGGCCCCTCCTGGAGAAGGACATCCCGAGTACGCAGCCAGCTCTCCGCCGTCGGAGGAACCTCGTCCTGCACTTCCATCTTGGAGAGCGAGCTGTCCAACATCTCGCGAGAAATCAAACGGGAGTTGGAAATAAGACGCGAACCGTCGCGATGTTGCTGTAGAATGTACGCGCCAAACAAATAAGACGAAACCGTTTACTGTACGCTCAAGAGAAGAACGAGGAGAAATGGGAGGGGGGCGGAGGGTTTGAAATGATTGGATCACTCAAGGAGGATCAAACCATTAAGGTGGAAAAAGGAAGGGGTGGGTAAAAAGAAAGTCCATTGTTTTGGGAAGTGGGGCATCGAATGCGGGCTCGGCGCGGAGGGCTTAACGGAGGCGGGACTGTGAGGTGAGAGAGGAGGGATATCGAATTAGAAGATATGGTGGTAATGATGCGTGAAGTTGATGTTTCACCGCAATGACTAGTAATGCATTCTGACACAAGGAATCGTAAAGATCAAGCTTTCTTCGAGTCGACCTCGTTTCCCGGAGACTCCATAGGTACTCCAGTGTTGTTTACTGGACAACAACACAGAAGTTTAGCTGCCCTACTGGGACTTCCTGGTGGTCTCTCATCCAGCCCGAACCTGCTTGGCTTTTCGAGGTCACCTGTAGTTGACCAGGGGCTGCACGTTTTCCTTATTTCCTTCTCTATTATCTCGTGTAAAAAAATAGAGTAGCTAAATCAAATAAGTCAAAAGTAATAACTGCAAGTGATTTAATATGCAGGACACTAGATCAAGTAGTAACCCTAAACGTTATTTAATAGTAAGCCCATGGAAATTATTAGGACTTTTGCATAAAGATGCAAAAGATAGGATCCTGCATGGTTACTCTGAAATATTTAAACAGAAGAAATAGTTGTGTTTTATTAGGTTGTATTTTGCTTTGAAGATTTTTTTTAGAAAAGCTGATTACATTTTTTAAAATTGACACATTTTCTTTAAGCTGTGAAAATTATATGAACATTAGTCATAGCTCATGTAGCAAGAATGTGATTTCAAGAAAGTGGTTGGTAATGATCTCCAGTTAGTGCTCAATTTTCCATCTATATGTAAAAAATAAAATAAACATGGATTCCTTGCTTTCTCTAGTAAATCAGAGTTCTTGATTAATGAAGGGCCTTTCCCCACTTGCATCTAACCAAAGTAAAAACATGCTGTGGTGAACTTTTTATTCTCTCAAGTGCCCATTATGTTGCCTCCATCTCATCCTCAGCCCATGATAGAAACAGACTTAAGTGTTTGAAGTTCTAATTTTAAAGCAGTATTTCTCCCAAAACTGACAGCAACTAGCATCAGTTTAAAGGTGAAGAACATCTGCCGTATTTCCCTGTCCAAGTTGGCAGCAGTGTAGTCAGGTGACTCATAGGGACGGGGAGAGGGGAGGCTTGTAACCTTTTAGTAACTTTGCTCACTCTTATCTGGGCCCATTCTTTTTTCCTATCTGGGGTGGTAAAGAGCAGGACATGGTTACTGGCTGCTTGGTACACTGATCAGTGGGGGAGGAAGCTGCAGAGTAACCCCCATCTTGAAACAAGTTGCTGGACAGCTAATGGTTGGAGCAGTGTTTCTCGACCTTGCCAACTTTAAGATGTGTGGACTTCAACTCCCATTGCTGGCTGGGGAATTCTGGGAGTTGAACTCCACACATCTTAAAGTTGCCAAGGTTGAGAAACACTGGGTTGGAGGGTTACCTGGGCTAGGTTGAGGGTTACTGAATAGCACCTACACACCCTGTCCTATCAGCTGTCAGCAGGTAAACTTATGCACTAAGGGGGAGGCTGCAAATGCAGCACCTGATCTTTGGGGGGAGGAAAAGCAGCCACCTCTCCTGCAGCCCCTGCTACTCCATGGATCAGCTACAAACCTTGTGCCTGATACGTGGAGGCGGTATGCCAGTGAAGCAGAAAAGGCTGCCTCTTGACAGATGGCTAAAGCTGTGAGTCTAGCCATTGGTCAAAACTGGCTGCCAGACACAGCAACATTGTGATTAGGGTAAGATTTCCCAGTGCCTGGTGATATTGTGAAATGGGGAGGGCAATGGCTTTGCTGAACATTCCTTATACACCTTAAATTGGAATATTACCATCTGGTGGCAAATCGGAACAGAGGCTGGAGAGGAAGGATAGGGACTGAAAGCAGGACAGCTAACTTAGTGCTGGTTTGGTTTTCTGATGGCTCAAGGACAGGTGGAAAGCATTTTAAGCAGGTTAAGGTTACAACAGTTTAAATATATCAATTGCACTTTCTGTTTCTCACCAGAAGAGAGAGCAACCTGACCATAACATGTGTTTTTATTTTTTAAAAAGCAGTAAAAAGGAATATTATGTATACTGAAAAGCCTGAGTTCAGTGGGACATAGTTAAATCTGCTGATTACGCCTGTTTAAGATAAACAAGATTCTTCCTCCCATCCAAAAAAAACCCACAATAGGGAGTGCTTATCGAAGCCTTAAAATGAATCACAAGGAAGAGCATGCTCTGGTAACAAGTTGAACTGATTATATCAAGAAATGAACTTAATTTCTTATAAATAGGAAATTGGATTAGGTTGTATAGTAAATTTGTCTTTAGACTCTTGGATGAAACTCTAATCCAGTGTTTCTCCACCTCGGCAGCTTTCAGATGTGTGGATTCCAACTCCCAGAATTCCCCAGCCACACATCTGAAAGCTTCCAAGGTTGAGAAACACAGCTGTAGGCTAAACTAGCATAAAGTAAAGAAACCTTATGACATTTGGGGCATCATGGACTTTGAACATTTATTTGGTTTTATAAAAAGCCTCTGTGGGAGAGCTCTAATTTAGATTGATAGGAGTAGGAGCTTGTGGGGTGTTGCTGGCTTTTGGGGTTCCAGGCGCAGATTAATCCAAACAACGTGTTTTAAGGCTAACAATATATTTATTGATAGCATAAGGCAATAATGGATGTATAGCGCATTATTGCAAAAAGGAAAAAACAAAGCATACGCAGAGTTCCATCAATAGATGTGAGGAAAGAAAAATCATGGTCTGTGCAAAGTTACAGTTACAGTTCAGATACAAAGTACATGTAGATAGCAGTCAAAAGAAGCATAGAAAATGCATGAGTGAGATGAGTACCCATAGTTCATAGTTGAATTATACCCATGGTTCAACATTCTGATTGGCTAATGTGGGCTAGGCCATTTTTCAGCTTAACATTTTAGTAACAGTTGTACTTACTATAAACCGCCATGGGATGGCGGTGTTGCATATTGGCTTTCCCTTCGGGACGCTGTTCTCATGGGAAAGGACTGTTATCACCATTGTTTTGACTAGAGAAAAGCACATCTGGTGTTTTTCATGCTTTTTGTTATGTGAACCGCTTACAGCATAGGAACCTGTAAAATTCCATTTTACAGACTAGGATTTCATAGTGAAGGAATCCATTCGCTTGAATCCTACATAGAATAACTTTAACAGAGCTTTAATGTGCCAAAAAGCACCCGTCCAAAGTTAGAATTATTGACTACAGAATGCGGAAACATTCTTAAACTCCTTTGGGTCTAACTGGTGCTTTGGAGAGGGACATTTAAATGAGGGAATTGGTATCTGGGCAAAGGAATATATATCCTACTTTTTATGTTATAGTTCCAGGTAATATACAGCTCAAACCCTGCACCTGATTTTTGATCATAGACAGATACAGACTGTTAGTGTTTTGGAGTGTTTTGTTTTGTTTTTTAATTTGTTTTTATTTTTGGCCCCCCTACTTTATTTTGGCCTCCCTACTTTTTAACTTTTATATCAATAATTTGGTAAACTGCTTAAACAAGCCAGAATTCCACCCTCCCAAATTAGGAGATCACAGAATTGCTATGCTACTATACGCAGACAGTGCTGTAGTCCTATCTAGAACCCCCATAGGACTCAAAAGAGCTCTGAAATCCTTGGCTCATTATTGTGATAGTGAGAAGCTGGAAATAAACTATGAGAAAACCAAGATAATGGCATTTGCAAAAAGATCGAAATGTAACTCATGGAATATCTGTGAACACAAAATAGAGCAAGTGACCAGTTTTAAGTACCTAGGTTTAGTTATTCATGCAAAATAGAGCAAGTGACCAGTTTTAAGTACCTAGGTATAGTTATTCATGCTACAGGTTCGCGGAAAGCTCACTGCGAGTATGCTGCAGTCAATGGACAACAATCGGCCAATGCTATTCTAAAATTCTTCCGATATAAGGGGAGATCATATGTTCCAGCAGCACTTAAACTCTTTTGGGCCAAGTCATTAGCCCAACTCCTTTACGGGACTTTAGTTGGCCCCTCCCCTTCATGCTTTACATCACTGGAAAAAGTACAAGCCAAATTTATCAGAGCGTTACTTCAGATGCCTAGATGTGTGTCAAACGCACATCTACGACTTGAAATTGGCATGGTTAGGGTTGTGTCTAGAGCGTGTCTAGCCCAGAGCTTTCCAAACTTTTCATGTTGGTGACACACTTTTTAGACATGCATCATTTCGCGACACACTCTTACAGCAGGGCACAAGGCAGGCACTAGGACCTGTGCGGAATCCTGGCAGGGCAGGTTTGGAGGCAGCAAGGCACAAGGCAGGCACTAGGACCTGTATGGAATCACAGCAGGTTTGGAAGCAACAGGGCACAAGGCAGGCACTAGGATCTGCGCGGAATCACAGAAGGTTTGGAGGCAGCAAGGCACAAGGCAGGCACTAGGACCTGCGCGGAATCCTGGCAGGGCTTGGAGGCAGCAGCAGCCACGACACACCCAGACACTGCAGCCAACACACTAATGTGTCCTGACACACAGTTTGGAAAGCTCTGGTCTAGCCTCTCTAATCCTTTGGCTAAAGTTCAAACTATACCCTAAGGGCCTTGTACCTCTTATTTTTCAAGACAATTTTCAATCCTCATGGATCAAGGCCATCAATGCAAACCTCCTAAAGCTAGGATATTCGCCAGCCACTCTTCTTGAGATGGATTGTAACTGAGCAAAGCTAGAGTTAAAGCAAAGGATAATGGATATAGAAAGACAGACAGACATAGGGAAAGCATTACTTTTTCTGTCTCCGCATTAAAAATGTATTGTTTCTGCTGCCAGCTATCTTGAGCAACTTGAAATTCCCTTGCTCTGGAAAGCCTTTTCATTAGCTCGCTGCCATGCTCTACCTTCTGCAGTATTGGAGGGAAAATATAAAAAAATTCCATTGGCCGCAAGACTTTGCCCATGCGACTCAGGGGAGGCCGAAACTATAGACCATGTCTTTTTACACTGTGATTTTTACAAAGACATTTGTATTAAACTCATTACACCTCTCATTATTAAACACCCCGGACGTACAGATTCTGAGTATATGCAGTTGCTGCTTATAGACGAAACTTCTGCAGTTACAGCGCAGGTAGCAAGGTTCTGCGCTGCAGCAGTGAAGATTCGACACACCAAGAGAGGCCAATCTATGTAATGTCTTGTATACAACAGTAATTTTTTATAATTTTATCTATATTTACAACATAGCTGTAAAATAGTCTTTTCTGTCTTTTATCTCATATCTACTATACGCTTAAAATTTTATATTCTTAAATAGTTAAAATAGGCCACACTTAGATTTTATACATAGAGATAGATAGATAATAAATGTATTTTAATTGATTTAATTGAATTTTAATATATATTTTACTATATGTTGTTAATACTCTAAGTGTGACTATGTTTATCTCACAAAATAACACCATTGTACTGGTCTATGACTGCAATAAAGTGATTGAATTGAATTGAATTTGTTTTTATCTTGCTGTTCTGCCTATGCTAGTTGAGATGGTCTCAGACATAATGTTGAAGATGCTTGGGTAACCCTGAGTTACTTTATTTCCTCATCACGTTTTTTATATTTGGCAGTGTGTCTCCATTTGTCCTACATTCTTTTTGTGAAATTAATTATAGAATATGTTGCAACTGTATGTGTTTCACCAATCCATATACATCATGCAGTGTATGTATGCACATACTATATAGTGTGCTCTAATAACGAACAGCAAAAAGAATTGATTCTACTGTTACAACTAGGCATACTCTGACATTGTATTGTACTATAACATAATGTCATCTTCAGAAAAGGAAGAAATCTGTAATATGGAATAGAAGAATCTAAGAAAGTAATTGATTCTAGTATTACAACTAGACCTAATCCGACATTTCATAATTTTATACTTATAATTTCATTTTACAGTATAATATAATTTCAGCTTCAGAAAAAGAAAAAAACTGGAATATGGAACAGAGAGTCTAAGAAGGGTCTCCTTCATCCAAATCCATAATCAGATAGATTGAATTTCTGGCAACTCTTGTTTTAATAAATAGATTTTAAATTAAACCCAGATATGTCTGTCTATGGATTTGTGTCTGCAGTGGAGATAGTGACACAGTGATAGAAAACTGGCAGCCAGAGTGAGCACTGACAAAGATAATCATTCCCAAACTGCCATGTGATATTACAGCTAATTTAGTAACTGTGATATTCTACTGGAGGTGTCACTGATGTCAGCCCTGGAACCCTGCAGACTTCCTAGAGGGGGTTATTCAAGTAATTGCTTCCTCCTTAAACAAGGTTGCCAAATCGTAGCTCCTTATATCCAGTTGACATACTTTGCTTAACATACACTCCAAATACTATAATCCTGCAAATTATTTGTACAGAATTAATCTCTCTAATTTCCATAATTTATCAAGTACATTTCTCTCTGTTCCCATCAAATACTGTGGATCTTGAAGAGGAAAAAAAATAGAAGATATTCTCACTTGGATAATTGTCTGCCTGAGTGTTGGAAATGTAATGAAAATGGTTTTCTTCTTGAATTAGAAGCTAGAATTCAGCAAGATAACATTTACACCTATATGGACTGATGCAGAGACTTTTTAGGGTCCCCGTAGTGTGAATGTGGTCCTCCCCCTGGATGTGAGAGAGTCAGGGGGAGAGTCCAAGACTGTGTGATTGTATGTATGAGTGCCCACACCTGAGTGAGAGACAGGTGGTGGGCAGGAGTGGATGATGCCCCTCTGCGACCAGTGAGAGTGGTGGTGGGGGGACATAGTAGGTGTGTTTGTGGTGGTTAGGCCCTATCAGCGCCGAGAGCTTAGGCTGGTGCGCTGGGGGGGGCTAACATCACTAGAAGTTGACTGAGTTTGAGAGATGTGTGCGTGGGGGAGGGGACCCGTGTTTCAACCCAGGGTCTTTGAAGGTCCAGGAGTGGAGGCATCTGGACCTGGAAACTCTGGGGGTTATGGAGTGGGCTGCCCTATCGAAGTGGTGATGGGCCGGGGATGTTATGACGGGAACCGGAGGGCGGGCCATCATTGGGGAAGACGCCCCCGGTGTTTGTTACCGGTGGCGTGTTCCGGCCCTCCAGGTTCATACCCAGGACCTGGTCAGCAGATCCTTGAGGGCCCCGGTTTCCGGCTGCTGCTTCTTAATGCCAGGTCTGTTAACAACAAGGGCCCCCTCATATGTGATTTGATCACGGAGGAGGGGGCAGACCTGGCATGTATCACTGAGACCTGGCTGAGCTCGGAGGGGGGGGTAGCCCTCTCTGAAATATGCCCAGCCGGGTTTCAGGTGTGGCATCAGCCAAGACTCCGGGGCAGGGGAGGAGGGATAGCAGTTGTAATTCGAGAGTCTCTAGCGGCCTTCAGGGGCGCTGCTCCGCAAGTGGCCGGTTGTGAGACCCTGTTTTTCAAGTTGGGTTCTCGAGAACAGTTGGGAGTGTTGCTGCTGTACCAGCCTCCCTGCTGCGTAGCGACATCCCTGCCTGAGCTGCTGGAGGCCGTCTCGGGGCTGGCAGTGGAATTCCCTAGGCTTATGGTTCTGGGGGATTTCAATCTGCCGTCCCTGGGACGAGCCTCTGAGGCGGCTCGGGAGTTCATGACTACCATGGCAGCCATGGGCCTGTTCCAGATTATCTGAGACCCAACTCGAGACAGTGGACTCACCCCGGACTTAGTTTTCTTGTCTGAGCAGTGGCAGTGTGCTCTGAGGGGAGAGTTACATCTTTCCCCTTTGTCACGGTCAGATCACGCCCTGGTGACCTTGAGATTCTCTTATGCCGCCCCACTCCGCAGGGAGGCAGGACCCAGTCGATTGGTCCGCCCCCGGCGACTAATGGACCCAATAGGGTTTCAGAGGGAGCTAGGGGTTATACCTCAGGATCTACTGCACGCTCCAGCGGAGGTCCTGGCCGCAGCCTGGAATAGGGAGGCAGCCGGGGCCTTGGACAGGATCGCGCCTATGCGGCCTCTCTTACCACATTTGACCCGATACTCCCCTTGGTTTACGGAGGAGTTGAGGGTCTTGAAGAGGGTTAAGAGACGCCTAGAGCGCCGCTGGAGAAAGACAAAGACTGAATCTGACCGAACACAAGCTAGAGTCGCTGTTAAGACCTACCTTGTGGCAGTAAGAGCGGCGAAACGTCCTATTTCTCCGCTCTTATTGCGTCCGCAGAATGCCGCCCGACGGCCCTGTTTAAGATAACACGATCTCTTTTGGGTAAGGTGGAGTCTGTGACCCACCTGCAGGGCCGTGCGGAAGAATTTTCTCAGCATCTGCAGGATAAAATCACTCAGATTCGGTCTAAGTTGGACTCTAAGCGTGTAGCACAGTCTGGGGAGATGCCGAGGGAACGTCTTTGCCCGGTTATCTGGGAACAGTTCGATCCTGTTGGACCTAAGGAAGTGGACAGGATCCTTCAGGTTGTGAGGGCCACCACATGTCATCTAGACCCATGCCCTTCCTGGCTGGTACAGGCAGCCCAGGAGGTGACATGTGGTTGGGTCCAGGTGATGGTTAATACATCTCTGGGGGAGGGGGTGTTCCCAGCTGCTTTTAAAGAGGCTCTGGTGCACCCCCTCCTCAAGAAACCATCACTGGACCCTACTATATTGGACAATTTTCGTCCTGTCTCCCACCTCCCCTTTTTAGGGAAGGTGGTTGAGAAAGTGGTGGCGTTACAACTCCAGAGGATCCTGGATGATACGGATTATCTGGACCCCTTCCAGTCAGGTTTCAGGCCGGGATATGGGGTGGAAACTGCATTGGTCGCGCTTACAGATGATCTCTGGCGGGAGCGGGATGGAGGGAGTGCATCCATCCCAGCTCTCCTTGACCTCTCAGCGGCATTCGATACCATCGACCATGGTATCCTTTTGGGACGGCTCAGGGAGTTGGGGGTGGGAGGCGTAGTTTTGCGCTGGTTCACCTCCTTCTTCCGGGACCGGTCCCAATCGGTGGTAATAGGAGATGAGAGATCCGACCCTCGCCCCCTCGTTTGTGGGGTGCCGCAGGGTTCGGTTCTCTCCCCTCTCCTATTTAATATCTACATGAACCCGCTGGGTGAGATCATCCGTCACCATGGGATGAGGTACCATCAATATGCAGACGATACTCAATTATATATCTCCATCCCTGGTGAGGTAAATGATGCAGTGGCTACCCTTTCTCAGTGCCTGGAGGCTGTGGGGGTCTGGATGGGGAACAACAGGCTTCGACTGAACCCTGGTAAGACGGAGTGGCTGTGGATTGATGGCTCCTGTGGATCCAGGAAACTATCATCTTTAGTTCTGGATGGGGTTGCACTATCCCATTCAGACCAAGTGCGGAATCTGGGGGTTCTTCTGGACTCACGGCTCCTGCTCGAAGAGCAGGTGGCAGCCGTGGCCAGAAGGGCTTTTGCACAACTTTGTGTAGTGCGCCAGTTACGCCCTTTCCTGGATCAGGATGCCCTCCGTACAGTCACTCATGCCCTGGTCATCTCCCATGTAGACTATTGCAATGCGCTCTACATGGGGCTACCCTTGAAGAGTATCCAGAAGCTTCAACTGGTCCAGAATGCGGCTGCTCGTGCAGTTATTGGTGCGCCAAGATCAGCACATGTGACACCTCTGCTGCGACAGCTGCACTGAGTACCAGTTTGCTTCCGGGTCCAATTCAAGGTGTTGGTTATCACCTTTAAAGCCCTACATGGCATGGGACCAGGTTACCTAAGGGACCGTCTCATCCCCATAACGTCGAACCGTCCCACTCGGTCATTCAGAGAGGGCATGCTGCGGATCCCGTCGGTAAGGGAATTTCACCTGACGGGGTCTAGAAAGCGGGCCTTCTAGATAGTGGCGCCCACTCTTTGGAATATGCTGCCCCCGGAAGTGAGGCAGGCCCCATCGCTCCCGGCCTTCAGAAAGAACTTAAAGACCTGGTTCTGCCGCCTTGCGTGGGGGGGGGGGGGGAACAGTTCCTCTTGAGGATGGCTGGTGCCATAGAGCCCTTTTAAACATCAACCCATCACATCTTGGATTTTATATTTCTATTTAAATTATTATTGTATTAGAAAGTGTTATACATATGTTGTTTTAATTGTTGAATTTTAATTGCTGATTATGTAAACCGCCCAGAGTCCCCTTGTGGGGAGATGGAGCGGTAAATACAAATCGAATCATAAATAAATAAATATAAATGTCTTTATAGCATTCCCTGTAATATTCTCTAGTAAATATGATCCAGCGAAATGTGGGCCTGATCATCACATTTTTTAAAACACTGTCAGAACAGTGAGGTTTGGGGGTGGGTTTTGGTAATGATGGTTAAAGTTGCATTCCTATATGACTTACCTGAATGTCCCATTTCATGGGGGCATTTTATTTATTGGATTTACTCCTGAGTAGATATGGATGGAATAGATATATGTGTTGGTTTGGCATGGATTTAACTCAACTATTCCTCCATCTTTCAGATTACTTGTTTTAGTATATTAATAATAGGTAGGGTGTGAGGCGATGAACTCAAGGTTTGTTCCAGAATTGGGAACAGAATTAAATTTCTCAGTTTTGTCTACCTTTGAATGCATGCTTTCTAGTTTGATTGTCTAGTTCTACTTGAGGTAGAGCAACAAAGCCTATCTAGAAGTATTCCTCAATAAATATTAATAGGCAGTAAAAAATTGGTCACATACTAATAGGCCATCACAATATTTGCATACTACTTTCTGGAAACCTGTTGAAATTTAATCACTGCTGTTATTCATTCCCTCTTGAATTCCGTTAATACATACACATACATACCAGACCTACAGCAAAATGTTGCATGCATATTTATTTCCTCTCAAGAGTACCCCCATTAAGGATTTAACACCACCATCCATATTATACTCCAGAATAATCCATTTCTTTTCCACCTACACAACATTCCGTGACTCTTAAGTCAACTTTGTTCCCTCCTATGATTTTATTTTTATAAAAGTTTTATAAATGCATATTTACCTATTACACTATTTGGTTTTTGGGATAAGCGACATTATGCAAAGCACAGAAAAAGAATAAATAGTAAGCATTTCTTAAATTTAATTAAGAATTAAAGCATAGGTGAGAAAAAGAAAAGGAAATACAGCAACATTTAGTTTATACCAGCACCATTCTTTATACTGTACCTCCACGTATCTATCGAAGAGAATATTTGTAGTTCAGGGTTGAACTGTGGAGTCCTTGGTGCTCTCTGAGCCTTGTTGTTTTCTTGCGGACGTTTCATTGCCAGGCTAGGCAACATCTTCAGTACAACATCTCTCTCCTTGCAAACCATCCATGCTTTCACCAAACCCATACATGACTTCATACATTGCCTTTTGTTCTTTATACCTTTCTCTTTCTGTGGAATTCATCAATTCCATCCAATCACAACTTTCTTGATCTTCCCTTTGCTTTTCACCCTCACTCTTTGTCATACATTTGCTTTACAATTCACTGTTCATTCATTCTGTCTTGACATTTCTTCTGACTTACAGGGGCATCTTGTTCCCAGAGAGTGTTCTTTTGTGTTGTCTTTCTTCACTCTCTTTGGGGGGTGGGGGGGTGTTACTGATCATCAGCCTTCCAAGTATTCCAGTTTTCTAATATTTTACAACTACAACAAAATCAGAAGAAAAAACTTCCAAGTTATCTTTACTTCATTCTAATCTGTGCTGATATTCACTGTGTTGTACTTTGTGAATTAGAACTTACAAAGAACATTGACCAATCAGTCCTCATTCTAGCTGCCTCCAAACAGGTCAATAGCTAAGAGTCTCAACTTCTGAGCTTCCATGTGTCAAAACATAAACACACTTTCTCCATTAACCTCTTGCTAGCCTTGTCTTCCCCATGATCAGTGTATTTGCCTACATGGATTTTTGTACATTTCTCTATGGTTTGCCCTCCTCCCCAAAAAACCCTTCTGAGAAACTGCTATGAAGGGTGGTAGTGAGGGAAGTCCTTCCACTGAAAAATGGGTCCATAGTTGCCTTCTTTCAGTTCATGTCCCAGGGCAACTAACATTCTTTCTGGCAGAGAGAAAAGAGCACCAATTCCCTGTAGCCGCTCCTTCTCTAGCTAATGGCTGGAGCCATGCTGATTACAATCGTATGACATCTGTCATTGTGTTTGCATAAACTAATGTCTAACGTTAACAAATATTCAAAGCATTTCATAGTAAAGGTAATATTTATTATACCTGTTCTGTTAACCAACACATGTTGGCTTTGGCTATGTAGTGTATTATGGACACTTACTAATGAAGCAGTGCATACATTCTCACATTGAATTACTGAAACTTTTCACCAAAACTGGCTCTAAATTCTGAATCATTGATCATGCTGAAATGTTTGTCCATAGGACCATATGGCAAGCATATTACTCCCATGATGAAAACCTTTGTATAGAAAGATTTTATTTATTTTCTTTATTCATTCTACTTAGAAATCAGACACAAGTGTTGTGCGGCTCCAGTTCTGTTGGCATTCACCTGCCAGATTTGTTTGTAGAGGGAATGTTATAGATCAACTGAACAATAGACTAAATACTGCAAATGGATTGCTTTAACCTCTTATTTGTCACTCCTTATTTTGCAAGATGTAGCCTGTTAAAATCACATCGGTTTTTGAAAAAGAGAGAAATCTGAGAAAGAGATTTCTTTCTTCACATGGAGTGGACTATTTCTAATCAGCTAGGGTCATTCTTTTATAATATATTAAAAAGGCAGCACTACTATAGAGCTTTTATGTCCATACTGTTTACAATGAAGAACAACGTCCATTGTAAAGAAGTACATAGCTCTGTGTGTGTGTGTGTGTGCATGTGCTTGCACAGGCAACTTTGAGTCAGTAGTGATTCCTGGCAACTGCCTGGATGAGTCCCTGCAGTTTTCTTGGCAAGATTTTGAAAGTGGTTTGCCATTGCCTGCTTCCTGTGGCTGGGAGAGAGTGGCTGGCCCAAGGTCACCCAGCTGGCTTTGTGCCTAAGGCAGGACTAGAACTCATGCTCTCCCGGTTTCTAGCCTAGTGCCTTAACCACTACACCAAACTGGCTTTCTACACAGCTATTATACATACCTTTTTTTTTCTTCCTTTCTGTTGCTCCCAAATTATTTTATCCTCCTGCAACATAAGAGTCAATCTTGAGGGTCAATGAATGTGTTTTTGGGTTTACTTTAGATTTTTTACTTTTTGCAGACGTTATGTTCAGACATTTTTTGCTGTTAGTAGCATCATATAATGAAATTTCTATGCTACATGCACTATTTGCTATTCTTGAGTATTTGTCATTTCATAAATTTTTGTGAATAAATCATTTCATTTCTCTCTTTTAATGCTATGCTTCCATTTTTAAGTTTAATCACCCTGCGAACAAACATCAATGTTGCATTTACAATTGCAATCTCCACTGGATTCATCATTTCCCCTTTTCTTTCATTTAGATGGGTCACCATACTATGCTTCTAAATCTTCTTTCATCAGACAGTCCCTATAAAGAAGGATTCAGACACAGTCTTTGCATTCCACATTTATTTCTTTTTCTTTTTCAGTTCTAGGGCACCACATAAGGGCATTGTGCTGTCTGAACATATGCAACTGGGCATCACCTGGATTGCAAAGCAGGTTTTTTTTCTCCTGACTCCACCGTGATTTATTTGGTGTTTTCTTCACAAGCTGTGGCTCTGCTGAGCTGCCTTGTCTTTTTTCCCACTAGTAGCAACTCTGGCTTCACCTGTGAGTAAGGGAAAACTTCATCCCAAAAGGTTCAAACAATGTCAGACGCAAAAAAAGTTAAAAGGAAAAAAATGTTCTAACCTGTCAATCTAGATATTGCACAGAGATGATCAGAGGGCAAACCAAATGTCAACCAATCAGAAGTAGAACAAATTTTATTTTATTTATTTTAATTTAAAACATTTATATAGTCACCCATATTGTATCGAACTCTGGGCAGCTCTCAACCAAAATCTCGGGGGACATTTTAAAACACAGTTTGGGGGGAGGGTGGTCCATTTTGTCTTTGTCCTGGCCTTTTTTCTCATGGGAGGAGGAAGCATCTCTCCCAACTAGTTCAAAACCAGCTAAACATGCCCCAGTTCTTTGAGAATTGAGTACTGGAGAAGCAGGACAAATATAGCAGTCTAGGAATAATAAAGTTAGGTGTGAATTAGGATTTGGGGTTTTTTTAATAGACAGATCTGTGTTACTGGGATTGTGTTTTGTTTGTGTATGTGACCCTGGCTGGGGAATAGCCAGCTGGAGAAACCTCTTCAAATCAGTTGTTCAAGTTACCCTTTTCTTTTCCTTCTCCCTTTGTCTTTCTGTCCCATTAATATCCTTATCTTGATATACATAATAAAGAGTTTGCATTTCTTTATTGGATCAGAGAAATTTATTTATTTATTTGTTTAATTTTTATTTATTTAATTAATTTTATTTACTTATTTAATTTTTATTTATTTATTTATTTAATTTTTATTTGTTTACTATTTATTTATTTATTTATTTATTGAGAGATTTCTTTATTGAATCAGAGAAAAATCAGAGGAGATCTGCCACTCTGCTCCTCTTGAATTCAACTGGTACAGAGAGGGATTTGCTCTGGAATAGAGTAGATAGTAAAAACAGAGCTAACTGGCTTTCCCAGGAGCATGGGAAGGTACAGTAGGAGGGTGATGGGTGAAGGACTTAGAGAACCCCTTTCACAGGTGCCACAGGCACAGACCACTCAATCCCTGTATATGAATATGGACATGCACACTCCATTACACCCTGGTTTCTGTCTCATAGGCTCGAAACCTAGTGTCTACCTGTAGGTATTGTCTAGCGTGTATCTCCCTCTCTCTATTCTAGCCATTTCAGCATCATGAAACCATGGCACAGCTATTGGAAAAAGCACCATACTGCAAAATTGCTGTGATTGCAGCTTGCAAAAAGCTTTTTAAATAAAGAAGGAAGACTAGCTTGGTAGTTGGAAAATCTGCCCTTGTAGCAAACATTCCAAGATCTTTTAATTTCCAATGCAGAACACATTTTTAGTTCAAAAACACACACGGGGGAGTGCAAGCCATTTAGTTTAGTCCTCTTTTCTGTTGTGTGTAACTAAGGGATTTTTGTTATTTCAGGAAACAGCAGCAACTGAGAATAAGACACACACTTAAGGGTATTTCTTGTATTCTCCTATTGGTCAGCTAAAGGGAACACTGAGTGTGATTTCTGCATGCTCTTGGCATTTCATGGTTGGCAGACCTTAAGATGATCATAGATCAACTTTGAACTGCTTTGGAGGGACGGGGGTGTGGAAACATTTCTTAATGTTATTCAGAAATGTTCTTAATAACATTAGAGCCAAGGCAGAAGAAATTGTTTATTTCCAAACAGTGGGTGGGGGGGACAACAAGGGGCTAGACAATGGATTAATAGTGATTAAGTTTTGTGCAGACATGGCTGGGTAGAATCTATGAATGTGGAGAGAAAGGAGCTGCTTTGAGCCAGGGTGGAATGAAAATAGTATGATTTTAATTGATCTTAGTAATCAGTTCAATCCATTTGTATTTGTTTAAAGTTAGCATGCTTTTAAATGAAAATAAAACAGTCAAACAAGAAATTCTTCAGTTGTCTCTCTACCACAGTAAAAAGAAAACTGTGATGGGTTTATTTGTTTTTTGCTGATTCCAGATGCCTAATTAATTTATGCTTACACAAATCTATATAAGCAAAGAACTTCATGAAAATCAATCAGATGACACAGGGACACTACGGAGAAGTATACAAAAGTTGAGATGAGGTTTCCAGGCACAGCTCTTGCACACAGGGAGGAACAGTTGTGTTAGCTTGAAATATGAGGGATGGGGGGGGGGGGTTTGCTGTTTTTTAACAGGCTTTCTTGAGACCTTGATCAAATTGCTGAGGCTGCCATCTTGAAAATACTCATTGAAGAATTTTGTCATTGTCTTCAGGTAAATTTGTCAGGAATTAATCTCTTGAAGATGGCAAAGAAAATCCAGGACTTCCGGGGGAGGTGTGGTGAACTGAAGACGGCTTTGCAAAAGCGGAGCTGACGACCATGGCAAAGACCAAAGAACCAGTGATTAGACCGGTTCCTTGGAATCTCTCTGGATAAGGAGAGGATGGGAGATCACCCACATGTGCTCTGCACAGCTGCTGCTTTCAAGGAGACCGCAAGACAGCGGTTTTCCGTGGGTTTCAGCACTGAGATGAAGGGATTAGCCATCTTGTTTGCAACCATGGTAGAGTTTTTAAAGGACACTAAGTTGGGAAACCTCACTCCCTAATCACTTTCGGAAATTGCCTATTAACCATTTTAAAACTATTAGAGACCTTCAGAACGACAAATTTGAAAAGTCTTCATTGGGTAAATTTATCTTCAACTCTGAACAAAAGAGAAATTAATTATAAGTTTAAGAACTTAAAGAATCTGAAATAAACAGCAAAAAGTTAAATAAGATTTTGATCTTAGAAAGTTATAAATGGACTAAGGGTCCAGATAAATTTGGAATATTGAAACTTTTACAATAAGAGTTTGGAATTAATTATAAAGAACAAACAGCTTCTTGTGGGAAATAGAACCGTTTTGGTTTTTGGAACACATAACACAGATAAACAATTTCATGATTTAAAAACTAGACACTAGAGGGGACTAAAGATTTTAGGTAGAGGAAAAAAAACATAAGCCTATAAAATGCAAAATGTTATAACTTAAAATACTGAGGGAGGCTTTTGAAGAATGGAGTCAGAAATTAGTAGCCACAGTATAAACAATGTCAGTAATGTCTGTTTCTCTGGATAGACTATGTCCAAAAGATGTTATAGAAGAAATAACAGAAGCAGAACAAATTTTATCTGACAAGACAGAGATGGTATTGAAAGTAGATTTACAACTGACAGGCCAAGAGAGTAACTTGGAAAAAGATATTTCACTGGATCAACAAAAGAAATTGGCTGAGATTTTAAAATTCAAAAGGGAAATACAAATGATAAACCAAGAGAGTGACCTGGACAATTTTTTCCTTTTGGGTTTACAAAAGAGGCTTGAAGAACTCTGTGCGATGGGACAAAGAAAAAATGAAGAGAAATCAAATCTTATGACAGTATTTGAATGAATTAAAGATTAAGACTGCTAGAAGTAAAAGGAAGGAATATAAAATTGGTTTATTTGATCAAGGTTAAACCAGGATATGTTGTTACTTCTGGCAACGCTTTATGGACTTTCTGCTGATACCAGGACTGAAAAGATGGTGCTTTATGGATTTGTTTATAGATAAGAGATGGGATATGGAATGAAGAGTAAATGTTTGTAACCTCAGAGGGGGTGAAGAGTCACTAAATTTGTTTATACTTGTAATGAAAGGTGGAAGTCGCTTCTTTATATATTTCTTTTCTCTTTATTCTTACTTTTTTCTTTCTTTTTTTTCTTTTCCCTTTCAAATTTTATTCTTTCTCTTCTCTTTCTTTAAGTTTAGTTTGTATTAGATTTTATTATTATAATCAAAATTCTTAATTATATACATGTATTTAAAAAAAGATGGAAAGAAAATCTCACATGCCTAAATGCAGATCCTGGACCTTGCTATCTCCCAGGTATCACATTCCCTCTTGGAATAGTTACAAGGAATATAAAAGAGGATTATTTGTTTGTTTGTTTGTTCCTGGCTTTTATTTACAACAACAGAACTCTGAAGTGACAGTTACAGCAGCACAATCGAAACTCCATCCTTTCAAGTGTGTGTAGGTGCCTCTGAGGGGGCGTGGTGGCTCAGCAGGTAAGACGCCAGGCTTGTCGATCAGAAGATCGCAAGTTCGGAGGTTCAAATCCCTAGCCCCACGTGACGGAGTGAGCTCCCACACTCACCCCAGCTCTTGCCAACCTAGCAATTCGAAAGCATGCAAAATGCAAGTAGATGAATAGGTACCACTTCGGTGGGTAGGTAACAGCGTTCCGCGCACGTCATGCCGGCCATATGACTGCGGAAGCGTCTTTGGACAACGCTGGCTCTTCGGCTAACAAACGGAGATGAGCACTGGCCCCTAGAGTCGGACATGACTGCACAAATGTGCGGGGGGGACCTTTACCTAGGTGCCTCTGGAAAGAATTTCTTCAAAAGAATTTCTCTTTGCTTTAGAATATATTGCTCTTACAATTTCAGAGTTGTAAAAAACAAGCACCTCTAGCTTGATACGGCCAATCCTTGTGGGTTTCCTTATCTGGTATCCACTCAGCATGTGCAGCTTCAAGAGGTTTATCCTTTTATACCGCTTGAATTTAGGTTTACTTGACTGGCATATACAGTATAGGACCACCAGATCTGGGCTGCAAAAATCCAGATTACTAAATGGCAACAAAGAAATTGAATTTTCTGAATCTCTTGGCAGCTATCAAGTGGTCCTCAGGATTTTTACAGTCTGGTTTTAGTAGCCCTAAGCATATATTTTAAAGGGAGTTAATTGCCGCCATCTCCGCCCTTGAATATTAGTCCTCTTCAGCAAATAGATGTCATTTATGGGGCAGCAGTATTTATATATGTTTTCATATCTCCATGGTGACTATTTTTGCTTTCCCAAATCAAAGCACTAGAATGAAGAGAGGCTGTTGACTCTGGCAGGAAGGCTGCCTCCATATTCATCATCAAAATGAGTATCTTAGAGCATTGCTGGCATCCATTTTCTTTATGTGAAAGAGACTGTAATTTGCCCATCAGTTGACAAGGTTTTAGGGTAGCACTTAACATCCCAGTTGCTTTGATAATTGACCAAGTACCTCATCTTTCCCAGCAGGACTGATACAATGAACTGCTACAGATTACAGTATAAATAGGTTCTTAGGCATTCATTTGAAGTGTGTTTCTTCAATTGAGAGAAGAAGGGGGTGGGGAAGGACATGGGGGAAGGAAATTTCAAGGGTCCACAAAAAGAAATATTGGTTGGCCCTAAATGTTTTCAATTAATATTCTTTTAGTGGGGCACTACAAATGTGAACAATGCGCTTTACATATACTGTAGTATAACTCTACTGACCAAATAATACAATATAAGATGGTGAACTAATAGTATAACATCTGTCGAAAGGGAAAAGGATGACAACTTTATTGTAAAGATATTATTACTTATATTGAACGAAAACAAACATCAGTACTCTTCAGTAAAAATGAAAATGGAAAAACCATTAAAAGTTTTAAAAATTCCAGTAGGAGCAGAGTAAAATGCTGTCCTCAATATTCATGCTGTTATGTTAGAGAAAATATATTCAAATCTGGCTACAATGAATCATAAATTGATTTTAGGTTCTAAAGCAGCTTTACCTTGATTTAGAAACACAATTGCTAGAATTTCCATCCAAAAAGGCAGGCTATCCCCCTGCACCCACCCCAATAAAATGCTGGTGACAAGAATGATCACATCCTAAATGGGGATTAAAAATTCTGCCATAGGTATTGCTCTAAGTGAATTTGGGTGTTTCAGTCTCAATGGATCTATGATGGGCCTAATGTCAACTAGGAATGACCTCTGCTATGCTATATCTTCCATTGGTAGCTAAAAATCTATATTGGGAGCAAAAGAAGTTGGACTTGCTTTTTAAGGTAGCAACTGTCTGTCTTCTAATTGTAAAAATAAGTTGTGTGCCCACTGCAGCAAAGGTCTCTTTGAAGAAAAAGTTTTGTTTCTTCATTCCCTCGAATGAATACAGTATGTGACCTTGCCCACTATACACATTCCAGAAGCAGATCAAATCCACCCTTCTGTCCAATGAACACTTAAATGGATTATTTTGTTGTTGCACTGGACCATATTACCAAAGTAGGCAGAAACACTAATCCTGATTTGTTTTTTTCTTTATTTTGGATAAGAATGGTAGTTGATTCTCTAAACAGAGTGGTTCTTCTCCTATGATGTCATATAGGGAGGCGGGACCTATTCGATTGGTCCGCCCCCGGCGACTGATGGACCCAATGAGGTTTCAGAGGGAGCTGGGGGTTATACCCGAAGATCTGATGCACGGTCCAGCGGAGGTCCTGGCCGCAGCCTGGAATAAAGAGGCGGCCGGGGCCCTGGACAGGATCGCACCTATGCGACCTCTCTTGCCTCGTTCGACCCGTCACTCCCCGTGGTTCACGGAGGAGTTGAGGGTTTTGAAGAGGGTTAAGAGACGTCTAGAGTGCCGCTGGAGGAAGACGAAGACTGAATCTGACCGGACACAATCTAGAGCCGCTATTAGGGCTTACCTTGTGGCAGTAAGAGCGGTGAAAAGTGAATATTTCTCCGCTCTTATTGCGTCCGCAGAATGCCGCCCAACGGCCCTGTTTAAGATTACTAGATCTCTCTTGGGTTGTGAAGATTCGGTGACCCATTTACAGGGCCGGTTGGAAGAGTTTGCTGAGCAGGACAAAATCGCTCAGATTCATTCCAAATTTAACTCTAAGCGTGAAGCACAATCTGGGGAGATGCCAGAGGTACGTACTTACCCTGTTATCTGGGAACGGTTTGATCCTGTTGGGCCTGATGAAGTAGACAGGTTGATGTCCAAGTACACTGTCTGTGACATTCCCTTGATCTACTAAGCTAGTAATTCTATCAAAGGAGACAAGCTTAGTCTGGCATGATTTGTTTGTGACAACCCACACTGGTTCCTGTTAACTCCAGCCTGTCCAAGTGCTCACAAACTTGATAATCTGTTTGAAGACCTTTCCCAGTATAGTTGTCAAGCTGACAGATCTGTAGTTTTCTGCTTCACCTTTTTGAAGATCTGGATAACATTTGCTGTCTCCCAGTCTTCAGGGATTTCACCAGTCTTCCAGGAGTTCTCAAAGATTACTGACAGCAGTCTTTGCAATCATCTTTGCTAGTTCCTTCAGTATCCTGGGGTATAATCCTTCTATAAGTCCAAATCTATAAGCAGTCAAAATCTCCTGTCTTCTAGCAGAGATGGAGAACTGTATCTAGAGATAGAATTCTGTTCTACACTTGCTCCAGTGAGTTGCATGATGTCAGGGAGAAGTGCTTTCAGGAGGGGAAACCACTTCTCTCAAGCAAGAGTTCCATTTTTTTATCACAGGAAAGAACAACATTCAAACAATACTTGCTGGTCTGGGAGGAAAGAAGCTGGATGGAGGGCTGGCTTGCAGGCTGAATGGACCCCTGGTGGCCGCATTTGGCCCACAAGTAGGAGATTCCCCATCTTTATTCTAGCATATGATGTCCAAGTTATGCTTTTTAGGGAAAATCGCAAACCACCACAACAACCTAAACAGGGATGCTGATACCAAAAGTACTAAACAAGTAACACACAATATTTTGTGATATATATATATATATATATATATATATATATATATATATATATATTATGGAAAATATGCATACAGGTGAATAAAGCAATGCATACAAATTGCTTATTAATACTGAGTTGTTAGAGAACAGGAGAGAGGTAGAAGGGAAACGAGGCTGAGATGGACAGGGCAAGCATGTAGAAGTTAGAGGACATCCAGGTACAATGTGCCTACTGGATTAAATGGTAGTTTTTCTTTGCAGTAATCCAATTTAAGCAGATAAATTGTGATGTTACATCAAAGTTCTATAAACAACAAAACCTGAAAATTAAAAAAAATGTAGAAGAAAGCTGAAGTCTGGACATAGTCCAGTTCTCAAACTAATCAAAGCATACGTCCTATGACAACTTTTGTGCCCCGTGCTAATTTCTACTAAAAACTCTTCTGGAAGTGATAAAATCTTGCAACAGTCTATTTTTAATTTTCTAGAAATGTTTCAAAATATTAGAAATGTTTGCTTTTGCACAGTTTGCCTTGTTGAGCTGCTATTCATCCATGGCTTTTCTATTTCTGTCACGATTGGTAATTTTGCAGCAACTTTGAAAACTTCAGAACATTGCACATAAAAGATGTGTAGGCATATGTGTATCAAAAACATTGCAGTGATTCAAATAATGATAACAGTTTTAAATATGAAAGCCAAGTACTGGTAGAGCAAAATTGGGGGATGTAAAATGAAATAACAATAATCTAAAATGCAAATTGGCCAATCACTAGAATGAATATGTGTTGTTTGAATATGAAATGTTAACATCCTGGTAAGCAGCCAATTTCCATTTTATTAATATTCCACAGAAACGTAAGAAAATGGATTAATAATTATGCAGTTAATTATATCACTAGTCAGACTGACAGTCAAACTCAGACTATAAGACTTAACAATACACTATAGAAATTATACTTGATTAATGTTTTGTCATTTTTTTCCAGCTTTTCTCAGCTGCACTTTCTCAACAGCTTGGTAGCTATGTGGCTTGGATCCAAGTATGTAAAGAATTGCCTTTTCCCATATATAGCTGCATGATCACCTTCACAGACCTTAATCCATATGCCACTCCCCATATCTGATGTGGGAGATGGAACCTGGGAGAACAGCCCTTTGATAGAAAATGTTTTAACTAAAAAAATAGTGTGGCAAACACCATTGTTGCATAAAGATACAGTCATGCTAGTGCTTCCTGCATCAAGACCCATGTACCAGGGGACACAGGTTATGTGTCTGTACTTTTTTAACATTTATTTTTTATTCAGGAAAGACTTTTCCACATAATTTTGGAATTAACTTGCCATTATAGAAATCCAAATAGGATTCAAGCTGTGCACTTATTTATTTACTGACAAAGTTCATCTATTTTTGAAAACATTTTCAGCCTCTTTTGCCAGAAAAACTCTTGCAGCTGCTTAGATACAATGAATAATGCACAAAATACAGTAGCCCTAGCAGTTTACAAAACATGATAGAAAAAAAAATAGCGAAAGAAATGGATGGAGTAAACTTAAGAAGCTAATCCAGTGTTTCTCAACCTCAGCCACCTTACGCTGTGTGGACTTCAACTCCCAGAATTCCCCAGCCAGCCATGCTGGGTGGGGAATTCTGGGAGTTGAAGTCCACACAGCTTAAAGTTGCTGAGGTTGAGAAACACTGAGCTAATCCTTAAACCTGCAGAGGTTCTCAAAATGACTAGTTTGAATGAAAGTGTTCATGGTGAAGGAAAATGGAGTTGATTTCTCAGCAAATCTAAAGGTGTAGCACAGCACCTCCACTTCTCCTGCTATAGCTTTATGCCATACCTTCCTTTCTTCATCTGTAAAGGTAAGGGAGAAAAGATTTATTTCTTCCTTCTAAAGAAAGAAAAATAGATATTTTGACATCATTTCAACCTGCCTTCAGTAGCCCATCGGATGACCCATAGGATCCTTATGAATCCATAGGAACCCAAGAACATTATTTGGGCAGGCAAAGAAGAAGATAGCCACCCCTATTACCCTAATTACCTATTACTTGGTCAGTTCTCAGCCATATTCTTCTACTTGCTGCTAATGAGCAGGTTAAGGTGCTGGGCTACAAACCAGGAGTCTGTGAGTTCTAGTCCCGCCTTAGGCATGAAAGCCGGCTGGGTGACCTTGGGCCAGTCACACTCTCTCAGCCCAACTCACCTCACAGGGTGGTTGTTGTGGGGAAAATAGGAGGAAGGAGCATTAGGTATGTTCCCCGCCTTGAGTTATTTATAAAAATAATAAAGGTGGGATAGAAAATGAATGAATGAATGAATGAATGAATGAATGAATGAATGAATGAATGAATGAATGAATGTCTAAAATGGACCCAGTGGGATAATACTGACATCATGTCCCATTCTGACCATGACAGATATTCAGCACAAGTTGACTTAACCTGACAACTAGGATCAGGTGGGATTTGCAGGACATTGGACAGCTCCCAGCAGGTAACATGCCTTGGCAGGGGAAGATACACTGTCCTTCCCAGACTGCCCACTTTCTGGAAACCAGAGAATTCTAAAGGGACTTTGTCCCCTCTTAGCTCCCACCTTTCACAATGGCTGCCTTGCTGCCTTGCACAGGGGAGTATGAAGTTCCTGATATAAAGAGGACTGGACCTTCAGGATCTTTGCTACTCAGGGAGAGTGAGCTGGACCATGGGTGTCTGCAGAGGATCAAGGGAAGTCAAGACCCACATGATGCCATGGTGGCCTCTACTGGACATCTATCAATTTCACTCAAAGAGGTACTACCTGACTAACAATCTCAATATAGAACATGAGTTCAGTGCATCCTGGATTTCAAAAAATAACCAGAATAACAGGCAAGTTCGGCCTCGGAGTACAAAATGAAGCAGGGCAAAGGCTAATAGAGTTTTGTCAAGAGAACACGCTGGTCATAGCAAACACTCTTTTCCAACAACACAAGAGACGACTCTACACATGGACATCACCAGATGGTCAATGCCGAAATCAGATTGATTATATACTTTGCAGCCAAAGATGGAGAAGCTCTATACAATCAGCAAAAACAAGACCTGGAGCTGACTGTGGCTCAGATCATGAGCTTCTTATCGCAAAATTTCGGCTTAAATTGAAGAATGTAGAGAAAACCACTAGACCACTCAGGTATGACCTAAATCATATCCCTTATGAATATACAGTGGAGGTGAGGAATAGATTTAAAGGATTAGATCTGGTAGACAGAGTGCCTGAAGAACTATGGATGGAGGTTCGTAACATTGTACAGGAGGCAGCAACCAAAAGCATCCCAAAGAAAAAGAAATGCAAGAAAGCAAAGTGGCTGACTGATGAGGCTTTACAAATAGCTGAGGAAAGAAGGGAAGCAAAAGGCAAGGGAGAAAGGGAAAGATATAAACAACTGAATGCAGAATTCCAGAGAATAGCAAGGAGAAATAAGAAGGCCTTCTTAAATGAACAATGCAAAGAAATCGAGGAAAACAATAGAATGGGGAAGACTAGAGACCTCTTCAAGAAAATCAGAGATATCAAGGGAACGTTTTGTGCAAAGATGGGCATGATAAAGGACAAAAAAGGCAGGGACCTAACAGAAGCAGAAGAGATTAAGAAGAGGTGGCAAGAATACACAGAAGAACTATACAAGAAAGATCTTAATATCCCTGATAAATACGATGGTGTGGTCACTGACCTTGAGCCGGACATCCTAGAGAGTGAAGTCAAGTGGGCCTTAGGAAGCATTACTAACAACAAAGCTAGCGGAGAAGACAGTATCCCAGCTGAGCTATTTAAAATCCTAAAAGATGATGCTGTTAAAGTGCTGCACTCAATATGCCAACAAATTTGGGAAACTCAACAGTGGCCACAGGATTGGAAAAGGTCAGTTTACGTTCCAATTCCAAAGAAGGGCAATGCCAAAGAATGTTCAGACTACCGTACAGTTGCGCTCATTTCACATGCTAGCAAGGTTATGCTCAAAATCCTACAAGCTAGGCTTCAGCAGTATGTGAACCGAGAACTACCAGAAGTGCAAGCTGGGTTTCGAAGAGGCAGAGGAACTAGAGATCAGATTGCCAACATTCGCTGGATCATGGAAAAAGCAAGAGAGTTCCAGAAAAACATCTACTTCTGCTTCATTGATTACGCTAAAGCCTTTGATTGTGTGGATCACAACAAACTGTGGCAAATTCTTAAAGAGATGGGAGTACCAGACCACCTTACTTGTCTCCTGAGAAACCTGTATGTGGGTCAAGAAGCAACAGTTAGAACCAGACATGGAACAACCGACTGGTTCAAAATTGGGAAAGGAGTACGACAAGGCTGTATATTATCACCCTGCTTATTTAACTTATATGCAGAGTACATCATGAGAAATGCCGGGCTGGATGAATCACAAGCCGGAGTTAAGATTGCCGGGAGAAATATCAACAACCTCAGATATGCAGATGATACCACCCTAATGGCAGAAAGTGAAGAGGAACTAAAGAGCCTCTTGATGAGGGTGAAAGAGGAGAGTGCAAAAGCTGGCTTGAAACTCAACATTAAAAAAACCCAGATCATGGCATCTGGTCCCATCACTTCCTGGCAAATAGAAGGGGAAGAAATGGAAGCAGTGACAGGTTTTATTTTCTTGGGCTCCAAGATCACCGCAGACGGTGACTTCAGCCATGAAATTAAAAGACGCTTGCTCCTTGGGAGGAAAGCTATGGCAAACCTAGACAGCATATTAAAAATCACAGACATCACCTTGCCGACAAAGGTCCGCATGGTTAAAGCTATGGTTTTTCCAGTAGTAAGGTATGGCTGTGAGAGTTGGACCATAAGGAAGGCTGAGCGCCGAAGAATTGATGCTTTCGAACTGTGGTGCTGGAGAAGACTCCTAAGAGTCCCTTGGACTGCAAGGAGGTTAAATCAGTCAATCCTAAAGGAAATCAACCCTGACTGCTCATTGGAAGGACAGATGCTGAAGCTGAAGCTCAAATACTTTGGCCACCTAATGCGAAGAGAGGACTCACTGGAAAAGACCCTGATGCTGGGAAAGACTGAAGGCAAAAGGAGAAGGTGATGGCAGAGGGTGAGATGGTTAGATAGCATCACCAATGTAATGAACATGAATTTGAGTAAACTCCGAGAGACAGTGGAGGACAGGAAGGCCTGGCGTGCTATGGTCCGTGAGGTCACGAAGAGTCGGACACGACTAAACGACTGAACAACAACAACAACAACAAATCTATTTTCTCATTTTTTTGTATCAGAATCTGAGTGCCATTCAGGATGAAATTTATGAGTAATGGTTTCAGCAATACAGAGAATAGTGTAAAGTAAGTCTGCCAGGAAGAGGAGGAGGAGGAGGATGATAAATTGTTCAGTAAACTAAAAAATATTGTCATTTAGCATTATATACCTGTATTAAATAAATGCCTCATCCTCAGAAGTTATTTTATTTATTTATTTTTTATTTATAATTTGATTTACATCACCGCTCCATTTCCCCTAGAGGGACTCTGAGCAGTTTACAAAAAATCAAACAATTAAAATAACATATAATAAATATATAAATAAAATATATAAATTTATTTATATTTTATATAAAATATAAAAAATATATAAAGTTAGCATCCAAGATACAGAGAATATATACAGAATGCACACACAACCACTTTCTAGAACAGGGCTTTTCAACGTTTTCCCGCGGCGACACACCAACCACTGTTGGTGTGTCACCGTGGGAAAACCTGGAAGTGCCGCCATTGCGGCAGCACGCAAAAACCCGGAAGCGCTGCTGCCACTTTCGGATTTCGCGCACCACCGTGGCTGCGGCTCTTTCGGATTTTCGTGTGTTGCCGTGAGAAAACCCAGAAGTGCCGCCGTGACTGCGGCGCTTTCAGATTTTCGCACACCGCCGTTGGTGTGTCGCCGCGGGAAAACCCGGAAGCGCTGATGGCCCGGTGGTAATATTAACAGCCATATTCAGATTTACTCAGCAGTGAGTTCACTGTGTTGATTGGGCCTTACTCTCACCTTTAACATGCTTTGCTGCAGCTTCAGTTTATGAGGAACAAAGTCATCTTGCTAGAAACAGACTACAACTTTTTCACAATATGTAATGCACTGTCTCTGTATATGTATATATCAAACAATCAGTTGCTTTTCAAAGTTGCCACATTCTATCTGACATCCTTTCAAAGCCAGGGAAAAGAAGTACCCAAAACTGAATTAATTATAGAGAAAGCCCAGCTGGCCAGGAAAAACAGATGGATTCTGGAAGTGGGGTCATGGCTTCTGGGCTTTGATTTTTGGTCATTAGTTAAAACTGGCAAATCTCCCACTTGCGAGATGGAAAGAACCTTCAGTGAAATTTGTTATTTTTATATGTAAAATATTTTGAGTAACGTTAGACACTCATACTTGAATCAAGAGTCATATTAAGCCTTCTGAATCAAGAGATTTTGTTCTCACCTTTTTCACAGATTAGATAATGAAAAATGTTAAAACAAGGCAAGGCTTTGGGTAATTATGCTACATAACATAGTAAAGTGCTGTGAAACAAGTAGTGTGGAACAAAGTAGGAGTCATGGAAAACCTTAGGCTTTGGAGGTTGGGCATTCACTAAAGCAGTGTTTCTCAACCTTGGCGATCTCAGCTTGAAGTAGCCAAGGTTGACAAACACTGCGCTGAAGCATCATTAAAGTATCAAGCCATGCACATGCTTGCAAGTGTGCCCCAATGGCTCCAAGTTAATACACTTCTTCACTAAATATGCAGTAGGATTCTATGCCAAAATGTTGAAATCTGTATTCTAGGAAAGATAAACGGCTCCAGCCCTCCATCCTCATTCTGCTATTCCTTCATCTTCTACTGTCCCAGTGGAAGGCAGAGTCAAAATCACATGCATTTTAAAGCTTGTTAATTATTGCATAAGGAAGTTTTCCTGCTTCAATTAATTGCTTCAGTTCATGGCATTATCACCACTCACTAGCTATGCATTTCTTATTTTAAATGTCTAGCCCACCTTCCCGCTAATGTGAGAAAAAAGGCTATAATGCCCATCCAAGATGCTGGCCCATGTTACTCCAGGTTCAACCCCAAAGGAATCCTAGCCTGCCCAGGAATTATTTTGTTCAGAGTCCTTCACTGTCTTTTTTTTTTTTTTGAAACTGACACAGCTGTAATAGTAGACAAAATAGTAGAGAAGAGGATCATAGGTATTTTAAATGTGTTTGCATAGTTGTTGGGTGGGGGTCAGAGATGGAACTTTATGAAGCAAACTCCATCCCTCAATACTTGCCTTCAAAGTTGTGATGCAAGTATGAAAGGGCAAAACTTGTGTCAAGATACTGTGATGTATATTTTGGCATTGTTGTGGTTACAAATGAGCAGACATAATCTGTAAATACTGTAGGCAGGGTTTGAAAGAGATATTGAAATGCCGACAGTGGAAAGTTTATCCAGCTACTACTTTTTTTCTGTCTATTTTTCTTCTTTCCAGAGCCACACTGGATATGCTTAATATGTTAGCTAGGACCGTGATAGCTTTCTTTTTAATACCAGCAGTATTGCAGTGACTAGAGATAGGCCCATACAATTGGCCTTCTCCATATCATGGTAATAGCAGTGGGTCTTGAAATGTTACAGTAGTTCTAATTGATTCATTCAATTTAATATTTACAGTATATCCATTCATGATTCCTCCTTTCAGAGTTAAACTTAAACAATAACCATATTCATGAGTTCAAAATAAAAAGACACAGCTCTCTATCAAAAAATCATCCATGGGAAAAGTAAAATTTAAAATTTAAATGGAGGCTAACTCTTTGGTGTTAGCTCTTATTCAAAATAGGGGTGTGGTGGCTCAGCGGGTAAGACGCCAGGCTTGTCGATCAGAAGTTCGCAAGTTCGGAGGTTCGAATCCCTAGCCCTGCGTGACGGAGTGAGCTCCCGCACTAGCTTCAGCTCTTGCCAACCTAGCAATTTGAAAGCATGCAAATGCAAGTAGATTAATAGGTACCACTTCGGTGGGTAGGTAACAGCGTTCCGCGTGCGTCATGCCGGCCACATGACCATGGAAGCATCTTCTGACAACGGTGGCTCTTCGGCTAACAAACGGAGATGAGCACTGGCCCCTAGAGTCGGACACGACTGCACAAATGTGCGGGGGGAACCTTTACCTTTACCTTTACTTATTCAAAATATGACTTTTAACTACTGTAATTCATAGTGAAGCATACATTGCACAAAAGCATAAGCATGTTATTATTCCAAAATTTTTTAGAATCTTTCAGCACATGTTGATCCCTTGTATAAGCATACTCTTATGAAACTTGCCATCATAAAAGCTGGAAGTTAGTGCATGCTGTGGATGTAACTCAGAAAGTCAAGCTAAGCTACTTTATATGGGATTATGAAACTGACTAGGATTTGATTAGAATGATTAAGATTAGGTTTGCTGATTAATTGTTGCTTATGTAAATTAAGTCTTTAGCTTGACTTATTATTTCATCGACACCTCTGGTTTTCTGGTTAAATGTCTTGCCATAGCTTTCTTTCAGGATGTTTCTGCATCTTCCCATTCTAGCCTATAGCCCTGGAAGTGCCTAGTGTTTCCCATCCAAGTACTAACCACAACTGATCCTACTTTGCTTTCCAGACCATACAAGGTTGGCCCAGTTGCTGCCATCTGATGAGATGCTGCTTACACAAGCAGGAAAAACAAATCAGGTTCACTATGAAGATTCCCTGTGAAATTGACTGTGAAGCTCCAGGTTCAAGCAGCAGAAAGTAGGTAAGGTAGGAGTTTCTGCAAAGGGAAAATTAACTTACTTTCAAGCCCTACAGAGCTCCAGCACTGCAAATCGCAAAATAAAAGTTTTGTGATTTGAATTCTTTTTCAGCCTAGCCAGGAGAGAATTACGTTGGCTGTCCAAGGCGGACAATGCTGTCTGAACACAGCAGCATTGCACCCATTTCAGATCAGTACAAACTCCATGTGTACATAGGCTCCCACTTGCTTTGCTTGTGTCAGTCATTCTTCCTATTTGCCTGTTGTAGCAACTTGCTTTTAGCAAATGGGTAGCCAGTTATTCATCATAAAGCAGAGTTGCTATTTTGAACACCACTGCAAAATGCCCAAGTATCAGTTGAGTAGTTCTGTGAAAATGTCAATGAATAAACCAGTACTCCTTTATTCCTACAGCTGTGTAAAGGAATAGTAGCAAAGAAGTAATTGGCTTCTACAAGAAAGGTATGTGTATCCATGAAGTCCCTGCTAGAACCCAGTTTTTCAACAATTGGATTTCATCTCACTTAAAGCAATGCAGTATAGCATAAACTTCCCAAATGTGGCATTTTCTGCAGATGGAGTACAACTCCCCAAATCTCTGTAATATCTTGATATTGCTCTAAAGGATTAGAAAATCAAACAGAAATTAGACGTATTTTTCTATCTTGTGATTTATTATCATCCCGTCGTCCCTTTGTTCTGCCATCTATGAATTTTGTGTATCGCAACAGGTTTTCAGGTTTCACAAACATAGATATTACTTTTCAGTGATTACTAGAGTAACAATTGCTGCTCTGGATATAATGCTGAATCTATATGTTGTGTTGTCATTCAGATTTTAAGAAAAAATGCCGAAAAGCCGACTTGGATAAGCATATTTTTTTCCATTATCTAAGAAGGGAAGGCTTTCACGCAGCATGTTCCTGTTTGAAAGCCACTGGTAAAGATAATACCTGCTGTGAATGTCAGAGGGTCTCCCACTCCTTCCCCTTAAGAAGTCATTAAAAGAATAAAGATGTAGATCTCTCAAAACATAATTCCAGCTGTGAGGGCAAGTGTGGGCTTAGATAAAAGGGGATAAGAGCATGTCAGTGAAACAAACAAGTCCTAGAGTAATTTCTTTGTGTTTAAATAGCCGGTAAAATGATTTTAGTATCTAAAAATAATTATCCTGGCTGCTGTACAATATGCCGTCCTAGATCAAAGACAATGGAGCATCTCGTATCACCTCCGGCAGAAGGAATCCGTACATTTTGCTGTGAGTTAACAAGGATGACTGAGCAAGTTCCAGAGTTGCCATGATGGTTCCATAAAGCAAAAACCAGGAAAAGATTTGTTGTACCTTAAACAGGACTACCATCCATCTAATGGTGATTTGGATTTTTGTAGCCCAGATGTGGTAGCTCTACCTTAAAGGCTTAAATTTTTGTGGATTATAATCCAACTCAAAATAGATACATTGAGAGATGTACAATTGACAGATGAGGAATCAAGTAACAGGCATGCACGTATTTATTTATTTATTTTATTAAATTTATATTACCGCCCATTTCCCCTGTCGGGGACCCTGTATACCCATTCATCTCTTAAATATTTACATTTCTATTTCTAACAGCAATAAATAAACAAACCTTGAAAACAAGAGAGTAAGATTCTTTATTGTTTCATATGCCTAAAAGGATAAGGCATAGCATTAAACCATGGCTGGTCTTTGTTCCTCTTATTCCTGTAGTCTTTTTCTCTCTGAACTTCACAAATTCTTTGACACCATTTTGAAGCAGAATGTTGGTTTCTTTGACTCAAAGTTAGGGCATGTATTTCCTGCTAATAAATAATGGAAGGTTACCATTAATAAATTCAGGCATACCCCTAACACTCAGCAGAACAGAGGTTTTATATCAGAAAATATGCTGTGATACATTTAGTGACAGGATATCCAGAGCCCTGCTCATCAGAATAGTCCCCCAACAACAGTACTGTAGATCTGGTTTACCACAAGTGAAGTACTATACACATGTGACCGCAGGGATGCTGGACAATCGTAAGTGCGAGGACCGGTCGTAAGTCACTTTCTTCAGCGCCGTCGTAACTTCGAACGGTCACTAAATGAATGATTGTAAGTCGAGGACTACTTGTATGAATTAAGTCTTTGGTTGTATTTTTTGATAGGTTTTAAACTATTTTTTTATTTAAATAATTTATATGGCCACCCAACTCTGTGACTCTGGGTGGCATCCCCCCCAATAAAATAACAACAACAGCAGGATTAACAGTAATAATCATTAATATACATCCTGGCTCACATGCCTGTACTCATCTCAGCTCCAGCATTTGGGTAAGTAACCGTGTTTTTAAAGCCTTTCTAAAGGCCAGCAGCATTAGAGTCAACCAAACATTAATGTCTGTTGATTATAGGTTGGTTGGAGGTCACACTTTTAAGAATTCTCTAGCATTTTTGATGTGGCTTGTTCTAAAATTTCTACTATTTCCCAGTTGAAATGTTGTCTGAGAGATTGTGTGGAAGATTAGTGACGTAGGGTCATGTCTTCTGACAGATTTGTCTTCGCTGAAGCAGTTTTGCTGTTTTTCAGCTGAAAAGATCCACAGAGCAGTTTACAAATCTCTTTAGTCAAATGACTTTTTCTTCAAACATATAAGACAAAAAGAGAGGGCAGAATTAAAAGCAGATTTAGACACTAACTCTTAGTTTTAAGGTTGTTTTTTTTAAACAACGAAGAAGTAGCAATTAAAACAGTTCAAGGATAAGAGGAGTTTAAGTCGCTGAGCTCACAGTTATACTAATGGTGTGGCTCTCTTATTTCTTCCTGTCACCTTGGGCTGATGGACGAGCTGCTCCAATCGTTGGAAGGAGGAGCCTGACAGAACTGGCTGTTTCTTTCTCCTTTTGCCACAGCCTGATAAAGTGGCTGTCTGTGACGTATTTCTCTGCTAACAATAACAGCAGGCTGCCTACATACATCTTTAGATTCCCTCTGCCTACTAGATTGCCTTTCTTCTTTGACTGTTGGGTGTTGGTCTAGGAATCTACCCTGAGGAAGATACTTCTAGATTGTTAATAGTCTAAGGATGGAAATTTCAGGGACAAAACTAGTAGTATCTTGGATTCGGTACTGGAGCCTGATTATGCTTTGGAGCAGATTTCAATGTAAAATTCCAGTGCCAAACTGAAGTATAGCCTAACTCTTTTGAACTCTTTCTCTTCGATTGCTAACTCTTTTGAATTGTGCATCCAGTTCTCTAAATCCCTTTTCTTAAAACTGAGAAACAAATTTCTAATAGTTTATAAGAGTTAAAACTACGTGGACTCTTAAAGAATGCAGTAAGGATATAAGATCATATGCTTTTGTTGTTGTTCAGTCGTTCAGTCGTGTCCGACTCTTCGTGACCTCATGGACCATAGCACGCCAGGCCTTCCTGTCCTCCACTGTCTCTCGGAGTTTACTCAAATTCATGTTCATTACATCGGTGATGCTATCTAACCATCTCATCCTCTGCCGTCCCCTTCTCCTTTTGCCCTCAGTCTTTCCCAGCATCAGGGTCTTTTCCAGCGAGTCCTCTCTTCTCATTAGGTGGCCAAAGTATTTGAGCTTCAGCTTCAGCATCTGTCCTTCCAATGAGCAGTCAGGGTTGATTTCCTTTAGGATTGACTGGTTTGACCTCCTTGCCATGTGTAAACATATTAATACCACTAGTGAGTAATGTTAATAACTATATAATCCCAGGGTGGAGCTTTATACCATGTATTTGAATGGTATGAATGGACATGTGTGCAAAGGCATGAAGGGGCATGAGACTCACTTAATACAAGCTATATAGGTTTTAGGAAGATTTTAGCTTGTACAATATGTGGAGAATAATGACTGAAAAATCCACTACAAGATCATTGGCGATCACTCGTAGCCGAGTAAGATTGTCTTCCAAAGGTAAAATTTTAACGGTGGATCCGTAAGTGGCTATAAAGGCCAATTCTGGATCCGCACAACCTCCCACAATGAGGGCATAGGTTTTATTGAGAACTGGGAAGCCCTAACTCATGAGCGTTTCAAAGCACGAGTACAGGGCAAAAAGGAGAAAAGAGCTAAAAGGAAGGCACGTCAGGCAAACCCTCATCATGACTACAAGATATGGAAGACAACAAAAGACAAGTTCTTACAATAAACGACAATAAAAGTAGCCAGTTCCCACAGATGAGGCAATGGCACTCCTGTGGATAAGTACCAAAATAAAAGTCCCAAGGTGGGACTGACCAAGCTTTTTTGTTATTAAAGTGTATGTTATCAAGGTGTATAGCAGTTCTTTGGAGCCATCAGAGAGAATGAGGAACTGTGCATGATGGGCATCTCACCTCAGTTTTTCTGGAACTCAAACTTAGCCTGGCCAGTAAAACTGAGTTGGGTAGGTATGCAGGTAAAGGTTCCCCCACACAGTCGTGTCCGACTCTAGGGGCCGGTGCTCATCTCCGTTTGTTAGCCGAAGAGCCAGCGTTGTCCGAAGATGCTTCCACGGTCATGTGGCCGGCATGACGCGTGCAGAACACTGTTACGCGGGTAACGTACATACGTGGGAAGGTATGCATGAGGGCCTAAATATTATGCTTTTAATTCAGAAAGTGAACTATAAACCTGTACGTGCTAAGTCTCTGGATAAAAAGAACAAGTAGCGGTACAACCCTCAGTGTGAGAACTGATCTTGCATTGGGGTATCTGTCTGCTCACGAATGTCCTTGGTGTCAGCTGGGCAGTGCTGGAGGGTGTACAGTGGTTGTGAGGATGGCCCTGATCCTGGAAACTGGATCACACGCAAGTTGCTACTTAAAGCGGACTGTCTGCAGTCCTCAGATCTTGAGCCTCTGTGCAGCTACGGCTGGACCTCCAGGTGGAGGCCTGGAGCCCATTAGCTCATAATTATCCAGGGATGGCAATCGGCACCTGATCAGCAGGGCAGGAAAGAGCCTCCTGGGACCATGCTGCTCTCCACAACATTTTGACATTTCTTCTTTTCTAGTCAGGTGGCTGGACACTGTCACAGATATTTTTTGATGATGATGATCATGATGATGATGATGAATGTACACACAAAACCCAAGTAAATTTCTCTAACGTGAGCAGCAGAAGCAAACTCCATTTTATCCCTGTTGTCACAGTGCTGCGAGATGAATTCACAATGCCAAAGACCACTTGTTCAGAGTACTTTTTTAAAAACCCAGGATATCAAATACCCTTGTGATGCCTGACAAAGCAGTTGTATTAGACAGGCATGGCGGGAGAATGGGGAAAACCAGTGGTAGGCTTCACAGTGATCTACCTGACCATGTAACAGCGCTCCACCACAACACCCTTAAGTCAGGGATCTAAAATTAGCCAATTGCCCCTCAAATAACGAAGGTGCTGCCCGTGCGAAGCAGCCTCCCGGTTCCACGTGGGTCCCATAATGTCGGGACTGCAAACGAAAGCCGAGGGCCAGCGGACTACGATCACTCCATCCACCCTCTGGGGCGGGGTGTCCTTGCCGGTGCAAACAAGCAGCAGCACCCCCTTTAATTAGGCTGCCAAGTCTCTCCTCTAGCCTTCGCCTTTGCTACCACGTGCTAGAGCGGCTCGAGTTGCCAACCAGCGCGCCGGAGCTACCCTTTCCGTCGCTTCGCTCCTGGCTTCTCCCGCCTGCGGCTGGCGCTTTGCCAAGCAGCGGGGCTCTCCGCGCGACTCTTGCAATTAAAAGCTAACGCAGGCTGGACTGACGAGCAGTGCCGGAGAGCAAACGCGCCCGCCTGTCTGCAGCTCCCCGTGCCTGCAGAGGGTTGGCGGGCGAGAGCCTGGCCAATCCCGTGCCTTGCCATTCCAAGCCCTGACATTTCTGCGTGCATATTTAACTTTTAAAGAAGGCGATTTGGCTTCTTGTTTATGTCGGGGCCACGGTAGCGGTTTCCCCGCGGAAAAAGTTTTTGCGATCTTCTGCGGGAGAGCGCATTCCTAGCGGCGGAGCGGCAAACGGGCATTTAAAGGGGCCGTTGGATTAAGCGGCGGGGCGGGAAAGAAGTGCCGCGGCTGAGGAGGAAGAGCTGGGCGCGGCGTCTGCGGTGCCGCTGAAGCGTTCGGGAGCTGGACTCGGATGGGAGGATGGAAAAGAAGAGCATGGATCATTATCTGCGCCGTCTGAAGCAAGAGTTGGTAAGGCGTTAATGGGGAAATAAGGGAAGGAGATTCTGATTAAATGTTGCAAATTTCACGCGCGTAACCCCCCGAGTTCTTCGCCCGGGTTTGCAACTTTCCAGGCACTTTCCTGACAAGAGAGCAATAGCAATAGCCACGCCAACTCTGTGCCGATAGAAACGCTGCTTTCATTACTGTTATATCGGTCCAACAATAGGCTGATGCTATAAATCCCACACACACACCTTTCATTGAAATGCATATTTTCCTGGCTTTGTTAGAAAAACCTTCCAGTGGCTTTTATCTAAGGTATGCAAAGGGGTGCGTCCTCAACCCCTCACCTGATTTTTTTTAAAAAAAATCTATTTGCACATTTTGGATTTTCCTCTGACATGAAAACTAAATCTAGTTGCCCCCGATAGGTATTTGGTGCACCGTATTGGGGGGGGGGGGGGCGCTAGCAATGTACAAGTGATTATGTGTTAACATTCTACAAAAAGCCGGTATCCTAAACTTTCCTGCTCAGAATACTATCACCCTTTGCCTGTTCTTGTCAAGGAAGGGGTTCTGCTGGTGTAACTGACAGAGACTAGCAAATTTGGTAATCCGTTCAGATACCGAGTGGTAAACTGGAAAGTATCTGACTAGGATGATAAATTGACATCATATCCCAGCCTGTTACTGAGTCCTTTGACATATTCTTGCATGTTTAACAAGCAATTCTACTTGGAGCAAGAAAAAAAAAGGCATCAGCACCTCTCTAAATAACCTTCCTTCACTTCATTCCGTTTTTCCTGATATGGATGCATTGTGAAGGTTTACAAAACACCCACTTTCAATTTTCTTTGCATTAACTGACCCTGATTTAAGTCATGCATTTTGTTTTCCAGAGAACAGATACGCCTGCTTATACTTTGCAGACATTTTTTTTTTTGCAAGACACTTCATATAATTATAGGGGTTCCTACAAATCCTCTGTAGACATTACTGAGACAGTTACATACTCCAGCTGATATTTCCTCATTATTAGCTGCCTCTCATAAGCTTCCTTTTTTGTTTCATATTGCATAGGTTTCTGTAGTGTCATTTTTATGCAAAGGAGCTGCCCAAGTCTGCTTAAGTACCCATTCTGGAAGAAACAAAATACCACTTGATTGGTATCCTGCAACATATTTAGAAAGTGCCTCTACACAGTTGCACTTTTGAAAAAGGTAAATTTCCAACCATCTGAGTTGGCTTTGTTATGATCCTGTTTTATAGATGAAAGACTGAATTGTCACAGTAAATTGGGTACAATATTGAAGTGTGATCTCCTAAGATTTGCAGTGGGCTGCATTTCCATTTCATAGCCAAAGTCCTCCTTAACAGACTTGAAAATAGTTACGTTGATCTGTATTGAATTAATCCAACTGCATTGAATTAATCCAGCTATACATTATAATTAAAGAACTCTGGAATGCCAGCAAATTTCCACAAAAGGAAGATTCATACATGATGAGTTGTTTGCAAAGAGGTTTGCTCGAAACTCATCACTGTACCCTGCAATGCATTTTGGCTTCCCCACAATAATTTTTAACCTCTTACCTGGCTTGTCCTTGCCTGTTTCATTCATATACTTTTAGGCAGATTTATCTGGAGGGAAGCCAGTCAGCTAATTTTTTCTCCACCCGGACTTTTTTTCTTACGGGCTTGCCTACCTTGCTTTGCAAAATCTTGCACATCTTCATCTGAAATACAGCCATAGTGCAGTTTCTATAACACTTCTGACATAGATACTATTTTATAGTGTCTTGTTCCTAGCCCTTTCACCACAACCCTGTGAGGCAATCACCTCTTCTTTATTACCATCTACAGAAGTCCTTGTCTGATTCCTTCCTGATGTCTTGGACATCAACTCCTGCTTGAAGAGCAGGTGGCAGCGGTGGCTAGGAGGACCTTTGCACACCTTCGGGTTGTGCACCAGTTGCGCCCATGCCTGGACCGAGAGGCTCTGCTCACAGTCACTCATGCCCTTGTAACCTCCTGTCTGGATCACTGCAATGCGCTCTACATGGGGCTTCCCTTGAAGAGCATTCGGAAGCTTCGACTGGTACAGAATGCAGCTGCATGGGTAGTAAATGGTGTCGGATATTCAACACATGTAACACCACTGCTACGTGAGCTGCATTGGTTGCCGGTGTGCTTCCAGGTGCAATTCAAGGTGCTGGTTGTCACCTTCATGGCTTGGGACCGGGTTACCTAAGGGACCGTCTTCTCCCAGTTGTTCCTACCCATCCAATCCGGTCTGGTAGGTTGGGTATGCTACGGGTCCCGTCAGCCAAGGAATATCAGTTGGCGGGGACTGGAAGGCGTGCCTTCTCTGCCGTGGCCCCTGCCCTCTGGAATATTCTCCCTTCAGAGATCAGGATGTCCCCGACCCTGTGGGCCTTTCGCAAGGCCGTGAAGACCTGGTTATGTGCCCAGGCCTGGGGCCCCAAGTGTGTTAATGGCCCCGTTTCTTGGCTATATTAACATCCATGTGTTGTTTACTTGGCAACCATATATATTTATTTTGTACTTTTAATTGTTTTAATTATGTTAACTGTTTTATAATTTTTATGATTGTAAGCCGCCCAGAGTCACTTGTTGAGATGGGCAGCTATAGAAAATAAATAAATAAATAAATAACCAACCAACCTGTCAGGCAGCTTAACTGGAAACAGGTGGGGTTGAAGACTAGTCCACCTGGAGACAATTCGTTTGGGGAAGGGTGCTGTACAGATTGATATCTACTTAGTGAGACTGTGAAGTGAGGCACCTTCCGAGTAGCATATCAATGTTACTTGACTGCACTGCCCGGGCTCCAGTTGTTGCTTCCATTGCAGTTGAAACAAGGGCCCCTTTGGGGAGAGTCCAGCAAATGTGATGTTTCGTTCTGCCTGTCGAGGTTCTGCCCTTTCTCCCCGCTGCTGCTCAGACGGAAGCCTTGCTTGCTGTGACAGGCTTAGGCTTGCCCACCAGCAGATGCTTCCTTCTGGTGCCCTAGTTTTTGTTCTAATGGATTAGTAATGAAGATTCAGGATGCTTTTAAATAAAGCATTTGCAAGTCCAAAAGAAGATGATGACGAAGAAGAGGCATGGGAAGTATATGTCACAAATGAATAAATAATAGCAACTGCAGATTTCGTTTTCAAAAAAAAGGTCATGCAAAAGTCATTTTGAGAGGAAGAGCTTTTCACATGACTGGGTAGCAGAGAGTAGTTTTATGGAAATGGAGATAGCTCTTCCTACAATGTTAGAACACAAGGACTTCTATTGAACTAAATCCAGGGAGATTTGGGACCAAAGAAACACTTCTTTACACAATGAATAAACTGGAATTCACTCCATCAGAAGTAGAGATGGATACCAATTGAGACATTTTCAAAAGAGGACTGGGCAGATTCATAGAGGACTGGTTATTAATGTCTATGAGTCTAGATGATTGCTGATTACCTCCAGAATTATAAGTAGCATACTTTGAAAACTCTCTGTTGTGTAAAAGCGCTATTGCCTTTGGCCACCGCAACAAAAATATTGGACTAGAAGGACTGTTGGTTTGACCCAGCTGGGCTCCTCTTATGTTTTTAAGAGAAAGAATATTTGCCCTGCAGATTCCACAGAAGCCTAATCATTCAGTCTCATCAGTAGACAAGAATTAGATGCATCATCAGGTAATTATCTTTCCAATACCATATTATAGATGCAGGAAGAATTCAAGCCAAGAACAACCCATATACTTGTCAGGGTGCTGAGTTCATCTGACAATTAAAAAGGTGGGGAGATTTCCTCCACATATCCAGGCACACCTGAGCTAATCAGGAGAAGCAATCACCCTGGTCCAGCTTCAGGTAACCAGTCCCTTTCCCTCCCTCCAGCAACAATATGATCAATGACACACTAGTTTATCTAATAGGGTAGTCCTATTGGATAGTGACCCAGTGAAATTCTTGCTCCTCTGTCTTACTCCTTCTTTCTATCTCAATAACTAATAGCCTCATAAACCCAGCAGGAGCATCCCTCACAAGTATTCTTCGCATTTTGTAATATTGGGTACTAAAAGAGAAAGGCCTCCTGTCTTCCTGCCTGCCTCCTGCAGAGTTCTCTCTGGAGCCAGATAAACTGATCAGGCAGAGTAAGCAGAACCAGCTTTAGGCTAAGGCTGGGTAGGCACTGGCCTAAGGTGCCAAAGCTTAGGGGGCGTCAATTCCATCCCTCCTTTTAAGTTATTCTAAAAATGCAAATCTTTGCATTGGTGGGAGGTGGCGCCATCAGTCAATGTGGCCTAGGATGCCAAATACCCTTGAGCCAGCACCGAGGGAAAGGAAACTGAATTCCAACCTATCAGCCCAATGGAAGAAAGTTCTGATCTAGAATTACATGGTGAGTGGGACATGGTTATCAACTAAACAATAAAAGGTACACACAGCTACCTAGGAACATATTTAGGATTCCCTTACCAACTTTGCTCAGACTGAAGAAGCTCCTTGGATAAGGAGCGAAACGTTTCCACTAAGAAAATAGAAATCCAGTTGACATGATTCAAGCTACAGACAATTCCACCTGGATGACTGAGAACCTTCATAGACAATAAAAGGTACAACACAAGTGTGCTCATCATCTCTGCTGCTTGTGTGCATTTTAGGTTTTCCATGAGAATTACATTTTCATCTATCTGGAGTTTTCTGCTAGCATATTTTAATGTGGTTGAAGATCTTCTGCTATAGCAGAAGTGGTACAGGTCGGTGATAGTCACTGCTGATTCAAAATGTCAGGAAGAGGAACAATGATTCCATAGATGTGCAAGAGGAGAATCAAGCCCGCTCTGTGCATCAAAGTATGAAATAATGAGACAAGAGGTGGGAAGAGCTCTTGCCTGCTTTTTACTTGTCAGCCTGAGATTGCATTTATTCTGAAAGTATACACATTGTTATTTCATATCTCCTCTGACATAGTACATTGCCATCACACCTTCAAAATTTCTTCTGCAATAGTGATGATGGGTAGAATTGTGCTTTTCTAAACAGAAAGCTGAGAGTTTGTTTATGGAATGACAGCCAGAATTGCTTCCAATTGCTTTTTTAATATAAATTTTATTAAAAGTTTTACAAAGAATTTAAAAACTAAAACTAATAAAGAGTAAAAGAAGCAAAAAAAAAGAAAGAAAAAAGAAAAAGTGCAGAAAGAATAGAAAGAAATAGAAAGAAGCTTCCGATTTCCTTTGCAGCAAATATAAGTACAATTACAAAATTAACTCTTACTCTATGATTATAAAAAAGCTCATTTTTTTCTATTATCCATTTTTTTAATCATCAAAACCACGAGTCAGAAGTGCATTTTTTTCATTTCATGCAAAAAGTCTATAAGGGGTTTCTAAGGTAAAGGTAAAGGTTTTCCCCTGCACAGTCGTGTACGACTCTAGGGGGCAGTGCTCATCTCCGTTTCTTAGCCAAAGAGCCAGCGCTGTCCAAAGACGCTTCCACGGTCATGTGGCCAGCATGACGCACGCGGAACGCTGTTACCTACCCACCGAAGTGGTACCTATTTATCTACTTGCATTTGCATGCTTTCGAATTGCGAGGTTGGCAAGAGCTGGGGCGAGTGCGGGAGCTTTTAGTCAGTGTGGGGTTTCTAGTCAGCCATAAATGTAGATACTGTCTTTTCTCTAATCAAGGAAATTAATTTAGAATTAATTAATTAATTAATAATTGAGAATTGCCTCCTCTTGCTATTCACCATACAAGGGTACAAATATTTTGCCAGTGTTTTAAAGTGTCGTTCCGCCCCCACCCCCTGGCAACGTTTCCCTGCTAACCATCAGATCCTTTAATGTGCATCCTGAGCAAATGCATTTTTCACTCAGAAATAAGTTCTCCTGGATTTAACTGGAGGCAATATTCAAGAATTGCAGTCATGTTTACAGTAAGCTTACTTTATACCTAATAAAAACAGAACAAAAGAGGTCACCTTTCGTTGCTTTAATGCATCTGACATTTCCTGGTATGTCATATTTGATGAACAGCAAAGTGTCCGAGAAAAGATAAAATCCATTTTCTTGTATAATATAGTTAAAAGTAGAGGCCCAGTGGTTGTGCCATAGATTATATGTCTTGGTTTTAACTAAAAGCATCCTAGCTTCCACCTGATGAAGACAAAAGCCAAAGAGAAATTGAAGTATTTAACAGTTTCATGGATTAAATGACTAATTCTATGGAGGGTAAAATTGTATATGATCTTCACTAGATTAAGGTGTGCCTTGGCCTGATCCAGCAAGGTTATCCTAAGGTTAAGCCTGGTTCTTTATTTGCCAAATCTCTCTTTCAGTTCTGTGTGAAAATACTTAGTTTGCATCCACAAGTCATAGCTATCAGTAGGAGTTTTGCCATTTGACATAGATTGTCAGTAGATGGTATGTTTGCTTACTTTTGATAATATCCATACAGTGGGCTTTCAATGCTCATTTTTCAAGAACTTTTGATCCCTGCAACTCAATGAAATTAAGTGGCATTTTTCAAAATGGAACTGAGGTTGCATCTTTTAAACTCCTCAAGCATCTTCAATGTGGAAGAAAGATTTCAGATAAATTCTGACAGAACTTGTGGACTGTAGATCAGGTTTGGCCTGTGCTTATGATAGTAGGAAAATGTCTTCCTGCAGTGTAACTACCTGCCAATGCCACACCCCATGCTATAGCCTTGGCTCGGTTGTTTAGCCGCCTGGCGTTGTTCGAAGTGCACAGGTTGGATTCACATCATTGTGCATTCATTTAAGCGCTGACACGCTGACGTACTCAAGGGTAGCAAATACAACCTTAAACTAAATTTCCAACTCTCTTTATAGGAGGAGACAGGGCTAGGCAGACAAGGCTAGACAGAAAGCCTGGAGATGCAGTGATAAGAAAACTTTCACTGACTGAAATATTAGCAGCTGTGACCCAAATATTATGTGCACCAGGAACTGCTAGGGGAAAAAAAAGTATAGCAAACTGGAGCTGAGAGTGCAACCTCGAATCTTTACATTCTGTAGAAATGTTATCATTATTTTAGTGAAAACTTAACTGTGTTCTTAACATCCAGTCATAACGGCATTTATTTGAAAGTTTGTTCATTGATTTTTCTAGGACTGGATCAATTTAAAAAACATTTATCAAACCTCGAGCAATCAGGTCATGGGTAGTCTAGCTAATCGTGGTCTAATTTTCCAGAATGCAGCCCTATCACACTTTCCTTCCTGTCTTTCTCTGTTTTAACATTTAGGTACATGTGTTGCCTCTCTGCTAAAGCCAGAACTCTGGAAGTTTGGTCTCTAGCCTGGTACTTAAAGCACATATTAAATTTTGAGCTTGCTAATGAAAGCTAGGAACACACGTGTAATTGCTTTAGATAGGATAAAAGCTCTAGAATTTCAGGATATGGTGCTTGATTTATGTTCAGCATTGATTTTGGCTTGGGGCTATCATCTATATATTTATATATCAATCATACCCCACCTAACTCTGAGTGGCAACATAAATTTGCCAAGACAAGAGAAATAAATTAAATGAAACAATCTTACATTCACCTCCAGTCCCACATTCAGGTCTTGATGTAAAATATTTTACATCAATACTTCCTTCATTAAAAGAGATGAAGCTTTAGATGAAACAGGGCAAGCAGTGTAATAGACAGCTGGAATTTTCTGGGCATATTGGGGTGGGGGAGGATTGACTCTTTTTCAGCATTTTCTTCATGACCAACCCTATCGTGACTTAAGCTATGAATGTGCCATAGCCCAAAGCCCTCTCTCTGTATCTCCGGATAACAACAATAAACAGTCTGTGCACAGTTTAAGTAGGAGGTTGATTTTATGAACTCAGTTTGCATTGAACAAAATGCTGATTTGTGTAATATACACAGAAAAACTGATTCTTTTCCCTGTAAACAGAAGAATAAAGGTCACATTACAATAAGATCTAAGGCTGGCTCACTTAAAGAAGCAAATCCTCTTAATGGTTGTCAAAGCAAAGAAGGGGACAGCTACTCAGTCAGAATTTTAGGAGTTTGGCTTCCCTTTGTATTATGGGATGTTTCAACTTTTTATTATTCAGCCAGGGAGAACATGATGATGGTGGTGGAGATGTAACTTGTACTTTTTGCACTTTACATAGAGGGATTAGTTCTGAATGAAATCCTTTTCCACTGTCAACCTTGGTAACTCTTGACATTAGATGGTTATTCATTCTTTTTATCTATTTTATTTTATTTTAACACATTCCTGTCTTGAAACATCTCAAAGCAGCATCCATGAAACACAATTAAAATAAGAGAGAAAATATGATTAAAATACAAGCAAATGAAATTTTAATAAACTACAGTGTCAAGGGGAGAGAGGTGAAATTATACATGGTCAGAAGGAAGAACAAAAGTTTCCTTATGTGTGACTGTGGGTTTAGCAAAACATGCTGGACTTCCTGAAACAGTCATACATATTTTCAGATCTACTGTATATTGGGGGATTTGATCTTATTCTCCAAGGATCTAAAATCTTGAAACTTGCTCATTCAATAGCGAACAGGCTATAGTTTGTTTATTTAGAGCAACATCAGAATGACAAAAGTGGCATTGTGATATCACAGTGCTGACGCCAGTCTGCCCCCCACCCCCGATGGTCACTGCTGTTTATTTATTCATTAGCTTCATATCCTGCCTTTCATCCAGGAATTCAAGGAGTGTATTTGCTTCTCCAATTTTTCCCCACAATAATTATTCCTTTGGGTAGGTTGGACTGAGAGTGCCTGGCCCAAAGTCATGACTGAGCTTCCATGCTGAGGGAAGACTTGAACCTGTGTTCCTCTAGTCCTAGCTAGTACTTTAAGAACTGGTTGTTGTTTCAACTCTGGTGGAACATGGGCTTGGTTGAGTATCCTACTCAACAAGTTAAAATATTTTGAAATGTTTTTGTAAAAAGTGGTCTAGAATGGTCAAATAGTTCCAGTTTTGAAAGTATTCTTTTTCAGCAAAATAAAATCCTGTATACTCACACACAGGTCCACACTTTGAATTACTGCTTAGTGCAGTGCTTTCCAAAGTCCTGCCGTTGGCGACACACCAACAGCGGCGTGCACAGCGGCGGCCTCACGTGTTGTGCTAAAACCCAGAAGCGCTGATGGTGCACCGTTGCTGCTGGCGACGCACCATCAGCACTTCCGTGTTTTGTCACGACACACTAATGTGTCACGACACACAGTTTGGAAAGCTATGGCTTAGTGGCATACTAGTGATTCATTACTCTTCCTTGAAATACATATATATTTTAAGAAGAAATAAAAGTGACATGGATGCATTCTGTGGCTGTACCTCCTCCCCATAGACTTCATTTTGATAAGGGAAGTCTGTAGGAAGTATGTTACAACCCTCCATGGGAGCACAATCCCCAATTACTTAAGAATTCACCCACCTGTGAAAGTTGTAATCATGTTTATCATAATATAGTTCTGTATTCCTTATAGGCTTTTCTCATGAGCATGTCTGTGTTGTAAATAAATGGTGTGCAGAACTTCCAAATCTTATATATAATTGGTGAATTAAATGTTCTGGTCATCTCATTTTAGGAGTGGGCATCCTACATTCTTAGCCATCTCCCATGCCTCTGGCTTAGCTGCTCTTCTGGAATAAATGGTTCTGAACCAAGCATCCAATTTATGTCTCCCATCGTTCCAATAGTTCACTTTTAATCACGACACAAGCCAAAGTCTGATGCATTCATCTTACTACTTAACATTCTACTGCAGCTGCTCCCAAGAATTTTCATTTATGTGACTGCATGGAGAAGTATAGCACCTGAAGTAGCAGTGTATCAGTAAGCCAGCAAATTACTTTTCTTAAATACAGCTACCATAATCATGGAAATTGCTGTTGAGTCATGCTGCTAAGTCACACCTGGGATGATTGAAAACTGTCCTAATTAAACATGCATCTAACAAAGTGCATTGTGAATGGGCCTGGGCTTATTCTATGATGTCAGATGCTTTTCCTGAGCAACAAACTCTGAAAACAAGCTAGTGCAGTTCAATCTGACTTATTTGCGGTACATTCAGCATCCTAGAGTGTTGCAAAGACAGTCTTTGTGGTTTTGTGCAGATGAGCGGCTTAAAGGCAACATCTGCGAGTATATAAATTTCACACATTATGTGTTGAATCATAAGTTAAACAGTGCTTATATAAATATACCCTGAACATAAAGATACTAATATTGGGTTTCATAGCAACTCTCAAATTTAGCCTTTCAAACATCTGCTTGATCACATCTAGTCAAAATAAATGCAATTGTAATGGATGGAATACCTTTCATATTCTGAGAGGACTTTTTTCCATGAAAGCTAATAATGATCAATGCATTCAGATTTCTTTCAGGACAGCTTTCATTCAGATAATTTGAACTGCCTAGATATAAATTTTGATCTTCTCAGCTGGCATTGTCATTTGCAAAAAAGGACACCATTAGACTTGTGAAGCTCAGTGGATGAAAAGCCAGCATATTTGACCTATTGTACCATATGGAAATGTGTGAATTTTCCTTGATAATTTGAAAATGTGAGGCAAGAGAAAAGAGAGATTTGCTAGCACTGCTGCAGATGAATAACTGTATGCCAATATTTGCTGTATTGGAAAACTTTATTGTGTGCTTGGAATTAAAACGGTCAGGCAGTATTTATGTGTGTGTGTCTGTATGTGTTCTCAAAGCTTCATAAAAAGAGCAGCAATTTTATTTATTTATTTGACTTATATGGCCGCCCATCTTATATATAATAGCCCTGGGCAACTCACAGACACAGCAATAAAAACATTAAAAGACAATAAAACCAGCATCAAAAACTTCCAGTGCCCCAAAAAACAAACACTCTTCCATACAGCAACATTTACAAGCTCCAGCCTCACCCTAACCCAGTGTTTTTCAAAATTGGCAACTTTAAAATGTATGGACTTCAACTCCCAGAATTCCCCAGCCAGCATGCTGGCTGGGGAATTCTGGGAGTTGAAATCCACAGATCTTAAAGTTGTCAAGTTTGAGAAACAGTGCCTTAACACAACATTTGGGGGAAGAGATAGCTCTTCAAGGCTCTCCAGAAGACAGGGTAGGGGCCTGCTGAATCTCAGGGGGAGGGTATTCCACAGGACAGGGACCTCTACGGAGAAAGCAGGCTTCCTAGATCCCACCAGATGACAACATTTAAGGGAAGGGACCTGGAGCACGCTTACCCTCTCTGACCTGGTGAAACAGGCAGATACCCTATTACATGGTAATAGAAGGTGTTATGTGGATGAAAAATTAGTTCTAACTGAAATTTTATGCATGGTTGCCAGTCTACACAGACTGAGGAATTACAGGAGATTGAAAACACATATATACCCTAAATTATTTTTATTTATTTTATTATTTCAATTTATTCAATTTATTATTATAATAAATAAATTTATTCAATTTATTATGTCTTTTCCTAATTTCTAAATTATAACAATGTTAAAAATACAACATGTTTATGAAAGAAAAATGCACATTAAAATGTACACAGTCCATTAAATTAGTGGAAAGTGCTTACAAAGAATGTACACACTCTAGATTGTGCTTCAGTATATGAATTTGGTACATAATATGGCAAGGATCTGAAAATAGCATTATATCTGTTATACAGTATGTATCACAACTTACACCATAACACATGTGTCCTAATTTGCCACCTTTGTCTCCCCTGGGTGCCCATGGAATTCTGTGAAAAACCTGTAGGTTTGGATACAAAAACACCCATTATGGTTTCTGACATTTCTCTTACAACTTGTTGTTATAAACCTACAGGTTTGGAAAAGATGCTATCTTTTGATCCCAAGGAACCTACTTTTTTTTTTTCAGAGACCAAGGTTGCTCATATGATAAGAAAAGCTTTGAAGCATGCTATATACAGTATATCCTATGGATTTTGTACACGCTTTTTTGTTGTTGTTTTGTTTCATTAAAGGCACAACCCTTTCAGTGATGGACAGAATGAGAATTCACTCATCCTGAATCCGCTAGAACAATGTTAAGTGTATAGTTATAGGTAGCCACAATAGCAAACTCATATTTGTGGTTTGTTATAATTAATTGTAATTGTTTATATCCCACTTTTCAGGCTACAAATACTTTTAAGGTGGCTTATATAATTAATAATAAAATAATGCTGAACAGTATTTAATACTGTGATTGAAGGATCAGAACTGCAGTCCGAGATTATTAATAAACTGCAATTTGGGTATCAATAGTGTCCTTCCTGACAGTTGGAGCTGAAGTTCAGAAACATGGAGTGATCAGTAGCTGTTTAATAAAGAGACAGAGACTTGGTCTCCCCTGACTGTAGTGATTAGATGCTGGTGTGAAGGAAGGGATATACTGTAGATATAAGGAGTCAGGTTGCAACTCATTTGATGGGTAAGGCATAGCAAATTATTTTTAAACTCAGGATTTAAGAAGACAGTAAAGAAAAGCTGAGATCCTAGGCAGAGGCATACTCTGTTAATAGCCCGGAAATGTTTATATGTAGAAATGGCTGATCCCTTGCTTTAAGGGGATGTACCCTTATTGCCACATCAAAATCCCCTGCAGGATAGATAGAGATACAGCCATAGAGCTTTGTGGACTCTGGTTTTCACCCTGCATGGCTTTCCAGAAAGCCATAGGTATAAAACCATTCTTTCTTGCTCAGACATCTGTGGTCAACGTACAGATACAGGGCTGGGGGAGACAGCTAGTGTCTGTAGTGGTGATAGTAGATTGGCCCTTCTGTTTATGAAAGCTTCTTCCGACATATGACATGTGCAAGGGGCTCTATTCCCTTTAGCAATTGTATGTGCCTGACAAGAGTGCGATGGTTCCAGCTTTGCTAACCAGCATCCCTTGATAGTTAATCCCTTGTCCCTTCAGTATCTCTTGCATAACCTGAATGTTTCTTGGTGTGTTTCTTTTCCCTATAATCCTTCTTTCAAAATGCTGGTTTTAAATTTTCTGTTTAAAAGGAATGTTGTGAAGCTAACCACTCATCGTATGCCAGAACATGGGTGATATTAGACGAATAGTTGGCTGGTAACTTCAGGGCAACTCTTGCACTTGAGTACATTTCCTATGATAGGGGGAAAAAATTGTCTTACTTTGTCACCTTGCCACCTTTTTTCATTCTGGGTAACTTTACATTGTTACATCATGAAGCACTCCCCAATATTCACTTTCTGAGGAGACATTATCTGAACCACATTCTTCCAAGAAGATTAATTTGTTTAATTCACCACTCTGGCGATAGTGTGTAAACGCAACTCTAGAATGTCCCATGCATTATCTTGCTGACCACCTGTTACCATCCCAGCCTCAGTTGGCAGAATTTGAAGCTGAAGTGTAATCAGCTCCACAGTCAAAGTGGAAACCACAGAATGAGAGAGGAGGGAGAACTCAGAGAATAGAAATTGTCCTTCACTGTTCATGGAGCTTCATGAAATACAGACATGCACTCTTAAAAAACACGGGGATAAATGTGCCTATAGCAAGAAGTGCTTGCTACTATATTAAATGCTTCCTTGCTTCCCCCCGCCCCCCATCTTTAAAGGTATGAAGTAAAATAATTGAAATGTTTTATGAGCTACGTCTATAGGTCTGTAAAGATTTTTTCCCCATGTAGACAGTTGCTCCAATCTCTTCAAGGTACATGAGAATGCCCCTCAACTGATTAAAACAACTGCCTAAGGCACAGTCCACCCAAATTCCCCACCTGTTTTCAAAGCAAACAGAAATCTTCACCTGTGGAAATGTCATACACAAGAAGATTATTGGCTTGAGAAATCCTGTGCTATGCTGTAAAACAGAAGCACACAACCTGTGCTTCTCTGAAGTCTTGAATGTGCCCCTGGAGGCCCTTCAAAGTTGCCGTTGAACTGTATTTTTTAATATATAGGGAGTAATCATATGAGTTACATTTTTGACTTGTACTTGGGAGTGTAGTCCCTGGCACACCAACAAGGCCAAGTACAGCCCTCAAGCCCATCCCTGTTGCTAAGGCTAACAAAATTAAACTCATAGAGGTGTGGTTGGAAATTGGAGTACAGTATGTGGAGGAGTGGTTCAGTCACCCTTAAGGAACTGGCTTGTAGCGACTTGTACTTTTTGATTCAGTGTTCAGTGAGAATGCCCAAGTGGTAGCCTGAAGACTGTAGAATGATTCCTTATGCTCAGTCAATATTATCTTCTCTGACAAGCAACATTATTTGAAGGTGCCAGGTGGAAGTCTTTCCCATCGCTTGTTTTCTGAGCCTTTTAACCAGGAATGGTGGCTGCTGCTGCTACTATTACTATTATTACATCTACTATTACTGCTTTCATTAGGAGTCTCTGAGGGCTGCAGGGGGCATACTGAATTGTGGGGCCAATCTTTCAGGTCTTTCAGAAAGATTGTGAAAACCTTGCCCTTTAAAACACCCAAATAGGGAAAACATCTCTTAAGCATCCCTTTTGTCCCTTAAGCCTTTCTAAACCCTTCCAAAAGACCTGGGAATTTGGGGGCCTTTACTCTGGGATTATTGAAGGAACTGAAGGTTGCAAAAGGTGAATTAGTGGATGCATGTAGTTCATGGGTTATTCGTGGCTCCTTTTAAGCATAGATGAAATTGGAGCCTTTTGCCTGCCTTTCACATGTCCTGCCAGAGAATTGTGTCCCTCCCACCCTTATGCTCAAAGTTCTGGGGAGCAAAATGCATGGGGTTATGTTATGCATGTGGGCAGAATCAAGATTTGTGGGTGAAGTTCATTCCTTGTTTTTAAAGGTATGAAGGGGGGTTATACTATAATCCCAATGTGGTTTCTGAAGGAACCATTGTGCTGACTTTAGTCAATTAAAATCAAAGGGAGCTCAGGTGCCCCCCCCCCCCCAAGAAAGCTGCCCAATGCTGCTATAATCACAATATTTCTCAAAATGAACAAATTAATGTACTGGCAGGTCTGTGGATATAGCCCTCAGCAATTTATGTAACTTAATAGCAGGATTCCCCCCCACACCCTCCCAGGGATTGAACTCCCAGAAATGGATGATGAACATCTCTGTGAAAAGCCTTCCCCAACTTAATGCCTTCCAGAGGCATTACATTTCAATCCCCATGATTCCTAGTGAGCATGCTGGCTGGGAATTTTGGGAGCTGGAGTCCAATGCTTTTACAGGACAGTATTGGGGAATACTTGCCAACTTACTTGAAAACGACTTGATGGCACACAATCAATCAATGGGGGAATACTGGTTTATAGAGAAAGGTGAATGGTATTATATGAATCATGGGGGTGGGGGTTGCTTTTTGCACCATCCTCCCAGTTGTCTGGCAACATCCCTCACCAAACTGCTTGACCTAATTGCAGGGGTGGTTGTGGGGTCACTCAGACTCTTAATATTCAGAGATTTTAACTTTCTCTCCTTGGGATTGGAGGTGGCTTGGGAGTTCATGTCCTCCATGATAACCATGGGTTCACATGGCTGGCCATACCTTCGATATGGTATTCACTTCAGAGCACTCCTTGGTTTACTGAGGCGCTCTGTGAAATGAAGCCGGTGAAGAGATACCTGCAGTGACACTGGTGGAAAACAAGAAGTGAATGCAACCAAGCACAAGTAAGAGGCCAGATTGAGCCTACTTTGTGATGATAAAGGCAGAAAACCTAACAACTATTCTTAACTACATCTGTGGAATGTCAACCACCTATGCTGCTTAAAGTATCCCAGACTCCTTTGGGGAAAGATGGGTCAGAAGACTCAGTCAGTGTATGGTATGATCATCTGGGTGAACTTTTTGTGGGTAAAATCAGTTGCATTTGCTCTGAGGTAGAAGCTGGATGGACAAAATCTATTGATGTGACAAAGGTGACAACCTACAGAGTTACTGGGAGGCTTTGAGCCTGCAGATCCCAAGTGGACAGAGTCCTCTGCAATCTTAGCTGTGGATTAGACCCAGCCCACATGGCTAATTAAAGCAGTCAGGGAGGGGACTGGGAGTTTAATCCAGGCTGTAGTCAATCCCTTTTTAAGAGAAGGGGAGATGCCAGAGATCCTTAAAGAGGCACTGATTTTCCCACCTCTTAAGAAGCCAGGGCAGGATCCAACAAAACTCGACAGCTGTCAGCCTATCTCTAACCTTCCCTTTCTGGTTATTGAGGAAGTGGCAGGGCTGCAGTTGTGGAGGGCTCTGGAGGATACTGATTATCTGGACCCTTGGCAATCTGGGGTCAGACCTGGGCATGGGAAGAAATTGCATTAGTTGATCTCATGGATGACCTTTGACAGGGTTTGCGTGAAAGTGGTGTGATCATCCTTGTTCTCCTAGATCTTTCAGCTGCTTTCGTTACTATTGATCACAATACAGTTTTGGACCCACTTGCAAGTTTTGGGAGTTGGAGGCATAGTATTACGATGGTTCCACTCCCTCCTGAGCAGGCAGGCCCAGCATGATTGTGAGGGAGAGAGGTTGGATTCCTAGGCACTTTATTATAGAATGCCTTAGGATTCAGTCTTTTCCCCTACACCAGGGCTTTCCAAAGTTTTCCCGCGGCGACACACCAACCGCCGTTGGTGTGTCGCCACGGGAAAACCCAGAAGTGCCGCCGTTGAGGCAGTGCGCAAAAACCCGGAAGCGCTGCTGCCACTTTCGGGTTTTTGCGTGCCGCCGTTGATGTGTCGCCGCGGGAAAACCTGGAAGCGCTGATGATGATCAGCGCTTCCGGGTTGTGTGGCGACACACCAGACTGTGTGTGGCGACACACTTTTGTGTCGCGACATAGAGTTTGGAAAGCTCTGCCCTACACTGTTCGTTATCTCCATAAAACCACTGGGAATGTTCAGGATGAAGTATCTCCACCTCAGGCCCATTGGGAGATACAGTGGAAGTGTGGTGTCTGGAGGCTGTCAGGCTTTGGATGGGGAAAACAGGCTCAGAATCAACCCAAACAAAACAGAAGGGCTATTGATTCAAAGGCTCTACCATCTTTGGCTCTTGATAGGGTTGTGCAGAAAGGGGAAAGAACAAGCTCGCAATCTGCATGGCCAAGAGGGCTTTTGTACAGTTCTGGCTGGTGTGCCAGTGATGGCTTTACCTGGAACAGGTTGCACTGAAGATGGTCACTCATGTCCTTCTCAATTATATTACTGTAATTTTGTCTACATGGGGCTGCCCTTGAAGACCAACTGGAAACTTTAGCTGATCCAGAATGCAGTGTTCAGTAGTCACTTGAGATACTGCCATATTACATCTCTGCTACACAATCTGCACTGATTGCCAGTAAGATTTTGGGTGCAATTCAAGGAGCAGGTTACTATACTTAAAGCCTTATATGGGGCCTGGGTACCTTATAGACTGCATTTCTCCAATAGTTTCTGCCCATCCTACCAAACAACTAGGAAACATGTTAAGGGTCCCTCCCTACCAGGAAGCATGGTGGAAAGGAGCCCAACAGGCATTCTGTGTAGCAGCTCCCTCTTCTGGAATAGCTTGCCTCCCAAAACATGGATAGCCCCAACTGTACCACTGCTATCACCACATCTGTTCTCAGACCTTCATTTGCACGTATGGAGGTCAGGGTAGGATCCAAGTCTTAGCAACCTTGGGGACATGAGTAATGGTGAAAGAATTAATGGAGGAGAACATCTTCAAGGAACTATAGCTTTTCACAGTAACAATAGTTAACTAGTTGAGATTTTGTAGAAGCAGCTTTCCTCATGTGAAATATTTGCTTTGTGGAACAGAAGCAGGCAACATTCTGGCCATCAGTGACAAAAAGTGGTTTATGCTTTCTTGCCATTTTGAGGCGGGAAACTATAGCATAAGCTCTATCATGGTAAAACCTCATAAGCAAACACAGACACACAAATGGCTTCACCTTTGTATGAGATGCAACTGTGACCGTAAGCATCGGAGGGGAGTGGGGAGAGCAAGAGAGCAGATACCATGAAATACATGTTGCAATCTTGCAGTACAAATCACGTAACTTGCGTACTTGTGTTCAGTGGCAGGTCACAAGTATGAAAGGCTGAGGTTTGCATCATGATACTTCAGTAGATGTTTCGCTGTTTTTATATCTTTACAATTTGTACCAGATGCCTCTGATTGTGACTTTTGTATCATCAATCTGTTCTCTGAAAAGACATCAATAGCAGCTCCTGACCGGAGGATTGCCCGCAATGCATGGACACATTGCATTATAGCTTCTATAAATGAGATACCATTCCAGGTGATTCTACAAGATACGGTGTTCATGCTTAGTTCAAACAGCCAGTCTGATCTTTATGCTAAAGCCAGCGTGAAAAGGGCATGAAGAAGTTGCACATTTAAAGGTGGATATTCAGCAAACTGAGGATGGCTGTAGGGATAATAAGCAAGCAAAGTGAGACATTGGACAAGGATACAAATCTCTCAGTTCCACTCTAAATAAAGTTACCCCCAATTTCCTAACAGAAATTCAATACTGCTGGGGGGAGGGGGGACACATAGAGAACTAAAATAGAAACTAAGTTATAGATAAGTAGTTTAGCAGCATATTCTAAGAGCCCTTGTACTAGAAGTAGTAGAAAAGTGACAGATAGAAATTTTGCATGCATATTTAGTTAGATAAGGTCTGGATAAGGCCAGAAAAAGAAACATTGACTCAATTACTCTGCCTTTGCCATTCTTCCTTAGGACATGGAAATGTGGTTTGTAGCTTATCCGTGTGGCGCCAACTTTAGAATACCTTTTACACATGACTAAAAGGTAAATGTTTTGGTAGATTACCCTGCAGGGAAATCAGATTAGTACCATTTGGATAAATTCCTTTGGTCTGTACAAACCGACAGAGAATTATCCAAAGTATACTTAGTCCAAAACAGTTTGAAACTAGTTCATATTTACTCAAAAGCAATGTATGCAAGAGATAGCTTTCTTGTGCTTTCTTTTTTATAAAACACTCTGCAAATCATGCAACATGACTCCCTGACCAGTCCAGATTTGGGGAACTGTAGAACTGTGAAGTGACTTGGTTGCATCAGAAAACAGTTTAATTCAGCCTTAGAATATTCATGAAGAAGATTTTTAAGAATCTGTGGCTTCCTCTGTGCCAATTATTAGCACTCCCAGCACTGTCACTGTCACATCTTCAGAAGCAATGATGAAGACAGAATTTAGGAATAAGGAAAATACAGTAATAACATCCTTTCTTTTTTTCTGTTAAAAGAAAAGTAAGAAAATTTCTATTTTCTAGTCCCGCCTGAGGCATGAAAGCCGGCTGGGTGACCTTGGGCCAGTCACTCTCTCTCAGCCCAACTCACCTCACAGCATTGTTGTTGTGAGGAAAATAGGAGGAGGAAGGAGTATTAGGTATGTTCGCCACCTTGAGTTATTTATAAAAAATAATAAAGGCGGGATATAAATAAATAAATAATAATAAAAAATTATCCTAAGACATGTACATTTCAGTAGTGTCAAGTAGGAATTTGGTAGTTTTACCCTAACTTCTAAAAGATGGAAGCTCAATTATAAAAATATAAAAAGCTGTAATGTTTTGTTAATTAACCCATTCACTCAGATTTTAACAAGTCAAACAGCAGACTAAAAGTCATATTAAGTACTTGAGAATGTAGGTTCCATCTTAAAGTATCCTTCCCTCTTCTCTTTCATGCAGCATGAATTATTTCTAATTGGATTATGCTTTCTGTGGCAAATACGAGATAACTAAAACAAAAGCCTAGAGCCGCTGTTAAGGCCTACCTTGTGGCGGTAAGAGCGGCGAAACGTCAATATTTCTCCGCTCTTATTGCGTCCGCAGAATGCCGCCCGACGGCCCTGTTTAAGATCACTCGCTCCCTTTTGGGTAAGGTGGGTCTTGAGACCCACCTACAGGGCCGTGCAGAGGAATTTGCTACGCATCTGCAGGACAAAATTGCTCGGGTCCGTTCCAAGTTGGACTCCAGGCGTGAGACAGAGTCTGGCGAGATACCGGGGGAGCGTATTTACCCAGTTATCTGGGGACGGTTTGATCCTGTTGGACCTGAGGAAGTGGACAGGATCCTTCGAGCAGCAAACGCCACCACTTGTCATCTAGATCCATCCCCCTCCTGGCTGGTGAAAGACAGCAAAACTGTCCAGTATGCTGCTGGGAGAGAGAGCCAGTTTGGCATAGTGGGTAAGGCACCAGGCTAGAAACTGTGAGGTTGTGAGTTCTAGTCCTGCCTTAAGCTCAAAGCCAGCTGGGTGACCTTGGGCCAGTCACTCTCTCAGCCCTAAGAAGGAGGCAATGGCAAGCCACTTCTGAAAAACCTTGCCAAGAAAACTGCAGGGGCTAGTCCAGGCAGTCACCAGGAGTCAACACTGACTCGAAGGCACCCAAAATAAATAAATAATGTTTCTGGGAAGGCCTACAGTGACACACACACACACACCCTTTTTTTTCCATAATCAGAAAGAAAGGTCTGCTGCATCTACTTTTCCATCCTTGGGAGCTTAGTGTGGGTCCATTGTTCATTTCTGTTTTGCAATTAGTAATATGCCATGTGGTACAACAGCTAATCATAACATATAAAAACTGCACATAAATGATTAACATTTCTTCCATTACACAAAAAAATAGCATCTGGAAAGGCTTGGAAAAGAGAGAAGATTTGCTAATGTGTATTTCCTCCCCTATTTATCCAAGGAGAAAATATTCCTCTAGGGAGAATTTTATTTTCCGCAGAGCTGCCAAGCGATTTGGTTTGCAGATCTTCTGCACATTTGGAGTTACTTGGATCAACTACAGCTAGAATGAAAAGGGTTGACTTACCTATTCCCTTTCCGCTGAAGAACTCTAAAGTTTATGCTAGATCATTCCTGTGCACCTAGGAAAATATTAGGAGTTCCAACTTATATTTATTCTCATTAGGACAGGGGTACAATAATGTAGTATTGGTGGGGGGAGATGACTTGGTTCTGGTAGTTCGCAATCCCCACTTGATCAGAAGTCTTTTCATGGCCTGTCCAAGAGCCTGGTTTTCAGTTATGGGATCAAATCTGATGTTTGTTTGTTTGTTTGTTTATCAAATTTCATCACCGCCCATCTCCCCCAAAAGAGGGACTCTGGGTGGTTTACAATAAAGCTAAAAAAGATTAAAATACAATAAAAAGAAGATATATTACATAAAGTATAAATATAAGTATAAAGTATAAAATAGCATCCAAGATGGCAATTAAAAATTCTGATTCAGGTTCATAAATATATGGGAACCACTTTAAGGTGCAAGCCACCCCCAGGATTGACTACCTCCCTTCCCGCCCCAAGCGAGATGGCAGAGCCAGGTCTTTAACTTTTTCCGGAAGGCCAGGAGAGAGCGGGCTAGCCTCACCTCCAGGGGAAGAGCCCATCGACATTCTCTCATGGACAGGGTCTATAACATGCCCTCTCTGCAAGACCGGGTGGGACGGGTCGATGTAATGGGGATGAGACAGTCCCTCAGGTAACCTGGACCCATGTCATGTAGGGCTTTAAAGGTGACAACCAACACCTTGAATTGGACCCAGAAGCAAATTGGCACCCAATGCAGCTCCCGCAGCAAAGGTGTTAGGTGCGCCGTCCTTGGGGCATCCAAGACTGCCCGCGCGGCCACATTCTGAACCAGCTGTAGCTTCCGGATACTCTTCTAGGGTAGCCCCATGTAGAGCGCATTGCAGTAGTCTATACGGGAGATGACTAAGGCATGACTGACTGACAGGAGGGCCTCTCTATCCTGGAAAGGGCATAACTGGCACACAACACGAAGTTGTAATTTGTAATTTAATCCCCTCTTTGTTGCCAAGGGAGAGGAGAAGCAAAGCTACCATTAAAAGGTGGTAAGAAGTGACCATCTCAGCTTAAGGTGTCTGACACATGCTGACTCAAGCTTTTCATTCTCAGTGTTATCTGCAAGAGTAAAGCCACTTTGGATGTGGGACATACCAGCTCACCTACCATTTTGAAGAGGGTTAGCTAAAATGGGCCAGTGGAACTTCCTTCTAGTAAAAGGGCCTTCTGTTTGTACATTCGGCCACGTCTATAACTGTCTAAGATGCTCAGTCTTCTGATTTTATTCTTATATTATATTAAAAGGTTTAATTTTAATGTCAGGCATCTTTTTTAAACTTTGCAGTATGTGCATTTCTACCTTGGAAAAATGTCTTGAATACAAACACCTGGATTCATTACTTTAACATCCAACTCTCTCCCCGTTATCAAAGAATAAATCCCAGTGGTATTGATGTAATTTCTATACATTCCTTTTGTGCTGATTATAGCATCCTCTTCCAATAACCCAAATATTGTTCACAGAAGGTTCTGTTTCTTCCGCCTTGTTGTTAAGAGCTGCTGTGGCAATCCTTTCTTTCCTGTTCTCAGGGTTTCTCTGAACAACAATTTCCTCTCACGACACCTCTTTCATTCAGGGGAAGGACATCTGTCTTCCTTCCAATTACGAGAAGCTTCTTTTCTGGCCTCTCATTCAGCTGGGCTATGTTATCATGCTGTTAGCCTGGTCTGTACCAAAATATGAACACACTCTCTAGCACAACAGATGTTGTGACAAACTAGAAATGAAAACAAGTGTGGCCCAAGGGGATTGGGTGGCACTGAATTCCAGGGAAGCCCTGCAGACTCTGAGGAGAGTGACAGAGAGAGAGAGAGAGAGAGAGAGAGAGAGAGAGAGAGAGAGATGGAAAAATCAGAAATGGAGTGTATTTAGATTAATCCTCTTTTAACCATGTCTCCATATCCTAACAGCGTTCCACGCGTGTCATGCGGCCACATGACCGTGGAAGCGTCTTCGGACAACGCTGGCTCTTCGGCTAACAAACGGAGATGAGCACCAGCCCCTAGAGTCGGACACGACTGCACAAATGTGCGGGGGAAAGCTTTACCTTTTACCATATCCTGAAATGTTTTAATAAGACAGGAAAATAATGGATAGTCCATCTCTCATCCAGGACATTAAACTCTGTTATACTTGTGGCTAAAATTGGGCATGTACTTAAAAAAAAAGTCTGATTTTTTTTTTATCATTTTTAATTAAACAATATTCTACATGTCTTTTTAAAAACAATTCTCTCTTGCCAGATTCTAAAGGCTGAAGAGAGTACCAGCATGTTTAAATGCACGTTCTGTTTTGCACAGCTAGTACACCTACATGAGAATGTAACTGAAATGCTCTTTTCCTTTGAAATAAATTTTGAAAGCAATTTTCTTCAAAAGAAATTTTTCTTTCAAACTGAATAAGAACCAGTAGGAAAAAAAATCAGGATTTTTTTCTCTCCGCATGACACTGCTCTCTACCATAGGCTTCTTCTATAGAGGTATTAAACTTTTTCTCCTTCTGTTTCCTTGCATCTATTTTCATTTCTTAATTGTTAGAATACACAATGAATTGCTGTGTTTGAACAAAAGTTCAGCTTATGATTTCGCATATGGCATGGTTTCTTCAGACGTAGTATATCTAAATATGTTTCTTTTGCTTCTGGTTTAAATTTCAGGCAGACTATTCTCATGTTAAAGATTTGCAAGTACAGCTATATATCTTTAACATTTCAGAAAGCAGAACCCGAATCCATTTCTCCACCAACATTCATACATTCAGAAGGTGAATCAGAAGTTGAAGTATAAATGTTGATACAAGTAATGAATATTACCAAAAAAGCACTACTAGGGATTTGGAGAGAAAGTTTTGAGGGCATTGGCTTCCTTTTGCCTAAAAGAACAGCATGTAATAAATTATTATTTGATAACATGTCATTTAAAAGATCCTAAAATGTTAGTTTTTTCATGACACAACTATAGGATGCATAAATGGCAAATTAACAGGGCTCCAGTAGAGCAGGTGCGAGCTAATAAATATCTTGGGATACAGTTCCAGGCTTCCTTATCTTGGAGCAGACATTTCTCCTATTGGGCCAGTGTTGCCCAACATTGCTCCTCAACTGTCTTGAGTTCTTCCATTCAAGGGGGGCACTTTTAATTCTTGCAGCTTGAAACTTTCTTGCTAAGATTATTTCTCATCTTCTTTATGGTGTCTAGATTTGCATTTTTACTTTTACCCTAGAAGCTTTCCAGTCCAAGTTTAGAAGATGCAAACCAGACCCTGGTACTATCTCATTACTTTCTGGTCAAAATTAAACTTATTCCCTTGGGTCTGGCTTCACTGGTTCTCAGAGACCTTTTTAAATCAACCTGGCTAACAAGGGTTAATGAGAGCCAGCTTGGTGTAGTGGGTAAGGCACCAGGCTAGAAACGGGGAGGTTGTGAGTTCTAGTCCCGCCTTAGGCCCAAAGCCAGCTGGGTGACCTTGGGCCAGTCACTTTCTCTCAGCCCTAGGAAGGAGGCAATGGCAAGCCACTTCTGAAAAACCTTGCCAAGAAAACTGCCGGGGCTAGTCCAGGCAGTCACCAGGAGTCAACACTGACTCGAAGGCACACACACACAAAAGGGGGGGGGGGTAATAAACTCTAGTCCTTGGGTCTCTCTTTGGGGAGACTCTCTGCCCGTTAGAGTCATCTTAGGCAGGGTATCTGGGATATTGATGTCCAATCCAGTCTAACCTAGTATCCAACCCCACAGTTCGTGGATTATTCTCAAATGGGCATGTGCCAGCGTCCTGTCTCTCCTCCATTCTAACTCTGAAATTTGGGGGCCTTCACTTTGGCCAGGTTGGATGCACCACGCTCCTCAGTCTTACGGGGGCATTATAAAAACATTTCTCTTCAGCAGTGTATATGCCCATGTGGGAACGGCTCAGTGGAGTCCCTAACCACATTCTCCTTTGTGCACCTCTTTACAGGGAATCTCAGAAGACATTTATCTATCCCATTTTAAAGAACTACCCTGGTAGAGAACACAGTGCTTATCGGTCACTTCTTCTATCTGACCAGGTCTCTGATGTATCTTTTCAAGTTGCTCAATTTTGTGCCTGTATTTGTTCTATTTGTCCCACTATAACTGAAGATTAGCACCAATCTTGGTGACTACCACTCATATTTGTATTATTGTTATTATATTAATGTTATTGTTATGTAAGTTTATTATATTTTACAGTTACTTTTTAGTCTTGTCAATAATTGTAGGTATGTTTCTATGTATTGTTTTCTGGCCTAAAGGCCGTATTACAGGTTTGTTTTTGTTCAAAAGCAGCTTTCCATATTTGTGTGCCCCTACACTGGGAACTTAATTAAGCCAAAAGAAGATAGAGCCAACAAGTAAAAATTGTGTAATTTCTTTACCTGAAAATAAAACACATTTAAAACAGAAAAGCAGGAGGTGTATTTAAAAGGTAACCATTTTTACATGCTGAACGAAGACAAAATGTGTTATAAACGAAGGCAAAAATAGATTTGCATGATATTTGCCTATGCTCATTTATTGGTATGGAAAAAAATTAGCAACATTTGCTCTAATTTAGAAAGTAAAGTACAGTATTGGGAACAATATTGACTGTGTGCCTTATCCATTCAATCCACTCTGTTTTAGGACTTTGCAGTTCAAAAGCAATAGGTTCAGAAATCATTTGGAAACCACAGATAATGAGATAATATAAAGGCACAGTCTTCAAAGGCTGGTATACTGAAGTACTCTAATGTGGATCATCAAGGCACATATGACAGTGGCCAACTATCTACACATTAGCATCTGAATGCTTCTCTATGAGGTGATGGGATGAGGTCCATGGGGAGAAGTAAATAGAAATAGCTATCTCAAGGAGGACTGCCTAGTAATGTCAATTTGTCCACAGGCTCTTCCAAAACTGAAACTGAATGCTGGAGTTCAGTAACCCTATAGAAGTATCACATTATGGACCATATATTCTGATTTCTCTTCAGGTTGTATCCATAAGGAATTGTTAGTCTTTTTAAACTGCCTCTAAGAACAAAGAACAAAATGTGTTTTAATTGGCTGTTATTTTTAGGTTGCTTGCAACTTAATGTGTTGTTTTAACTGACTTCACAGCACAATCCTCCTGTAAGTGGAACACCAAGATCTGGTGACTCTAGACATCCAGCTGCAGTGTGGCTTATGCAACAGCCTTTATATAACTTTTGCTAACAGCACCACTAGAAGCATCATGTGCATTCTGTTTTTTTTAAATACTGAAATACAATCTACATTTGAGATTATAAAATAATTCAGTATATACAAAGAGAATCCATATGAAATGTTGATTAAGTAGGATGAAAATGTCTAGTTCAAAATATGTATGTGTGCATGTGTGTGTACTGTATATCACTATTGTTTCATTTTTATCTGTTAAATTTCACTAATAAAAAAATCTAGGTTGCAAAAATCAAAGTAACTGCTAGATGGCAGCAAAGAGATTGAGTTTTCTGTGATCATCTGGATTTTTGCAGATATAGTAGCCCTAGACTAAGGCAACAACACCAAACATACTGTACTTACCCTAGAACAATCTTGTGCTTTCCGAATGCTTTTGCTTAAACACTCATCAGCTCCTGATAATAAAGAGCTTATGCCAGCAACAGTGTAGACTGAGAAAGTCTACTTTGAAAAGTAAGACCCATTAGAGGGACTTGCTTCTGAGAAAACATAGTTAATATTGTGCTGCAAGACTGCTTCTATGCTTTGTGGGAGTAAGTACTATTGAATTAATTTACTTCTAAGAAAATACACATAGGATGGTATTACTCAAGTACCAAATAAATCATTAACTTGGATGTCTGCAGACGGTCAGATGGGAACAAGTTATACCATTACATAATTTCTGTCATTTGCATAAGTATCATGATGCCAATGACATTATTCTAGCTTGTACTAGATGCCTGTGCCCATTAGCAAGATTTGTGATACAGTACAGCAGTATATTTTGCCAACTAGACCGAATCTTTACAGGGCACTTTTATTACTGACATTTTTCTCATCATGGTCTTACATCCTTTGCTAAATTATAGCCTTCTCTGACTTCTATTAGATTTTTAAAGCTTTCTTGCAAGAATAGTTGAATTTACTGCTTTATGTTTAATTTATGTGCAGTTGCCAACACTTAAAATGTGTAAGAATAAGCAAGTGTTCACCACACACATTTGCAAAGTCCTGTGGCCCTGGGTGGGTGCTGTTGGATCATAGTATGTACTTTACTCTCCATAGTTGAAAGACGAGTTCCACCACTGAATACTCCACTGCTGTCATGTCAGTGATAGAAGGATTGAAAAGGAGTGTGACAGGGTACCTTGGGGCAGTTTAGGGAACTTTGGATCCAAAGGCCTGCCATTCTCAATAAGAGGAGAATTGTTCCTGCCTTGGAGCAGTGAATTGGAAATGAAAAAAGTGATGGAAACAAAATATGGGCTTTCGTGGGATACAATTTCACCTGGAAATGCCATTGTTGTCCAATAATAATCTAACACTATTCCCCCCCCTCCCCTTTGTAAGGCCTCCAGTAAAAGGATCTTTCCAGTGTAGTAGAGTAGATAAGAGTGTAGATAGTAGATAGGACTGGGGAGGCCCAAGTTCAAATCCCCAGGCATCTGTTAAGACTACTAGATGACTGTGGGCTAATTATTCTCTCTTAGCCTAACATACTTCACAGGATTGTTGTGAGGATGTTAGAAAAGGAGAAACCCAATTTGTAGCTCTGCTGCTTAAGATAATTCATGTGAATATGCCAGGCATAAAACCTGGAGGCAAATTTTATGTGTAGCTGGGAATGAAGTTCAGGCCATAATGGTTAGAGTGGTGAATCAGCCTCTAGGGAAGATCCTTGGTCTTGTGTTTCTTCCAGTTCCCTCTCTCAGTAGAAGCAGAGAATGGGGGCCTCTGAAATATTAATAATTCCTAATGGCTCCTTGTCACATGAGACCTGGTTTAGGAGGATGCCCCCTCCTTCCCCCAAAAGGGGGAGTTATAATTGAATCAATGAACTGCACAGCCCAGCTATCCAGCATATGCTGACTTTCCTATCAACCACAGTCATTACTGCAGGACCCTTTGTCACTCATCATTGCTTGATTACACCACTTGGCCTGCAAGGGGATTTGATGGGAAATGTCCAGTGAGGGCATCCAAGCGGTTTCCAAAGTCAGTTTTGCAAAGCTTCAGATAAAGAGAGTGGGGAGCTCCCCTTACAAGGCAGGAAAGATTAGGAAGAGAGACAGTACTGCAAATCTGGAAAAGAGGTAAGGTGATAGTTTTCTCTGAGGCTTAGAGAACAGATGGCCCCCCCAGGAGGTTCTGCATGTGAGTAACATAATAGCTGTTCTATAATAAGAAGATGGCTGTGGCTTGTACAGAAGGTAGGTTGATTGACTTGAACTTAGGATTTAGCTGTAAACTGGCCAGAAAGAGAATTTTGAAATGGAACCTGAATTTAGGGAGTGTGCTCAGCAGCTATATATACATTCTGGCAGGCAGGCAGGCAGGCTGGATTCTTGCTTCTACTTCAGCTGTTTCTGAATCCAGTTTTGAAACTTCTTACAGAAGACATGGTTGGAAATAGCTGCAGGGTCACACAGCCACAGGTTCCTGAAGGACAATGCCAGTGAGATTCTGCTCCCAAGGACATGGAAATTGCAGACTGTAGAACATGCTTAGTAACATGAAGGCAGATAATGCCTGGGGGTGTAACTGTAAGCCATGCATACAGGTGTTAAATGTATAGCTGCATTACAACAGCACTCCACAGAAAGAGATTGAAGTGAGCTTGACCAAAATACAGATTAACGTTGTCAATGGGTTTTTTTTCAGTGTCCTTATAAAGCTGAAAATGTTAGAACATCAAACAATTCCACCTTTCCCTTCAGTTCTAGAAATGAGAGAGCAAAGAGTGAGCAGTGGCAGCTGCTAGCAAGTATGACCAATTTGTTTTGTGAAGCTGCATTGGGAAGGAGATCTGGTTCCTACAGAAGAGAAAGAACGAAGTGGAGCATTTAAAAGTTGGGAAGAGCTGGCATGTTTAACATGCTATTTAGGTTAAAAAAAGACATGTAAAGCTAGCACATTGGAGAGAAGGATTCCTGCTAGCCTTCCCCCATATACTTGCTTTCTATGTGCAAATTTCTTGGAATCATCACTTGTTTTTTGTGAGGGATTATGGAGGTGATTCTTGAACTCTGAAGTGGTAGAGTCCATAGATTTGCTATTATATTTATGGTTTATGAGAATTAAGAAAAGTTTATCAATCTCTTGTTGGTAAGAAATAATAAAACTTCACATGATAATAGGAATAATTTCTTAAAAGGTTTATTGATGTTTGATTAAATACATATCATGTTCTGGGAAAATAAAGGAATAGAACATGGTATGTGCTCATTATTTAAAATCATACTTTGTTTCTTTGTATAATAAAAAGGATGGTAAAAGACAAAGACGACTAAAATTGATGCAATCCGTTAATGAAATCAAATCAAATTCTCCCAAAATATGTGACTTATTATCTGTTATGAGCAGCTAAAAAGAATAATAAACAGAAGCATATAATGTGAGAACTTTACAGCTATACATTCTTTTAAAAATCAGGAAGAAAGTTGAATGTAATGGAAAATATTGGATTTCACTTATATTCACATATTTCATGTATATTTCACACGTATTTCAGTTACATGTGTTTGTGAACTCTGCCTTTTATTCTATGTCTTTTTCTTTTACAACAGTTATCCATGAAGGAGGTTGGGGACGGGCTGCATGAACAGATGAACTGCATGATGGGTGCTCTGCAAGAACTGAAACTGCTCCAGGTCCAGACAGCTTTGGAACAGCTGGAGATTTCAAATAACCCAAACCAAGTTTCAGGAATTGGCCAGCATCAGTATTGTCAAACCAGTAAGGAGATGCCAAGGGCAAAGCATGATGCCAGCAAAGAGAATGAGACCCTGCTGGGAAAACGTTATTTGGACAATTGCAGATCTTCAGCCTTTTTATGCTCAACTCCTGTGTCACACTCTACCAGCCCATGCTGCCATATTTCTTTGCCAGACAGTAGCCAAGGGCACATAGCTTCATCCCTTAGCAGCATAGGTAGTGAGGATGACAGTGGACCTTCTTCAACTGTGAGCACAACAAAGTACCATTCACCAAGTATGTTGAACTCATCTAGTGACAACACAACTAGCAGCTGGCTTTCTCAGGATACCAGCAGCTTGTCTGAGAATAAGTCAATTTGTAAGGATTGTTGGTTTCCTGATGAGAACAAAGACTGGACTTCCTCATTAATGTCTCAAAGTAGGAACAGACAGCCTTTGGTTCTGGGCGATAACATCTTTGCTGATCTAGTTGGGAACTGGCTGGATTTGCCAGAGATAGACAGAAAGGGAGAAAAGAACGAGGCATCTCTACCAAGCAGCAAGTCCCAAGAATTCTATAGGAAATTTTCCCTCACAGCCAATCTCTTCAAGAAATTTTTAAGGAGTGTCCGGCCAGATCGAGACAGATTGCTAAAGGAGAAGCCCTGCTGGCTGCCCAAAGACAAAGAGACTGAGATCTTAAAGAAGCCCAAAACAGTCAACAAACAGAAGGGGCTGTTTTACTTCCCAGTTCACGGGAGCACAGCAGACTCTCAAGACAAAGCCAACAGGTGCCAGAAGAAGGAAGGAAAGAAAGCCAAGCCCAAACTCTGTGCCAAGAAGATCCACACCACAATAGAACAGACTCAGTCAGGGTTTGATTTTAACACAGCAGTCTGGGTCTGAACTCCAAGACCCATCATCATCTCAGTTGCCAAAACTAGAGAGAAAGAAGTAAGAACGGTGAAAGAAATACCGTTCAGACCCAGACCAGGATGAGGAAACAGTGAAGAAGATGGCCTCCATAGAACAAGTTGACACATATAAGTAGATACATATTACCACCACAAGCACAATTTTTATGACAAAATGTATTTGATTAATGGAACTAGAAATCTCCTAAGGTACTGCTTGCCAATGATGGATCATTTGGATAAGCTTCAAGTTTGCCAAATGTATTCACTTTATCTCCAGGTCAGGTAGCAACAGAACATTAGATCACAAGTATGAGCATGTGTTCCATGCACTTACATGTCTGTCTGTCTGTCTGTGTGATTGGATTTATTTTTTTTAACTCTGCTTTTTCTCGTGTGCACTAATTCCTGGATTATGCACCAGGCAAATGAATAAGCACTTGACAATGAAGTTAAAAATGAGGCATGAGTTTGTAAGAAGAGACAGACTGTGGGTCTTGAATGTAGATGAATGGAGTTAGTACAGCCCGTTATCCCTTTGGTTTTAACTGTTCTTTTTAAAAATAATTACTTCTGTCTCACCCACCATGATCTGTCCTGTACTAGAACATGTCTAAGGAGTGCTATGTACTAGTAGTCTTAGCATCACTCCAACCTCCTGATGAGCAAGAATTACTCATTTTTCATTTTGCCCTCAAAGCCTTAAACTCTAGATGCCACACTGAAGTCCCAAGTTCTAATAGTCCTTTCCCTGATTCTGTATTTTCATTTTGCATTTCCTACTGTGTTTGAACATAGTTTTGCAAGAATGTAGTTTTCTCCAGGGATCAACTCCCCAAGAGTTTATTAATAAAAGTGACATTCCTCTCTCCAAATGAGACTGTTTGTACATTCTTTAGCATACTGTTACTGTATATCCTCTACATAGGGAAATGGAGAAACCTTTAACCACAGTCATAATGGCAGTTATATAGTGAGACTTTCTTTTATTAGTATTGTGTCCAAAAACTGCAATACACATCAAGAACCATTTGTATTTATTATGATTTTCTTGGGGATACTTATAATCTTGTAGACACTACAGACAAATCAGAACCCTTATATTCTGGGGGTGGGGGGAGTAACACAATAAGAACTCTGCTGCATGACCACAGCTAGCTTTTATCCCAGGTTTGAGTCCTATTTAATCATGGAGCTTACTGGTGACTTCGTTCTAATTACTGTATTTCAAGCTAGACTACTTTGCGAGGTTCTGTTGTGGGATAAAGTGAAGGTGTTCTCTTTCGCTCCCTGTGTACCACTCGGAGCTCTGAAAGGAAAGCTGAGATATAAATGCAAGAGGTGGATGTGATCAAGAGATCTGTGCGGGTGAGCTTTCTCCAGGCATATAGATCTGTGCCCATGGAGTCTCTGTTTATTTCAATTGATAGAATCACTCTGTACTATCAAAGTGATAAATACCCAATCTTTAGTTATTTTGGATTTAATGTAACCTTTTGCTAATGGGGGCCATACTTAACATTTTGATGAAAGGAATATAGGTCTGTGATCCTTTCCCACCCTGAATTTGAAAACCTGTGTGTGTAAAAATCTAACACCCCCGCCCCCAAAATTGAAACGGAGTTCAGTTTAATTTATGCAATCTCAGATCTGTCTTAAAAATTGATTTCCTTTAATAATTCAGGATGTGACAAGGTACTGTATAATTTTCATGGAAGGAGAAGAAAAGTAAAAGCATAAATGCCAGGGCTGTCTAATTACACAAAGTATGTTTCTGTTTCAGCTACCTAAAACAAACAGCCAAGTTTGAAAGACCATCAGGAGACTATTATCTGGAGATGGTTGGGTGTGTTTTTTTTATCCCTGCAAATGATTTAAACATAGGCATAACACAAGCACTACTTTTGCCCTTAGAAGGAATCAAAAGCTGCTGAAAGATCTTCCATGGGCATAGAAGCAGGCATACACTTCCTTTATTCCACAAACTTGGAAGGATTTTTCTTACTCTCTGTGAATAGCTACCCAATAAGTTGAAGATCGCATTATATCTCCAAAATGATTTAACACTGTTAAATAATTGAAGACTTACAAGGATTTCAAAGGACTCTGGCATCTGACTTTCAAGATTATTACCACCTCTTCCCCATCACTGTTGGTGAGATCCTTGCTTATAAAAGCAGCAGGAAAACTTTTGGCTGATGTCCAACTTTTATATTTATCCAAGCTAGTGAAGAAGTTAGTCAGAGGTTCAGGGCATGTTGGGATAGGGAGGGGGGGATTTCAGAAGCAGCATCATGCCATTAGTTCTGCCCTTTCTGTACGTGTCTTGTGATGTCATATACACATACAAAAGGGTCAGAGCTTGACCCAGCATGATGCTGCTTTTGTCATTTTGATTTATTTAATTTATTTATTTAATTTATTTATTTATTTTCTATCCCGCCTTTATTATTTTTATAAATAACTCAAGGTGGCGAACATACCTCATACTCCTTCCTCCTCCTCTTTTCCCCACAACAGCAACCCTGTGAGGTGAGTTGGGCTGAGAGAGAGGGACTGGCCCAAGTCACCCAGCCGGCTTTCATCCCTAAGGCGGGACTAGAACTCACAGACTCCTGGTTTGCCATTGGCTCCTTCCTAGGGCTGAGACACAGGGACTGGCCCAAGGTCACCCAGCCGGCTTTCATCCCTAAGGCAGGACTAGAACTCACAGACTCCTGGTTTCTAGCCCGTTGCCTTAACCACTAGACCAAACTAAATTAAACTCAAACCAAACTAAACTAAAACCAAACTGATCCTGTGAGAGAGAGAAAGAGTTGGATCCTGTGGACAACTGCCTCAATTTCAGGAAATCTTAAAGGTAACAGCTTGTCTGAATCCTTTCTACTCTGAGGTTAGACTCAGCTTTGGTACAGAGATGGCTTTGGTTACCTGCTGGACAGAGATGAGGGTAGCATGATCTTACACTACTTGATCTAACAGCAGCTTTCAAAACTAATAACTACTATATTCTATTGTAATGCTTAAGGAGCTGGGGGTGGAAATACTGCTTTGTAGTAATTTTGCTTCTCTCTGGGCACTCTCAGTATATAGCATTGAGTTGGCTCCCCTCTCCCCGCCCCCCAGAACACTTGAGGAATTGTCCAGAAATATCTTCTGTTATGGTAGTTAACATTTATATGAAGCCACTGGAAAGAATTTTGTTGTTTCTTTACTGCAGTAGTTGATTTAGCAATTCCTGTGGACAGGAGAAACAAATTACTTGTTCAAAATCAACAAAATTCATTCTGATAATGATAAGTGGGTTTAGGTTAAGATGATGGCTGCTAGCTCAGATTCCATGAACAAATCCAATAGAAGTTACACATGCTTTCCTGCATTTTATTTTAAACCATATCAGTGTGAACAGGTTGCTTCTCTGAGCAGAGAAAAAGAGGATAAAGAAAGCATGTTTCACTCTTTTACTGCTGCTCTCACTTTCCTATTCACCTCCCTATGTTTTCATCTATTGGGGAGAAAATGTGGGTGTCCCTGTATTTTCTCCCCAAATGGCTTGGGAAGTATGACGCTGGAAAATCCTCCTGCATTTTTTTCTGTCTGTAAAGCAACATATGATTAAAAATAACCAAAGCTCCTCATGAACTGTTTCTCAGTTAAAAATGGAAAAATCAGATCCAGATCAAGGGAACTTTAAGACCTACAGCCCTCCAGTCTTGCTAGGGTTGAGCCACAGCCTATTCTTTGCCATTCAGAGCCTCACAGCTTCCAGGCACTGAGAAAGAAGCTTGACAGCACCACTTGGATGGCCCAGGACAGAGATGCATAACTGAGTATCATTAACATACTGATGATGCTTAACTCCTTGCCAATGAATGATCTTGCCCGATGCATGTTCACATACATGTTAAATAGGAGTGGGGGGAGCGTTGAGCCCAGAGGCACCCTGCAAGACCAAGGTCTAGGACTCAACCTCTCCCTCTCTACCAATTACAACTGGAACCACCCCCAGAGGAAGGAGGAGAACCACCACAACCCCATATTCCCCACTCCAAAGCCCCTGAGGCAATCCAGAGGGATAGTATGATCAATAGCATTGAAAGCCGCCAAGAGATCAAGGAGGGCTTGGACAGATATATCACCCCCATCCCACCACAGGCCATCCACAGATGCAATCAATGACGTTTTAGTAGTATAATCCAGCCTGAAAACTGTCTTGAGGGTTTAGATGATTTGTTTCATCCAGGGCCCTTTGGAGCAAGCCTATCACCTTCTCAACAACCTTCTCTAAAAAAAAAGAAGGTTGGAGACTGTATGAAAATTATCTGGTACCACTGATCCAGCAATGGCTTTTGAGGAGAGGGTGAACTAGTGCTTCCTTCAAAGCAGGGGGAACCATCCCTTCCTGCAAAGAGGTGTTCACCATTGCTTAGATCCAACTCCCGGGAGGCCTTAACCAGCCAGGAGCGATATGGATCTAAAACACAGATGGCGAGACTCAAAGCCCAAGGACCCTGTCCACTTCCTTGGGACTAACAGGCTCAAACTCTTCCCAGATAAGAGGACAAGACCATACCTCGGTCAATTCCATAGAACTTGCCCAGCCAGAATCTAATTCTGAGTGAATCCAAGCAACTTTATCCAACAGATGCCTAGAAGAATCCTCAAAACAACCTTGTAGAAGTTCCCCAGGCCCTTGCTTACCAATGAGGGAAGAGTCATCTGAAATAGGATCACCAGCCAGCTTTCTATGAACACAATAAGAGCAGAGAAATAAGTGCATTTCAACACTCTTGTTGCCACAAGGTAATCCCTAATAAAGGCTCTTATCTGTGCTCAATTGGACATGCTTTGTCTTCCTCCAGTAATGCTCTAGGCATCTCTTGTGCCGTTTCATCCAGACTTCCACTGAGAATCAGGGGGATCTCTGGGATCCATATGCACAATTTGATGAAAGGGAAGGTGCTTTTAAAATTTCTCGAGACAAATGTTCATGGGTAGAGTATGCAATTGATTGATTGATTGATTGATTGACGTGTCACCAAGTCGTTGTCAACTCTTAATGACCATATAGATTTTTTCCATGATGATCTATCCCTAACTTGGTCCTTCAGCTCTTCCAACAGTGCCCCCATCGCCACTGTAACAGTCTATCCACCTTGCTGCTGGTTGTCCTCTTCTCTTTCCTGAATGTGCTATTGCACATGTTTATTTACAAGATGGCCAAACTCCATGTGTAAATGCCCTGTCTTTCAGGAATTTCTTTGCTGCAAATTGCAGTTTCATGGCTTCCCATGCTTCAGTTTTAACCATCATCCCTTTGTCGTAGTCAGATGATTTCCTGGGCAGGGGCAATTGATGACCACCATAATCTCCACAGGGCTGGACCCAGGCACTTCATGGATCTGGATGGTTTCTGGCAGGCACTTGGTGATTTTGTCAACAATCTGATGGGCAAGCCCATTGGTTTGCCACTGGCAATGGAGGCATCCTGGATGCTTGACAAATTAATGCAGACATTTACAGCGGCTATTACATGGGTCTCTGTCCCTTGCTAATCAAAATCACTTTTCAAAGGAAAGTCAGAAGAGAAAATATGCAGTGTGATAGTCATTTTTTTAACCCAAGAAACAGAAAAAAGTAGATATCCTGTGTGGTGAGTGAATCCATATTAAAGAGGATTATATAAAGAGGAATCAATTTTAAGGAATTGGAGTGATGTGCATATGCAGCAAAGGGGTATGCCTCAGCCCCAGTGGCCGTCCGAGTAAAAATGGAAAAGATTTCAAGGACAGACAGCAACTAACTGTCCTACTATGTAAGTAAGTCATAAAAGGAGAAGGAAACATGGTTGGAGGGTATATCTCTCCACATAGGACTCATACACTTTGAAAGATATAATAAAAGGTAATGTTGTGGCAGACATTTACAAATGCAGATAAGAGAATGAAAGCTATTGAGCCTTACGTGCAGCATGCAAAATGCATCTGAGGATCATGCAACACAAAGCATGCAACACACAACTGCTTCCTGAAATTTTTCCATTGCTATAAACTCCTCCCCCCAGCCTGCCTGTTCACACAAGCAACAAGGGCCCTGTTCAAGCTCACTACTCGAGGATTTATAAATAAGGTAATACGAGCTGATTTTGCCATGACACCTGGTTCTTAGCAAATGGTTTAACGCCCCCTCCCCCGAACAACAGCTGTCAGCAGCCCTGTTTTCCTGCTGTCTGACAAGGAAACCAACTGGAACATGTCCTGAGAAAGAGACCTTTGGCCCTACTGCCTTTTCCTGACAGCTGCACTGAAGGCATCAGAACACTGTCCCCTTTATATGAGATGGAAGAGTAAAGAGATAAGTGAAAGGGAGATATTAAAAAGAAAAGATTTCAGATAGAAATTCTTCCCATTACCATGTTTCAGTGTGGGGACCCTTAAGAGAGCCATAATGATGACATTTTCCTTTGTTATGGGAAAATACTAAAAACTAGCAAGAAACTAGCAAGAAAAAAAATAAATTCCACATGGCTCTTGCATACCTTCTTGAATAACCGCCCAGAGTTCCCTTGCGGGGAGATGGAGCGGTAAATACAAGTCGAATTATAAATAAATAAATAAATAAATAAATAAATATTGCATAGAATTTCTCTTAGTACAGTCTGAATTATTTCTGCATTTCTTGTTTGAATATCTTGTCTGTACTATTTAAGCATCTTCCCCAAACTTTCTATTTGGTCATCATAAACAAAAAGCATATAAGATCCATAAGATCCCTGTTGGCCCATCTAGCATTATTTATGAACAGAGCTCATCCTCACATTCTCCTAATTGTAGCTCAAACTTGTCCAGTAACTCTTTTGTCTCATTCCCCACTCCAGGGAATGGGTCCTTAGCTGTCGAACTTTTAAGTAGTGTTTTCCCTCTTCTCCCAACACATTTTTTTGCCATGGGAATGTTCTAGCACAATTGATCAGTGATGTGGTTGTTGATGCAGCTGATCTAGGATCTGCCCAGCAACTATTGCCAAGTTTAGGCTGCATCAGGCTCACACCTCCCTTCCGGTCACTGGGCACTGCTCCTTATGGGCATTTTTGCTTGGGTTCCAGGAGAGACAGAACTCTTGGCTTCTGCAGAGGGATCTGTCCATGCAATGCCTGACAAGCAGTTTTTCAAGTGCTTGTCAGACCTTATGCTTCTTATTCTCAAGAAGTTTTTAAACACAGGTTTAGCAATCTTTTGAAATAGTGCTAGACCCTGGGAAAGACTGAAGGCAAAAGGAGAAGGGGATGGCAGAGGATGAGATGGTTAGATAGCATCACCGATGCAACAAACATGAATTTGAGTAAACTCTGGGAGACAGTGGAGGACAGGAAGGCCTGGCGTGCTATGGTCCATGGGGTCACGAAGAGTCAGACACGACTTAACGACTGAACAACAACAACAACATGTCTAAAAAACAGACCTTGTGCTCTCTTGAGAGACCGCTAGCCCTGTGCTGCACACAGGCCCAATGTGAATCAGGAAAGAGAACCAGCTGTGTGTTCCTGGTTCTGTCACCACTGAGTCCATTACAGTTTTTCCACCGCTTCTGTTGAGGAGAGGTTTTTACATGGCTACATGATTTACTGGTTTTATTACTTTGGTGGAAAGGGCTGCTAATTTCCTTAGTTCTATGCTCTTTTACCAATTCCACAGGCTACTTCTAGGTGTTGCTGGCCACTGCCAGCACCGCCATTCCCTTGCAACACTAGTTGAGAATAGAGTGTGTTGCTTATTCATCCCCCCTACTTCATCCTGTACCCCTCCACCATGCCTACGATCTCTCAGTCAAGTTATTTTTGGATACAGATTTAGTCCTCTTAGACATGTTTTTAAAAGCACGTTTAGGAAGAGCCCAAATGACAGGTCACAAGTGCAGAACACTTCCATGCCTGCAACTTAGTTTGGCAATTTGCCTGGTGGCTAAACAAGCACTCTAAGCACTCAGCTATACGCAAAGGTCCCCACCCCACCTTTCCTGCCAGCAGGTAACTTTGATTGAGACGAGAAATGAAGCCAGGGGATACCACAAATGCTTTTCCAAATGTGTCCCTCATTAATATAGTAAGGACCCCACCACATGTTTCTGAGGTTAAAAATAGGTCTGGGGCCCAGGAAGGCTTCAGGCATATCGGATTTAGAAAACAATAGGTCACTTATTTTAATATCCACTTTATATTTCTAATATCCAGATTAAATATTATAATACTTAATCTCCAGCAAAGGAGATTGTTACCTTGTTGTGGTGCGGGAGCTTGAGCACCTCAATGATGCCATGAGCTAAACCCAAGACGGGAAGGTCGTGGCAGAGAGGTCAGACTAAATATGATCCCTGGGGAAGGTAATGGCAACCCACCCCAGTATTCTTGCTGTGAAAACTAAATGGATCAGTACAACCAGAGATATGTCGGTATACCATCGGAAGATGGGACTCCCAGGTCGGAAGATGGTCAAAATGCTACTGGGGAGGAACAGAGGATACGTTCAACTAGCCCCAGATGTGATGACGCAGCTAGCTCAAAGCCGAAAGGACGGCTAGCGGCCGACGGTGCTGGTGGTGAACGACGAATCCGATGTTCTAAAGATCAACACACCATAGGAACCTGGAATGTAAGATCTATGAGCCAGGGCAAATTGGATGTGGTTATTGGTGAGATGTCAAGATTAAATATAGACATTTTAGGTGTCAGTGAACTGAAATGGACTGGAATGGGCCACTTCACATCAGATGACCACCAGATCTACTACTGTGGACAAGAGGACCACAGAAGAAATGGAGTAGCCTTCATAATTAATAATAAAGTGGCTAAAGCAGTGCTTGGATACAATCCAAAAAACGATAGAATGATCTCAATTCGAATTCAGGGGAAGCCATTTAACATCAAAGTGATCCAAATATACGCCCCAACCACAGATGCTGAAGAAGCAGAAGTAGATCAGTTCTATGTGGATTTGCAGCACCTACTGGATAATACACCAAAAAGAGATGTTATTTTCAATACAGGGGACTGGAATGCTAAGGTGGGTAGTCAGACGACACCTGGAATTACAGGCAAGCATGGTCTGGGAGAACAAAATGAAGCAGGACATAGGCTGATAGAATTTTGCCAAGACAACTCACTGTGCATAACAAACACTCTCTTCCAACAACCTAAAAGACGACTTTATACATGGACTTCACCAGGTGGTCGACACCGAAATCAGATTGACTACATCCTTTGCAGCCAAAGGTGGCGGACATCTATACAGTCGGTAAAAACAAGACCTGGAGCTGTCTGTAGTTCAGATCACGAACTTCTTATTGCAAAATTTAGAATCAGACTAAAGAGAATAGGGAAGACCCACAGATCAGTTAGATATGAGCTCACTAATATTCCTAAGGAATATGCAGTGGAGGTGAAGAATAGATTTAAGGGACTAGATTTAGTAGATAGGGTCCCGGAAGAACTATGGACAGAAGTTCGCAACATTGTTCAGGAGGCGGCAACAAAAAACGTCCCGAAGAAAAAGAAAACCAAGAAGGCAAGATGGCTGTCTGCTGAGACACTGGAAGTAGCCCAAGAAAGAAGGAAAGCAAAAGGCAACAGTGATAGGGGGAGATATGCCCAATTAAATGCAAAATTCCAGAGGTTAGCCAGAAGAGAAGGAATTATTTTTAAACAAGCAATGTGCGGAAGTGGAAGAAGACAATAGAATAGGAAGGACAAGAGACCTCTTCCAGAAAATTAGAAACATCGGAGGTAAATTCCAGGCAAAAATGGGTATGATCAAAAACAAAGATGGTAAGGACCTAACAGAAGCAGAAGAGATCAAGAAAAGGTGGCAAGAATACACGGAAGATCTGTATAGGAAGGATAATAATATCAGGCATACTGTAGCTTTGACGGTGTGGTCAGTGAGTTAGAGCCAGACATCCTGAAGAATGAGGTTGAATGGGCCTTAAGAAGCATTGCTAATAACAAGGCAGCAGGAGACGACGGTATCCCAGCTGAACTGTTTAAAATCTTGCAAGATGATGCTGTCAAGGTGATGCATGCCATATGCCAGCAAATTTGGAAAACACAAGAATGGCCATCAGATTGGAAAAAATCAACTTATATCCCCATACCAAAAAAGGGAAGCACTAAAGAATGTTCAAACTATCGAAGAGTGGCACTTATTTCACATGCCAGTAAGGTAATGCTCAAGATCTTGCAAGGTAGACTCCAGCAATTCATGGAGTGAGAATTGCCAGATGTACAAGCTGGGTTTAGAAAAGGCAGTGGAACTAGAGACCAAATTGCCAATATCCGCTGGATAATGGAGAAAGCCAGGGAGTTTCAGAAAAACATCTATTTTTGTTTCATTGACTATTCTAAAGCCTTTGACTGTGTGGATCATAACAAATTGTGGCAAGTTCTTGGTGGTATGGGGATACCAAGTCATCTTGTCTGCCTCCTGAGGCATCTGTATAACGACCAAGTAGCAACGGTAAGAACAGAGCACGGAACAACGGACTGGTTTAAGATTGGGAAAGGAGTACAGCAGGGCTGTATACTCTCACCCTACCTATTCAACCTGTACGCAGAACACATCATGCGACATGCTGGGCTTGAGGAATCCAAGGCTGGAGTTAAAATCGCTGGAAGAAACATTAACCATCTCAGATATGCAGATGATACCACTTTGATGGCTGAAAGCGAGGAGGAGTTGAGGAGCCTTATGAGAAAGGTGAAAGAAGAAAGTGCAAAAGCTGGGTTGCAGTTAAACCTCAGAAAAACCAAGATTATGGCAACAAGCTTGATTGATGACTGGCAAATAGAGGGAGAAAAAGTGGAGGCAGTGACAGACTTTGTATTTCTAGGCGCAAAGATTACTGCAGATGCTGACTGCAGCCAGGAAATCAGAAGACGTCTACTTCTTGGGAGGAGAGCAATGGCAAATCTTGATAAAATAGTTAAGAGCAGAGACATCACACTGACAACAAAGGTCCGCATAGTTAAAGCAATGGTATTCCCTGTAGTAATCTATGGCTGTGAGAGCTGGACCATAAGGAAGGCTGAGCGAAGGAAGATAGATGCTTTTGAACTGTGGTGTTGGAGGAAAATTCTGAGAGTGCCTTGGACTGCAAGAAGATCAAACCAGTCCATACTCCAGGAAATAAAGCCCGACTGCTCACTTGAGGGAATGATATTAAAGGCAAAACTGAAGTACTTTGGCCACATAATGAGAAGAGAGGATACCCTGGAGAAGAACCTGATGCTAGGGAAAGTGGAAGGCAAAAGGAAGAGGGGCCGACCAAGGGCAAGATGGATGGATGATATTCTGGAGGTGACGGACTCAACCATGGGGAGCTGGGGATGGTGACGGCCGACAGGAAGCTCTGGCATGGGCTGGTCCATGAAGTCACAAAGAGTCGGAAGTGACTGAACGAATAAACAACAACAATAATATTTAATATCAGCATTTTAATGGGCCTAAGAGCAACGTATGTGGACCTTAAAACAAGGTGTAGCTTCAAAGTCTGCTGCAGATAACTATGAACCAAAACTAGCCATCTGTTTGCTCCATCACATGACCAAGGAAAGTATGAAAATAAATGGTTATTTTTATGTTTTAATCTTTAATATTCGTAATTTTGATGATTTGTAAACCGCCCAGAGTCCCTTGAGGGAGTTGGGCGGTGAGAAATCAAATAAATAAATAAATAAATAAATAAATAAATAAATAAATAAATAAATAAATATCTTAAACCCCACCGCACCCCACTCAATCGATCTCCCACCGAAAATTGACCTGGCTGGAATCAGATAAAGTTCACAGATGGACTGCCATAATATATTTTAAATTGCCACATGTTCAAAACCGATTTGGGGATTATGCAAATTGGCTCCCAAATGATCAGAAATCATATCTTTAGGAGTAATGCAGTAATTTAAGCCAGCAAAAGAGCCAAGAATTGTTACAATAAATGAAACTTGTCCTGATGGAGGTATGATTTGTGAATCACAGTTACAGTTTTGGCAGAATCTGCATTAGACTTTTGGTTGTATTCTCACAAGAGGAAAGTCAGCATTGACAACATTGTGCAGACAGAGAGACAAATTATGAGGAACACAATGCAAGCTGCAGCCATGCTTGCAAATTCCATCTAATCTAGACTCCCAGACCATCTTGTTCAAGTTAGAATTTCAAAGGCACTATTAATTGCTGTCTTACTGCCTTAGTGACTTTTTCTGAAATTCAAATAAAAGCCTTCTTTTCTTGCTTGCCTGCTGATATAAAATGATTTACCATTTTTAGGAATGAGAGGTGTCTAATTAGCCTGAAAGAGGTATTTAATGAGGCACCATTAGATTCCTGCATCTTGGATGGGATTTGCAATACAATAGTACCATTACTTCTCATCCCACCCCATTAATTACCAGGCATTCACCCTTTCTCATCCACTTATTTCACACAGTCTTTGGGTGGAATAATAAAGAATGCAGGCCTCTAGACTTACGCCATTTTTTCTGTCACAGGCATGCATTCTTGAGCATTCTTTTAATTAAAACATTATTGCCTAGGTTTCCATGATACCAAAAGCCATAAACTTAAGTTTACTTACATAATACCTGGGTATGACCTTAAACCAAAATCAAACCAGTAACATTTTGATAACTAGAGTCCCCCTAGGGGGAGATGGAGCGGTGATATAAATCGAATTATAAATAAATAAATGAATAAATAAATAAAATTTTGGCTTAGTGTAAAGTGTGAATCCAAACAATGGCAGTAATGCATTCAGTTCTGCCCTATCTGTTCACATAGGCATCCGACAGAAATCACAATGACATCACATGTGTTAATCACACAAAAGATGCAAATCATATAATTCACATCATTTGTGCATCATTTGTTCAATGGTACAATGATGCACATAACATTCCTTGGACACCAAAAGACAGCCATAATCAAAGGAGCACATCAACCCATCCCTTGCCCTATATATATATATATATATATATATATATATATATATATATATATAAATTATTTTACTCCTGAGGGAGTAGGGTGGGGGAATCATCAGAAATCATAGGATTTGAATTTTGGATTTATGAACATTTAATAAAATATCTCTTCTCATTAATAATTTGCCTCCTTTAAAATTGCCGTTTCTTGTCACTTGCAGCTCTGGATTTTAATCTATCAACTGACCTTTATAGTTTTATTCTGAAAAATTGACCAATTGTCAGTATAAGTGGCAATAATAGCAGTCTGTTTTTCTGCACATATCTGTTCCAGGTATGGAAGTTCCTAGATAACAATGCCCACAACGTTAGTACCGTATGGATAAGCATCCAGCTTGGCAAAGGCTAATCCATTTATTGGGAAGGATTCAATATTATGTTGCCTGGGGAGCATGGGGAGAGGATGGGCATTTTGAGGAGAATGAGAATAATATTTTTGTAGTAGGGAACATTTTTGTCCCTTTGGCAGGAAAACAGATACGTGACTTGCAGATTCCATCCACAACTGGTTTGAAGAGTTTAGGCTGAGCTGTATTTGTATCATTTATCATGTTCTAGTATTTCAAATACTCTACAATTCTTGGTTTAATTATCCTCACAGATGTCTGAATAGCAATGTCAGGGCATCACACCTAGAAGGTGTAAAACTAAGCGTTCATTTCTCATTAGAAGCATAAAAATGTATGTTAGCAGAGGTCACTCAGGGTGAGCAGACCTAATTAGGAGCCTTGCTCCCATGTTCCTTAGCAACCAAGTAGAGCAAACATTTGTTTAAGTTTCTTGCTTCTACAGTAAGCCTGTTCTGCTGTGTCTTCCCAAGGAAAACTGTTGGTTTTTTTTTAAAAAAAATCTCTGTTGTGCCCGTTTAACTTTTAAAACAGAATAAATTTTGAAAAGTTCTTCACTCTTGGATTCATTCTGTTCATTCTGATTAATCCAGTCAGCATTAGGATTCATGTGCAAAATGGGAATAGTGTTCAAACATGACAACTACTCCTGATTCATTTAATACCATGGTTTCCATCTTGCCAGTTTCATAAGCAGTTCTGAGGGGCAGAACTGAAACTGGTTCCATCAGAATTGCAGAAAAGGGATAGATGTACCTGAGGATGGCTCAGATGGAGCTGCAACTACAGTTACAATTCCATTCAGATGGTCCTGTACTCTACCACTTGTGCTGGCTTATATAAAATATCATGGAATACAAATCTTGCAGTGCTGAAATAAAAATCAATACAATCTCTCCAAACCTACCTTTCTCGTTTTCAGCATAAGCAGAGATGCTCTTTAAATGCACCATGTCTTTTATCTCATAAGACAACCCCATGAAGTTGGGCACTATCTATAACTCATGCAGCAATGCAGGTGGTATTGATCTCAACAATCAAATCAATGGAGTTCTCGCACTCCACCAATATATATTTACTTGTTAGACTTATATTCTGGAGCTCAAGACCGCATACATAGAGCACACTCTCATCCTTTTTCCTTACCACAAACGTGTGAGATACAGTAGCTTGGGTTGAGACGGAATGACTGGCACTAGGTCAGCCAGTGAGCTTCTGTGGCTGAAGGTGGACTTGGACCTGGATCTCCCTAGTGCAAGCCCAACACCTTAACCATGACACCACACTGACTCTTGGTATGGCTTTGTTTCCAGGGCAAAGGCCCACACAATGATTCTCACCAAGATGGTTTTCTCAGTTCCCAGAAACTCTCATGCCAATGAAAGCACCTCTTGGCTCCACATTGAGGAGGAGGAAGACATGGAATGTAATTCCTGTCTCTGCACGGGACTGAGAAATGTGTCCAGGAAATCTTCATAGCAATGACTTCCGAAAGGAATCAGCTATTAACTTTAATTGTGGGCACAACGAAGCTAATAAAGGAAAGAGAAGAGGCAACCCTTTCTGCTTTCCTCAGCCGGAGGTAGCAAGTGGTTCCAGGCCATACCAGCAAGCAGTCCTACACCTACGCCCCTGCCTCACTGCTCACCTCCCATGCCCACACAGCTAACCCCACTCATAAAACAAATCCTCAACCCCACATCCACTCCAGGCCTCACACACCTTCAGCCCTGAATATAAGGCAACGGGTGGCTCAAAGAAGGGTCTTGGGGGGTGGAATCAAAAAAAGTCAAAATGGTGGCCACAAATATCCATTTGTAATCTGCCCCTTTTTATGTGTATCATGCATGAAAACACCTCTGTGTTAAAGTATATTCAGTGTCAACAGCCATAATTTCCCTTCTCCCCCTTTTTTCTGGCTTCTAAACATCTTGTCCAACAAAGAGTTCTTGAAAACTCAAAAGCTTGCAACTATTATGTAAACCTTTGGTTGGACTAATAAAGGCGTTGCCTCTATATACTTTTTCCCCAACACAGCTGCTATTGTTTTCTTTTCCATACCTCCTTTTATACAGCTGGAGACCACTTGTCAAGAAAACTGGTCAGTAATTAAAACCATCGTCATCATCATTGTTGTCATCAAATTAAATATCCGTGAAGTATTTTTCTTGCTATGAAATGGAATTTCTCAAGCATTCCTTCATTGAAGGAAGGAGAAAATTCTCATTGTCCTTCTTGTCTGTTTAATTTTTATGGGAAACATGGAACCATTTATGCAGCAAGATTATGCAGCAAGGAAGCATTACAGTTTCAAATCAATAAAAAATGCATGACAGAGGCTGCTCCCCAGGATTGCACTTGCCTTTCCTTCACAGGTCACACAAGGTGACTGCTTTGCTTTGTGCTACATTTATTTTCTCCAGCAAAGGAGATAGTTACCTTGTCGTGGTGCTGGAGCTTGAGCACCTCAATGAAACCATGAGCTAAACCGTGAAGGGACACCCAAGACGGGAAGGTCGTGGCAGAGAGGTCAGACTAAATACGATCCCTGGGGAAGGTAATGGCAACCCACCCCAGTATTCTTGCCGTGAAAACTAAATGGATCATTACAACCAGAGATATGTCGGTATACCATCGGAAGATGGGACTCCCAGGTTGGAAGATGGTCAAAATGCTACTGGGGAGGAACAGAGGATACGTTCAACTAGCCCCAGATGTGATGACGCAGCTAGCTCAAAGCCGAAAGGACGGCTAGCGGCCGACGGTGCTGGTGGTGAACGACGAATCTGATGTTCTAAAGATCAACACACCATAGGAACCTGGAATGTAAGATCTATGAGCCAGGGCAAATTGGATGTGGTTATTGGTGAGATGTCAAGATTAAATATAGACATTTTAGGTGTCAGTGAACTGAAATGGACTGGAATGGGCCACTTCACATCAGATGACCACCAGATCTACTACTGTGGACAAGAGGACCACAGAAGAAATGGAGTAGCCTTCATAATTAATAATAAAGTGGCTAAAGCAGTACTTGGATACAATCCAAAAAACGATAGAATGATCTCAATTCGAATTCAGGGTAAGCCATTTAACATCACAGTGATCCAAATATACGCCCCAACCACAGATGCTGAAGAAGCAGAAGTAGATCAGTTCTATGAGGATCTGCAGCACCTACTGGATAATAAACCAAAAAGAGATGTTATTTTCATTACAGGAGACTGGAATGCTAAGGTGGGTAGTCAGACGACACCTGGAATTACAGGCAAGCATGGTCTGGGAGAACAAAATGAAGCAGGACATAGGCTGATAGAATTTTGCCAAGACAGCTCACTGTGCATAACAAACACTCTCTTCCAACAACCTAAAAGACGACTTTATACATGGACTCCACCAGATGGTCGACACCGAAATCAGATTGACTACATCCTTTGCAGCCAAAGGTGGCGGACATCTATACAGTCGGTAAAAACAAGACCTGGAGCTGACTGTAGTTCAGATCACGAACTTCTTATTGCAAAATTTAGAATCAGACTAAAGAGAATAGGGAAGACCCACAGATCAGTTAGATATGAGCTCACTAATATTCCTAAGGAATATGCAGTGGAGGTGAAGAATAGATTTAAGGGACTAGATTTAGTAGATAGGGTCCCGGAAGAACTATGGACAGAAGTTCGCAACATTGTTCAGGAGGCGGCAACAAAAAACGTCCCAAAGAAAAAGAAAACCAAGAAGGCAAGATGGCTGTCTGCTGAGACACTGGAAGTAGCCCAAGAAAGAAGGAAAGCAAAAGGCAACAGTGATAGGGGGAGATATGCCCAATTAAATGCAAAATTCCAGAGGTTAGCCAGAAGAGATAAGGAATTATTTTTAAACAAGCAATGTGCGGAAGTGGAAGAAGACAATAGAATAGGAAGGACAAGAGACCTCTTCCAGAAAATTAGAAACATCGGAGGTAAATTCCAGGCAAAAATGGGTATGATCAAAAACAAAGATGGTAAGGACCTAACAGAAGCAGAAGAGATCAAGAAAAGGTGGCAAGAATATACGGAAGATCTGTATAGGAAGGATAATAATATTGGAGATAGCTTTGACGGTGTGGTCAGTGAGTTAGAGCCAGACATCCTGAAGAGTGAGGTTGAATGGGCCTTAAGAAGCATTGCTAATAACAAGGCAGCAGGAGACGACGGTATCCCAGCTGAACTGTTTAAAATCTTGCAAGATGATGCTGTCAAGGTGATGCATGCCATATGCCAGCAAATTTGGAAAACACAAGAATGGCCATCAGATTGGAAAAAATCAACTTATATCCCCATACCAAAAAAGGGAAGCACTAAAGAATGTTCAAACTATCGAAGAGTGGCACTTATTTCACATGCCAGTAAGGTAATGCTCAAGATCTTGCAAGGTAGACTCCAGCAATTCATGGAGCGAGAATTGCCAGATGTACAAGCTAGGTTTAGAAAAGGCAGAGGAACTAGAGACCAAATTGCCAATATCCGCTGGATAATGGAGAAAGCCAGGGAGTTTCAGAAAAACATCTCTTTTTGTTTTATTGACTATTCCAAGGGTCGGAAATGGCAGCTTGCGAGCCAAATGCGGCTCTTTGGCCCCTTGAGTGTGGCTCTTCCGCAGGCAGGCGTGGCGGGCGTGGCGCGGCGGGCGTGGCGCGGCAGCGAGTGTGGCGGGGCAGGCGCGGCAGCGGGCATGGTGTGCGTTGCTGTGGGCATACCCCTGGCAACCTGGCAGCCGTCTCCGGCAGCCATCTTGACGACGGGCAGGGCTTTCCAAACTGTGTGTCGCGTGACAAGCCGGAAGCGCTGAAGGGAGTTGTTCGGGGTCCCCGGAGCCTGCCCTTTCGAAGGGGCAGCACTTGAAAATGCCCTTGGTTCCGGCAGGGAGGCAGAAACCTCCCCTCTCCACATGCACACGCTGCCCTGGGGTGGCAATTCTCCCCGCAGAACAGCTGAGGCAGCTTGCGCGCAGCCTCCCTGCCTAAACTGAGGGCATTTTCGGGGTCCCCGGAGCCTGCCCTTTCGAAGGGGCAGCACTGCAGCTGCTGCTGCCTCTGCCCCTTCGAAAGGGCAGGCTCCGGGGACCCCGAAAATGCCCTTGGTTCCGGCAGGGAGGCAGAAACCTCCCCTCTCCACATGCACACGCTGCCCTGGGGTGGCAATTCTCCCCGCAGAACAGCTGAGGCAGCTTGCGCGCAGCCTCCCTGCCTAAACTGAGGGCATTTTCGGGGTCCCCGGAGCCTGCCCTTTCGAAGGGGCAGCCGTTGCCGCCGCAGCGACAACCTGGAAGCGCCGCCGCTGAAGCAGTCGAGCCTCTCTTTCCCTTCTTCTTCCAAACCTCCCCCGCCCCCTTCCACGCGATTGGCTCCCGCCCGCAAAACCCGCCCCCTTCCACGCGATTGGCTCCCGCCCGCAAACCCTGCCCCCTTCCACGCGATTGGCCCGCGCCCGCAAACCCCGCCCCCTGACTCTCGAGCACTTCAAAATGTGCACGAGCATGTCAAAATGGCTCCCGGCAAAAAAAGTTTGCCGACCCCTGGACTATTCTAAAGCCTTTGACTGTGTGGATCATAACAAATTGTGGCAAGTTCTTGGTGGTATGGGGATACCAAGTCATCTTGTCTGCCTCCTGAGGAATCTGTATAACGACCAAGTAGCAACGGTAAGAACAGAGCACGGAACAACGGACTGGTTTAAGATTGGGAAAGGAGTACGGCAGGGCTGTATACTCTCACCCTACCTATTCAACCTATACGCAGAACACATCATGCGACGTGCTGGGCTTGAGGAATCCAAGGCTGGAGTTAAAATCGGTGGAAGAAACATTAACAATCTTAGATATGCAGATGATACCACTTTGATGGCTGAAAGCGAGGAGGAGTTGAGGAGCCTTATGACAAAGGTGAAAGAAGAAAGTGCAAAAGCTGGGTTGCAGTTAAACCTCAAAAAAACCAAGATTATGGCAACGAGCTTGATTGATAAATGGCAAATAGAGGGAGAAAACGTGGAGGCAGTGACAGACTTTGTATTTCTAGGCGCAAAGATTACTGCAGACGCTGACTGCAGCCAGGAAATCAGAAGACGTCTACTTCTTGGGAGGAGAGCAATGGCAAATCTTGATAAAATAGTTAAGAGCAGAGACATCACACTGACAACAAAGGTCCGCATAGTTAAAGCAATGGTATTCCCTGTAGTAACCTATGGCTGTGAGAGCTGGACCATAAGGAAGGCTGAGCGAAGGAAGATAGATGCTTTTGAACTGTGGTGTTGGAGGAAAATTCTGAGAGTGCCTTGGACTGCAAGAAGATCAAACCAGTCCATACTCCAGGAAATAAAGCCAGACTGCTCACTTGAGGGAATGATATTAAAGGCAAAACTGAAGTACTTTGGCCACATAATGAGAAGACAGAATACCCTGGAGAAGATGCTGATGCTAGGGAAAGTGGAAGGCAAAAGGAAGAGGGGCCGACCAAGGGCAAGATGGATGGATGATATTCTGGAGGTGACAGACTCAACCATGGGGGAGCTGGGGGTGGTGACGGCCGACAGGAAGCTCTGGCATGGGCTGGTCCATGAAGTCACGAAGAGTCGGAAGCAACTGCACGAATAAACAACATTTATTTTAATGAATAGTCAGCTGCACTTAAGTATCAGACAATGGTGCCCACTTGGGGATTTCCCGAGTCAAAGGCAAGCTCAATGCAAATAAAATAGATTTTTAAAAATCTTTCTGTATTTTTTTTCTTTTGATCTTTCTGTATTTTTTTTCTTTAAACTTCTGTTGGCTGCATTTATTCCATTATTACCAGGAGCATTCCTCAAGACCCAGGATACTAGAAGGTTTCTTTAAATTCCTGCTCTGCAACTCTCACATGTTCCTGAATTTTCTTTTTTTTAAATCATAAATTTATTAACTTTCAAGCAAAGATAAAAGCTACAGAAAAACAAAAAAACTACAAAGAGAAAAAGAGAAAAAAAACTAAAAAAGTGTGGAAACACAAGAGAAAAACTTTTCAAAGTTACAAAAAGAGGCGACCTCTGATTTTTAACAGCGAGGATATACAAAAATTTCCATAATCAATCCCTTACTCTATATTAAACCAAAATCACATTATTTCTATAAATCATTCCATTGGCACATTGTAAAAATCACTAAATGCAGTTACTCCCTCCCCTTATATTAAAAGAAGAAGAAAAAAGAAAAATTTATATAAACCACCTAATCAACTTCCCCCCCAAAGATAACATTTATTTAATTATTTCCTTCCTACTACTATTCTATACATTTCTGTCTACTATAATAAAGATCAAACTAAAAAACATGTAAATTGTCTGCCATTGTACTTGATAATACAACAATTTTAATAATCTTAATCATATGTCTATGAAGGTTCTCAGTCATCCAGGTGGAATTGTCTGTAGCTTGAATCATGTCAACTGGATTTCTATTTTCTCAGTGGAAACGTTTCGCTCCTTATCCAAGGAGCTTCTTCAATCTTAATCATATTAAACCCAAAACCATCCAAAGACATTTATTATTTTTTATTATTATTATACCTTAATAATCTTAATCCAAATTGTTAAAGATAAATAAAATCAGCCAAGCCCTAAAAGCAATCCAGATAAATATTCTTAAACCCTTATCCCACTTCAAAATAAACCAGAGCATTTACGTATAGCCACAATGTGCACAGAGCTTTTTTCTTTAAAAAAAGTGCCCAACTGCCCCCCTCAAAAACTCCGACTTCTCTTCAGGAAACCTCCCATACATAATAACCCCTTCTTTTCCATGGCGTTCCACCAGAAGATCAATTTCACTTGCGGTTTGCAACTCACTCTCTTCCTTTAATTTCTCCAACTCAACTATTCAATCTTCATCCAGCATTTCAACAGAAGTCCCAATCTCACTCTTAGAAGAGACATTTCTGTCGCTGTTAAATTATCAGTTTCATCCCCAACCAGATGACACATTTTAGACCTCATATTTTCCACAATGTCCTGAATGCCTTGCATAAAAACTTGGTAGGAATCATAAAGAATGTGTTTAAAATCTCGGTGGAAGTCAGAGAAAGTCTGTTTAAAACCCTCCATGTCTCACAGAGTAGATTATGGCGCCCCCTAGGAGCTTAACCAGCAAAAGTCAAATATATGGAATGTGTTTACACAAGCAAAAGTGAGATATGCAGATAGTTCCCCAGGGAAAGTAGAAGCAGAAAACTGAAGGTCAAAACAGCCGATTCAACGTGTAGGAAAATCGAAGAGAATATTTGTAGCTCAGGGTTGAACTGGGGAGTCTTTGGTGCTCTCTGAGCCTTGTTGTTTTCATGCAGACGTTTCATTGCCAGGCTAGGCAACATCTTCAGTGCGAAAAGGGAGTGGAACTTGCTCTCTGTTTATATACCCTGGCTTGTCCTGCCTGTGTTGGTGGGGGTCTTGTACTCTCCTTGGTAGTTCTTTGATTGGGCTGTTGTGTGCTGTTTGGGTGATTGACTGAGTTAATAGTTCCTTGATTAAGGTCTATTGTGTTGTTTGATTGCTCCTCTGCTGCTAATCTTGCTGTTAATCTATGCATATCTTGTTGTTGATTGCTGGCCCAGGGGTGTTCTGGTCTTCTGGCTATTCTATTGTCTCTTATGAATGGTATGTAAATGTTGTTAACCTCTATGTGTCTGTTGATGGCTGCTTTGTCTGAATGCCAAGCTTCCAGGAATTCTCTAGCATTTTTGGATTTGAACAGCCTCCCAGTTAGCTCTTACCAGTCGAATGTGAAACAATGTTTGCGATCTTCTGGCTGCAAGCAGCTGTCCGGAGGACAGATGGGGTGATTCCAGGTGTTTTTCTTTTTCCAGGGAAATGCTCCTGGGCTTCAGGAAAAATCTACCTGAGCCCGAAAAAACTGCCGTGTTGTCAGTTCTGCCTGCTGAGCCAGCAGGCACAGCTGTTCAGTCTGCCACGTCCCCACCAGAAGTTCTCATGTTCCTGAATTTTCTAATCGTTGGAATCCGGCAAATCAAGCATGCCTCATTAGCATACGGGTGATTGCTCTAGGAGGCAAACTCTGTGCTTCTAGGGGAAGGTGCTTGTTGCCCCTCCCACTTCCTCTCTCTCTCCGATTCTTCCACCATCGAGGAGGAAGCAGCATGTGGCTGCTCCTCTCCATTGAGAGGCCATGCTAGGCCTCAACTCCAGAGGCTTTCCCGCCTTTCTCCATGCAGCCTCTGGCAGCAAACAGGGTATACAGTTTAGGGAACAGAAAGAAGAACTGAAACCAATTTTCTACTGAAATGGCTGTACCTGGACCGAATAAATGTAAGAACTCTTTTGTACTTACTTTTTGTACCTGCAATGTCTATGCTTGTGTTTCTTTTATGCTTGGGTGGACTAAAAGTGTAAGAATAAGAACCTGAATCTCTCTAACGTGCTCACAGGCTGTGTTTTTAAACAATATTCCTTTTTCTATGCACGAGTTTACACAACGTTAAGCTCTGCTCCATTCACTGGTTCTAACAGGCCACTGAATGATCTTCACTAATACCCTTTAATATGTTATGTTATATATATATAACTACTGTATATATATATACTACTGTATATCTGGGCTGCAAAAATCTGGCTGACTACTAGATGACAACAAAGTTACACTGAAACCTCTCATGGTCTTCCAGAAGCCTGCACACAGATATGGAAATTATCTGTACAGTCCATGTCATCTGGTATGCCATGTGCTATGCTCTCCTTTTTTATTTTTACTTTGTGCATTAGCAGAGAATGGACTCATGTGTTAGACCATTAATTGATTTATTTCATTTTTAATCAGAGTTTAACTCTTGCCATAGATTTTCTTGCTTATTTTAGGCATCTGTCCATGACTCATTCCTATGGATTTGTATACATGACTTGGATATCAGCAGTCTCTGAGCAATACTATGCATAGCTTTACAGACACACTCATGATTAGTCCTCTAGGAGATCCCTCCAAAACTTAAATTTTTACTATGATGAAGAGAAACAAGAGGAGGAAAAAATGGATATTAACTGAGAACAAGAATCTTGGTCTTTCTATATCTCTGAGAGTCATCCAACAGCTGGGTTTAACATCTTTCAGATAATCCTGTGAAGCTATGGCTACTATACCCAAACTTCAAAAATACTGTTTTCTGTATCTTTGCTGCCATCTAATGGTTATCAGGATTTTTGCAACCTAGATATGGTAACCCTAATGAGCCACTTGTCCTCCTTCCATCCTAATACTACTTTATACATTTTCAAAATGACAATGCAAACCATTGCCAGCCAACATGTTAATTCCGCGAAAGGAAGTTGTAATTACTAGAAGTTGAACCTGCCCATATTATGAAGAGTAATGGTATGTCCCTTATGTTATGAATATGTTAAATTCCTTTTTGTTAAAGATTAGAGATGATTCCAAGCAGATTGTTATAAAGACCATTTGTTTCTTGTCACATTGCCTCCTTATAAGTGAACAGCACAGCTTCCAAGACCTGGATTTCAATGGATTGTGCATTTTGCTAGTGTAATGTTTAATGCACAACTGCATGTTGTGCTTTGATCACTAAAGAAGGCAAAAAAAAGAAGGCCAGTTATATCATAAAAGGAAATAACTGGTCAACAACAACAGAGGTTTGAAAGAATTTCAAGCAAATACAGCAGAAGTGGAGTTCATTCTCATGTAGGCTTCTCATACTGTCCTTCAGCTACTTCTCATACTGTCCTACAGCAATGTGACATTAAGGCAGCTATGCTTTATTCAGACCATCTTTAAATGAGTAAGCAGACCACATTGGACTTTCTCCTAATGCTTTGATGTACACAGGATATGATATCAATATCCCAAATGGAGCACCTGAAACAAAGGAAATTAACATGGCAATCTATCTTGCTTAATTACTGCCCCCATACTCTTTTTTGCTCTAGTGTATTGAAACAGAGAAAATCCAGACTACCATCAATTCTGCTGAGAGCTAGTTTCATCAGACTGCAGAACAGTAAGAGGGAAAAATGAGGCCACTCCATCAGCTTGGCAAAACGAGAGAGCGCAAAGCAGTTTTGGCACCTTCTCTCTTTGAACTCTTTCCAACCAGTTGTCATAAGAAAACTAAAAGCTTCCAGCTGATGGCCATCACAGCTGTGATATAGCTAGTTGTTAAAAGAGCCATACAAGATTTAGCGCTGGGGGCTGGCTTTTCTGGTTTTTCTTTCCCATTTAGTGTACCTTTTGTGCCTTGTCTTTATTGATCTTAAAGCCAGTTTAGAAGCCCTTCCAAATGAACAGGAAAGTATAAATGTTTTAAATAAACAATTAAATAAACTATAACATTCTCAGTATGAAGAATTAAAGCAGCAGCAGCTAAGTCCAGCAATTCCATGAATGAGGACAGACCATCTTCGGGGAAGGCGCCCCCGGTGTTTAGTACAGGTGGCGCGTTCTGGTCCTCTGAGTTCAACCCCAGGTTCTGGTCAGCGGATCCTTGAGGGCCCCGGCTGCTGCTACTCAACGCCAGGTCAGTAAACAACAAAGCCCCTCTCATAAGTGAATTAATCATGGAGAGAGGGGCTGACCTGGCGTGTATTACCGAAACCTGGCTGGGCCCAGAGGGAGGAGTAGCCCTCTCGGAGATGTACCCAGCCGGATTTCGGGTGTGGCACCAACCGAGAGACCGGGGTAGGGGAGGAGGGGTGGCAGTTATCATCAGAGAATCTTTGGTGGCTTTCAGGGGCCTTGCTCCACAAGTATCCGGATGTGAGACCCTGTTTTTCCAGTTGGGTGCCTGTGAACAGTTGGGAGTGTTGCTATTGTACCAGCCTCCCTGCTGCGTAGCAGCCTCCCTGCATGAGCTGCTGGAGGCCATCTCGGGGTTGGCGGTGGAGTTCCCCAGGCTTATGGTCCTGGGGGATTTCAACTTGCCATCCTTGGGACATGCCTCGGAAGCGGCTCAGGAGTTCATGGCTACCATGGCAGCCATGGACCTGTCCCAGATTATTCAGGACCCGACTCGAGACAGTGGACTCACTCCGGATTTGGTTTTCTTGTCAGAGCAATGGCAAAGTGACCTGAGGGGAAAGTTAGAACTATCCCCGTTGTCATGGTCAGATCACGTCCTGATATCTCTAGGATTCTCTTATGCCGCCCCACTCCGCAGGGAGGCAGGACCTATTCGATTGGTCCGCCCCCAGCGACTTATGGACCCATTGAGGTTTCAGAGGGAGCTGGGGGTAATACCCGAGGATCTGCTGCACGGTCCAGCGGAGACACTGGCCGCAACTTGGAATAGGGAGGCGGCCGGTGCCTTGGACATGATCGCGCCGATGCGACCTCTCCAGCCCCATTCGACCCGTCACTCCCCGTGGTTTACGGAGGAGTTGAGGGTCTTGAAGAGGGTGAAGAGATGTCTAGAGCGCCGCTGGAGAAAGACGAAGGTGGAATCGGACCGAACACCATCTAGAGCCGATATTAAGGCCTACCTTGTGGCGGTAAGAGCGGCGAAACGTGAATATTTCTCCGCTCTTATTGCATCCGCAGAATGCTGTCCGACGGCCCTGTTTAAGATTACTCGATCTCTCTTGGGTAGGGTGGTATCGACCACCCACCTGCAGGGCCGTGCGGAAGAATTTTCTGAGCATCTGCAGGATAAAATCGCTCGGATTCAGTCTAAGTTGGACTCCATGCCTGGATTGCAGTCTGGGGAGATGCCGGGAGAGTGGTCTTGCCCTATTATCTGGGAACTATTTGATCCTGTTGGACCTGAGGAAGTGGACAGGATCCTTCGAATTGTTAATTCCACCACATGTTATTTAGATCCCTGCCCTTCCTGGCTGGTAAAATCTGCCAGGGAGGTGACAGGTGGATGGCTCCAGGCTATGATTAATACATCCTTATTGGAGGGGGTGGTTCCAACTGCCTTTAAGGAGGCGTTGGTGCACCCCCTCCTCAAGAAGCCATCCCTGGACCCTACCATCCTGGACAACTTTCGTCCAGTCTCCCACCTTCCCTTTTTGGGAAAAGTGGTTGAGAAAGTGGTGGCGTTGCAACTTCAGAGGACCCTGGATGAAGCAGATTATCTTGACCCTTTTCAGTCAGGTTTCAGGCCGGGATATGGGACGGAGACTGCATTGGTCGCGCTTACGGATGACCTCTGACTGGAGCGGGATAGAGGTAGTGCATCCATCCTGGCTCTCTTGGACCTATCAGCGGTATCTCAGTATCCTTTTGGGGTGGCTTATGGAGTTGGGGGTGGGCGGCGTAGTTTTACGCTGGTTCACCTCCTTCCTCCGGGGCCGCTCCCAGTCGGTGGTGATAGGGGAGGAGAGATCCAGCCCGTGTCCGCTCCTATGTGGGGTGCCGCAGGGTTCAGTTCTCTCTCCTCTCCTATTCAACATCTACATGAAACTGCTGGGCGAGGTCATCCGACACCATGGGATGAGGTATCATCAGTATGCGGATGATACTCAATTGTATATCTCCATCCCTGGTGAAGTAAGTGATGCAGTCTCCACCCTGTCCCAGTGCCTGGGGGCTGTGAGGGCCTGGATTGGGAACAACAGGCTTCAGTTGAACCCTGGTAAGACCGAGTGGCTGTGGATTGATGGCTTAGCGTCTTCTGGGAAATTATCATCTTTGGTTCTCAATGGGGTAGCACTACCCCGTTCAGAACCCGTGCGTAATCTGGGGGTTCTTCTAGACTCACGACTCCTGCTCGAAGAGCAGGTGGCAGTCGTGGCTAGGAGGGCTTTTGCACAACTTCGGTTAGTGTACCAGTTATGCCCATTCCTGGAGCGCGACGCCCTCCGTACAGTCACTCATGCTCTCGTCATCTCCCATGTAGATTATTGCAATGCGCTCTACATGGGGCTACCCTTGAAGACTATCCGGAAGCTTCAGCTGGTGCAGAATGCAGCCGCGGGGGCAGTTTTGGGTGCTCCAAGATCTGCACATGTAACACTGTTGCTCCGCGAGCTACATTGGGTGCCGGTTTGCTTCTGGGTACAATTCAAGGTGTTGGTTATCACCTTTAAAGCCCTACATGGCATGGGACCAGAATACCTGAGGGACCCGTATCTTATCCCCATGTTATTGACCCGCCCCACCCGGTCATCCAGAGAGGGCCTGCTACGAACCCCATCAATTAGAGAATGCCATCTGATGGGGTCTAGGAGGCGGGCCTTCTCTGTGACAGTGCCCAATCTATGGAACATCTTGCCCCCAGAGTTGAGACAGATTTCCTCCCTCCTGACCTTTAGGAAAGAGCTGAAGACCTGGTTCTGCCGCCTGGCATGGGAAGGAGGAAGGGATAGTTCCTCATGGAGGTGGCTAATCCCCTAATTTTAATGTCCTTCTTTTAATGAATACCTTGTCCATCTGGATTTTATAATTATTTATTGTACTGTATATATTGTGGTTTTATATATTTTTAGATTTTATTTTAATTTATTTGCTGTGAACCGCCCAGAGTTCCCCATGGGGGGAGATGGGGGGTCATATAAGTTGAACAAATAAATAAATAATAAATAAATAAATTCCATGAATTATATACTAACTTTCTTTCGCTGCCAGTGCTGGTCATCCAGATAATCCAATAACAGAATATCTATAGCTCAGGGTTGAACTCTGGAGTCCTTGGTGCTCTCTGAGCTTGGTTGTTTGCTTGCAGATGTTTCATTGTGATGATGATGTTACCCAGTCGGCTAATGAAACATCTGCAAGCAAACAACCAAGCTCAGAGAGCACCAAGGACTCCACCTCCACTTTATTGCAGCCCAAACTGTCAAGCCCTAACTCAAGAAAGAAAGCAATGGAGCAGATCAGGTCTAGTTTCCTACATCACAAACACTATCATACATTAAGTCTACGAAGGTTCTCAGTCATCCAGGTGGAATTGTCTGTAGCTTGAATCATGTCAACTGGATTTCTATTTTCTCAGTGGAAACGTTTCGCTCCTTATCCAAGGAGCTTCTTCAGTCTGAGCAAAGTTATTAAGGGAATCCTTAAATATGTTTCTAGGTGGCTGTGTGACCTTACACCTGGGGCTAGGTCATGGTTATTTTGAGATGTTATTTCTAAGTCCCTTTATCATCTAAAGGAGGATCGTTAAGATCACCATGCTGCTGTTGAGCTTGCGAAATGGTCTTAATCTTCCTAGGCACAGAAGACAAAGCAGGGAGGAAAATAGGGGAAAGATTGTGCCTGAGGCCCCCACCTCTATTCAAGGAAGGATTTTCCAAGTTGGCATAAATGGATTCCTTGACCCCTCTCTCTTCTAGACAGAGAAGATAGGTGGTTTGAGAGTGGTGTACCTTTCTGTTACATGGCCCTAGTTCTCAAGGATTGGTGGTAATCAGAGCCTCCAGAAATTTGGGGAAGGAGAGAAAGGAAGGAAGTGGATCCGTATCAATTGTTGTTCACCAATGCTTTTTTCTCTGAATCAACTCAGCATGGTCCCTAACTTTCTGATCCCACAATTCTCCTGAGCATTGATATGCCATCCCTTTCTCTGATCTGGATACAGATGATCAGATGCAGGTGGATGGCTCTTCCCAGTGATGGAACCCAACTCAGATGAGGTTTCTCTGCTCAGACGATGGTGCTTCTGAAGTCTAAGGTGGCAACTTACTGGGGGAGAGGGGGACTAAATTCAGTTTTTGGAAGGTTCAACAGACTTTTTGGAAGTATAAATGCAAGCCTAGGCCAGCGGACAACCCAGACAGCCCTCTGCCCACTTCAGGGTTGCATTGACTAGACTTAATTCCAGTCTGTTAAGGGCACTGGCCTCAGTTGGCTCAAAGAAGTTCCCTTGGGGAAGCAGGCTTACAAAGATGGAGATAGCTCAGAGCTGGTTGTCCAGCAGCTTCCCCTTGAGTGGCTTTAGCCAGAATAGGAAAGCTCTTAAAAATAGGTTTCTCTCTGAGACATGTAATGGTAAGGCTTGTAAGGAAGTCTGCAGTTTTCCCATGACTGCTTTCAGCTAGAGAATTAAAAGAGTTACAAATAAGGTAATTTTTCTTCTTCTCTTTATGGCTGGGCAAAAAAGCAGGGGGTTTATACTGTGTCTGCCCAGTGTGGATTATTTAGAGGGGCCGCAGTGGCATCTTCTCACCCATGGAGAAAGATCAAAAAAGGGTTTCTGATTCTTTTTAAAATGTGCTACCCCTTTCCTTCTGAATTCAAGGTGATCAGCACTGAACAGATTTGTGATTCAATCAACAAACTGTTAAACAGGATGCTTACATGTTTGTTCCATCTCTCCACAACAGAAGGTTTATCTCTTCAGGCATCATTGGCATAAGACCTGAGGAACAGGTCACATGGGAAGGGTGGAGGGAAGAAGGATTCCTCATAAGCATTGCTCTGCAGTAGCTCCACACATTGTCAAATATCAGTCATGTTATGAAGACTTTTCATCTTGCCTAAGTCTAGAGTGATTCAGTACTGGAATTTCAAGAGTAAGAATTCCCTAGGACAGAGCTTTCCAAACTGTGTGTCGCGACACAAAAGTGTGTCGCCACACACAGTCTGGTGTGTCACCACACAACCCGGAAGCACTGATCATCATCAGCGCTTCCGGGTTTTCCCGCGGTGACACACCAACGGCGGCGCGCAAAAACCGAAAGCGGCAGCAGCGCTTCCAGGTTTTTGCATGCTGCTGCAACGGCGGCACTTCCGGGTTTTCCCGCGGCGACACACCAACGGTGGTTGGTGTGTCGCCATAAGAAAACTTTGGAAAGCCCTGCCCTAGGACAAGATGGAGGGGAGGGGCTTTCTGATCAGATTAGGGGCTTCATTACAATATAACTGGTTTATTATTATAAGATATTAATGCAACGTCTGCAAGACTTTATATTACAATAGGTTATATAGAGCTTTCTAAAGAGACTTTTTATTTTTTTATTGTTCAATATATGAATAAGAAAAAGAAAACCAAGAAAGCAATATGGCTGTCTGCTGAGACACTGGAAGTAGCCCAAGAAAGAAGGAAAGCAAAAGGCAACAGTGATAGGGGGAGATATGCCCAATTAAATGAAAAATTCCAGAGGTTAGCCAGAAGAGATAAGGAATTATTTTTAAACAAGCAATGTGCGGAAGTGGAAGAAGACAATAGAATAGGAAGGACAAGAGACCTCTTCCAGAAAATTAGAAACATCGGAGGTAAATTCCAGGCAAAAATAGGTATGATCAAAAACAAAGATGGTAAGGACCTAACAGAAGCAGAAGAGATCAAGAAAAGGTGGCAAGAATATACAGAAGATCTGTATAGGAAGGATAATAATATCAGGCATAGCTTTGATGGTGTGGTTAGTGAGTTAGAGCCAGACATCCTGAAGAGTGAGGTTGAATGGGCCTTAAGAAGCATTGCTAATAACAGGGCAGCAGGAGACGACGGTATCCCAGCTGAACTGTTTAAAATCTTGCAAGATGATGCTGTCAAGGTGATGCATGCCATATGCCAGCAAATTTGGAAAACACAAGAATGGCCATCAGATTGGAAAAAATCAACTTATATCCCCATACCAAAAAAGGGAAGCACTAAAGAATGTTCAAACTATCGAACAGTGGCACTTATTTCACATGCCAGTAAGGTAATGCTCAAGATCTTGCAAGGTAGACTCCAGCAATTCATGGAGCGAGAATTGCCAGATGTACAAGCTGGGTTTAGAAAAGGCAGAGGAACTAGAGACCAAATTGCCAATATCCGCTGGATAATGGAGAAAGCCAGGGAATTTCAGAAAAACATCTATTTCTGTTTTATTGTCTATTCTAAAGCCTTTGACTGTGTGGATCATAACAAATTGTGGCAAGTTCTTGGTGGTATGGGGATACCAAGTCATCTTGTCTGCCTCCTGAGGAATCTGTATAACGACCAAGTAGCAACGGTAAGAACAGAGCACGGAACAACGGACTGGTTTAAGATTGGGAAAGGAGTACGGCAGGGTTGTATACTCTCACCCTACCTATTCAACCTGTACGCAGAACACATCATGCGACGTGCTGGCCTTGATGAATCCAAGGCTGGAGTTAAAATCGCTGGAAGAAACATTAACCATCTCAGATATGCAGATGATACCACTTTGATGGCTGAAAGTGAGAAGGAGTTGAGGAGCCTTATGAGAAAGGTGAAAGAAGAAAGTGCAAAAGCTGGGTTGCAGTTAAACCTCAGAAAAACCAAGATTATGGCAACAAGCTTGATTGATGACTGGCAAATAGAGGGAGAAAAAGTGGAGGCAGTGACAGACTTTGTATTTCTAGGCGCAAAGATTACTGCAGATGCTGACTGCAGCCAGGAAATCAGAAGACGTCTACTTCTTGGGAAGAGAGCAATGGCAAATCTTGATAAAATAGTTAAGAGCAGAGACATCACACTGACAACAAAGGTCCGCATAGTTAAAGCAATGGTATTCCCTGTAGTAATCTATGGCTGTGAGAGCTGGACCATAAGGAAGGCTGAGCGAAGGAAGATAGATGCTTTTGAACTGTGGTGTTGGAGGAAAATTCTGAGAGTGCCTTGGACTGCAAGAAGATCAAACCAGTCCATACTCCAGGAAATAAAGCCCGACTGCTCACTTGAGGGAATGATATTAAAGGCAAAACTGAAGTACTTTGGCCACATAATGAGAAGACAGGATACCCTGGAGAAGAACCTGATGCTAGGGAAAGTGGAAGGCAAAAGGAGGAGGGGCCGACCAAGGGCAAGATGGATGGATGATATTCTGGAGGTGACGGACTCAACCATGGGGGAGCTGGGGATGGTGACGTCCGATAGGAAGCTCTGGCGTGAGCTGGTCCATGAGGTCACGAGGAGTCGGAGATGACTGAACGAATAAACAACAACATATGAATAAGGAAGTTGATAGGTATTTTGTGTGTAATGGAGAATATCAACATACATACATACATACATACATACATACATACATACATACATACTGTACAATCAGTCAGTCAGTCAGTCAGTCAGTCAGTCATTACAGTTTTGCAACTGAGAAGCAAAGAAGCTCCACGTCTGAAGCTTCTCAGTCTGAAATTTGTATTTTGTTCTTCAGTGATTTTTATAAACCACAAAAAGTCTAGAAGTACCTGAAAAAACATGGTTATGATTTTATAATGGACACTTACACATTGCTTTCCAAGAGGGATCACCCCCAAACTGAAAAGTATAAAAGAGGACACACATTTGTATAAAATGTATACATGCTGATCTATATGTATAAATAACGTTTAGAAATACTATCTGGAACTGAAGTTCAATTTAGGAAATAGGGTTCTTCATGGATAGCCTTCCTTTATGATAGGAGAAAGGATCCGAAAAGTTCAGATGATTGTACCTTTTGTTGGGACCAAAAGTGAAATTGGATATCTTCTTTCACATCCAGTTTGTAAAGATTATCCTTTTTTGCAATCAGTTTATCAAAGTACTCAGGAAGACCTGAAGCACAGATTTCAAATTATTAAGTTCAAAGCTAGTAATCACAGGTGGAGTCCAGCAGAAGCCTTCAACAGGATGCTGCATATCCATCTCTGCCCTATAGCAAAAGGAATAGAAATTTGAATCATGATAGGTTTGGGACGTATATAAGCCATTTCTTGATGATGTGGCCACTCTGAACTCATAACGTAACAAGACACAGATGCAACTCAGGAAACAAACCTCCTTGAACTGGATCATCAGTAAGCATATTCACTCCAACCATCTGTGTTGCAGCCAGGTCAACTCTTAATTTCCCCTAGTTTTGCTTCCAGGAAATATTTGTCAAAATATTGCTAAGGTCCCACACAGTGCTGTACCCCACCCCACCCCATTCCTTCCTCCCATAAGCATCTGCCCAGTAATTGGTGTAACTGATCCTGATTAATTGCAAAAGACTTCCAGATGCAGTTTTATTATCCAACTGCTTTCTTTCTTCATTGTATTTCATTTTTAACTATCCCAGGCTTGCTTTTTTTCCCCTCCTCACTATAAGAAATCTGTTAAGGGAATAATGGAATAGCTGTACAATATCTTTTGATTAGTAACATTAGGAACTGTCCAGAAGCATCCTAATATTGAATGAATTATTAAACATTTAAACATTCTCTTGTCCCTAGGGAAATATATATTTTAACATAAAATGGAAAATAGCCATTTATTTAATTTTGGCTTGGATTCTGCCTTTCCACAAACAGAAACTTTCTTTGCACTCATAGAAGTCATTATTCTCCAGGATACCAACCTTCCATAGCAGTGTTTCTCAACCTCAGCAACTTTAAGATGTGTGGACTTCAACTCCCAGAATTCTGTCCAGTCCAGGATTTTTTCTTCCCACTGCAGTTAACCAGATGCACTAAAAAGAGCACTTTCCCAGCCATGTTTCCCAAATCTGGTGTTTAAAGACATTCATTAGAGCAGTGTTTCTCAACCTCAGCAACTTTAAGATGTGTGGATTTCAATTCCCCAGCCAGCATGGGGAATTCTGGGAGTTGAAGTACAAACATCTTGAAGTTGCTGAGGTTGAGAAACACCGCATTACAGGGTGTGGGAGGAAGTAAGAATCAGGAAAACTTGCTTCCCCGGTTTTCTGTAGAAGAAGCATCTCATGAACACAGAAATTATTGGTAGATAGCAAATGCTCCTAAAATATTGCTTTCTTCCTCAAAAGCATTAATATTTTCCTAGTTTCTATATGAAATATGTATGGTATAGCATTAGTTTATTCTTCATTGCAAATATCCTTTTTTCATCTGATTTGTACAGAGTCTTAAGACAAATGGACTTTGTCTTTATAATAGCAGGAATAGCACCCTTGAGAATAAGGTTGCTATTCCTGCTATTATAAAGACAAAGTCCATTTACTTATTTAGTTTGACTCTTTGGGTATCATTTAAATAAAAACATAGGAAAACAAGAGGATGTGTACATTTTAGATGTGGAATAGGAAAAATGATCAGTTCTCATGATGAAGTATGTGAGAAAGAGCCCAGGTAACCAGGGAAGAATGTAGTTTCAAATAATTAAACAATATATTTTTTAAAAAAAAATCTTGATTCCAAAATCTCAGGACAGAAGCAGATCAGGAAACATTTTCCATGAGAAATGCAGTTTGCTTTAGCTAAGATCTTCTGTGATTTTTTTCAAGTTATAGCATTTTTGTATTGATCTGGTTGATGTAAAGAAAGATTCTGGACATTCTGAAATTTGTCAGAGCTTTGAAAAAAAATGGGTTTGGTATATAGAAGCCTTCCATTTAAACAGATTAGTGCACAAAGAGTTAAAAATGCTATTTAGGCAACCATTTAAAAAAAAAAGCTGCTACAATCATCTCTCTTTCCTTTCCCCATTAATTATGTTGTTTAAGCAGGGCACCCTCTCATTGGATTTAATTGCATGCATAATTTGGCATTCAATTCAGAATACCTCCTACAATACCAATGATCACAAAGCTTGAAAGAAACTAGGAATATTCTGACAGGTCCTGGATGATTCAAATACACAAGGACTTTGTGACTATCTTCCATTTCCTCCTTCTGAGAGAATTTCTTTCAATTCATCTGTGATGATGACATTCTCAGACAAATAGAATCACATTTTCAAAATGCAATAGTAAGAGTTGCTATATAAGACTCTTAACATTCCTTTGAGCATGTTGGAAAAGAACACAGATGTGTATCACGTTAGGTGTCCATAACAATCTGAGAATGCTGTCATCCAATATAAATATCAACAGCAGCACAATTTTAGGAATATCTACTTAGAAGTACATATCATTACAGTGGAACTACAACACCTAACCAACATTGATTTCAAAAAGCTAAACAGGTTTGTGTCTTGTTAGCAATTGGATGGAAGACACCAGGACATACCAAGGTTAGAGGCTAGAGTAGACAGTCGAAAAACATGTTGAAGGAAGGCAGTGGCAATCACTTCTATATTGTTGTTCAAGGAAACTACATGGTTGTGTCCATGAAGTCATCAGGAATCCAGAAAAACACAAAGACCTTTTTTACTCTTAGATGAGTGTGAGAGCCAATTTGGTGTAGTGGGTAAGGCATCAGGCTAGAAACCGGGAGACTGTAAGTTCTAGTCCTGCCTTAGGAACAAAGCCAGCTGGGTGATCTTGGCCCAGTCACTTTCTCTCAGCCCTAGGAAGGAAGCAATGGCAAACGACTTCTGAATAACTTGCCAAGAAAACTGCAGAGACTTGTCCCGCCTTTATTATTTTTATAAATTACTCAAGGCGGCGAACATACCTAATTAGGGTGACCATACGTCCCGTTTTGAACGGGACAGTCCCATTATTTTAGCATTTTTCAACCATCCCGTCGTTTTGATCAAAATCTCAATTTTGTCCCTTTTTCAACCCGGCGGGAAGGAGGACAGGAAGACAGGAAGGAGGACTGGAGCCGGACTTGCCATTGGAGGCAACCCGGAAGAGGCCCTATCAGCGCGGCAACTGGAAGCCCAGTTGCCACGTGCAAGCCCAGCAGCAGACACAGCACCACAGTCCAGGTTTCTGCCTCCTTACCTGATCCTGAGATTGTTTGCCCAGCAGTGGTGAGGCCAGGGAAAGCAGGCACGGGAAGGTTGTGGAAAGAGGGTGTGTGTGTGTGTGTGTGTGTGTGTGCACGTGCAGATTACTTGCTCAGAGTAATCGCGCGCGCGCGCACACACGCACCCCACACCCTCTTTCTCCAGCCTCCCCATGACCAAATGCACCCGCACCTCTTGCAGGGAGGCTGGAGAAAGAGGGTGTGGTGTGTGTGTGAATGTGTGTGTGTGTGCATCTGATCTTGGCCAAGGGAGGAGAGTTGTCGGGCCGCCGAGCAGGAGAAGCAGGAGCCGGCCACCCTGGGGAGCTTCAGTGGGCAGCAAGGGGCGGAGTGGTCGACAACTCTCCTCCCTCGGCCAAGCCCAATCAGATGCACACACACACACACACTCACAGGACAGACTGCCCTGGCAGGAGCTGGCCATGCTGGGGGGCTTCAGCAGGTGGCGAGGGGTGGAGTGGTGTGGCTGAAGCCTCCCAGCATGGCCGGCTCCTGCCGAGGGCAGTCTGTCCTGTGAGTGTGTGAGTGTGTGTATGTGCATCTGATCGGGCTTGGCCAAGGGAGGAGAGTTGTCGGGCCGCCGAGCAGGAGAAGCAGGAGCTGACCACCCTGGGGAGCTTCAGCGGGCAGCAAGAGGCGGAGTGGTGTGGGTGAAGCAGCTGAGCGCAGCTGGCTCCTCCTGCTTCTCCTGCTCTGCGGCAGTGGCAGCAGCAGCGACTCTCCACCCTCCCTCGGCCAAGCCCGAGGGGGATGCGGCAGTGGTGGGCCTCCATCCCCTCCATCCTCGCCCCTTGTTCCCCAGCCGATGACGGTGCTGTGTGCACAGTGTGTGTACTCTGGCCTCCCCCAAACACACCAGCTCTGCCGCACCATTTACTGCTAGAAGAAAAAAAAACCTTTAAAAATCGAAAAAAAATTAAAATCCGAGCCAATCACGCTGATGGGGCGGGGTTTGCAGGCGGGAGCCAATCGTGTGGGGTGGGGGCGGGGTTTGCAGGTGGGAGCCAATTGCGTGGACTGGGGGACGGGGTTTGGAGGCCGGCATGGTGGCATAAGATCCTGTCCCGTTTTGCCATCCCAAAAGTCCCGTTTTTGTCTGAAGGAAATATGGTCAGCCTATACCTAATACTCCTTCCTCCTTCTGTTTGTGATGTCCCTTCTCACTTTCTCCTAAAAAGTTGTGGCAATGAATTTTGCCATTGGATTTCAGTGGCAGAACCACGTGGAAACAATCTCTCTAGGGTGAGAAATTAGGAAAATAGTCTCAGAAAAAAATTAACAAGTGAAAAATATCAATTTAAGACTTATAGATGAAGAAATAGGCAGAATTGGTTTGTTTACCTTGTACTTCTTCCATTTTTTGAAGTGGTTATTTATTTATTTATTTATTTTATTTATTTATTATTTCAATTTCAAGGCTGCCTGACTCCATAGCAACTCTGGGCAGCCCACGGAGAAAAATTAAAAGAAAACAATGTATATCAAGAAGAAATAGAAGACAGCTGACAGAAACCAAAGTCCCCAAAGCCAAGCAGCCAATAACCAAACAAAGGGCCTTACCCCCATCCTACCTTAGGGCCTGTTTCGCTTGATGAGGGGTGTGTGTGTGTGTGTGTGTGTGTGTGTGTGTGTGGTGAGAGTATAAATCTGTTTTGCAGCTGTCCATTTTCCATTAAAAAATGAGTAGTGATAACAAAAATATCAATGAGAATGTGCTAGCCTACTCACAAAGGTTTTGATTCCCTTCTTATAAGCTATTCTCTGGCTACTACTGGAGGCATAATATTAATTTGATTTATTAAATCAATGTATTAAATGTTTACGTACACTCTTTTCTGCTCTAGCTCTGACTATTTTTCACTCATGGCCCCATCTAATTTTTTTGTATGGTCCTTGGGACACCTCAATTGCCAACCTCTGTTTTTGGAGATTTTTTTCTTTAAATCCATCAGTCATTGTACCAAGAGTCTTCATTTCTACACTTAACAAATATTTGTCATGTGTTTCCACACCACTGTCTCTCACTGTCAAGAAACTGAAAGAAAACATTTGTTTGTTTGTTTGTTTGTTTGTTGAATTTCTATAACCGCCCATCTCCCCCTCAAGGAGGGACTCTGGGCGGTTCACAACACAATATCAACAAAATACAATAAAAACTGTGATAAAAATAGAATCACAGTGATTTACCTAAATCACCTTTGGAGGCTAAAGTCAATGCAATCCAAAAGTAGGGGATACTGAGATTAGAAATATCTAAGGTTGCATCCTGTGTGTTCATCTGTCATTGAAACATATTTCCCATATCCCTGCAGCTCCTCTGTGTCTCTGGAGCATCCCTCTGCATAGGGGTGGAGTACAAAAGGAAGTCCCATTATACAAGCAGAGGTCTATTCCCATAATTCTGGATTCAGACTCTTGTGACAACAATGTATTATTTTCTTAAATGCTAAAAAGCATATAGAGTAGAGCAATTTACATCATGTAAGTAAATATTTTATGTTGATGATAATTGAATCTTTTAAAAAATAAAGCAGGCAGTGCAAGCAAAGCATGAAAACAACCATTTTCTCTGGAAGGTTTCCCCCCCTTTATTGACATTTGTGTACAAATGGACAAAAATTCCACTGGGACAAACAGCCAAACAAAGATGGTGAAGTAAAAAAATAATCATCCTGAATAGATCATATTTATATTATTTGCATCCAAACATCAATTAACTCCATTTGGTACTTTGGGAGTTAACTATTATTATATTCTTGTTAAATTGATTTACTAATAGTTTTCGTATGGCATGTTTATAAAGCAAATGAAAACTATTACAAATCACTGAAGCCTACTTCGGCAGTATGGCAACATTGTCATTATTTGTTGCTATTTTGATTATATTAGAGGATAATTTTCCTTTTCATTCTGTTTTTTAAACTAGAATGTGAAGGGAATGGAAAACGCTCATGTCAGGAACAAGTTGCTTCTCTAAGTATATGTTCATAGAATTTATGACATTTAAGACACCAGGCTTGTCAATCGGAAGGTCAAGCGCTGACGGAGTGAGCTCCCGCACTTGCCCCAGCTCTTGCCAACCTAGCAATTCGAAAGCATGCAAATGCAAGTAGATAAATAGGTACCACTTTGGTGGGATGGTAACAGCGTTCCGCACACGTCTTGCCAGCCACATGACCGCGGAAGCATCTTTGGACAGCGCTGGCTCTTCAGCTAAGAAATGGAGATGAGCACTGCCCCCTAGAGTCAGACACGACTGTGCAGGGGAAAACCTTTACCTTTTTAAATTAGAATAAGAACTAATTGTTCTTCTTCTACCTGGAATATAATACTAATTTTAAGCTTAAACTTATACAGCACATATTATTTCCTGATATGTCATTGGTGTTTTATCTCATAGATTCACCATTTGTCTATAAAGAAGCATAGTACGGAGCAGAATACAATAAAGGGAAGAAAAACTTTTTTCCAATAAACTTCCAGGAAAATAAAAAAGTAACTGGAAAAAAAATTTCTTCCAGCTTTTGAACTAGTAACTTGTTATTTGCAAGGCAAGAATTATAGCCACCGTGATGTTACATCACTCATGGTTTAAAAAAAAAGATTAAAAGGATATTGGACAGCATGGTAAGCAATGATTCAGCTGAAGGGACATACCTGCCTCTGCAAAGAATCCAGTGAACTGTTGGGGTTAGTGGGCAACAAACTGACACTATATAAAATTAACAGGAACCTCAAGGTGACATAACATGAAAAAGTGTACTTCGGAAGTAGAGCAAAAAAATGTGCCTAGAGGTCACTTTGACAATGAGTGACGAATTAAGAGAGGGCAATATTTCCATTTCTTCCCTCCAGAAACAGTTATTTTCCTGTTCTGGTGTTGGGGCAACCAAGTAATGCAGACATGCCCTTAGTAGGAAGAACAGTTGCAGTAGTAAATATTAGAGTGGTGAATTTAGCTCAGAATTTAAAGGTGCTTGGAGGGAAATAACATGCTGGTTCAAGCAGTATGTATGTCAGCCATGTACAGTATGTGAGATGGGCGGCTATACAAATTGAATGAATGAATGAATGAATGAATGAATGAATGAATGAATGAATGAATGACTACAGCAGACAAACAGCAATTTTGCAACCCAGTAACATGGTAGCATAGCAGTTTATACAGCAGTATAATGCTTGTTACCAGTTTTGGTTGGTATACCAGCTATATCCTTTCCTGGACAGCGAGGGCCTAGTTATAAGTGTTCATGCAATCGCAATCTCATGGTGACTATAATGTGCTATATCATGCAGCTACTCTTGTACTTGATCCAGAAACCTCAACTGGTACAGAATATTCAGCCAGGATGCCGAGTGAGGTACTCGGCTCACTTTACTTCTCAGTTTGGAGTAGTTGCAGTGGCTGCCCATTAACTGCCAATATTCAAGGCCTTAGATAACACGGGACAAGGATACTTGGAAGATTATCTTCACATTACAGATCTGGTCAAATATTAAGGTCTGTGATGCTAACACTGGCAGTGTCACCTTTTGGTAACCTGTGGTTGTGCCTTCTCTCTGGTGGCACCTGCTCTCTGGAATATTCCCCCACTGAAATTTTCATGGTGTCCCTGATGACATTTCTTAGTGTCTGTTGAAGATATCCCTCTTCACATTAAGTGAATTAAGAAGAAAAAATATACAATTATTTGGGGAAAAAAGAAGATATCTCTCTTCACTCAGCCTTCCCTCTGAATTGTTTTGTTTTGTTACTTGCTTTCCTCCCCCCATCCACCAACTGTTTAATGAAAATATTGGTATAAATTTTAAAGTTTGTTTTTACTGTTGTATATTAATATTTATTTATTTATTTATTTATTTATTTATTTATTTATTTATTTATTTTCTATCCCGCCTTTATTATTTTTATAAATATCTCAAGGCGGTGAACATACCTAATACTCCTTCCTCCTTCTATTTTCCCCCCAATCCTGTGAGGTGAGTTGGGCTGAGAGAGAGTGACTGGCCCAAGGTCAATGTTAATTGTAAACTGTTATCAGATGCTGTTGTATGGGTAGGTAGAAATAGATTAAACTATCTAAAAAACTAATTAATATTTACAAAGTAGATGCCAAGAGGCATGGTATTTGTGATTATTTTATTTCTCCCAGAATGCAATTCAGTTAAGCCTTAACTGCAATTCCTCAATATACCAATCCTTGGACCAAATTGTCAGTGTAATACATATAATAAGAGTCTACCGTGGTAGAGATGGGCAGTGATAAATTTGATAAATAAATAAATAAATAAATAAATAAATAAATAATAGAAATAAGGTAAAATGAATCATTGTTGGAATGAAAGCTGATATTTTAGGGGTGCCTCATCTTCTGGCATGGGGAGAGAGGTCCCCACCCCATCTCCTGATGTGGCACCATAAGGCGAGATGAGACTTCTCCACTAACTTACTATTATGGGATGGGCTCGCTTCCCAGCTGCTATCTTTCTGATTGTCATTCTTAGTATGAATTTATATTCATCTGTCTCTTTTCACTCCCCTTTATTTCCACTACCCCCTTTCTACAGCAGCTGCCAGCTAATTAGCCCTTTGATACCATCCATGGGTCTTTGCCAAAGATGTCTAACTGAAGCGGGAGGAGAGAAGCAGACAGCCAATTGATTCCCCAAATTAAGATCCAAGCCGTCCCCCTTTTTCCTGCCCTAAAATCAGATGCTTCAAAGCCTAGTGCCTCCAGTGGATAAATGTCCAGCAAGGCAAGCTAATTCTTCTTAAATTCTTAGAATGCTGAACTTCTATTTTTTTCCAAGGTATCACAGACTTCATGAAAGTGGAGTAGGATTCTTCTTTTCCTCACCCATTACTCACCCACTTTGCTTTGTTTCCTTCTGAATCTTTTTGTCAGCTCCCAATTTAATTAGGATGCAAGCAATCCCTGAGGAATGTTTAATTAATATTAAAAAGCAAAAATGAAATGATTAAACTGGGAGGGGTGATGCATGTTTATTCATACAGCTGCTTCTTAAGAGCAGAAAGACATTTTTTTTCAGAGCAAAGTTACTTCTTACTCTAATTCTCCTCTTGTACTTCTCTCTCATTCTTGTCTTGCCTAATTAATCAGCATTTTAGACCACCAGAGGTAATGTCTGAAAAGAGAACTATTACTATAGTAACTTTTCCCAACTTGAAGTTCTCTAGATACGTCTTTCATTCTCATAATTCCTATTTGGACTGGGGATTATGGGAGTTGAAGCTCAACAGGGAGCATCAGGCTGGGGAAAGCTTGACAAATAATTTTCAAACAAATATTGCCCATCAGACAGGGAAGCAAGACAGATGTATAGACAGGAGTAATGTTATGCCTAGATTGTATCGTTCATTCTCAGTTGTAGGAGTTGAAGGTTTGAGTGCAACACCAGAAGTGTAAAGCATGTAGAAAAAGGAAGGAAGGAAGGAAGGAAGGAAGGAAGGAAGGAAGGAAGGAAGGAAGGAAGGAAGGAAGGAAGGAAGGAAGGCAAGCTATGCTGGAGTTCTCCTCTCCTATGAACATTTTTTTTAAAAAAATAGTCTACTGATAAACTATAAAGATTCTGAAGTACAGAGATCACATATCCAATTAAAAACGGGGTCACTCTTTACACAGGACATGCCATTGGCCATGCGGGCTGCAAATGATAGGAGCTTTAGTTCCACTCATCTTTAGTTCCAGAAAGTCTACTATAAATTCAGCAGAGTTAACAATATTCACATTAAGGAAAGGGTCCCGAGGAATAACCTGAGATAACTACAGTTAATAATGCTGCAGCTACAACAGGAAACTCCATGCCTGAATTCAATTTGTTGCCTAGATATCTCACTCTATCTGTGAAAGGAGCACTCCATCAAATTTCTTCCAGGGACTTCTGGAAAATGGAGCTTGCTATTAATAGTGACAGGAGCACAGCTGTCATGGGTAACATCAACAGCTGACCTGTGAGCCCAGCCTCCATTCTGCACTTTCCATTACGGTCCAAACAAACCATTGTGGAGCATACTTGGATAAAAATTTGTCTGGTGGCTTCATTAGTATTTATTGCGTTTACATGTTTTGCCTTTCAGGAGACAAATCCTAGTACTGCAGCCTACAGGCCAACTAAAATTGTAAACAGAAACATACTAAACAAGCATTTTATAAACAAAAAATGTAATATTGGGGCTCCTTCTAATAGAGATGTTGGTGGCCATTGCCGTGTTGGCAAGTGAGATGGTGGTGGGTTTTGAAGGGAAGTGAGGAAATGAAAAATCTTTCAATTTTTCATCAGGAAAATGCATAAAAGATCTTGTACGAAATTCCAATGCAGCTGCCTGATAGAGCTTTAAAATAACATTCTGCTTCATTTGAGCAGAGGGAGTGAGTAAAAGTGAACATTTGTTAAGTATCCTCAGGGCCAATGTCATGGTAACTTTGCCAGGAGCCTTTCCTTCCATGCTGAAAAAACTGCAGGTGGGTCTGGAAGTCAGAAGTCCAAGTGACCTTCACAGGATGTGTAGTACCTAAATTATCTCAGAGAAAAAAATGCTGCACAAGACTGATACAAGAGGAACAGAATCCCTTCTGCCATCTTTCCCAAATAGTGTTGAAGTAGTAATGCTTAATGCTAGCATGGTTCTGTGTGAGCTGCAGCAAAGCAGGAAGTTTGAATGACAGATTAAGTCTTTGTGTAGCCCTCGAGACAGGAGTGTCCACAGGTGGGGTGAAAAAAGCCAGGATGGTGGCTGCAACTGCATGATTGAAGCCCTGCCCTTTTCTCTTCTATGGTATAGAGATGCTGAAGATCAGACAGACAAAGCTATTTTTGACTTATCTTCAGGCAGCAACTGCAACCCTCTTTCAGTCTGATGCTGAACTGCCTTGACATCAGCAAGAGCCATAAAGATCTATGACATATTGTATTGCTCTATCCCCAGCCCAGCAGGGTTGGGCCATGGGCTCTTCTGGATTTGGAAGCAATGACCACACCAGCACAAGTACTTAAGCCTTTATTCCAAGTCAGTAAAAGAAAAAAAAAGAACATAATAACATAACATGAGATAGTAATCAAAGAAAATGCAAGAATACTGAAGAATGTAAGATAACACAAGACAACAAAGAATATTCAAGAATACAATAAGAGAAAGAAAGATGTTATTTATTTATTTATTTATATTTATTTAACTTATATGACCGCCCATCTCCCCCAACGGAGAACTCTGGGTGGTTTACAATAAAACTGATTAAAACAGAATAAAGAATATAAAAACACAATCAAATAATACAATAAATAAATTATAAAATCCAAATGGCCAGATAGCTTAATAAAAAGAAGGGCATTATGAAATTAACCACCCCCATGAGGAACTATTATTTCCTCCTTCCCATGCCAGGTGGCAGAACCAGGTCTTCAGATCTTTCCTAAAGGTTGAGAGGGAGGGGATCTGCCTCAACTCTGGGGGCAAGGTGTTCCAGAGTGCTGGTGCCACCACAGAGAAGGCCCGCCTTCTAGATCCCACCAGATGACACTCTCTTATTGATAGGGTTCGTAGCAGGCCCTCTCTGAATGATCGGGTGGGGCGGGTCAATGATATGGGGATAAGACGGTCCCTCAGGTATTCTGGTCCCATGCCATGTAGGGCTTTAAAGGTGATAAGATAGGAGGGGAAGATCACATGCTTGCTTAGATGCAACACTGCCACCCATTGACAGGTTATGCTTTGTGCTTGATGTTTTTCACACCTAAGTGTCAGCCAATCAGAAGTTGGTAAAAAAGTGTATTTCTACCCATGCAAAATGGTGTCCTTTGCTTCTTGACTTCTGCCCGTCTTTTAGCCATCTCCATGTGTTCTGCTCCTGAGGACTGAGAAGTGTGTAGCTATGCCTGGTTCTGAGAGAGTTGTTCTCCTAGGTATGTGCTCCTTCATGTCTGTGCAGTGGAAGCGACACATGTGGATTATGTGTATTCTACTTGTAAGCTGTTTTTACTTTTGCAATGCTGTACCTGTATATACAACTCTGCTTTATCTACAAGTAAAGATTTTTAGCTTTGAAAAGCTCCACTCTGTGTCTGTTTACTCTGCGCCTTTTTCCCTATAAGCCAGCATTTATCCAACAGTTATATGAGCTGATCTTGGCGCAGAGTTATGCTTCTTCTGCCAGTCAGGGAACCCCAAGAGATGATCGCAGATGGATCCCTTCAAAGCCAGAAAATATGCAACACCCTCCAGGTTAGATCTGCACCAAAGATCTATCCCATGAGGATTTCTGACTGGCTTATATAGGCTCTGAACCACTGTTATTGACATCTATTTTTGATGGCCTCATTTCACTGGAGTTTACTAAGGAGAAGTATATCTTAATTTGTGCTTGGAATACTTTGTGCAGTCCTGCTAAGAATGAGACTTTAGGAAGTATTTGTTTATACATGTGGCTGGAATTGAAGGTGAGAAAGATCATCCTACTCTACACAGGTGTCTCACCAAGGATAGGACAAAACAAAGCATGACCCAAATATGACTCTTTAGTGAGTAAAATAAATGCTTGCTTACTTACATACTCAAATATTTCATGGGAATACACAGTTCTGGGTACTATGTACTGTACCTAAAAGAAAGAGGTATATACCACTATCCAATTGCTCCTCACCAATCATCTAGTAAAGCCACCAGCACTACACACAACCCATCAAAGAATTAGTTAATCAAATTAGTTAATTAATCAAAGAGTTGGACCATAAGGAAGGCTGAGTGCCGAAGAATTGATGCTTTCGAGCTGTGGTGCTGGAGAAGACTCTTAAGAGTCCCTTGGACTACAAGGGGGTCAAATCAGTCAATCCTAAAGGAAATCAACCCTGACTGCTCATTGGAAGGACAGATTCTGAAGCTGAAGCTCAAATATTTTGGCCACCTAATGCGAAGAGAGGACTCACTGGAAAAGACCCTGGTGCTGGGAAAGACTGAAGGCAAAAGGAGAAGGGGATGGCAGAGGATGAGATGGTTAGATAGCATCACCAATGCAATGAACACGAACTTGAGCAAACTCCAGGAGACAGTGGAGGACAGGAAGGCCTGGCGTGCTATGGTCTATGGGGTCACAAAGAGTTGGACACGACTTAACGACTGAACAACAACAACAAACTCTAAGATGTTCAAAAACATACACAAAACTTCTGTGGCTTGAATCATGTCAACTGGATTTCTATTTTCTTAGTGGAAACGTTTCACTCCTTATCCAAGGAGCTTCTTCAGTCTGAGTAAAGTTAGTAAGGGAATCCTTAAATATGTTTCTAGGCTGGCTGTGTGACCTTGCACCTGGGGCTAGGTCATGGTTATTTTTGAGATGTTTGTTTCTAAGTCCCTTTATCATCTAAAGGAGGATCGTTAAGATTACCCTGCTGCTGTTGAGCTTGTGAAATGGTCTTAATCTTCCTAGGCACAGAAGACAAAGCAGGAAGGAAGATAGGGGAAAGGTTATGCCTGAGGCCCCCACCTCTATTCAAGGAAGGATTTTCCAAGTTGGCATGAATGGATTCCTTGACCCCTCTCTCAAACCACCTATCTTCTCTGTCTAAAATGTGAACATTAATGTCTTCAAATGAGTGTCCTTTTTCCTTTAGATGAAGATAAACTGCTGACTCTGGTCCTGTGGTGTTAACCACAGGAAAAAGGACACTCATTTGAAGACATTAATGTTCACATTTTAGACAGAGAAGATAGGTGGTTTGAGAGAGGGGTCAAGGAATCCATTCATGCCAACTTGGAAAATCCTTCCTTGAATAGAGGTGGGGGCCTCAGGCACAACCTTTCCCCTATCTTCCTTCCTGCTTTGTCTTCTGTGCCTAGGAAGATTAAGACCATTTCACAAGCTCAACAGCAGCAGGGTAATCTTAACGATCCTCCTTTAGATGATAAAGGGACTTAGAAACAAACATCTCAAAAATAACCATGACCTAGCCCCAGGTGCAAGGTCACACAGCCAGCCTAGAAACATATTTAAGGATTCCCTTACTAACTTTACTCAGACTGAAGAAGCTCCTTGGATAAGGAGTGAAACGTTTCCACTAAGAAAATAGAAATCCAGTTGACATGATTCAAGCCACAGACTGTTCCACCTGGATGACTGAGAACCTTCATAGACATACACAAAACTTATTTATAGGAAAATATTGGACCAAAATCAACTGAATAACAACTTTAAAGCACACACACACAGACTTCAAAGCAGCTGAATTTTGCAAGCTCAGGAACCACAAAATAATGCCTGAGTGCTGGGTGAGATAGAACCAGGGTGAGATGGAATGGAGTTACACGAAAGATGGTACTGATTAATTGGAATTCTGAACAGGAACAGTCCATCCACACTATAATATTTGCTGCTAGTTCATACAGTCCTTATATATCAAAGACTTCAAATTCATTCTCCAAATGTAAATCCCGATTAAGCCAAAGAGGGAGGGATCAGCAAACTCACATTTTTTTTTCCTGAAATGCAATCAACATTAAGGGGAACTCCCACTAAACAGCTCAATGGGACCTGGGGGTGGGGTGGGGCGGGGGGGATCAGGGGAAGGAGGAATGGTTAGAAGCATACTGAAAAAGGGCATCCCTCCTAGATGGCTGGAATCCAGAGGAGGAATTCTCCCTTCTACATAATTTCTTGTAAACCCCATTTTTCATCTCTATATTTATACATATTCCAGATGAACTCTGAACATTGAAAATAGAATTTTTCTTTCATTTTGTGGTATCCAAGTTTTGCCCTGGTTGCAGAAGTGGGCTGTCATTCAAAACTGTTTTCTGTTCACTGATACTTCCTTGGGTCTCTTTTCCCCAATCCTCTGTTTGGCAGTTTCTAACAGCTTACAACCCCGAGCAGATAATGGATTTGCTTAGAGATTTGTTGGTTTTAAAAGCAGTATTAATATGGAATTGATTCTAAAAAATAATATCACATTTTCCGAGCTATTCTTTAAAAGAAAAAGAAAAAGGAGACAGAGAGACAGAGAGAAACTAAAGGATCTGGGAAATGGAGATTCAATTGACTGAACATATTATTACTGCTTACTGAATCCCACTGCAAGACAGCACAATGTAGTTGAACACAAATGAATGATTCCAAGCGAGATAAAACTATCTGGACAGACAGGTTGTAATCACATAATTTAGATTCCAGCTTACCAAGTCATGCATACATCTGACAAGATTCCTTTTGCCAATAGTTGTCTTTAATATCAAAAGAAAAATACATAGTAATTTTGAAAATTGTATCAGTTAACCCTTCTTTAGTAAGTATGGCTAATATTTTGTACAGATTGTCCTGTGCCTTTTGCATGATAGAGACCTGCATGTATTTGTAATATAGACATGCTATTCTGGTCTTTCTAAATAAGAAATCTAAACCATGTTCTACAGTTACCCAGTTTTCTTTTGGAAGTAAATTTGTTTATTGCTGTTTTATTTAAATATATTGGTTTATTTCAAATGGTTGTATGCTATCCATATTTTTTCATATATTATTTATGCAATCATTTGTAGACTGCCTACTTCCACAGGGACTTGAATGGGTTTACAATCATGTTTCATAGCAATAAGAAGCAACCTTTTAAAAGTTCAGAAAAGGAGCAACCTTTTGAAAAGGCTTTAAAACATAAAAATTTGGTAGCCACTGGATGTTTTAAACTACAGTTCCCACAACCCTTTGTTACTGGACATGCTGTCTGAGAAAAGTTGAAATCCAAAACATCTGGAAACCAGAAAGTGGTTTCCCATGGTTCACATTAAAGGTAAAGGTTTCCCCCGCACATTTGTGCAGTCGTGTCCGACTCTAGGGGCCAGTGCTCATCTCCGTTTGTTAGCCGAAGAGCCAGCGTTGTCCAAAGACGATTCCACAGTCATGTGGCCGGCATGACGCATGTGGAACACTGTTACCTACCCACCGAAGTGGTACCTATTAATCTACTTGCATTTGCATGCTTTCAAATTGCTAGGTTGGCAAGAGTTGGGGCTAGTGCGGGAGCTCACTCCATCATGCAGGACTAGGGATTCGAACCTTCTAACTTGCGATCTTCCAATCAACAAGCCTGGCGTCTTACCCCCACGCACCACGCACATTCACATTAACTGTACGTTAAACCTATTTTGAAGACTCAGTGTAAATAATTAGGCTTACTACTTTATAGAGAGTTGGCCCACATGATTCAAAACATCTGCAACATTTAAATATTTCAACTGACTTTTTACTCAATTAATTTATAGAGCCATTAGTATTTTTTTCTTTAAATATGCTTTTCACAGTTGTACAACAAGCAAAAGTTGGGTTACTGAAGCTTCTCATGAAATGGTAGGGATGGGAAAGGTGTCTATTTCCTTGTGTTACACCTCTGTTAAAACACTGCAAGAAGAGAAGAAGAAATTTGCAGGCAAACTTATTTACATTATGCAATTTTAATTTTGATCTTCTACTTTGTGATCTCGAGTTAATCTTGCTTACATTAAGTGCTGGAATATGGCTAAACTGCTCAAGATTTTGATGATGCTCCATTACTTTTCCAAACTATGAAAATATGGCCTGAATTCCCTAATTTGGAACATATTTTCCTACAAGGTGTTCATTTGATTTACTCATCAGGCTGAAGCATCATGTGGTTTCAGCTTAGTAGAATGTGTGAAGCTGGTCACTGTCCTTGCAAATCATGATTTTTGGATTAGTATGTTGTATGATTCTAGCCAATTGTGTTTCATTCAATAAGCTATGATTAAGCAAAACACAGTTTAGTTCAGTGTGTGAACTCAGTCATTGTCTCTGAATTCTGGAAGAAGGAAAAGGAAGGACAAGTGTGTATTGGCTTTTACATTTTAGTCATGCAGCTATTTATTTTAGTAAAATTGGGAAATTGAGATATGTGATCCAACTTAAATCAGCATTCTCCTTGAGCTATTGGATTAGCTAATTTCTCTGCACCACCATTTTATCTTTAGCCTGTATGTCCTCCTGTCTGTCAACCACCCCAATAGGATTACAGTCAGCATTTTATGAACTCAGACAACCATGTTTGCTTGTTGTCAATAAAATCAGCAAAATTGTGCACACCTCTCTCCTGCTGGTTCTATGCCCACTGGAGGATTCATCGTCTCAGTTTAGGAAGTGTTTCACCACACCTGTTGCCTGCAAAGGAACTGTAACACCACTCAATAGTCTGGGTAAGTCAACTTAAGAATGCAGAATACTTTATAAAAATAACAGGAGGATACTTATTTGCTCCCCTTCATGGATCACTGCCTTGTCGTGGCGAAGGGGCTTGCATAACTCAATGAAGTCAGGTCAAGACGGACAGGTCATGACGGAGAGTTCTGACAAAACGTGGTCCACTGGAGGAGGGAATGGCAAACCACTCCAGTATCCTTGCCAAGAAAACCCACGGACAGTATCAAAAGGCTAAAAGATATGACGCCGGAAGATGAGCCCCTCAGGTCGGAAGGTGTCCAATATGCTACTGGGGAAGAGCGGAGTTCAATTCCGAGTAGCTCCAGAAAGAGTGAAGCGGCTGGGCCAAAGCCAAAAGGACGCTCAGTTGCGGATGTGTCTGGAAGTGGAAGGAAAGTCCGATGCTGTAAAGAACAATATTGCATAGGAACCTGGAATGTAAGATCTATGAATCAAGGTAAGCTGGATGTGGTCAAACATGAGATGACAAGATTGAACATCGACATCTTGGGAATCAGCAAACTAAAATGGACAGGAATGGGCGAATTTAATTCAAGAGACCATTATATATACTACTGTGGGCAAGAATCCCTTAGAAGAAATGGAGTAGCTCTCATAGTCAATAAAAGAGTGGGAAAGGCAGTACTGGGGTACAACCTGAAAAACGACAGAATGCTTTCAGTTCGAATCCAAGGCAAACCATTCAACATCACAGTAATCCAAGTCTATGCCCCAACCACTGATGCCGAAGAAGCGGAAGTTGACCGGTTCTATGAAGACCTACAACACCTTTTAGAACTAACACCAAAAAAAGATGTCCTTTTCATCATAGGGGACTGGAATGCTAAAGTAGGAAGTCAAAAAATAACCGGAATAACAGGCAAGTTCAGCCTCAGAATACAAAATGAAGCAGGGCAAAGGCTAATAGAGTTTTGTCAAGAGAACACGCTGGTCATAGCAAACACTCTTTTCCAACAACACAAGAGACAACTCTACACATGGACATCACCAGATGGTCAATACCGAAATCAGATTGATTATATACTTTGCAGCCAAAGATGGAGAAGCTCTATACAATCAGCAAAAACAAGACCTGGAGCTGACTGTGGCTCAGATCATGAGCTTCTTAGGCTTAAATTGAAGAACGTAGGGAAAACCACTAGACCATTCAGGTATGACCTAAATCATATCCCTTATGAATATACAGTGGAGGTGAGGAATAGATTTAAAGGATTAGATCTGGTAGACAGAGTGCCTGAAGAACTATGGATGGAGGTTCGTAACATTGTACAGGAGGCAGCAACTAAAACCATCCCAAAGAAAAAGAAATGCAAGAAAGCAAAGTGGCTGACTGATGAGGCTTTACAAATAGCTGAGGAAAGAAGGGAAGCAAAAGGCAAGGGAGAAAGGGAAAGATCACCTTGCCGACAAAGGTCCGTATAGTTAAAGCTATGGTTTTTCCAGTAGTAATGTATGGCTGTGAGAGTTGGACCATAAGGAAGGCTGAGCGCCGAAGAATTGATGCTTTTGAACTGTGGTGCTGGAGAAGACTCTTAAGAGTCCCTTGGACTGCAAGGAGGTCAAATCAGTCAGTCCTAGAGGAAATCAACCCTGACTGCTCATTGGAAGGACAGATACTGAAGCTGAAGCTCAAATACTTTGGCCACCTAATGCGAAGAGAGGACTCACTGGAAAAGACCCTGATGCTGGGAAAGACTGAAGGCAAAAGGAGAAGGGGACGGCAGAGGATGAGATGGTTAGATAGCATCACCGATGTAGCGAACATGAAATTGAGTAAACTCCGGGAGACAGTGGAGGACAGGAAGGCCTGGCGTGCTATGGTCCATGAGGTCACGAAGAGTCGGACATGACTAAACGACTGAACAACAACAACTTATTTGCTAAAGTCACGTATTTGTTTTCTCACTGTCTATAAGCTAGATATTCACCACTGTCCTGTTCCTCTTGAGACATGGTGTCTCAAGAAGACTATTCCATGGAAAGCTGCAGTTACAGCGGGAAACAAAAGCAGAAGAGTATCTATAGATCAGAACCAAAGCAGTTGTTATGAATGGCTCAGCCTGGATATCTCCCTTTTCACTGTACATCAGGAGGCCAAATAGATTTTGTGTCAGAGCTGAATCAATATATTCAGGTTGGGAACTTGTGCTGAGGCTAGCTGGAATATTCATTATATCATGGTCCATTCTGACTTGTCAGGTATAGAAGGGATATATATGTATCTCCCACTGTTAATCATAGAGGAAGCGGGAACTTCTTTGTTCTAAACACACTCCAGTCTTAGAGGAAGAGATTAGTAGTTGGGAAACTAAGCCAGGCTTCTTAATTAACTATTGTTTATTTGCAAGACTCAACTGTCTGGGCATTTGACCTAACCATACCTTTGTCAACATTAATATTTTGTTGAGTTGTTAGATGACTTAGATTTGGTGACTTAGGAAGCAGATATTATATTTTATATAATATATTATATATGTTCCTGATCTGAGAAACTGGGCTTTTCCCAAAGCATTCGCCATGAAGAAGTAGTAAAGATCTAAAGATCTAAAGCGGGCTTTTGCAACCTAGTACTCTCCAGAACATCAATGACAATGTTTTCTCAGTGTAATTCCACCCATCCGTAGGGTAACAAGTTAGGGGAGGCTGATCTAAACTGAAGAATGATGAACATACGAATGTCAAAAGAGCACTGTGGAACAGCAGTAAGCCAACTGGGCACAGCGAAAGGTGATAAACTTGCCATGATTCAAAAGATTTTTCACCCCAAAGGTGTGAGCAGTTTTTATAAAAATTCTCTTTAATAATTTCTACTTGGGTATTTATCATCTTTCACAGTTTCTGAACGTTGATAAATAAATCAACTAAAGAGCATGAAGTCACCAGTGACCTTTTAACATTGGGTATGTGTTTTATTAGCACACGTGTGTAGGTTAATTCAGTGATCTCCTGAGGAAACTGAAGTTTCTCATTGCTCATGCAATGGAGTGTACATGTGTAATAATTTTACATCTGGACAGAGTATGTGAGTCTTTCAGACAAGGAATCCATATTTTATTGATCACATTTATATCCCGCCCATCTCCCTCACAAGGGAGGTCTTGAATGAAAGATAGAAATTTTCAATTCTAGAAAAATTCAAGACCTCATTCAAGACCTCATATTGTCAGGTCTTGAATGAAAGCTAGAATTTAAGGAATGTCTTCTTCCTCCCGTTCTTCTCTGCCCTTCTGTTGAGTATGACTTTCTCATAGCTGTTCTCTACTGTTTTCCTTCCCTCAATGAACCAATAACTTAAGCCACCCAGGGGAATTGATTCTAAGTTAAATATCTACTGTTACATGTGCATCGGTATTATTTAAACATAAACATTGTTAAAGGGCTTGAAGAACTCTAGATGAGCGGTTCTCAACTTTTTACCTGTTAAATTCCACCAGTTCCCACCAAAGCCCCTACATTTTCCGAGAAGATCATTTATATACTGTATTTACATATTTAGAGGCATTCTGTTATTATTAGGGTTGTGCAGGACTAATTATTTATTCTCAGAAAGGTATTTTGGACTGTGCATTGCCTCTCTGGAGCACTTTAAAGCAGCTGAGCCTTGTTCTCCGTGGCTGCCTTGCAATCCCTGGAAAGCATGCAGCTATGTTAAGGTGTAGCAGACAAGTATTATTTTTCCTCTCCTAAATATTCTAAGTATCTTTTGGAGACTAAATTCAAAGTACTGCAAAATCCTAGGAATTATATTCCTCATTTATAGTAAGGTTTAAGGACTTACTTTTTCAGACTACTTCTGAGTCTCACATATATAATATAACACCAGTTGAGTTCCACGTGCCGTAGGTCGCCTGCATCCACATAGAGTACTTCCACAGGGCATCATTTCCAGTTCCCAGTTCTACCATACAATTCCAGGAAACACACACACATGCAAACACACATAACTGCTTTATAGAGTTGCAAACAGGTACTATGTTCACCCTCCCACATTCTAATTAATCAAACCCAAACATGGTATAGCCATATTAACCATAATAAAAAACTAAAATTTGAGATATGAAAATAAAATAGTGCCCCAAAAAGGAGGAGGAGGAGGAGGAGGAGGAGGAGGAGGAGGAGGAGGAGGAGGAGGAGGATCCCATTTGATCTTAGAACCCAGGACGTTTCTGCCCTTGGCTCCTTGGCTCCTGGCCTTAGAGATCCTTGTGCCTTGAACCCGGATAATTGCATACCCTACCCCTGCTTCAGCCTATCCCTGCTCAGTGATTGAGAACTGTCTGCTTTGGCAAAGCCTAGGCTTTACCCTCACTGCCCTTGATGTGACTGACTGTGTGATTTCTTTTAAAGATTAATAGTTGGTAGCCACAGACCTCTATAAAGAAATAGCCCTCGTATCAAATATTCATTCACTGGAAATATTATTCTTCAGGGGATTCCTGCACTGTCATTTTCAATAGCCCATCCAGAATAAAACACAGTGAGTTTTCCTTAGAGCTCTGATAACTCCACTAATACAGCAGCTTGATGTGTCTTGCTTGAAAGGCTAAGCAAATCACAGTAGATTGAGTCAGGTCTTGTATGCCAGCTCCCTCGGGTCCCAAAGGACATTCCCCTCTGCTTATCTTTGTTGTATGGCAGAGTTGAAGGGTTTCAAATAAGATCAGGGTCAGACTTTTGATGCATGTGGTATGAAACTGGTTCCTGTTCCAAGGAAGTAGAAGCTGTCTGAGAGAATGAGGCGTGGAGTCCTATCCCACCATCATTTTACCACACCTCTGCTGCATTACACACTTCTGCCCATTGTACAAGATTGATGGCAAACTAACAGTAACCTACTGGATTTCTATTTTCTCAGTGGAAACGTTTCACTCCACTGAGAAAATAGAAATCCAGTTGACATGATTCAAGCTACAGACAATTCCACCTGGATGACTGAGAACCTTCATAGACATAACAGTAACCTACGTAAAATAGCAGTTCTCAAACATTTGGGTCTCAGGAGCCTTTACATTCTTAAAAACAATTGAGGACCCCAAAGAGCTTTGGTTTATGTGTGTTGTATCTATTGATAGCCCCTTCATGGATCACTGCCTTGTCATGGCGAAGGGGCTTGCGTAACTCAATGAAGTCAGGTCAAGATGGACAGGTCATGACGGAGAGTTCTGACAAAACATGGTCCACTGGAGGAGGGAATGGCAAACCACTCCAGTATCCTTGCCAAGAAAACCCATGGACAGTATCAAAAGGCTAAAAGATATGACGCCGGAAGATGAGCCCCTCAGGTCGGAAGGTGTCCAAAATGCTACTGGGGAAGAGCGGAGGGCAATTCCGAGTAACTCCAGAAAGAGTGAAGCGGCTGGGCCAAACCCGAAAGGACGCTCAGTTGTGGATGTGTCTGGAAGTGGAAGGAAAGTCCGATGCTGTAAAGAACAATATTGCATAGGAACCTGGAATGTAAGATCTATGAATCAAGGTAAGCTGGATGTGGTCAAACATGAGATGACAAGATTGAACATCGACATCTTGGGAATCAGCGAACTATTGTTTTCCTCGATTTCTTTGCATTGTTCATTTAAGAAGGCCTTCTTATCTCTCCTTGCTATTCTCTGGAAATCTTACTTGTCTCCTGAGAAACCTGTATGCGGGTCAAGAAGCAACAGTTAGAACTGGACATGGAACAACTGACTGGTTCAAAATTGGGAAAGGAGTACGACAAGGCTGTATATTATCGCCCTGCTTATTTAACTTATATGCAGAGTACATCGTGAGAAATGCCGGGCTGGATGAATCACAAGCCGGAGTTAAGATTGCCGGGAGAAATATCAACAACCTCAGATATGCAGATAGAACTGCCCCCATTGGAAACAGTCTTTTCAATGTTCCAAGTCCAAGAAGAAGTTCTAAAATAGAGTTTGGGTTGCTTGCAAAGATTTTGCCACCATAAAGCCTGCATTAATTTAATGAAGTTTGCTGATCTGATTCCATAGAGAAGAACAACTTTTAAGGCTTCTTGCCAGTGAATAAGTTTCAAAACTTCATCTTCCCTTACAACTAGCCTCATTTCATCTATCAAGGGAATACTTTTGTGAACCACCACCAAATAAACATACATCAATGTGGACAAAAGCTCAGACTTTGCATATTGCTGGTGTAGGGGGAGATGATAACACTATTTTTGCTTCTGGTTGTTGTTGTTTTTCCATAAAGGAAGGGCAAAAGCTCCAGTTGCTGGCTGAGCAATGAATGGCTAGAGATGGTATCTGCAAGCTCCAGATTACAAACATAGACAATGCCACCCTGAATACATCTTTGATCTGTGAATGGCCAGGACAAAGTGGGAGAAATGCAGGGTGGATTTAAGGTCAGTTGGGAATGATTTGCAATGAAAGGGGTGATGGTATGGTGGCAGACCTAATTTTCAAGGGTGAGGTGAAGGAAAAATGATTTGCTAAGTTTACACAGCCCATTGGGAAGTCATACATAAAGCTGGTTCAGCCTTATATCTTGATGGCCATAACAACTTATTTATGAAGGAGTCATCACTAATACAAAAAGAGAGATAAAACTTCCATATCATTCCTCATCACCTCATGCACAAGGGAATTACTTCACACATTCAACTGCTAGTGATCAAAGAATGAATCATATACACATGATTTGATGACTACTTGACTATAGGTTGACTATCTATAAGTGTATCTACCTCATTTCTCCTCTCCTTACAGCAGCAGAGATAAGCCCAGCACTTCAGATTTTCAACACTTGTCCAGCAGCTGCATCTCAGCTGCACAAATCCAGACAAACACTAGGTGGCAGACAAGAGATGTAAAAAAAAAAGTCTACTAGTTAAGAGGTTGATCGGTAGATAATGATTTTGGAAAAAGGTCTCACCCACACCCAGACCCCAAGCATGCGTATGCAGCTAGAAACTGTACCTGAGCAGCACAAATCTGGGAGACACCAGTACATTATACTTAGAGGACATTACCTCTTTCCTGCCATTTAAGTAATGATAGGTTGACACTCCTTTGGGGTAAAAAATTAAGGGAAAAAACTGATTGGACAGAACAACCGGACCATAGAACCACTATCTAGCACACATTCTGTATGGTGATTGGAAGCAGCTTTTTCCTATAGTCAATAACATTCAAATTTCAGTCAGGGGAAACCACTAGCTCTTGCCCTTACAAGGACTACATAACATTGCATATGTCAGCCTTGTGAGATAGTCCAGACAAGAAGCACACCCAGAAGTACTAGCTCTAACTTTATTGTAAGGTTACATTAACAGAATATTGCAAGTTTTAAAGTACATCTCTCTCCACCTCGCCTTTGCAGTCCAAGAAACTAGGGAGGGTCCCTTCTGAGATGTTTGCCATGCCCACATTCCTTCTGTGGACACAGCTGCTGCTTGTCTGACCATTGTCTAGTCTGTGGCTCTTCCACCTGTCTCCCAAGGACATTCCCACATACCATTACAGCATGGTACAGCTGTACAGACAGCAGCACAGCATGGATCCATTCTGGAGGCATGGTAGCAAGATTCAGGGCAACAGCAGTCCCACGTGGCCTCAGGTCATGTGGGAAGCATGATCAAAATGGCTGCTCGGATGACTCCCTAGAAAGCTCTATGGTCAGTGTATGTTTTTCTAGCTGGGCAGGTAACATCAGGGCTATAATTTAAGTTGGGAAAATGGCATAGGAGGAAAGGGCTATTTATGCTCTTCACATACAACTTCATGGCTACTTTAATTAAAAAAAAAACTACAGCCAATATCCCAGCATTCCCAAACTATGTTCTCCAGGTATGTTTAGGGTATAATTTCCCAGAATTTCTGCCTATGCTGGCTAATAATCCCAATGTTCATTATAGTTTAACCATAGTTTATGAAGTAAACAACAATTGGGTGGCTTTACAACACATTAAACAATAAATTATAAATTACAAACTACAATGGCCCAATTCAAACACATTCTGCATTCAGTCCATGTTAAACATATTAAGTCCTAGTGTGATGCAGGGAAAGTCATTAATATTTAATGAGCTCTTCTTCAAACTGAGCCATGATTTCAGAGTTACCCTAAATATACAATATGCTTCATAGTTTAATTAAAATAGATATCTGAATAAGATTTGGTAAATAAAACTGCAGATATCTGTGACAAAAATAATGTAATTAATAACCTGACATCATCCATAATTTCGGTTTTATTTCATCTGTTCTGAATTTACTTCCCTCATGGCGATTTAAAGCAACTTAATCCATATCCATTTCTGTCCCATCATGCCAAAAAATGCAGACGGCAAATTCATTGTCTAGAAGATGGCAATATCTGGCACAGTAGCAATGCAATAGAATTTACAGCCAGATGTTTTGAGTGGTTCTTCCCCTGACAGATGGGTTTCTACATAAGGAGAGTGTGAAAAACTTTCCTGGATTTTCTTATCAATCAGACACTTAAAGCTTCTTTCCAATTAGATTTAAATGTCTGGCTGAATATTTTATGTTGTAAAAAATAACATTCTATTCATCTATTTTGTGCACTGACAAAGTATATTTCATTTGCAAACTTAAAACTTCATTAACTGGGGTCAGATAATGTGTCTACATTTTGACAGCAAAGGGCTAGTCATTTTAAAGCTTTTAGAAATAAGGGATAAATATTTTAACCGAAAAATGTCACAGGCATTTTTTTTCAAACTATAGTTTGAAAGATTATCCTTTTGATGTTTCTGTACGTAACTCTACTTCTCTCTTAATATTTTCAAGAATTTCCCTTTCACTCTGATGTTTAGGTGCAATAAGGAATAAAGACCAAGCACCAGACTGTCCCTCTTTTAGAAGTCCCCCCTGCCCCCCAAAAAATGTTGTTGGTGATGACCATTAGTGGACTGCTAGGACCACTGAATGGAGCAGAACTTAATGCAGTGAGGCAATAAGTGCACAGAAACGAATATTATCAACAATAGCATTAATAAGCACACTAGAGAGATATAGGTTATTGATCTTACACACTTAGCCCACTCAAGCATAAAGAATCACACACTTAGACAAAGTAGGTTACAAAAGTAAGTACAAGAGAGTTCTTATGTTTATTTGGTCCAGTTACAGTTATATCCATGATATATATAAATGATAAGGGAAGCCTTGAATTTAAAGGACCTTCTCTTATTCACACTGATTTTGCCATCAGTCACATCTTCTCTAACATTACAAATGTGAACAGTCATATCAGTCTGATGAAAGAGTGGTTTTTCAGTCCAATGCAGAGCTTCTTCTGCCGTGCACCTGCATGCCATCTTGGGTTCCAGCAATGAGGTTTTCACAATTAGAAAAGTGTTGTTGAACCCGAGAGACTGGGGTTGGTTTTAAGAAAAAGCACCTTGTACTTCTGAATGTAAATTGATCAAGACAGAGATACGGTTTGGAGGCAAACAGATTCTTTCATTTTAGTATTTCTTGAATCTTCCTTGCCTGAGCCTTGATTGATTGAATTTGTTACATTGCTGACTACCTAAGTTTGTCAGTGGTTTACAATAGAAACAAACAAACAAAATTGAAAACAACTGTATTAAAATCAAGTAAATTCAAGTAAAACAACTAGAAGCTTGTTTTAAAATGATGTGGGGTTTTGAAGGGAAATTATTCAGAGGCCTGCATTTCTAGCACTCTGATTCCCCATGGCTGTTAAAAGCAAATACATTTTGCTTTTTAAAATATTTTGGATTGCTATCCTATACACTTTATTTTTCAAACCACTGTATCTTCCAGATATGTTAGGATTACAGTCCCCAGAATTCCTAAATAAAGTGATTATTGTAATTCCAATATTCTATGCACACTTTCCTAGGGATAAGTCCTACTGAAGTCCACAGGACTGACTTCTAAACTGATATGTGCTGTTGAGCACATGACATCAATCAATCAATAAAATAAAGTGCAACGCTCAGATCAGAAGCTGCCTCTAGATCATGGCTGGCTGGGGAATTCTGGGAATTGAAGTCCACACATCTTAAAGTTGCCAAGATTGAGTAACACTGCTCTAGATCATTTCACACAAACCAGCACCCCAGTGTGATAGGGCAGCAGCCACCTCCCACTACCAGCACACAGGAGTGCCAGTGGGGACCCATCAGCACATACTTTTAGGCCACTGATAATGATAAGACCAGCCTTAACTTTCCCTACAATGGTGTGGTGGTGAAAATGCTAGGATGTAGGAGGACGGCATCTGGCTCTCAGCCTCCACAGCGCAGGGTGTGGGCTCAGATTACAAAGTGCTCTACTGTTCACTTATGAAGTTATCCTTTGTGGCTGCTGTTTCAGCTGCTGTAGTGGAAAGGACCAGTTGGACACGGTATGACTGAGTGCATTTCTTATTGGGCACATAATGCCTGGAGTTCAGCCAAATCTTAGGGTTGGCGGCCACCTCAGCTTTGCTTCCTTGTAACTCTTAAACATAGCAGGGTTGTTCTAAGCCTTGGATTCAGCAACAGGGGATTTTCCCTCTGATTAGGATTTCAAAGACAGAGCTACTCTGTAAGTCATTGCCATTAAAATACTTCCCTCCTGTTAAGAACGGAAGTGGTTCAAAGAGGAACACAGCAGAAGCAGCAACTCGCGTTTCATGAGAGGAGGAGATGGGGAAACCATTGACATCCTAAATGGAGCTAAATCATAACTCTCAGTTTACACAAGAGTTTAAAAAAGAGGTTCAGACAGTGAGGGAGGTTGTGAATATTTTGTCAGGGGAACTCGAGGATATACAAGGCCAGATGCAAACATTAGAGACTAAATTAGAAGATGTTACTGAGGAACTTGAATATAATCTGGATGTTGCTGCATTGGTAGAAATGAGAGAGAGGGAATACATTTTGAGATTGAGAGCAGTTCCAGAACAATTAAATGAGGATGTGAGAGAGGGGACTGTTTCTGTATTAGATAAACTCATTTATCTATTTATCTATTATCTAGCATTTCATAGAATAGAATAGAATAGAATAGAATAGAATAGAATAGAATAGAATAGAATAGAATAGAATAGAAATAAAGAACAGAGATAAATGGCTGACTTATAAGGATTTTTTATTGCTAAAATTGATGGATTGGCAGAAAAGGATAAATTGACATGTTTATTAAAAGAAAATTCAACTATTACTTTTTTAAAGATTAGAAACTATTAATGGACTATTTTGAAAATACTGGAGGGGCAAAACTTATATGAGGATTTGAAGATTTTTTTGTTGTTTATTCATTCAGTCGCCTCTGACTCTTCGTGACCTCATGGACCAGCCCACGCCAGAGCTTCCTGTCGGCCGTCACCATCCCCAGCTCCCCCATATTTGAAGATTAAATTATATATAAATTGATATATTAGATAAGAAATGTTTTTTTAATGTGATATACAGACCTAGTTTGTAAGACGCATCTTATAGAATAGAATAGAAGTAAGGAATAGAGATAAATGGTTGACTTATAAGGACTTTCTATTACTAAAATTGATGGATTGATAGAAAATGATAGATTGATATGTTTATTAAAAGAAAATTCAAACTATTACTTTTTTAAGAGTAGAAACTAATAATGGACTATTTGGAAAATATTGGAGGGGCAAAGCTTATATGAGGATTTGAAGATTAAATTGTATATAAATTGATATATTAGAGAAGAAATGTTTTTTTAAGGTGATGTATAGACCTAGCATGTATGACAATTTTTTTAAAGTACTGTGACCAGAGATTAATCGGAAGTTGACTACTTTCTATGCTTCATCTTTTTTTCTTTTTTTCTTTGCTTTACTACACTTTTTTTTCTTCTTTCTTTGATTTGTATTTCTATTTCTTTTTCTGTTTCCAACTTTTAACTATGTATATTCAAAACCCAATAAAATATTTAAAAAAAATCATAACTCTCAGTAGCTATAACCAGCCAGCAAGGAATGTGGAGAGTTCTCATTCAGAAAGCTCTGGAGACCCATCAGTTCTGCATTACAGCAACATTCTCCAACTTTAGCAATTTGTGGACCAACTCTCAGAATTCTCAACAAAGACTGTGCTGGCTGGAGAAAGCAAGTATACGCCTCTGATGGCTGCTGTATTAGAGAGACAGAAGATTATCTCGCGTGAACAATTTTCTGAGTGCCTTAGGATGTAATTTTATTCCTATCAACTGAAAAGCCTCTCTGAATTCACTAGATTGTTTCCTCTGGAAATGAGGGATAGGATTGCAGTATCTGAAAATTCTAACTTTTGAATGGAAGAATAAACCACTGAGTGCTTTTGCTCAAGGTTTAAGCCATTCAAGGTCCCCGGCCCCTTCCTCCTCCTCTTGCTACTCCTCCTCATTTGAAGGTTTCTATTGATATCATAACAGGTTTTTACAGATGCATCCTCCTTGTGCATGGCCAGTGCACTTTTTGTAAAAGATTTAGGAATACAGAAAGCTGATTTGGGATTAGTATGGAGATGATTACGATCACACAGCACTTCATGGACGGATGGATGCAGAGATTATAAATTATTATTCCTTAAACACTGTGATTTTTGCTTAGTTTTGTTATTTATGATCTAAGTGCTTACCTATTCTACCTATTCTGGCTCTATTTTGCCACAGTGAAGAAGCTGGGGGCTGGGAGTATCCTTACAGGTTTAATGCAGCCCATGTTAATAGCATTTAATAGAGTCCCTTGGCTGCATTTCTCTCCCGATCCACTGTCACCTATGATGGGAAAAACCAATTAGTGTCTATCATGTGGGATGGAGGTTTTAGCCACCTTTTAAGTTGCCCAAGTGACAGGTCATTGTCACAGAAGTAATCCATGCTGGTGACCTCAGGCTATTGCTGAAAATGGATCTGCTGATCTTATGGAAAATAGTCTGGCAGACAGGTCAGTGGTAAAGAAGGGGGATGCTGGGTGAAGCAGGATGGAGTTCTCCCAATGAATTGGGCAATCTGCCTCCTGCTTCAGCCCACATCCTTCTACTGTGCCTGTCACCTGTCCCTGGTCTAAATTCTTATCAATTTCAGCCCAGCTCCCATATTTATTTATTTATTTATTTTTCAATTTCTATTACCGTCCCATCTCCCCCGAAGGGGACTCTGGACGGTTTACAAGTTGTATCTTATATCTTAAATGCATAGGTACTCAAGAGAATATCAGTGCTGCACCAAATAGTTGCAGCCAGTAGCACCAGGATATAGCCCATGGAATATATATACCCCAACCAAAGTAATGAAAATAGTAAAAGAAAAAAATATAGCCACATGGAACTCCTTGTTGGCAGAAGCAGCAGAAAACCCGTAATGCACTGATTGGTGACATAATCAACCACACATAGTTGGCAAAACTCAGTTCTCTTTCCCTATTTAAATTGACTGGAGTACCAGTCCTTAAAACAAACAAACAAACACACACACACACAGGTCTCACTTTATTTCAAAAGACTGCTAAACATGAGCTTACAAACAGGTCTTGTGCTCTTCCAGAAGAACACTAAACCTGTGTACATAAGGAGCCCACACTTCAAACCAGAGACTCAGAATAACTCCACCTTAATTACACTAGGTATAAGTTATGTGGGAGAATTAATTTGGTAGGTTTTTAAGGTCTGTTATATTAAGGTAAAGGTTCCCCCCACACATTTGTGCAGTCGTGTCTGACTCTAGGGACCGGTGCTCATCTCCGTTTGTTAGCCGAAGAGCCAGCATTGTCCAAAGACGCTTCCATGGTCATGTGGCCGGCATGACACATGCGGAACGCTGTTACCTACCCACCAAAGTGCTACCTATTAATCTACTTGCATTTTGCATGCTTTCAAATTGTTAGGTTGGCAAGAGCTGGGGCGAGTGCGGGAGCTCACTCCATCACGCAGGGCTAGGGATTCGAACCTCCGAACTTGCGATCTTCTGATCGACAAGCCTAGTGTCTTACCCGCTGAGCCACCACGCCCCCTTGTTATATTACTCTGTTATATTACTCTGTTATATTTTATACATATAATTTTATACATATAAAATATAAATATATAATTTATAAAATATAAATATATATTTTAAATATATATTTCATATATATATTATATATATGTTATACTTGTTATATTACTCTGTTATATTACTCTACTAGCAATTAAGATCTTTCCAGTGGTTCTTGTCTTCTGAGTTTGCCAGCCTCACAGGGCTTAATAGATGCTTATTCTGACTTTAAACCTGAAAATGCCTCCGTCAAATTTCAGTTTGATGGAAAAAGGGAATTTCCAGGGGTCACAAAAAAGGAGTCTGGGGAATGCTGGCTGGGGAATTCTGGGAGTTGAAGTCCACACATCTTAAAGTTGCTAAGGTTGAGAAATACTGATATATAGGGTACTATGATAAAAAGATGTGAAAGCATATCAGGAGTCTTTCCTAGCTCCCTCAAACTCAATATACTTTTTTTCTGATAATGAAAATGCTGGAATATTCCTCTTTTTGTAATTGCAGAGAACGCTCAACTCGACCCTTAATCTACTTAATTGGTTTAATAAAAGCCATGTGTGTATATATACACTATAGACGTGAAAGAGGGACTGAATAATCACTTGGATCTCCATAAAGGGTAAGGCAAATGGGGAAACCCTCAAAGCCTTGTGCTGTCAATTAGTAATATTCTCATCATGCATCTGTGCTTTGGTGGAGCTTACAATAAATTAGGAAGAAAAACGGTCTTTATTAACCATTTATTATAAGGAAAATTCATTGGATAGAACATAACATAAAAACGTAAGTAGGGCCCTGCTAGATCAGATCCTGGCCCATCTAGTCCAGCAGTCTGTTCTCACAGCTGCCAACCAGCTCCACAAGGAAGCCCACTAGTCTCCCTACAGATGGCCTTCAGAGGCAGTCACACTGCCATCAAGGCTAATAACCATTGATCTGCAGGACTTTCATGATTTGCTCTAACCTAACATCTTACAGATATTTTGGACTTCAACTCTCCAGCCTGCCTAGCCTTATTGGGAACATCTGGCAATTCCCAGTAAGTATGAAATCACTAAAATGGTACCTCCTGGTAGTTAATGTAACTTTAAAATGGAGTGAAACTTTCAACAAGTTCGGCTTAAGAACATATTGCATGTTGGTTTATGCAACGTTAGGTCTTTCTCCAGTTCTATTGTTCTGACTCTTCCCGCTATTTTTTTTTTCATGTCAGAAGCACCAAGGCACTTTTGTAGTGAAAGGATTTGCCAGTGACATCACCATTGCCCGGGATACGCCCGAGGAGGCTCCTTTCATGTCCCTGTGATTTTTCCCACCGAAGTGGTACCTATTTATCTACTTGCATTTGCATGCTTTTGAACTGCTAGGTTGGCAGGAGCTGGGCCAAATTGCCAGGAGCTCACTCCGGCACACGGCTCGCACTCTTGGGATTCAAACTGCCGAGCTTTCAGCCTTAATGGCCTCTGACTCAGCGTCTTAACCACTGAGCCACTGCGGTCCCTTCTTCCAGCTATGATTTTGAGGTACAGGTTCACTTCTTTACCCACTCTGTCAAGCATCTCTTTGCCTTTTTGAATGTTCAGAATCTTAGCCTACCAACTGTATTTCTTCCTTTTTTCACTTCAGAACTCTGTCAGTTGAGATTGCTGAAAAAATGACATGGAAGAGAAGAGACACACAAATAGAAATAATTATTATTCCCTTATACAGGACAACTTACCTTGAAAGAATGCCCTATTGGGGTGAAGTTCTAAGTCAAGTCAAATCTTTATTACGGTCATAGACCAGCATAAAAGTTCTAAGTTTATTGCCTTTCTCTGGAATATCAAACTTAGATTAATTTAATCTTGAGCAGGTTCGGTGGAAAGTGATATACTCAGTAGGTGACTCAAGAATACTTCTGATTTAGTGGATTCCTACAGCTATGAACTATTCTGATCTGTCCTTCTAATGCTGCAAAGGAGAATGAAGGAGGAGGTGGAAAGATTCTGCAGTCCTCAGTTCATAACTACTGTGTATTTCAATATATGTCAGGGATGAGGAATGCTACTTTTACACCAAGAGTCACATTCTCTCTCAGCAATTATTTATTTATTTATTAATTTAATTTTTATCCCGCCTTTATTATTTTTATAAATAACTCAAGGCAGCAAACATACCAAATGCTCCTTCCTCCTCCTATTTTCCCCACAACAACAACCCTGTGAGGTGAGTTGGGCTGAGGGAGAGTGACTGGCCCAAGGTCACCCAGTTGGCTTTCGTGCCTAAGGCGGGACCAGAACTCTCAGTCTCCTGGTTTCTAGCCCGTTGCCTTAACCACCAGCTCATATACCCACAATTACTCTCATTCTCTCCCTCCCTCTCTGTCATTCTTTCTCATACACTGTCACCACATTTATTTTCCTGAAGTGAAAAACCCACAGGCAAATGGGTGGTTCAGAAGCTTGGAGCTTAGACTACAGTGGCAAAAGAGAATTGCAGAATTGAGGGGAGGAGAGGGGAGATGCTGGACTGGAATTAAAGGCTTAATAGTTTGCACCCTGCCCTTGGACACGAGCTTCTTCCCCCCCCCTCTCTCTCTCTCTCTCTCTCTCTCTCTCTCTCAGATTTTGAGGTACATGAGAGAGAGAGAGAGAGATGGAGGTAGGTGATACAAACATTGTATGTCCTAAGGTTTAGCTTTCTGGGCTTTGTTTATGAATAATGTAATCTGAGCACCACTTTTCAGAAACACAGCAGGAACTGAATGAGAATTTTTAAAAATAGGGGTTATTTAAACATTCTAGCAGACTGGGGAAGGGGGGAGAGATCCTTTCAGGCAACTGTAACATAAAAGAAGGTCTTATGGGAAGTGATTTGAAATGATAAAGTTTCAAATCTTACTAAGAGCCTCCAGCAAACACTCAAGTAAGAGATCTACAGTATGTAGGGAAAGCTTAGGAATCAAGTGTGTGGAGAGTACTTCTGTTCCCTTGTCTAGCTTGTCTTGTTAGTTTTCCAGTCCACAGAGGGGCAATGGACCTAAAAATAAATAAAGCAGGCAGCGATGCTTTTAATGGATTGCAATCAGCAACGCAAGATGGAACACTTTGTTCATCCATGAAACCATTCCTGTAGGTTAATATAAAATGCTTTAGCTATACCATCCTTCAGCTTAAAGAGAAATGCCTCTGAGATTGCATGATAGACTTGGCCAAAAAATTGTTGGCTTTACTCCAAACAATACTTTAGACAGCCAGTCTGAAAGATAGATTATTTGGTATAATAAAACTCTTGTGCAAGCCTACAATCATGAACAGAAATTAGCCTGCTGGGCTAAATTTTAATAAGCATAAAAAATAGAGCTAACTCCAAGATTTTTAAGGTCCAGGATTTAGTCATCCACACCCCCTTTTTGAGTAAAACTTGATCCCCAACAAGTGTCACTGTGCGTGGATGATTAACTTAGAGCTGAGGTAGGCAACCTGAGGCCCCAAGGTTGCATCCATAGCCTGAGCCTCAGCTTCGTATCTTCCATGTCTCTTCTGATTAATTGTTGTTCCTCTTCTTCTTAGCATTTGTCCCACTTGGTTACAGGGTCCATTTGTTCTGCCCTGTGCTCACCTGATTCCTACAGCATCAATCAGTGCATGCTGCAATGGGGAGTTTTAGTTTTCAATGGCTTGTCAGAGAGCCTGACACTGATTAGAGAGGAGAGGCAGTGACTGGCCCAAGGTCACCCAGCTGGCATGCTTAAGGGAGGACTAGAATTCCTTCTGGCCTAGCATCTTAGCCACTCTGCCATACTGGCTTTCTCTCTGACTACTCTTACTAAAAATTGCTGGCACGATTTTTTGATTTTTGGATGAGGGAAACAGGAAAACTAAAGCATCAACCAAAAAATAGGCTTAACATGGTTTAAACCAGAGCTTTCCAAACTTTTCATGTTGGTGACACACTTTTTAGACATGCATCATTTCGTGACACACTCTTACAGCAGGGCACAAGGCAGGCACTAGGACCTGCGTGGAACCACAGCAGGTTTGGAGGCAGCAAGGCACAAGGCAGGCACTAGGACCTGCCTGGAATCCTGGCAGGGCAGGTTTGGAGGCAGCAAGGCACAAGGCAGGCACTAGGACCTGCCTGGAATCCTGGCAGGGCAGGTTTGGAGGCAGCAAGGCACAAGGCAGGCACTAGGACCTCGCGGAATCACAGCAGATTTGGAGGCAGCAAGGCACAAGGCAGGCACTAGGACCTGCCTGGAATCCTGGCAGGGCAGGTTTGGAGGCAGCAAGGCACAAGGCAGGCACTAGGACCTGCGCAGAATCCTGGCAGGGCAGGTTTGGAGGCAGCAAGGCACAAGGCAGGCACTAGGACCTGCGCGGAATCACAGCAGATTTGGAGGCAGCAAGGCACAAGGCAGGCACTAGGACCTGCGCAGAATCCTGGCAGGGCAGGTTTGGAGGCAGCAAGGCACAAGGCAGGCACTAGGACCTGCGCGGAATCACAGCAGATTTGGAGGCAGCAAGGCACAAGGCAGGCACTAGGACCTGCGCAGAATCCTGGCAGGGCTCGGAGGCAGCAGCAGCCGCGACACACCCAGGCACTGCAGCCGACACACTAACGTGTCCCGACACACAGTTTGGAAAGCTCTGGTTTAAACTAAGAAAATATTTGAAGAACCAAAACTGAAGTCCTCAAAACAACAAAAATCCTGACCCTGCTTGGTGCTTGCCATGGTTTTGCCTCCTCAAATTATTACCCTACTGTAGCCCTTAGCCTTACCCCCAAACTGTTGACTGTGGCCCCCAGCTATTAAAATGTTGCCCACTGCCGCTTTTAGAGTATTATGGCAGAAACCGTTTTCAATGCTCCAACCTCAACCTTTGTGTTGTGTGCCTGTCTAAGGCCATTCAATTTTCATTAGCATACAACTAGATTTCTCTCCTACCACTATTTAATCCCATCTTAGTTTAACCATACTTGTACCATGCCCAGAGAAAGTCATTTATGGGTTGGTCCCAAAATGCTATCCATCCAATAAGCCCTCCTTATTACCCTTCCTAACTCAATTTTCATTACATTTTCCAATGAAGCTCATTGTGATGATCCCAACAGCAATGCCCTAATAAACACTTCTCCATGCAGTTCAGTGAAATGCAGATAAAGCTTTATTCAGGATGCATGTTAATTGAAGCACTCCTAAAGATCTGAATGCAGATTCCCGCCAAACTATTCCTTCTTAACTTCCCCCCTTGCGCGCCAAATTACCAACCGATGATCTCATGCGGCAAACGTTCCCATCTCCACACTCCTGCAGGTGCGTGACCTTGACGAAGCCGGTTCCAGCCTCTATCACCAGACATAACACTCAACTCCCAACAACTCTAGCTAGGCCTAATCCCAATGGCAGGATTCATAGACATGAACCCTGACACTCATCCATTGTCTTACCAGGCTGTATTTATCTGTCCCCACTTTCTTGTTCTCTCTCATCCATCTGCCCATCAAAAGATATCCATAGCTGAAGAGGGCTAAACAATTCTGATCCTGTTTGACCTTTTGTTATTTATTGTTAAAACCTCAAAATACCTTATTGATGTAACAGTTGGCTTTACACCATACACTACATTTGTCTAAAATAGGGTTGAATCATTGATGGTTCAATGTCTCATGGGACCTTCCTCCCTCTTTGTGTGAACCAGCTGTAACCTTATGTTAAGCCATAATATAGTATTTGCTTGGAAATAATATGGTTCATGATCACACTTGTGATTTGTAAACCCAGGTTTAGAGTTTAGTATGTTACATGAAGCCAGCTGTAGAAGTTTTTCTGTAGATCTCCAGAAGAGCTCCCTGTCCTGGCTATTTGCCGTTGGTAGAAATTGCCTAACATGACTGTCAAGCTTAATAAACCATATATGAATCCCATCTATAGGAAGAGGGTTGTTTTTGAAGAACTATTTTAATTTTGTATGTTGATTTCTTTAATCAAGGTCTTTATGCAAAAGAAGTATTTCATTTCCTTAAATACTTGGTTTTCTGTGATGCTATGGCTTGCTTTAACTTTCTAATAGCTACCTAATTTTTCTTTTGAAAGAAAGAATATAAATAATTTAATGGTAAAGAAATATCCATATAGTTGTTGATCAGTTTAGAAACAGATATTTATGATATAACCCAAAGATGGATGGTTTGTGGAATCTATTCTAAGATGAACTCACAAGACTGAGGCAACAGACTGATAGGGGGAGCAGTCCAGTGAATACAAATCTACATCTGAATTATTACAGCCAAGTGAATCCACTAAGAAACCCTCCAAGTGGCTAGCAGAACTGTGGAAAAAACCAGTTCAAACCAACCCATATGTATTCATTTTTTTCATCTGAGCAACACTGAGGCTAAGAGATAAGGGATTATCTTAAGGCCTGCCATGTCTGAGACTTTGCAATTTTATTTGCTTCAGTTAACATATTGGGAATCAGAAACCTTTGAAAGTCATGTGCAAATCCCAGGGGCTGACCAATAGATCTCATTTCTGACCCTGATGGAACCCATATGTCATTATGATTTCTTTTATTTTTTTTTTCCAATTTATCCTCAGTCAATCTGGAGGGACTTTAGCTGGTTTAAGATAATAAAAAATTGATTGATTGATTGATTATATCCCATCAGTCGGTATCAACTCTTAGTGACCACATTAGATTTTCTTAAACTGTACCTAACCTGGTTCTTCAGGTATTCCAACAGTGCACCCATTCACCACTGTAACTGAGTCCATCCACCTTGCTGCTAGTCATCCTTCTCTTTCCTTCCACCTTTCCCAGCATTAGAGCCTTCTTTAGTGAGCTAGGTTTTTGCATAATGTGTCCAAAGTAGTGTATTGTCGAAGGCTTTCACGGCCGGAGTTCGATGGCTGTTGTGGGTCTTCTGGGCTGTGTGGCCGTGTTCTGGAACACGGCCATACAGCCCGGAAGACCCACAACAGCCATCTGTACAAAGTAGGATAATCTGAGCCTGGCCATTTTTGCTTTGAGGGGTTTCTGGGTTGATGTGGGTTGATTTCTTTGATGATCCATTTGTTTGTTTTTTTCACTGTCCATGGTATTCTCAGGAGTCTTCTCCAACACCAATGTTCAAAGATATCAATTCTCTTTCTATCCTGCTTCTTCAAAGTCCAACTTTGGAGTCAAAGGGAATGCTGTTGCTTTCACTATTCTGATCTATCTTAAAAAAATAATAGAACAATGAACATAAACAATATTAAATAAAATAATAATAATAATAATAATAATAATAATAATAATAATATGAGCTTGCTCACCCATCATGCTAAGCTAAAAACAAATCAACCACAATTGTGTTTTGTGTAAAAAACGTAAAGCTAAAGGTTCCTCCGCATAGTCGTGTCCGACTCTAGGGGCCGGTGCTCATCTCCGTTTGTTAGCCGAAGAGCCAGCGTTGTCCAAAGACGCTTCCGCGGTCATGTGGCTGGCATGATGCACGCAGAATGCTGTTACCTTCCCACCAAGGTGGTAGCTATTAGTCTACTTGCATTTGCATGTTTTTGTGTAAACCCATCTATAAATACTGTAACAGATTGGAGGAAATCATATAAAATTTCTTTCTTTTATATTAACTCAGTTAAGCCAAAGCTAAATAAATGGTGGTCACATTTCCAGCCAGACTCCTCTGTGACTTCAGCTGCTCTATCAGAGATAGTATTGACAACCTGCACATACTTGTTTGAAGAAAGTGTTTAAACTATACAGGAACAACAAAAGAGGAGAATCTATGAAAGAAATGTCTCTGGGGTAATGGCTCTCCATCACCATTCTCTGTCATCTGACTTGTTGATGGAATTGGCATGAAGCTGGGTTACCTTCGTTACAAGATCAATTCACAACTCTGCAAAATGAATGGTTTTTTTTAAAAAAAGAACAGTACAGCTGCAAAGGCAAACATCTACAACATGCCATTGATGACACACAATACATTTCTGGCTCTTCCCCCCCCCCTTTTTTTTTTTGTATGCATGCTTTGCATTCAAGCACAGCATTTAGAAAGATAGCTTCCTGCAGCTGCTGCAGTTTTGCTACCTTCTTCTGGGTATCATGAATGGCTCTGTCTCAGATACTTTTACTGTTGCCAGGAGTTTATTTGAGACTCTTGTTTGAAATCTCAGGAGCCAGAGGGAACTACTGAACAGACGGAAGTTGCAGCCTTTTGAACAGCCTGGAAAGCATCCAACTAAGTCCCTCAATGCCTTTCCTGCAGAGACCGAGCTGTGATTTACAACATCAATGTTACATCCATGCAAACAGCCCCTGACCGATACAAGAGGTGTAATAGGTATATGTGCAGGCATGGTGAGACACTATTTCTATGAAATTAATTTCTGCCATTTGACTCTTGTAGAACATGTATATAAGACCTGCTGGATATATATATTTCAATGCATATGGTCCAAGAGCAGTCATCCAAATGCAGTTGGACTGTACTACATCAAGCTGCAGATGGAGGGATCAAATACTGGGATAGTTTTTCTTTTTGAAAACTCCTGGATATTAAACAACAGCAACCAGGAAAAGTTAGCTTTTTTCATGTGCAGGAGCTTTTTAATTGTGGAAAATTTAGATCCACTGAAGGATGGTACAGAACAGAAATATCTGTGTCTGCTTGGTGGAATTTAATGCATCAGCTAGTTTTTAAAATGTCACAAGCATAGGAGTAGATGGTATATGTCTCCTGAGATATTATTCAAATCAAAATTTAGTAACACTAATTTATGTTGGAAATGTAAAATTAAAAGTGGATCTTTTTACCATGTATGGTGGACATGCACAAAAGCAAAAAAAAATACTGGTGTAAAATACATAAATATATATGTAAAATAATAGATAAAGATGTAAGGATGAAACCAGAATTTTACTTGCTAGGTAAAATGGATGATAATATAAATAAAAAACAAAAGATTCTACTCTTATATTTAAGTACAGCAGCAAGAATAAAATATGCTCAATATTGGAAACAAGAAAATATACCAACAAAAGAGGACTGGATCATGAAAATAATGGAATTAATGCAGATAGACAAATTGACAAATTTAATAAAAGGAAAAGAAATAGGGAAATACAAAGAAATTTGGGATCCCTCCATAAAATATATTCAAAAAGAATATGATATTAAATAGAGACCAATAAATAATACAAATAAAAAAGGGGGGGGGAGATAAGATACAAGAAGAAATAGAAAAAGGAAAAATGTAAATCTAGTATTTACAATTATATTCTTTGTAAAGAAAACCGGAGGAATTTTAATAAATTATATGTATGTACTGTATGTCTAAGATATAAAAGTTTAATTAGAATAAATACAAATAGTAAATCAAATAGTAATATAACATAAGAGTAGAAAGGAAAATAGATATAGGATTAGGGATAGAGAAATATAAGAAGGGAAAGAGGGAAAAGATGTAGGTGAAAAAGAGGAGAATAGGAAGAGAGAGGATTTAGGGGTAAAGGGAAAAGAAAAGGGAAAAGAAAATGTAAGGATAGAAGAGAAACAGAAGATGAAGGAAGGAAAGCGTTAGAGAGAAAGAGAAAATAACAGATAGGGGTAAAAGAAGAAGAAAAAAGAAATGAAGGAAAAGGTAGGTAGAGGAGGATAGAGGAAAAAGAATAAAAAATGGAAATAGAAGGAAAAATATTCAATGGAGAAAAATTTTGAACGATATAAAGGGAATATTGGTAAAGACAGATATGTAACTTAATGGATTAATCAATTTAAGATTAATTAATTTATTTAAGAGATAGACAGGAAATGTAAATATAAGCAATCTAATTAAATTGAGATATGTTATGTAACGAGTAATGTAATGTTATGTTAATGTATGTATATAAATGTAGTTAATGTTGTGTATTATGTGTGTTATGTATGATGAATGCAAATAAAATTTATTACCAAAACAAAACAAAAACAAAAACAAGCATAGGAGTAGATTATTACTGAGAGGTCAGAATTTAGTTTTCATGATAGGGAAGTTTCATGTGAGGAACTCACATGAAACTCACATCATAATACTTCTCACTATGAAATTTGAAATAACTAGTAGAGGGAAATAAAGATCCATCCCACAGCATGATCCACCTCTTCCAGAAATATAGGCTGGCTCTATTAATGTGCCTAAAAATACACCTATTTTCTTATTTAAAGTTTCTGGATTTTAGCTCCAGAAACTATACACCAGTCACTCAGTCATAGCTTAAATCTGCACATAATTTTTTTAGCTGCAGCTGGAAATTAGCATACTTCAGGTTGGGGGAAGGAAGGAAACAAGAAAAAATTGCCTTTCTCTGTCTTTGTCATAGAGAAAATGTGAACCTAGAAGCAAATAGCAGCAGATGCATATACAGTATGGAGACTGAAATTCAGCCAGGTTTATAGCAGGTACCTTGCATTTACAATTAAAATAACAACTCTTGAAGTAAACATCATCTATCACTCTCTTAGAACCAGACTTGGAAATTGTCCTAACCGTCCAGGTATCCACTTTTTAAATTCAGGACTTTTTGACAACAAACAGAGCTATTTTCTATTGTTTTGCAGAATTGGGGAAGGGTGTTTAAACTTCTTCTGGGGGCAATCAACATAAGTTGAAGGGATCTGCAACAACTCTAAATACAACCTTAGCAAGATGGAATGGCTGCAAATGTGAATTAATACTTGCCTATCCCTTTGCACTTCAGAACTGAACACAAATTGTCATTATTTGAAGTGGCCAATTCTTTTGGTATCATAGGGAGGAGCTGGACTCTTTGTGTAAACTTGAGCGATGTGAAAATTTAGCACAGGGCTTGAAATGTTGATTTCAAAGCACATAGCTTCCTGTAGCATAGATTTTAAAAGTACATACTACCATAAGACACTATAGAATAAAATTTTAGTGTGAATGAGCAGGGGAGATTGAGATAATGGAAGTGTATGTGAGGAGGTTTCAAAGTGTCTTGGGATACTTCATTCTTTTGGTGATGGGGCCAGGTACCTGAGGGACCGTCTCATCCCGATTACATCTACCCGCCCCACCCGGTCATGCAGAGAGGGCATGCTTCAGACCCCATCAGTGAAGGAATTTCATTTGGTGGGGTCCAGGAGATGTGCCTTCTCTGCGGTAGCACCCGCCTTGTGGAATATCTTGCCCCCGGAGGTGAGACAGGCGCCTTCACTCCTGGCCTTCAGAAAGTCTTTAAAGACCTGGTTCTGCCGCCTTGCTTGGGACAAAGGAGGTAATAGTTCCTCCTGGGGGTGGTTAGCCCCATAATACCCTTCTTTTTTAAGATCTTCCCATCCTCTGGATTCTTATCTATTATTATATTGGATTTTTAAGTGTGTAGGTTTTTAATATTAATTTTAATGTTGTAAACCGCCCAGAGTCCACTGTCGTGGAGATGGGCGGTGATAAATTCGAATAATAATACATAAATGTTTTCTGTGCACAGAGTTGTCAGAGAGTCAGATACGGTATGGATGCACAGTGGTGGTGAGTTGTTCCAGGCACAGCCGTTCTGCAACCTGTAGAACCTGTAGGGGACTGAGGCCCTAGAAATGTCAGTCTCTGGTTGAAAATCAGTTTTTCATGCAACAATTTAAAACACGGCGCAAAGAACCAATAATTTTAAAAGACTGATAACTCACAGTTAGCTAGAGAATCAACTTTTTGTATTATCACAAAGGAGATGGTACCAGCTATCAGGTGCTGATTAAAAAAGCAATTGGCAGAACTATAGAAGAACAAGCCAAGGTACCATTGATATTGAACTGAGCATGGCTCTTACTCATCAATGCAATATTTCCTTAACAATCCATTCTTGTTCACCCATTTATGTGTGGACACTTTACTCATGTATACAGAAGACATGTAGGGAAACATTAGTTTTCAGTATCTTTCATGTACCTCCCATGTATTTCAATCCCCTCTCCCTCTCTCTCTCTCTCTCTCTCTCTCTCTCTCTCTCTCTCTCTCTCTCATTACCAGCTACTTGGGTCTCCTAGTGACAAGAAGATATAACATTGGAACGTAAAACTTTAATTTCATTAAGACGTGAAATAGTACAACAGCTTAAACCAGCAATTAAATAATTAAAATCAACAATTAAAACTCTTCTTTGAAAGGTGTGGTTTTAGGACTTCTATTTTAAAAACCGCCCAGAGTCCCCTTTGTGGGGGGAGATGGGCGGTGATAGAAGTTGGAAAAATAAATAAATAAAAAAATCCAATAAAGAAGTTAGGTTGCTAATCTCAGCAGGGAGTGTTTTTTGTTAAAAAAAAATCTGAGGCAGCTGTAGAGACGGTTCAGTGCTAAGTCACTAAACCCATGACAACTGCAGCTGAATCGCCTCAAATGAGTTCAGGGAATGTGTGAGTTTGGGGGTTATATAGAAAGAGGGATTTTCAAGTGAGCTGCACGGGGCTTCCAAAATCATAAGCAGCATTTTGTATTTTATCCACAAAAAAATTAGCAGCCAGCACAACTCTTTAGGTCAGAGCTTTCCAAACTGTGTGTCGCGACACAAAAGTGTGTCGCCACACACAGTCTGGTGTGTCGCCACACAACCCGGAAGCGCTGATCATCATCAGCGCTTCCAGGTTTTCCCGCGGCGACACACCAACTGCAGCGCGCAAAACCCGAAAGCAGCTGCAGCGCTTCCGGGTTTTTGCGCGCTGCCGCACTTCCGGGTTTTCCTGCGGCGACACACCCACGCCGGTTGGTGTGTCGCCACGGGAAAAACTTTGGAAAGCCCTGCTTTAGGTAAAAGTAATGTCCTCTCTCGGAACTTTTTCAGAGACCAACCTGGCTGCTGAGTTCTGTATGAGCTGCGGTTCCCAGTCAAATCTGGCGGTTACCAGCACAGGCACTTGTTTCAAGATGAGTTTCTTCCAGTCTGCTTCAATTGGTACATCACCCGAGGATGGGGAAAAAAGATACTCCTGGCTGTTGCTTTAATCTGGGAAACTAGAAAGAGTTTAGGATCCAAAAGCAACCTCAGACTGCACAGCTGCTCTTTCTGAGAGACATAAACATTAAGAATATTTGTACTTGCCGGATAAAGGATATGTGAAAATGTGTGGGAGATTAAAACCTCCTGCAAAACATAGCTGGATTTAGGTGTTTGCCTCTGAGCGTGAAAAGAGAACTGAACACCTGTGATTTCAATGCCTGCTTACCTTGCTGTTTAACAAGATTGCACCAAGGTATCTCTTTAGTTTCCCAAAAGTTGTCATCATCATGTGGGACATTTACACACATCTTCTATCATATCTACAATTAGTGCAAAAATGCTGCATCATCATGAGAAATTCATTTTTAAAAAAATCACATTGACCAAGAACAATTTTAAAAATGGAGATGCTCTACAGATCTATTTGCTTACTATTTTGCTTGAGAGCTAGATGCAGGGAGAGCTACTGTATGCCTCTTGCTTTTATCAATTTCCATTCTCTGCTGTTACATGTACTACTGAAGTGCCATCTACTGGCTTGTTGGAGAGAAATGTTCTTTGCATCAAGGAAAAGTCAATAAGGAAGATGTATCGACCATTTTCTTGGTTGTCTTACAGCATTTTCTCCACATTTCTTCCTTATTTGCAGTAGTCTATTACTGTTAAAACATCAATTATGTTTTAAAAACAGAAAAATAAATGGGCTGTGGATGGGCTGAAAGCTGCCATGGATGGGGTAATGATGTGAATGGGTCTTTGTCATACATGGGGGTCTTGATGCATTTTCTTCCCCCCAGCTTTTGGAGATAAGTCAAGCTCTTTGTTTTTAGAACTATGTTAAGCCTAATTTAGGAGCTTTTATTTTTTTATATATAATTCGATTTATATCACCGCCCCATCTCCCCCAAAGGGGACTCTGGGCGGTTTACAAAAAACAAACAATTAAAATAACATATCATAAATATAAGTAATTAAAATAAATATAAAACAAATATACATTACATTATACGGTTTGTGTTTCCTGCCTTCAATTGGAAGGGAACTGACAACAATGTCTTGGAATGGCTGCTCCGGAATGTGGTGGCACAGCAGTAACACCTCTGCTTTGTGAGCTGGACTGGTGAACGGTAGGCTTCCAGATGCAAAGGTAAGGTGCTGGTTATAACATATAAAGTCCTTCTTGGCACAAGGCCTGCTTACTTGAGGGATATCCTGTCTTCCAGCGTTTCTGTCTGTCCTATACGATCTGGCAGAGTCAGCATGCTCCAGATCCCATGATCAAACAATGCCATCTGATGGGACCACTTCTCTGTCATAACCCCTGCCCTCTGGAATGATCTCACCCTAACCTTATTTAGACAAGCCCTTAAGACCTGGTTTTTTTTCCCCTCAGGCCTTGGGCTACAGTGGGTGGCAAGGTCCTTGTGGGTTGTCTGATCTGTGAGATTATGGTTGGGGTTTTTTTTTGGTGGGGGGGACATTACCTTTTATGTGTGCGGACCGCATTTTCATATATTCTACATTTATTTATTCGTCAAATTTATATGGCCAGAGCTGCAATGGAGTTGGGCAGCCAATACATTTAATAAACAAAATAAAAACTAATACATAATGTATGTGCAGAGATTGTAGTTGGAGGGGGCTCAGGCAACCACAAAAAGTAGTCTTGGGGCTACTTTTTACAGGTTGCCCACACTGGAGCAAAACACTGTTTTCTCGATAGTTTCCTCCCTATCTTTGTAGCAATCTGAGGGCTTTGCACTGTCGCCATTCTTTGGTCTCGACAGATTCAGTTGCTGCTGCTCAAGCATAGTTGTGGGCATAGAGAGTAATCCTGGATGGGAAAACTCAGTTGCATTAGTGTGTGGTGACAAAACAATAAAGAGACTTGTGGAATCTTAAAGACTAACAAATTTATTACAGCATAAGCTGTTGCTAAAATAAGCTGTTATTCTAAAGGTGTTCAAAGACCTAGTTTGGGTTAAAGGTTTATCCCATTCAAAAAATACAGAGCATTCTTTTCCTGAAACAAACTGCAGTCACTTCACTAAAATTGCCTTCACATGCCACCTGGTAGAGATAAATACCAATGTAATAAATTTCTGCAGGCTGCTTTATTGCCCACTGGGAAAGAAATATGCCTATACAATAGTTTGGTCTAGTGGTTAAGGCTCCAGGCTAGAAACCAGGAGACTGAGAGTTCTAGTCCCGCCTTAGGCATGAAAGCCGGCTGGGTGACCTTGGGCCAGTCCCTCTCTCTCAGCCCAACTCACCTCACAGGGTTGTTGTGGGGAAAATAGGAGGAAGGAGTATTAGGTATGTTCCCCGCCTTGAGTTATTTGTAAAAAATAATAAAGGCGGGATAAAAAATAAAATTAAAAACACACACATTAAGAACAAAATTTGCCTATTATTCAGTTCACTGTAGCCTATTAAGTGAACCTTCCCACTCTATTGGTTTCACCTAGTCCTGAGATGTGTAAGACACAACAGTTATCAGTAGGTACTACAAAGCCCAATTTGCTCTGAGATTAGTCAAAATGTTTCAGTTTAAATGGAAAGATTTCATATATCTTCCATTCTGCCTTTTCAGCTAATGAAAATGTTCTCCGCTATGTAACACAAGAGTTGTGTCTAAGTAAAGATGAAAACTCTACTTCAACTGCCCAGGGAAATCCATTGGGGTTTAGGAGCAGATTAGGGCGTCTCTAAACTTTGGGCGTGGTGGCTCAGCGGGTAAGATGCCAGGCTTGTCAATTGGAAGATAGCAAGTTCGGAGGTTCAAATCCCCAGCCCCGCATGATGGAGCGAGCTCCCGCACTAGCTCCAGCTCTTGCCAACCTAGCAATTCGAAAGCATGCAAATGCAAGTAGATGAATAGGTACCACTTCGGTGGGTAGGTAATAGCGTTCCACGCACGTCATGCCGGCCACATGACCATGGAAGCGTCTTTGGACAACGCTGGCTCTTCGGCTAACAAACGGAGATGAGCACCGGCCCCTAGAGTCGGACACGACTGCACAAATGTGCAGGGGAAACCTTTACCTTTTAAACTTTGGAGGCCTATGGATTCTTGAGAAAATCTGGTGGCTGCCAGAGGTAGGCAAAATCACAAAAACTAGGAAAAAATCCATCCAAATGAGTGAGACTAGAATACAAGCATACTCATTTCAGCCCGTTTCTTGCTCCAACAAAATATCTGCTTCACAGTAGAACATCTAATGCGCCTCAGATCACTTCTAAATAATTTTTTTTAAATGTCCCTGATTGTCTCTTAAAATCATCTTCAAGGAACATATACCTCTCTCTTTTTCCCTCTCTAATCTCATATACATATACTCCTGGGTCATGCAGAAAGCTAAACTTTTTTGGGGGGATGGGGGGTTGACTGTACACATTTCCCACAAACCAGCCACAATTTGAAACCAAGTTGTATTGGCAATTTATGAAATGGCTTGTTTAAACAATGCAAACCAAGAATCGTGTCAATTGGGGCTTGTTTTACAGGCTGCATGATGTCATTCTTCTTTATTTGATTGCATGCTTGCTGACCCCTATGTGCCAATCAAAGAGAATATTGATTCTCCATGTCTCTCCTTTGCCTCCCTTCACCCAAGCTTACCCAGTAGCAGCTCTGGGAGGCAAGCAGCCTCAAAGCCAAATTTAGAGCTGCCTGCAGCTCCGGGTCCCGATGGCCCCAGAAGGGAGAAAGAGCGGTGGATGGACCCTGGAACTCTGCTGCTTTCAGTGACAGCTAAAAGCAGCTCAGTCTTAAAAAAAGAAAAGAATGTAGACCTCCAAAGGCAACTTGGACCTGTGAGGATATTGCAAGTGATCTGTGTCCTGGGTGCCACAATAAAAAAGAAATGACAATGGCTGAAATCTCACATCATCACTAGAGCTCATGAGATGTTGGCATTTTCACTCACTGCTACTGGGGAAATTACCTCATCTGATCTGGTGGTCTGGTAAAAGCTTGGACTTTTTTAAAAAAAAAAATGTTATTGAATGCCAAGGCCCTGAAGGTATCAAGAGGAGAAGGGCCTCTTGATATGTGCTGTGGTACTGACAGGCACTGTATTGCCAATCTTTGGCTGGTGCGATGGTCCACAACAGCTTTCACTGCTAATATACTGTAATGGAGAAGCTTGGGAACCACTGATGAAATTTGCCTGTGAATTTAAGGGCAAGGGGCCTCCTAAGGACCAAACTTTCTGGGTAACCTTGCCTGCTACATCCAATTTCTCTGCTTAATTACTGAGAAGTGAGCCAACATCAGGGGCTTCTGCAGGAAGTCCAAAAAGGTTGAGATGGTATCCATAACTGACCCTTTTTTTATAAGTGCTGTGACTTCTTTGACTGCCCCTGACCTAGATATGTCCTCTCTCAGCTTGGAAGAGGAAAGAGAGGAACTACACAGTAGATAATTAGTGGTAACATACCACATTTGTTATCTATACCACTTTTCTATCCACTAGTGGCTGGTGGCTTGGCCCTAGTCTTAGCAATTAAGTGACTGTACTGCTGCAACACTGAACAGGAGATGTGATTAGAAAAACCATTATTTTACTTAATTTGTGTGCTTAACATGATTACTAAAATTCCTGGTCAGAAACTAGAACTTCTACCTCTCTCCAACAATAATAGGGAATATTTAGAACATTTCAATGAATTACTAACATTTTTCAATATTATGAGCAGTTTCTCTAATGGGGAAACGCTTACTGTATTTTTATGTCCACTAGGTGGCATGTGAACACTGTTTATTGGAACATTAAATAGACTCATTCCTGGGGACACATACAAACCTGAATTGTAGGCAAAAATACAAGTCTGATGGTGTTAAATTCAGTTCTTCCCACTCCCACTGCATTTATAGCCATCGCTCCAATGCAAAGTTTGTTTTTCAAAAGATTTGTATTAAAGGATCCAACATATAAGCAAATTAGAGAACAGATTAGTACTAGTTTCCAGAATTAAACTGAAAAGGCACCTACATTCATAATTATAATCTACTGGTGCATCATATCTATTCAATCTACTATTACTTCTTACTTACTGTATTTATCTAATACAATGGTGGGCATTCTTTAATGAATTGTTTACTTATACATAAACTCTTAACTGCAATGTCAAGTCACTTCTGCCTGCACATCACAAATCTACTTAGGCTGGCTAAGAAAAATCACCACCAGATCCATTCAGCCATATCCAGTTAGGGACTTTCTTGTACAACGCAACTGGGAGTTACTGCTGTACTTGTATGCATGGTTACAAATGTTTTTCACCTTTTCAATTAAAAATTGAGACCTGCAACCTAAAAGAGAAACACACAAACAAAATGGAAATGTACTAAAATTTAATCAATCATAAAAGCTGTAATTTAATCTGTGACAGTAAAACACAAGAAGCAATATTAGAATTGGTTTAGTATATTATATATTTTAGCTTTCAAAGCTATAGAAATCAGTTATCCCAGTTTATTTTCCTATAAAAGACCCATTTTTTCCAAAGCATAATGCACAATTTTAATTAGAATATAGGGCAGAATGAAAATAATGATAGTCCATAACTTTTTAAATATAAAATGAAGTCAATGACTCGGAAAGTTATCGCTGCAGTGAGTATGAACAGTAAAATTTGTATAGTTGTATCTATCATGATAGATATCAAGTATTAATGACTGATCATTTTTAGTGCTCGATGGGCACGGGATTATGGGAAGAGGTCAATATGAAATTATTGTAGCAATATCTAACATTTGAAATGCATCCATGCTCTTGTATAATCATACAACTAGAGTCAATTATATTTATTATCACATTTGTTAACTGCTATTGCAAAAGAGGAGTACTATTGTCTTTAATTCCAAGAGATATACACAGAGCAATTTATTTTCTTTCTTTTTTTTCCTCAGGGACCTTTGTGCAAACCATTGTAAGATCTAAATTCTTCACATAATATATAAAAACAGAAGCTCTTCAGATATGATGTAAATTTGTGGTGTAGCTTTTTTGAATTTCTGGAATGCTGGCACTTTCCAAATTAGGCAACAGTTCTTCATTCCTGTGATCCTGGGTAGAAGTCAAAGAGAAAAGTTAGCATCCAACTCAAAACAGACTTTTTAGACAAAAACTTTTAATGTGATCCACCAAGAGTCTTTTTCATTATAGCAGCATAAAATAAAATATGCAGGCAGGCAGACAGACAGATAAAAAAGAGCATTAAGTTCTCTATAAGTCATCCTCAACCAGCCATAGTGGCAGGGAATTCTGGGAGTTATTGTCCAATACATCTGGAGTCAAGCAAACCAGGAAAGCTACCTTTTTGACTTTCAAGACTACATGCAAATCTTTCTCTGATGCTTCAGGTTTCAGAAGTAACAGCAGATACCTACTGAAGAACCTGCCCTTTCTGTATCAGTACTCCAACTGGGAAACTGCCTTCCTAAAGATGTTTGATTGGTACAGACTTAGTTGAGCTGTAAGCACTGGTTAAAATAGTTCTAATTTGCTCTGATTTGTTAATGAATTTATCACTGTGAACTTGAGTACAAGCAGACATATTCCCAGAAGGGGATTCCCAGCTTCTTTCAACAGCTGTCAGTCCCGAGGGTGAGGGGCCCTTCTGGAACAGCATGGGACATGAGACAGCAGTTGAGGGATGGGTGTGAAGAGGACTGGTGTATGATTTCTGCAGCTGCCATTTTATCCTTGTACTATTGACTGCATCTTTTTTGCCAATGATGATACATATTCATCATAAAACATATTGTTCACTGGAAGGGTGGGACACAAATACTTTAACTCAATAAATTAATTTTTTCATTAAAACAACTAAAATGTTATAAGGAATAATGCAAGCTTCTGACTTCTCAAAAGGCCTCAATTTAAGACCCGATTTCCCCCCAAATGCATGAGAGTGCCAAATAAAGAGAGAAATAGGACAACAGATGTTGCCCTTACTGTGCACGCCTCCACCCCCACGTTTCTGTTCTTGTAGTGAGCAGGAAGTTCTGAAAGGTACTACTAAAATTACATGAGCAGAAAGTCCTTTTAGAGCTCATAGATTAATGCTGCAATCAAGCCTTCTAAGAAATGTGTGAAGAGAAGGACAGAAAAGTGAGATAGAAATCTAATAAATAATAAATAAACAAGATGTGGGATGGGGAGGAAAAGAACATCCTAGGAAAATGATGAAGCACTTGTCTGTAGTGGAAGAAAGCGCTTCTGGCAGGATACTGGCTAAAGACGGTATATAAAAGAAGAAGGATTTATCAGAAGGCGGCACTACACCAAATGTTGCGCATCTCTTGTTTACAGTGCAAACACTGTGTGTCCAGATCTCCTGAAACTCAAGAACAAGGTTGATCTTTATATGAAGTTCTGGATTGGAAAGAACGCTTGCCAAAACTTTACAGAAAAGAGCTTTCAATTCCATTGCGGCCTCTGTTCCATGGTCTGCAGTTGCCCTTACATAACAGAGCAGCTTCGGGGTAGAGTCAGTAGCAACATGTCTCAGGAAAGTAATCGGGTTTGACCGTTCAGCCATACTGACAGAGAACCTGGGGAATGGAAGTCTAACCCTTCTGGAGGTCCCCAGGTTTTGAGAAGGCTGAACCTAAAGGGGATGTGGTTGCTTACCTGGCTCAGAGCTGCTGCATGCTGTGGGTCTAAAGCAGCAGACATGACTTCTTTTTAGGCTTCTTCTTTTCCACTGGTGTTTTTCTATTTATCTGTCTGACAAGATCATAAAAGATCTGGAAAAGAAAGACATAAAGAAGCACAGAGAGCAATTAGAGAAATGGGTATTATAGGATGGAAACTTCTTATAAAATTTGATCCCATGAGCTTTGGGATAGATCAAGTAAGAAAGAGATGGAAAGGCAGTCTGATGTGGGACAGAAGAGCTTGTCACAATAGCGCAAGACAATTCAGTTAAAATGGTGGTTTAGTTGATTTCCTACTGGGACTTCCCTAACTACGGAAAATATGTGAATGCAATACAAAACAAAAAGTGCTCTTAAAAATACTCCCATTACTTTATATGAGTGTTGCTTCAACAAAGACAATATCATATCCTAGAAATGCCTATAAAAATAGTACTGTCCTACTGGCCATTGTAAACATTTTTTTATTAAAAGCTTTATTAAATTTTTTCAAGATATACATAAAAACTAAAAGGATGAAACAAAAGAACCTACAAAGAAAAAGAAAAGAACTAGAAAGTTGTGAAAATGCAAAACAAACAACTACAAAGTGACTTCTGACTTTCTACAACAAAGATATACATAAATCGATACCAATCTCTTACTCCAATTTATACTATACTAAGCATTATTTCTATAAAGCATTTCAATTCTCATTATAACATGACTATTGTAAACATTATAAGCAACTGTCCATATGTAAGTTCTGCCAAACATTGTTTGCCTCCCTTTCACTCTCTGTCTTATAAGAGAGTTAATTCTTGCAGGACGTCTGAAGACTTTCTGAGAATAGTCAATTTAACAAGAACTATGCGAAGAAAACTTGAGAGAAGTCTATCAGATCATTAATGCCAAGGTGTTTCACTTGCAAAGCACTGAGATAGATCATCTTGTATAGGCAGCTATCATATAAACACAAATTTCATATTTTATTGGGGTGGGTATAGTCTGGGGCATAAAGGTACCTTTAAAAAAGGGAGAAAAGAGCTAAAAGGAAGGCGCGTCAAGCAAACCCTCATCATGACCGTCTCTCACCCGGAAACCTATGCCCTCATTGTGGGAGGTTGTGCGGATCCAGAATTGGCCTTTACAGCCACTTACAGATCCACTGTTAAAATTTTACCCTTGGAAGACAATCTTACTCGGCTACGAGTGATCGCCAATGATGATGAATGATACAGTCTGGGGCATAAAGGTACCTTCCTGTCCCAGAGACTGCAGACACAGTTGCTGTAAGTAAAGCCAGCTCTGTAGTAATGCAACCTTCAAGGAAACCTCATTTACTGTGGAATCCTTGGTGCTCTCTGAGCTTGGTTGTTTGCTTGCAGACGTTTCATTACCCAATCTACCAAGATTGGTAGAAATCAGTTTTAGGGAGATAAATAAGATCTGCAGAACACCAATTATGTATTTTATCACTATTTGAAGGAGACAGTGAGACGATTAAAAACAAAGACATAATCATATATAAATTGGTGGCAACAAGAATATATGTGGTCAAGAAATGGAAGGGGACTAGTATTCTAGGCATTTGATGCTCCAAAATATTAGAAACAGTTTAATGAAAATACTTGCACAGAACATACAACGCAGGGTATTAGAAACAACCTAATTAAGACAGATTTTATTACTTTGCTAAAAATTCAAATCAAGAGACATCAAGAAAACTACTGATGATGTAGCTTTTGTGGAGCAAAGATTAATGATTCTTTTGAAGGAGAAGATTACAAATAGCAGATAGATTACAAGTACCTTATCAATTAAGAACTGCAGTGTGTTAAAACCGGTTGGGTTTGTTGAGACCTTTTGAGATTGCTGAAATCACATCAAAATTTATCAGGCAATCTATCACTCAATGGTACTCTTACAGTCTCACTTTTTCAAAATGATCACCAACAGTGTGTCCTGGGAGGTTGAAATGCTCTGATATTACCAAGTAAAGCAGGAAGAAGATTTTAGCCTTAACTTCATACTCTCAAACGATAGAATAAGATATTCAGAACCTTTAGACTTGTTAAAAATATTGAGTCCAACAAGAAAAAGAGAAAAATGAGTTTTTATATATGCTATCCTCTAGATATGTTGGACTATAAGTCTTATAATTCCCATTCAGCTGTGAATTTTCTTTAACTATTCTGCTTAGGAATTATGGGACCTGGACGTCAAATTTTCCTTTCCTAAGGAAGGCTGACTCCTCTTTGATTCTACTGTTCAGAACTAGATTGGCAAAGTGTGCTTTCCATACTGCCTCTTGTTTGAGAAAATCAAAGCAAGTATGACAACAGCTCTTTTGGATAAAACCCTTTTTGGATTCTGAAAAATGGAAATTACAAGAGGAAGTCCCTTCTTGCTTCCGAAACATAAAATAATAATGCAGTCTTTAGTAGTTGCACAGCCTTGGCAGAGTCCTAAGAATATTAAAGGTCAGTACAGAAACTTGACTAGTGTCCTCAAAAAGAGAAAGAACAAGGCAGGGGATGGGGGTGAGAACAGCAACAAGGAAAAAAAAAACAAGAAAAAAGAGGGAATACATATTTTCATCTGCAAAATAGATTATATGAGACACATACATAAAAAACTCATTCACTAGATGAGAATGGCTATGTAATTTGTAAGTGTCTATATTGAACTTAGCAACTGATAGGCAATTTATGCTCTGCTGGGATAGATTGCTAACTTAATACAGAATGCTTTTGGAAATCCTAAATCTTGTATTTCTGGTCTTATCAAGATACCTTATTACCAATCTTGTATAACTTGATACTTTCCAGTTGCACTGGATTACAACTCCATTATCTCCAACCAGCATGGCAACTTAAGCAAAGCTGGCATATATATTTTATGATTCAGGCATTTATTTAATATTTAACTGGATCTGTTGTGAAGATGGTCCCTAGGAACTGGAAAATATACTTGACTTGGACAGGGCTGCACTCAGCTTTAAGGATCAGGTTCACAACTTGGGAGTCCTCCTCAATCTGGCACCAATGCTAGACAGTGGCATAACACTGGTGCCAAAGGGGTACATTTATCATCTTTGGCTGATAAACCAGGTGAACCCAGGCTATGGCAATCTCAAAATTGGATTACTACAATTCTCTTCTTGCAGGACAGCTATTAATAATGGATGGGAAACCACAGCTGGACCAGAGTGCAGCAGCATGGGTGACAAGTAGTGCTTCTAGGGTGTGCCATATATGTTAAAACTATTTTTAAAAATGTTAAAACTGTGCTCATGGATGTCCATGAGATGTGTGTAGGCATGTCAAATTATCATTATTATTGCTATCTAGAGCCATTGGAATTGGGTGGCATATAAATTAGCTAAACAAACAAACAAACAAATAAATTTTGTGTATGGTACATGTATTTACACAGGTCTCTTTATACTGATTTATTTACAGTCCAAGACCAAGTCACAAAATTTAAAATACAGCACACCATTAATACATTACATACGTAACAACACACTCATATATAAAAGGAAGAAACCCTATAAAATTAGGGTTCATTGAATTCATTGAAGGAACCTAACAGTTTCTATAAGCCGAGGCTAAAAATAAAAAAAAAATGTTACTGCCTTCAAAACACCTGGGTATAGTTCATTTAGTAAGAATACCTCAATCTCCTCACAATGAGTCAAGAAACTTCTGCTGAGACATTTGTTCTGTCTTGTTAATGCAACAGTAGAATTAATTCAATACTGACACATCAGAGAAGCAAATATTAACATGCAGCAGTGTGGGCTCACATGCTTTGATGGGGTAAGTCTCACTTTTGATTAATGGAATTTTTGTAACAAAAGCATCAATGGTGATTATCTGAAAAAGCTTCCTTCAGGCTGGATGCCCTAAAGGGAACATTTCTGACAGATTCTGATGGCAAAATGCAATAGGACTATACAAATAGAAGATATACTGTATGTATACACACATAAAGGGGTGTGGTGGCTCAGTGGGTAAGCCATCAGGCTTGTCGATCGGAAGATCGCAAGTTTGGAGGTTCGAATCCCTAGCCCTGCGTGCGGAGTGAGCTCCCACACTCGCTCCAGCTCTTGCCAACCTAGCAATTCGAAAGCATGCAAATGCATGTAGATGAATAGGTACCACTTGGTGGGTAGGTAACAGCGTTCCGCGTGCGTCATGCCGGCCACATGACCGTGGAAGCGTCTTCGGACAACGCTGGCTCTTCGGCTAACAAACGGAGATGAGCACCGGCCCCTAGAGTCGGACACGACTGCACAAATGTGCGGGGGGAACCTTTACCTTTATACACACATACTCTTTCTCATGTTTACAAGCCAGTTGATACAATGCCTTCTGAAAAATCAACCAATTGTTACCTCGTTAACATTGATTTTAGACTTTGCAGATGACTCTAGAAAGGCACAGTTACACCACTGTCTTGCTAAATTCTGTCCCTGTTCTTTGCCAACTACTCGTTCATCTTCCAGATCACATTTATTGCCAACCAGAATCATAGGAACCTGTACAAAGAGAAAAGAGATGTATGTGTAACTGACAGTGAAATAAAAGCTTGAAGTTCCTTACTTTGGACTGGCCTGAAAAAATAATTCCTGGGTAGTCTCCTGACATGAGGAGGTAAGAATATCAATGAACTTTCCAAACTTTCGTACCTTTTATTTGATAGTTGCCAAGACACTTCATTATTATCAGGGCAATGTAGTCAGGATAATAGCAAAAGATAAAAAAGGTTTTGTTTGCCGACTTTCTTGCTGGTGCTTAATACATAACCGAATCTTTAATTCACAAGATATACTTCAAACATTTAATTTCCAGGGAATGCAGGGGTTTTGTGTCTGTTCAGCTACAAATTATAATTACTACCATACAGCTTCCCTCCCACCACCCCAAGGTACAAAATTCAATTAAAACACAATAGATAGGTAGACAAATAAACAGACAAGCCCCCTCAATTTTAGTCTTCACTGAATTGAGATATAAGGTCCCAAAGGAGTTTGTACTGAAGTCTGGTAGCATACTGATTGAGGTGCTGAACTTGGGACCAGGGATATTCAAGTTCCTCTCTCAACCCATCAAGTGATTTTGGGCCAATCACGCTCTTTCACTCAAGCTTACCTCCCAAGATTGCTGTTGTGGGCATAAAATTAAAAAGACTGCCCTGTACACTGCTTTGAGCTCCCGGGGGAAAAGTTAGATAGATATTAATATACTCGTCTTTCGCAAAAAGGAGATCCTATAATAGGTGGACATCTCTAGCTATTTGTTTTGCAATTCTATAATAGAATCACCATTACTGACATATCATGTTGGCAGAAACAAAATGAGGGACAGAGTACATTAAAATGCATTACTATTAATTCTGTCCATCAGCAGAGATCTTTTGTTCCTCTATCAGACCACTTCCTGAGAGAAGATTAAAAGGAAAATCTTACACAAGCAAGCAATGTATTTTAAAAGAAAGTGTTGAAATATTGACTGATCAAAATCAAGCTATTTTGGAGGCTGCAAAATTCAAAACACAATTCTGGAAACCAATGACTACAGTAAACAATCCACAAATGCCTATTACTTTAAAAAGTTGAAACAAACAAATACCCCCCCCCCAAAAAAAAACCCCACAGACACACAATAGAATGAAATTTGGAAGAACAGTATGACTTTCTGAGGAGATGCGTTCTGTCAGATTTCTGGTACGTTTGGCGCTAGAGTCCTTGATGTTCTGATTTCAGTCAGAATTTTAGCTTCAATCTGAAACTGAACTACATTTTGTTTGAATTAGATTACGTCTGCATGCTCTGCAGTTCAATCCAAAGTGATAACCTCAAACGGAGATTTATAAGTCCAGGTGAGTTTATGAAAAGGAGACAATCTTTGACACCAGTTTTGAGGTAGTCAAAATGAGATCCTAACCCCCAGTTTGATATATTAGAATAGTAGAGACTGAGCTGCCCTTGATAAAGATCCTGCCAAATTATGGGTGTTTGGGGTGGGAAAGGAGGAAATTACAAAGGATTTCCTTCCATGACATTTGTCCTAGTTTGATGAGAATGCAATCTGTGAAATATAACCTAAACATTTCTGTATTGTAGAACTGGGAGCTGGAATTAAAAGGTAAAGGATATTACAAAAGAACTTTTCTCTGGGAGTTGGCATGAGTGCAGACAATTTAAAGATCATGAACAAAAACCTAAATAAGGTTGAATCTGAGAGCAAGCACAATTATGTACCTGCTTGCAAGTCTATAAAATCAACATCTAAGGGAGTTGTTTCCTCTATTACATTCAGGTGCAAATGCAAAAACTATTCTCCATTACTGGATTATTAGGTAAATGAATTTTAAGTGTTTTTTCTTTTATTCTAACCAGATGTGAATTTTTAGTTTTGTTTGCTGGTCTAAATTGATTTGATTTGAAAATATAAGTTAGCATAGCTTTACATTCTCATAGTGTTATACAAATTCTAGTATTACTTATGCCCTTTTATAGCTATTTGCCCTAGTTATTTATAGTATATAGATTATTCATTGTAAAATTATGCTTTTTAAATATCTGTACTCGGTAATTTTACCTTAAAAATTTTATACTTATCTTATTTTATGCTATCAATATGACTTTTTATATTTATTTTATTTCTATTTTAGCGTAATTGTTATTAGTTGTATGCTGGTCTATGACCGAAATAAAAATTGATTGATTGAGGTAAATGAGATGCAACATACATAAGACTGGCCTGATTATTACAATTACTGTAAAACCTGACCTACAGAACAGGAGAGTGGGAAGAAAAACGAGATGACCTCTATAAATATTGGCCCTATAAGCATTCTTTTTTTTTAAGCCTGGCTAAACTGGGCAGGGCATGGGAAAATCCATGTTTGCCTGTGGAGAATGATAATGTGGTGGACTTTCCAACCCTGGGTGGCTATACAGATATAGAGATCATTGTCACACATCGGCCAAATCTGCTTTTTTGGGAAAGGGATAGGTGAGTGATGAAGATGGAGAAAAATCCCCACACCTGGTTGATGCTTGCCATATGTTAATATAATTTTCAAACTATAAACTACATTTGAACTTTTCTGGAAAGAGATGAAGACTAGAATCCCAAATCAGGATGCCTGCAAAATTAAAGATAATTTGGTATTTGTTAGTACATTGAAATAAAGCTCCTGGCCCTCCTTTGCCCAGGCAAGAACAGGAGAGGCAGTTCATGCTCCTAGATCCAAGCTCCACTGGAGAGAGAGCCTTAATTACTTAGCTACTAATTTAATGTTGCCTGAGCTTTAAAAGGAAGTGAGGCAAGTGGAGGAAAAGAGATCTATTGTTGGCTGGCACAGGAAGAAAATAGAACCTCCTTGTTCAACAATCTATAATTGATAATGAAATCATTTAATATATAATTACAGTAATGTAAATTTAATAATCAAAACAAGGAAAAATCAGAAGTAGGTTCTAACAATTTGCTGAAAGTTCTGAAAGCCTCATTTAATTCAGAGTGATCAAAGTGTGCTCAGTTTCTGGGAGAAAATGTTAGCCTGGGATTTTGCAAATAATCTCTTGCAAATTGAACCTATTCTACCAAAAGAGATATATATGAAAGCTTAGGAGAAAATGCTTAGCATAAAATCATTCTAATTTAAAAATATTTTAACTTCTCCAATTTGGGGGGGGGGAAGAGAGAGAATAAATTCATTTGAATTATGTCAAAAGCTGTTGCATTAACGAGATTGAATAGGACCAAGTGGGAAATATACTGCCTCTCAGCAAACTTATTATGCTTTGTGCAAATCCATCATTTTAGCTTGTATACCTCTGCTTCAAATTATAGCCTAATGATTAAAACTGAATAGGTTCTGAATTCTGAAGTGAAGTCTGAACATTGTGGTGTTACATACTCTCAACTGTTAGCATTTAATTTACTTCAAGCTGCCTATTAACTTACTGTTTTGAAAATGTAATATTCCAAATAGAAGAGAAAGCATTTTGATAAAAACAAGTTATACTATATTTTAAAGCTAGCCATTCATGATCCTTGGCAATGCTATTCACAACAGTACAAATTTAGGGTCATTAGACCATTTCAGCATATTAAGGCCTGACAAGTAATGCATAACTACAAAAAGAGAAAATCAGAAACAACCAGAATTATGGGACTAGTCTCCAATCTGATTTCTCTGTAAGAAAAATAATCCCTATTTTAAGGAAGATTAGTTTTAGGAGGGTTTTTTTTTAATGTAGCTACTTAAGCCAGAGTGGGTAGGAAAAGCTTAGAGAAAGGAAAATGAAATAATGATTGGTATAACATTAGAAAAGTAGAAAAATGCAACTAAGCCACTATTTAAATCAACTAAGATCCCTCTACCCACTTACTGTATTTTAGTAGGTTATTCTTCATGAATAGCTATTTAAATACAGTGGGAAATCCCCATTTCTCATTTGTAGTTCAACTCTAGAATGCCTGAGAAAGAATAGATTAGATCAAATAGTAAAATGTTACTGCCAAAATAATGGCTATTTTGTGTAAATCAATACTTCTACCATCCACCACTGAATTCTTGATACTTTTCCTATTAAAAATTATTTCCATTTGCAATGGAACTACAGTATGTAGTCTTCCACTTTGTAGACTTAGATCAATGGAAAAACCTGCAGTAAAACAAATACATCCTCTTTTTGGATTCTTTATAACACAGTGTTCACTCTGGATGCAATCTGCCTGTCTTGTGAACTCAGGGAGAGAAGGTACATCATGGGTCTAGTCACTGAAAGAATGTCATCATTAGGGACCCTGCTGTTGAGCCTTCTCAGGGCAAGCCCCGTGACTCTGGAACAGCCTTCTCCAGCTACAAGAAGAGACCTTTCTTTACTAGGTTTCTGAAGACCAGGCTTTTTCAGTGGGCCTTTTGAGACAGGATGGAAGGTGGAACAACATCTAAGAGGTAAGCGTTCTAATAGGATGGAAGCAGAGCAGTTCTGTCTCTTGGCTGTTGCGGGCAGAGGATAGGTGAACTATTGGGTTTTAATCCTACAACTAAACACAGGACTGTAAGCTGCTCGGAGTAAGCTGCTTGGAGTAGCATAGAAACTCCAGTAAAATAAATACATAAATAAAGGGTATAACAGTAAGCAGCTGTATGAAACACACTTGGCCAATGCCACTTTCTGAAACCTCACAGAATACATGTTTGTCTCTCTGATAAGCACTTAATAAGTTCAGGATTCTTAATAACAGCTATTAATATTAATGAAAATGAAAATGTACACCAATATTTTTATTTAAGCAGTAGCTTAAGAGATAATTCATTTCATCTATATTTTTATTGTTATTTATATTTATATTTTGATATTATCGTATTTGTAATGGGTACTGAATTTTAATAATGATCTTGTTGTAAACTGCCCAGAGTCCCCCCTTGGGAGGAGATGGGCGGTGATAAAATCCAATAAATAAATAAAAAATAATGCAGAAGAGCCTATGTAGGAAAAAGCACGACCTGGATTCAGGAATATATTTAGGAAACAGCATAGGAGGGTTCTGGGCAAATTCTATAGTAGAAAACATAAATGGAACAGGGAGAGGAACTGAAAATTTATATTCCGAAGTGCAGTGACTATTGCATCCAAGACTCATTGTGCCTCAAATAGATGGTTGGAGGAGGCACAATTTCTAATTTTCTCCCTTATGTTTCTTATTTCCCCACTGCAAGGGGAAGGAAATTAGTTTCTGGTCTGGGGAGGTGACAGAGGAACAGAATGCCTTAGAATCCTACAACATCCCTCTGAAACACTGACACTTTGGTTCCATCCAGCTGAGTTTCTACTACTGCAACGGGGATCATTCTGTCAAGAGGTACACTATCTTTTTGGCAGACTTTCACAGTAACAGAACAGGACTTTTGCTGCATCCAAAGCCAGCTTAGCCCAAAGTACTGCCAAAAGTCATAGGACTGCTTCCTAAATTGGTTATAAAGCAAATTCAGCAAAATGGCCAGACAAGCTGACATCCTGACAAAATCCTATATTATATGCATCAAGTATTTGAAGATAATTCATTTGGAAAGAATTAGGCAATTCTTTTGGGAATGAATTAAGACAGTACACAATGAGTTTCCTTCTCACCAAATGGAATTGGACACTATGTCATTAAATCATATTTTGGAAGAGTTAATTTCTCAAATTAAGGGTATTAGAATGAAAAAGATTGTGTTGCCATAGCTGTTGGAGAACTGTTTATGTGCAACATTAAAAATGTAATGCAATTGTGTTTGGTAGTACTTTTGATTTTTTAATTTACCAATAAGTTCACAGAGTAAAAAAGAAAGCCACAACCTTGTGAAGACATTTATACAACTATTACTTAAAAACTTGTAAAGGTAACTAGAAACAACATCTCTTATGAAGAGTGACAAAATGCATCTCTAGCTAAAAAATAATAAAGGAAATAAATGAGCCTTTGAGAACACTGGCAACATAGTTCGGTGAAAGCTGATGCTTTGGGAGGAGAGGATGGGGTTGACTGTCAACTTGTAAGTGGCAATACGTCTGCAATGATCCCTTTCTTACACAATTTGAACTTTTCCAGAGTTCAGTGCCCGTTCAAGATGCTGGACACTGGTGACTAACTCTCCAGTAATGTCCATATAAATGAAAAAATGATCTATCAATTGAGAATGTTATTGTATCATACAAAATATTTAGAACAGTGTTCTTCAGTCACATAGACACTGTACAAAAAACAGATACTGCCTTGTTTAAAGATTCTATGGTTCACAAGGCAAAAAACCCGATTTACTTACATCTTCAGTGTCCTTGACCCGTAAGATCTGTTCCCTCAGGTCCTGTAAGTCATTGAACGTGGATTGTGCTGTAATAGAATAAACTAGTGCAAATCCTTGACCATTCTTCATATACAGATCCCTCATTGCGGTAAATTGCTCCTGTAATCAAGATATATATTTAAAAATTAACTATTAAATAGAATTAGCTGTGAGACTCACAGGTTGAACCAGAGACAAAAGTGCCATGGTTAATTTGAAATTTCCACTCTGCTCTTCCAGAAACCCAAAGAAGCATGCAAATGTATTTTTAAAGATACTAATTATTTCAATATTTTTTTTCAAATGTTAGAAATGAAACTGAGAACCTTCATCGACATTTAGAAATGAAAAGAAATCTCAAATGACGTCATCCCAAAATGACGTTCTCCAATCTTAATTTAAGAGTTGTCTCATATTTTACAACAGAAATGTGCCTCAATTTCTCCAGTGAAAGACATCTGTATAATATTCTATCTATACCCTTCTTTCTTCCCTCTCACACACACATACACAGCACAGCTGAAATAACTGGCTAGTCTCAGGAAACTGCAGTCAGCTATGGAAATGTATGACTTCATATCAAATCTGTAACAGAAACATCTGCTATAAAGAGTAAAGCAACATTAAAATACAGGAAGATATAAGGACAATACTAAAAACCACTACAAGCTCCATATATTCCTGGCTTTGCAATTGACATTAGCCCTGGCCAATTACCATAATGGCTTTGTCTGATGAGAGTCCAACAACAGAGATACAGTTAAGTCATAGTTAAGCAAAGCTAAATTATTTCAGAATTTTGTAAATATTTAAAAATATATTTTTTTAATTCTGTATTTGGAATCCAAATCCAAGACCATGAAATTCTGATTTAAATTCTGCTAAAAGCAATCTTCAATATGTAACAGTATGACCTGAGCTATTCTTGAATATACTGTATGATAAGCAAGATTAGACAGAGGAAGGTGGGTCCCTTCTCCTAAATAAACATTGAATCTTGTGATCTTGCTGTCATCTTCAAATATTAGGTATTTCAAAATGTATTATAGATTGTACTTACTGTCCCTGCTGTATCGAGGATTTCAAGCATACATTGTTGGCAGTCTACTTCCACTTGCTGAAAAGCAAAGGGAGAAGACACACCACTGAAGCATTAAAAATGCCAATGCTTTCCCATACAACTATGGTGAGACATTTCATGATCACAAGTGTTTACAAATACACAGAGATTAATCAATATAAGACCACCCAACCCAGCCTGTAGAATAACAGTAGGAAAAGTTTTCAGTAGTGTGCTTTGCGTATCACTCTAAACCACAGTTTGCTTAGCTATGTTCTACTGAATTCAATAAAACTGGCAAAGTTTGCACAATACACTATTAGCCATAGCTTCCCAATTACAAAGGGTGATTATGCTAAACCGAACCCAAACAAGCCATATTACGGTTTAGTGTGATGGATGAACCCAACCTTTGTCTGCAAAACTTTAAGTGTTGACAGGAAGCTACTCAGGCCATTGACCCATCTCATCCATAGGTACCTAAACAGCTTGGCAAGATCTTTTGTAAAACAAAGAGTTTTTTTTTCAGTTCTACCACAAGTTGCCAATTTGAAATTAAACATACTAAAGCATGTGCCTGACCATTCCCTATGCCAAGCTTTGGAATACCAGAATACATATCCAAATGGATAGTAATAGTCATTTTGGAAGTTTTTATTAGACAGTGTTGACATTTCTTATGATCAAGAGTAAAAATATCTGAAATGACATTATAAAGTACTTTGTGGGTTTTCCAAAAGTTGTGGCTTCTAATTACAAATTATTGTAATAATGATAATTGGGGAATGTTGCATGCCAAATGATTGTTTAAAAAGTCTTTCATGTAATTAAAGTTAGCTTGTGTTACTTTTCCAATAAGTAGGAAATTCACATACTGAAAAAAAAGACTTAGTGTTTTCCCCAAGTAAGTCAACCTTAAATTGGAAAGAAGGTTTTAGAGTTCTTAGCTGAGACTACAGTAATGGAGTCAACATGGACATTTTTTAAAAAACCTCTAATTGTACTTTTATGGCAGGAGCCATCTTAAATATAATCTTCCTTTCACATAAACATGATGTATTAAGATACTGCAAATAAAGAGTTATTATACAGTACATGCTGATTTACACATTTTTGGCTGATACTGTAAAACAAGCCTGCATTACTTGTAATCTCATTCCATATAATGGGAAAATAGGAGGAAGGAGTATTTGGTATGTTTGCTGCCTTGAGTTATTTATAAAAATAATAAAGGTGGGATAGAAAACAAACAAACAAACAAACGTGGCCTGCAACAAACTTCTACACGATTAGCTGTTACGGCTTTGGTGAGATGACTGGTTATTTCAGAAACTACAAATGTAGGAAAACCCAGTTCACACAGAAATGCAAAACTTGGTCTAGCCCTTCTTTCAAAGGCCTTTCCCCACCACTTGCCCACAAATCACTGCTAAAACTCTTTGTCTTATAGGTATGATTTGCTCCACAACCACCTTTGGGGCAAATATCAGATTTTGTCTACTTTTTGGCAGGGAAATGACATGAGAGAGGGATCAAGGCTTTTTCCCAGAGGGCCATGATTCCAGTCTGAATCAGGTCTTTATCATTTTTCAGAAAAAAAAGGAAATCTAAAGTACATGATCTCATGTTTATCTGTACAATATGAGAACCAATGACCCACAATCAGGAACTTTATTGCAGGGAAACTATTGGTCATTGTGAGGTAATTTTATCTCAAATAAGACATAAAATTTACATCTGCTCATCGACTGGAATAAAGGGTTTGATTAGACAGAAAATTTGAAAACCCCATATTTTACCTTTCTGTAAGAGTCTTCTATTGTGGGGTCATATTTTTCAACAAAAATTCCCTGAACAAACTGCACAGTCTGGAAAAGAAGGAAAAGGGCAAAATGGACTTGGTTAGTTGCCTGGAACCAAAAATCTACAACAGACTACTCAGGTAAGCATACAGTTTTAAGTTTGGTTCCTCCAATCTCATTTCCATGCTCCAAGGCCTAGAGGAGTAAATATATATATATTTATAATACACATTTATCTATACGATTTAGGGCATGTTCTTTACTGAGTTTCAACCTTTCATGAGTTCAACAAAATGTATGAATGGGATTACTTTTCCAAGTATGTGTGAAACTAGTCCACACTCCTCCTAAACTGGTTCCCCCAAGTCTACTGGACTTCAGTTCTCATAATTCAAAAGCCTTTATGAACTTTTATTGGTTGGGAATGATAGCAGTTGATATCCAGTGAAACCAAGGGCATCAATTTGGATAAGGCTCTTAACACGATAGTATTAAAATGTAATAATGTTAGAAACGTATCTCTGACCAGTTCTCTCAAGGTTACCTTGCGACTTGCTCATGGATTAATTCCACAGACCATCTCCATATTTCTACATAACTGCAATTTTTAAACAAATCCACACTAGGCTTATATACTAGGAACAGCCCTAGTAACAGAGGACACATATTCTGAATGCACCTCATAGGGTTTGGGCTGTATTGTCACTCCCTTTTACCTTGACCTTCCATTGTGGATGCTCTAATTTATTAAACATGGTATTCTGTTATACACAAAGGGTATATTCTAAACTAAGCCAGGCCTGAGTCATAGGAAGCATTTTGAGATAATATATTAAAGAAGCAAGGCATCAGAATCAAGGCACTATGTTGACAATCATGACTCATAAATAAGTGGACGTGAAAAAAGAAACCAGAAGTTAGGACCAAAAGATCATCATGGATACTGAAATATACCAAAGTTTATGGTATCTTCTTGTTCTCTCATTCTTCTTTCTGTCCAAGAAGATATGAAGCTAGATTCTGATAGTTGTGCATAAACCAACCAACTGGAATTTGTATTGAAGCAATATGTGCTTCTGATCCACAAATGAAAATCTAAACTTCTAGAACCTATGAGAAATTTGGCCCTAAGCTCCAATGAATGAAGACTACCTCTTGTAAGAGCCTTCCTATTTTCCAGTAGCTTTACTACTCTCTATGAGCTATGCTATTAACATCACCACTTTACAAATTCATTCAAGGCCAACCAGCAAGCTTTCAAAACAGGCCCCCCTCTCACTTTTGAACAATCAAATCCTTTGCTTTCCGGAATAAAATGAAAAGAATTCAAAAGCATAGGAATTGGGTGTTTTTCCTTTATATATCATGAGTCTTTTCTGCAGTGACCACAAATAGCTTTTCTAGCTACTGCTACTTAGAAATTGCAAGCATCCTTAAACAACAACCCCATTTTGTTTAGTTATAAAATTTATCTTGAGGACAAGTAATCCAAGCGCTATTGCTCCTAATGAATGGTTTCAGATTTGAAAGTCTGGTTATTTGCAAAAGGCATCATTGTATTCAAGTGACTGACAAATGCTTCAGTAAATTCCTAACAAGGGAGAAACCAATTTTATAGCCTTCATGCTCACAGGTGCTTTCTTGCAATTGTGCAAAGGGAGGGTTTACTACTGACAATTCATACTGCCAGTCTAGCTCAACCTATACTTCCTTCTACAAAAAGATCTCCCAATATATCATCAAAATGAAAAACCAGTTCAAGTTCTTTTTATATAACTCCTCCTGTTAAATAAAAAACTCCTGTAATGGAAAGGCTAACCTAAATAATTAGATCAAAGTACAGTGTATAAATAAGGTAAATGATTCAAACATAAAGTCAGTTATTTATTGCCAAAGAAACACAGAATGTTTATTCTTTGGTAGTATAGAAAATTCTCACTTGCCTAAGCCATTTGCAAAAGAGCCAGTATTCTAAATACAGGAAGCTGCAGCCACTCTGTAAATATATATGCTGAAATTGCCTTCCTTCATATTGCCAAGGAAGATTACACATCAGTATTATTTTAATTATTTAAAACATGCAATTTATCAATTATATCAGATTTTTATATACTATTCAAGAACATAATTGCACAATGGGAAAGGCAAAGACTTACAGTACTATACCTTAAAGTCCTACTGTAGAATGAATTTTTGTAAGCAATTGCCTGTTATTTATCACCATTAGCACATTTAGTACTATGCAGAATATAGGAAATCTGATCCCTTCCCAGGGGAGATGTATTCTGAAACTTGACAGAGGAAACAAAGAAGGGGAAAAAAAGTAGCAATAGGAATAACTTATTTACCTCAGCTGCATGTGCCTTCATGTGTAAGAACCTGGAGTAGTAAGAAATCAATGTGAACCTCACTATCAATTGGGATCTTCTCCAGCAGTCCTTTTTCAGGTTACACAACTCTTGAATTGCACCGGTGGCTACTAAACATTTTATGTATCCACTTAATTGTCATGCTATCCAATCCTGATTTAACTAACTTGCTAATCAAAATGCCATGATACATTATTAAATGTTTGGTGAAATCAAGATATATCATATTCAGAGTTTCAATCCTGTCTGTTCAACCTGCTCTTCATAACAATTGGTGGAACATGTGTCCTCTTCTCAAAGAAGATTCAGCCAAAATAGAAGCTTAGAAGTTCCTCTTCTTCTTTATTACCTTATCGTATTTGATAACTAAAAAATGACCCCTCAAAGATAATCTCAAGATCCAAAATGGAACATATGAGAGGAAACAGGATACATCTGGGTGGGGTCAAAGGCTGCTGGTATGTAGGGAGCAATCAGAGCTCAGTAAGGTTACTGGAGTAATACTAATCCATAAAAGACTTTCTTTCTGGCTTGGTTTATTTCTGGACTCTCTTTTACTACCCCTTTAAATACTGTCTACCTGATGAGTCTGCTTATACATGTATGAAAGCTGAACTGAATTTACAACTTCACAAAAAGTCTGATGGATTTATTACAACATAAAGCCAGATAAGTGTTATCATTGGTGAGGCCAGGATACTAAATTCCACTTTTCCCCCCCTGAATGTGGGTCTATACTGAATATTGAAAAAAGCTACACAGACAAAGCAAGCTACGTACAACAGAAAGATAGATGATATTATCTTTATTTACAATGGTCTTCTACAATCAGGGTATCCTCCAGATAATGAACTTCAACTCCCAGAATTCTCAGCAATGGCTGTGTGAGCTGGGAAATTCTGTAGTTTGAAATCTACACATCTAGAAAGTACCCAGACCAGGCAAGCCTAGCTTTCAGTAGAGTGGCCAACAAAGTTTTGGGCTACTGGTAGATTCTTTCTATCATCTTATCATAGTTAAATAAGTCAATGTTATTCCCTAATAGTGAAATAAAGCTTCTTTTCCCAGTGTCATCCAGCAAGTCCAGCTCTAACAATATCAGTACTGACTGACTTTGTCACCACTAAATAAATTATAACAAAAACAGAACAATCAAGGAGGGACTGTTTTTTTTAAGTGCTAAAGAAAAAGAACAATCAAGAAGGATGACTAGGAGAAAGAAAGGAAAAAAGAGCTGTCTGGCCAAAGTGTAGGGTGTTGGTATGAAAAATGTAATGCACATAATTTCCCCATGTTTTTAAAAGAGAACCCTATGTTCAGTGACTTTACTGCTAATAAAATAATTCTTTTTTAAAAGGTAATTTTTCATATACATCTTTTTTATACACACACACACACACACACTCACACAAGAATCCACTTTACTAGAAACAATTTTAGAACCTTCCAGACTAGTGAATAAATCAGGATCCATATAATTAAACTGAGTCTTCCTAATTAATGATTTCTATCATGATTTAAATTGATTAGATTTAAAACAGATCCGTCCTACTGTATAACACAACAATTTAAATTCACTTGCTTTGTGATCATCACAACCTTTTAGGGAAAATGGTGGTTTGGGCATCAGTTGTCCTCTCTTTCTAATTCTATTACTTTCAAGCACAATGTGGACAACCACTAAAAAGAGATTCCTCAGTCTACCACTGCAGTTTTTAGTCTCCATATCTATTCTAGCATTACAAACCATCAGTCACAGAATGTTACAAAAGCCTACACTATCTAATTCACTGCCTTTAGTAGGCCAACACCACACACATTATTTTTTTTATTCAAGGCTATATACATGATACTTAAAAAAGCAGTAAAATAAACATGGAGGCATAGTAATTTAAGGCTTATAATTTAAAGTAAGCAGCAGTGTTTACTAGCATCTAAGGTGGTATTTTTAAGCTTCCAACAATATTCAGCTCCATAAATTCAGTTTCAGTTAACTAAGAGTACAATGTAGGGCAGGGGTCGGCAACCTGTGGTCCCCGCCCCACCCCCGTCTGTCCGATTGGCTGCCGCCTGCAAACCCCGCCCCCATCTGTCTGATTGGCTGCCGCCCACAAACCCCGCCCCCATCCGTCCGATTGGCTGCTGCCCGCAAAACCCGCCCCCCGCTCCTTGAAAAATTTTTCCAACGGAGGTGGTCCCTGATGGAAAAAAGGTTGCCGACCCCTAATGTAGGGTTTTAACTACATTATACAGTAAACTTTTAAAAATGCTCTTAAGCCCTTTACAATCCTGTAGATTGGCACTTATTTATCTGCCTTGCAATATATTAAAAAATCAAAGTCATTCCAAGAGAGGCAACCAAGTGCCAAGGAAGCATCTAGCACAGGTCCCAAGCTTCCCTTGTGGCTTTCCAGTTATAACCTATTGTCCTTATTTCCAAGCTTAGTATTTTATGAAATATACTTTTCCTATACGTTTCACCAAAAATGCAGACATATGCCATTGGCCTAAATTATGGGTGGCAATTTGTTTCTCTAGATTTGTTGTGGTCCCTAGTCTTATTTTATTTGGTGCTGGTGCCCCTTCCAAATTTTTAATCAATATACACTACAAAGTTTGGTCAAAGGTTCACTTATAAAGAAAAAATGTATATTTCAACTTCATATATATTTAAAGATGTTCAATTTGTTGATGTTACATATATTACAATATTTTTATATATATAAAATGCTACTGCTGAGCATATGTACATAATAATTAAGAAGTCGCTGTTGTCAGCACAAACTTTATGAGGGTAATATGTTCACTAAGTAAATTTCGATTCCCAGGCCATTATGGAGGATACAGCAGCTCCCATGAAAATGGAAATCAAATAACCAAAGGTTTTCTGGTTAAGGTTAATTCAGAATTTTGCAATCTGAATACTTAAGCACCTACTTAAGCAACACTTGTTTCTTTTCTGAATATTTCAAATGCAAACATCTTGACTATTTAACTATGGCTAAATCATCAAACTTGAGGTTTCCAAAAACACATTTTTGAAAAGTCAAAATCTTGAAGAGAGAAACTTTTCTTTTTACTGAGGATTCAACTTACCAAAGCAGACTTGCCTACACCACCTGAGCCAAGGACCACTAGCTTGTACTCACGCATGATGTGGTCTATTCAAATACTGAGAAGCTGTAAAAGAGAAAGAAATAATTAACAAAGAGTTTTGCAAAGACTTCCAGTTACTCAGATATATCCATTTGTTCAGTTATAAACAAGAACATGACTACTCTATTTGGCAAGCATTATAATTAACAGGAAGTCCTATTTCTACTTTTCATCTAAATCTTCTAAAATACACAATAGAATCAAGGATTCAGATAAGGTCTATAAAGACCAAGATATTTTGACTAATGCATTTATTTATTTATTAAATTTCTATGACCGCCCATCTCCCCCTCAAGGAGATTTACTTCAAAAAGGTATGTTACTTATGCAACTAGTATAGAGTTGACAATGAAAATACTGACTATATATTCAACATTTCTCCCTGTTTATTATGAATAGCTATGTTGCAAATTAACTTGTCTGAATCTTTGTTCCAATCTATGTTATTGATTTTCACAGGACAATCTAGGTTTCCATCCAGTTAAGTTTAAATGATGGAATGTTGGTCAGACTCTAGGAGCATGAAGGATGGAGCTAAACCGTTAAAGGAGAGAGCTGAATCATTACAGAAAATATTCCTTAGTTTAGGAAAGGAGTAAATATGACAAAGAGACGCAGAGCAACTCTGCCTTAATTATGCCAGGTATAAGTTGAGTGGGAGAATTGCTCTGATAGGCTTTCAAGATTCTGTTAAAATACTCTACTAGCAATAAAGGTCTTTCTAGAAATCCAAGTGGTTCTTGTTTCCTGAGTTTCCCTGCCTCATAGTACTTGACAGTTTGTGAACATGCAGTCAAATAAGAGAGAATCAAAGTAATAGAAATAGAATGAACAAAACAAAATACACCCATCCCACCATCACTATTTAGTTCATTTTATATACTCTGGGAGAGTATATTTCTGATTCCCTCCCTATTAATTGTTTGGGGGGGGCGACAGTTCAGAAGCAGCCTTTATTAGTGACTGCCCTGGCCCCCCAGTCTTTCAGGAAAGAGATTATGTTAATGCCCTTCCCTTCAGCTTTTGGAGTATTGGTTACTATGCTTGGTGGCTGCTACTGATTTTATCTGGTGCTATGTATTTAATTTATGGTTTTCTGGTTTTATATGGCAATTCTATGTATTTTCAGTTTCTGTATTTCATGGCTGTGTGCCACTCTGTGTTGTTGTCTTGGGCATCATATAACTTCTGTGAAATAAATAAACAAATAAATTTAAACAGCTTTCCAATAATTGGAAAACACACGTTCCATGATTATTTGCAACTAAGGTACAATAACCTGAAAACACCAAGCTAAAAGGAATATTAATAAACTCTCTTACATAAAGGTCAAGAAAGTGTCAATGATGGGCAACATATATAGCTTTTGGAGCAGGAGCCAACTAACCATAGTAGCTGTGTGTGGTCCTGCTCTGGCATTGTTTTTAATGATGAAAAGTGGAACAAATGCATTATACATAAATAAAAAGTCTGATCCTTATAGCTATTATTATTATTGTGAACCATGGTTTTTAAGGTCTAAGGTTTCCTCTGCTCTTTTGTAGGTTTCAATCCCCTCCTTGCCTTCTTGATTCAGAGAAAGTTTGAAGTGGGTTTTTCATTACAGTCTGGAGGGCACACATAATCCATAATGAACAGCAAACTGTGAAGAAAATCTGGGAGGGAATCAGAATGTAAGGAGAAAAGGGACAAGACAAGTGGAACAGAGCAAGACTTAACATTTGGTAGCAGCCTCATGATTCATCTGTTCAGACAAATCAAATAAGGCAGATTTTAAAATGTTTTCCATTTGTTAATTTCTATCTCCTATCAGCACAATGTTCCTAGGTTCCATTCAGAAATAGCTTTAAACTCCTTTGTCAAGTTTTCAATATTTCTGGTCTGCTTAACTGCATAACAGAAAAGGCATAAACATGTGCCTTGATTCAAGATGATTCTGAGTAAAATGTTAATAAGGCATGAAAAGGGTTTAATGTAGACCTAGTCTCATTTCTAAAATACCCCCAAACCTCCCAGGTTCACACTACTTTGGCAACAAAACGTTGAAATGATTTTCAGTGATGCATTTCTGGAGACCTGCCCCCCCCCCAAAAAAAATAAGAACCCCCAAACCTGCTGAACTATGGCTGGGCTGAATACACATCTTTTGTATTACACATATTTACACATGCACGCACACATATATGCAGGGGAAATTTCAGACTGCATCCCCCAAGTAGGTATGAAGTCCTGATTTTATCCTGGAGGACATCTTCAAATTACAGTTTCCAAGTTTACGTGCAACAGAAATGGTGATTTAAGAAATGAAGACAACTTTGCTGAAGTCAGGTATGAACATTCCTGAGCAGATAAATCACAATTTAATTGGGCCATAATCACAATATCTGTCTCAGAATATTACGAACACTAACTTTCAATTATCTCTTGCTTCCAGGCTCTAAAATTTGGACAGGGTGGCACTGGTGAAGAAATGGATAATGACTGTTTCAAAAGAAGCAGGGGGGAGAGAAAAAAATCTGAGGCAGGTAGAAACAAGTAGTAAAAGGTTCAGTGACAATAGGCCTAATCAATATCCTAAGGAATGAATAAAGCAATATGCAAGCAATGAAAGGGCCTCAGGATATATCCCACTCTCCATGAACTTCACAGCTCTGATGGATGTTGCTAGTTTAGCAGGTACCCATCTATACAGGGTGGACATTTGTCAAGACATACACTTCCTGTGGGCATTGGTTTCTATCTGAGCAAGAACACTGTGAAAGACTGTTAGCTTACAAAATCATAGGCACATGCAGCAAGGTGGAGCTACTTACAGATTTGAACAGGCTTAAGATTAAAGAGCAACATGCAGCTATGAAAAGAACAAATTATAGACCTGTTTCTTCCTAAAATTTCTAGGCATCATTGATACAGAGATACTATATTCTCTATTATTTGAAGACAAATAGTATGAACACAGTTCTGATGCATTAAAATGTTGTAGAAACTATGTGTAAGGCATCTAGATGTGAACTCCAAGACAGTAACATTCTACCTTCAAACACATTAACATTTACTTACATAATTTATGTTTCCACACTCAGTTGCACAAAAGTATGTGCAATTAAGCAATAAAATTATAGTAGCGAGTTGCAAGCAACTAGGATTGCTTTCATATTCCCAATAGGGAATGATTTAGGTCACTTCTTTCTCTCTGTACAAGGTCAGGCCTCACTTGCCACTGCCAACTCAGAAATCTTTCTGTTCCTCAAAGCAAAGTCTGTGCCTTTTTATGGAAATCTCTCTAGTCACTATGCTGTACCAGAAAACCTTTCATTCTCTTCAAGACTACTCGACAAATAAGGAAAATGGCAAACCCAGTGATAAACATTTTAAAAATGTTTACATTATAAACCAGCCTTCGCTGCCCCAACAACTGATCCCAGCCAAGCCATGACATCACTTACTAATTATCTTTTCAGCCCTCCCAAGTAAGGATTCGGAAACAGCAAAAACCTCATTAGAGAGACCGTAATCCAACTTTGCTAAAACACTGGCTAAGATGAACTGTCCTGATCAGCCACAAAGCCTATCTAGTTCAGCATTCTGTTCCCACAGTGGCCAGTGGGACTGTGCAAATCTGTGAAGGAAGTGCTTTGCAACACGCAGGAGAACATCTGAATACCACTCTTCAAACTATGAAAGCAACTCTGTCTATTTTTCAGGTTCATGTAGCTACTTCATTGGCTTCTCCTGATTGGCTGGCTGTGCGTGCATGTGTCTGCATTAGCCACAACGCTTTGCTGGGGGGAAACACAAAGCAAAGTAGCTCTACTTGCACACATATGTGGAATCAGCTAGGAACCGTCAGCCCTATAAGGTGGACCAAACCAAGAAACCAATGCCATATAGGTCTAAAACTACTTTTATTGGATCAGCTGTAGTGACAGAATCTTGTACTTTATCTTCATTTGAATTACGGAGGGGCCTGTCTGAGATGTTTTCTCAAACTAGTTTCTTGGAAAGGACTCAAGCCCCGCTTGTCTGATTGTTACCTTGGTAGTGGCTCTTCTTGTCCTTCTTCCCTATGCCCTTTATAGCAGGGGTCAGCAACCTTTTTTCCATCAGGGACCACCCTCGTTGGAAAAAAATTTTCAAGGGCCGGGGGGAGGGGTTTGCGGGCGGCAGCCAATTGGACGGATGGGGGGGTTTGCGGGCGACAGCCAATTGGACGGACAGGGTGGGGTTTGCAGGCCTGCTGCTCTGGGGCACCGAGGGCATTCTTGGGGTCCCCCGAGCCTGCCCTTTCGAAGGGGCAAGCTCCGGGGACACCGAGCCCTCTGCTCCGGCAGAAAGGCAAACGCCTCGCCGCGCACATGCTGCCTAGCCCCTTCCGGCGTGGAGATTTTCCACCTGCCCCCCTGTGCCACTCAGCTGTGCAGCGGGGAAGCGGCCGGCAGCCTGCACGCGCGGCGAGGCTTTTGCTGCCGGCCGCTTCCCCGCTGCACAGCTGAGCAGTGTGGGGGGACAGGGTGGAAAATCTCCATGCCGTGAGGAAGGGGCCAGGCAGTGTCCGTGCGGAGATTTTCCACCCTTCCCCCCGCACCACTCAGCTGTGCAGCGGGGAAGCGGCCGGCAGCCTGGGCGCCCGGCAAGGCTTCTGCCTTTCTGCTGGAACAGAGGGCATTCTCGGGGTCCCCGGAGCTTGCCCCTTCGAAAGGGCAGGCTCCAGGGACCCTGAGAATGCCCTCGGTTCCGGAAGAAAGGCCAAAGCCTCGCCGTGCATGCGCACGCTGCGAGCCGATAGGTGGAGGTGTTTCCCCTTCCGGGCCCCCACCAATCAGCTGTTCCGGCTCACCCTGCGGCCCACTTCCTAATGGCCCGCGGCCCACTGGTTGCAGACCCCTGCTTTATAGGAACAACTTGCAAAACAGCTACACAAGCCTGAAAAAAGACACAGCTGTTTTAATGAATTGTAAGGAGGTGCTTCATAAGTGTACTGAAAAACATTTTTTCCAAAGATATTGCACAGCCCTAGTGGTCAACCAGATAGAAAGACTACAAGAATGACATGAGTGTCATTCCCTGTATCTGCATCCCAACAACTGATGAGAATCATCATCTCCAGCAATGGAAGAAACAAGACAGATGAAGTTCCAAAGCATAACCCCAGCTTATAAATGAAAGAAATACAATAAGTTACTTATATGAGGAATGTATGTATGTGTATATATATTTACACAAAGCCATTTTACTACTGTGACACTATTCTGTTCCGTTAATTTCTATCATAACTAGTATATACCTAAGCAAAATAGTATCTATTAACCTCCATGCATAATCAAGCAATATTGAGCACTGATAACAAGAATTCACAATATTTAGAAGTTTTACATGACATAACATTGGAAAGATGCATTAAACCTACTACTCCAGCACAATTCTTTATTTGGGATGGTATAAATAACTACTCTGAAGGTTTCTACAGAAAACAAGGAAAGGGTTAGCAAGACTGCTTCCCGTGAAAGCTGCATCTAATTCAGCTTTTACTTCCAATTAATGTTCCACAACTAGACGTTTTAGGTATTCAAAAAGCAAGTGTTTGAACTGCTCTGTACACATACAGTGGTAAAGCCATGGTTAACTGCTATATTTTTTATCCCTCTTCCCTCTCATAAGATTTTGTTCACCTTTAGCTTATCTTCCACAAATCCTGCTTTCATATTACATGCAAACATGAGATTGTTTAAAACAACAACCATGCTTCATTGGAGACCTGAGTATTTTGGGGTGGGGGTGGGGGGATGTTCAGTATTAGCATTTATTTTAAATTAGAATCCCTAATTTATAGGGACAAACCAGGGATTTGAAAAAAAATAAACCTGGTTTATTTTCCTACTCATTACAGGAGGGGAGGAGGGCAGAGAGCAAATGATCCACTTAGACCTGCAAGCCAAAATTATTTTGTTTACATGTCAACATAGCCAGTGATTTAAAATCATCAAAAATGACAGGGAGTTTACAATTAGTGTTTTAAACCATGTATTCATTTCTTAAACTATGGAGCAAATCAAATCATTCAATATTATTGTTCAGGGCTAATATACAGTATCTCCATCCAACTTATTTTTTTCAGAGAAACAATACAACTTTTTAAAAGTAGATGTAATAATTGGCTTTAATAAAAACAATTAAAAGACAAAATAATTTGCATTCATCCAGCACTTTTACAAGGTAGATTTGCAAATATTTCTCTTGCTTTTATCCACCAATATGCCAGAAAATCAGCTCAAACTTTTCCCCTTTTGAATCTAACGACTCCTTGCCATCTTATGGGATTCCATCGACCCAGAGGTACATCAGGAGAAGGAAAAACGAGTCCCAACCACTAGCCAACAAGAAAATATTCCATTCTCAAAGAAAAGATAATCTGCATATGCTCAGAAACTCTCAGCAGATATTAGGATATCTGAAAACATGGCAAGAATGAGGACTACTATTGCATTTCTTGCGGAAAGAACTGCCTGCATACCATGTGGCATGAGCACTATAAAGTTTCCGGAAGGAACTGGACTCTTTCATTTTCTAAGTAAGACAATCATTTCTTCAAATAACATAATGTTATATGTTTTAAGGACTTAACTATTTTTGATGCTATCTAACCATGCCACTATCCAACTGTATGCATCTAGAGCAGGCCAAACATCAGCTTTACCTGTTGACCATTCATTTCAAAGCAGGTAAAGATGAAACAAATATTCACATCAGAGAAGAAAGTATACATTAGCCTAGGATCATAAAATAATGCAGAAACTCACACATTGTGTGTGACATAAAATACAATATTTTGATAAAAAGAAATCTTTTCAATTTTTCACTGACATTGTATTTCACACCTTTCACTACAATCAGTAAAGTTGCCAGTCTTACGAAGAATGAAAGAGAGGTATGACACAAATACTGGATGCAAACTATCTAACATGTACACAATGGTTGTTCAAAGGTAGCAGTAATAAACATGCCTGTACCTTTACACTGCTGCTGGTGAATCCAGCATTAAGTGAGAGAACTTGAGCTATGAGCTCTATGATCTCAAGAAAGATATCTGACAACTGGTGCCTGAATGCTTCCATCCCTTGAATTGTAATCTATAGGGAGCCCGTGCAGCAGTAGTATTACATTGGGGCACCAAAATACATCCATACCTACTTGTGTTACTGCATTCTGGACCAATAGTAGTTTCTGGGTGGTTTTCAAGGGCAGCCCAATGTAGAGCATGATCCAATGAATGATTGTGACATGGCCCCCCAATCTAGGAATGCCAAAATTGGCACCCAAGATGGATCTGTGCACAGGCCCTCCTGACCACAGCTCCCCCCTGTATTTTCAGAAGGAAGCAAGAGTCCAAGAGGACCCCTAAATTGTACACAAATTCTGGCAGGGGGACTAAAGCCCTATCCAGAACTAAAGAAGGAGAATCAATCTCAAAACCCAAAATCATTTGGTTTTGCTTAGGTTGAGCTGAAGCCTGTTCTTCCTCATCCCAGATCACCACAGCCTCCAGATACTGGGAAAGAACCTGGACATCATCACTTGATCAGGCTAGGGCAGAGCTGTATAGCTGGGTGTCATTAGTTTATTGATGATACCTGACGTGTACTGACAAAGGACTTCACCAGCAGTTTCATGTTGATGTTAAATAGGAGTGGGGAGAGAATAGAGCCCTGAGGAATGCCATAGAAAAGGGACTAGGGGTTAGATCTACACCCATGGGAAAAAGTGAGGCAACTTTAATACCAATATCTAGTTGGTCAAATCTAATTTGTTTGTGGTAGCAGTTTTTTTGAGTTGTACATATAGATGCGTGCAGACTGATAATGGCCAGAAATGCAATTCCTCAAATGTTTCATTGGTTCTAGTATGTGTGTCATTTAGTTAGTGGGTCATAAGGAAGATAACAATTCTCTGCTTGTGCAAGCATCAAGTCAACTGTTCTGCCAATTATTCTGCTGGCTGGCAGCTATGGAAAGAGCAGTGAAGTTCTGAACAATGACTACATTGGTTCTTCTTGAAAAAATGGCTTGCAAAAGAATCTTCTGAATAGCTGTCTGTCTAATGTGACATTGTGGTGTACCAGGACATTAGGAGGCCCATTCCTAGCCGGTAAAATAACTTGGGTGAAAGTGTGTCATGCAACTATTAATGGAGTCTGATCGTGAGGGGGGGGGGGAAAAGACAATGCTAGAGCAAACTGAAAAGTGTTCAGCTATTATGTATGATTTTTACTGCTATGCAAGCCTAGAAAAAAATCCATGCATCTGCTTTACCTGTTGACCATTCATTTCAAAGCAGGTAAAGATGAAACAAATTTAAACAAAGTTTAAATCCAAGCTTTACTATTCTAATCTATGTGACAAAACCTATTTGTGGAAATGAGAAGTGACAAAAGCAGTTTATGCTTTAAAGAAAACTTTCTTCCTAAGGACATTTCCAGACATAATACTTCTGAGAGTTAATAAGGGAATGAAGTCAAAAACAGGATCCAAAAAATCTAAAGCTAATTCTGTACGCTTCAGGATTGTGTTTTCAATTAGCCATCCGTTGTCCTTTAACTCCACATTGCACCAAAAAAAAAAAGATGGTTTTTAAATTCAACAGCTGGTGATTATGTAGTACAGGACAGAAGTCCCTTGTCCAAACTCTGCCTTAACCTGGGTCTTGCTAAAAACATGTTTTAAATCTCAGCATGGATTTGAATTGGACATTCAACATTTGTGTCTTTCCCACCAAGCTGTTCAAGGCAGGATCAAGTATAAAGTCAGCAGTTAGGAGACATGCTTTTTACCCATAAACCGTTTAACCGTTTTGTGTTTTTAACTATTATAACTACTTATTTAGATTCTGTAAGCTGCCCAGAGTCTACTGGAGTGGGTGGTATAACAAATTTTAAAAAAATAGAAATAAAAATCATAATGGCTGTTGTGGGTCTTCCGGGCTGTGTGGCCGTGTTCTGGAAGTTGTGGTTCCTAACGTTTCGCCAGCATCTGTGGCCAGCATCTTCAGAGGGCAGGAGCACAGATAGAAGCAAAATCTCTGTTTCTATCTGTGCTCCTGCCCTCTGAAGATGCTGGCCACAGATGCTGGCGAAACGTTAGGAACCACAACTTCCAGAACACGGCCACACAGCCCGGAAGACCCACAACAGCCATTGAACTCCGGCCGTGAAAGCCTTCGACAATACATCAAAAATCATAATATTTTACAGTCCCTTTTATTTAAGAGGGAATAGGAGTATAAAAGAAACAACATAGTGCCAAGGTACGTGCTTCGTATGATATTGCATAAGCTTTTCCCCAAAACAGCTAAACTAGCCTTTGATCCGAGAGACACCTTTTCATCACTGACTCACAGTTCTCGACTCCGGTTTCCCTACGTGTGGGATAGTTCCACCTGGTCTCATTTCCTCACAGTGCCATTGGGAAGCTTAATTAGGTAATTGCTGTAACGCTTTTGGCAGACATGACAAACATAATTAGAAGAGCAGGTGCAAAATGATCAAGCTCACCCCCAACACTTTAGCAGAACTGCCAGGAGCCTGCCAGAAGAATTTCACAGAATCAACTCACTTACTTCGGAAGTCTTCTCAAGTTCTGTACGCTTGTCTCTCTCCTTCTTTATTTTACTTTAAAGGGGAATGCAAAGGCTTTTTCATCCACCCAACCCTAGTAGAGCTAGTCAGATTAGTGAGAAAGCATCAAGTGAATGAACACACACACCAGAACACCCAACAACTTGTACCAAGTCTGATAGGAAAAAGAAACACAAAAAACTTGTCACTTTGCCTGTGGGATCTTAGATGGGATTGTGAGGAGGCAATAAAGCCCAGTTCTTGCTTGATTTGAATATAGCACATTTGGGTTTTCCTTTCCCCAATAACATAATATACTTGAATACAGCACATTTGGGAAAAGCCATGCTACCAAATCTGCACCTCATTATCTCTCATAAAGTTCAGAATAGTTCCCATAAATCTGTATATATATCTATCTAAACAGGAAATACTAGAGTTGTGTGGACAAAAGGTCAAAGGGCTTGGCAATTCAAAGAGAGAGAAAAAGCAAGCAAGCATAGCAAAACAACAAAGTGCCTTTTCTGAAACTGAAACTAAAGCAATGGCATAACAAATTCCAAATAGAGCTTTTTGGAGCCCTGTGCTACATTACAAACAATATATGGTTTGTAAGGTACAAACTACTGCACAAACTATATATTGTGGTACAAACTTTCGTAAGACTAGAGCCCACTTGAACAGTTGTCTGAACTTTGGGGTATATTTTTGGAAAAGCTTCTTCACTCACACAATAGGGCTGCTTTGCCTATTCTCTCTCATGTTGCTTGAGATGATGGGAGTTGTAGTCCAACACCAGAAAAGAAAGACTGCTTTGGGACAAAGATACATTGCATTGATGAACAGCCAGAACAATCTATGGTGCACAATTTCTCAAATCCTTTTCTGGGGAAATTGCCTGATACCAAAATGTCTACATCCACATCTGAAAAGAAAATTCCGTTTTTTTTTTATAAGAATTTTATTGTTTCAAACAAAGATAAAAGCTACAGAAAAACAAAAAACTACAAAGAAAAAAAGAAAAAACTAAAACAGTGTGGAAACACAAGAGAATTTTTTTTAATTACAAAAAGAGGTGACTTCCGACTTTTAACAGCAAGGATACACAACAATTTTCCATAATCAATCCCTTACTCTATATTAAACCAAAATCACATTATTTCTATAAATCATTCCATTGGCACATTATAAAAATCACTAAATACAATTGCTCCCTCCCCTTATATTAAAAGGGAAAAAAAGATATATAAACCTCCTAATCAACTTACCCCCCAAAGATAACATTTAATTTTTTCCTTCCTACTACTATTCTATACATTCCTGTCTACTATAATAAAGATCAAACTAAAAAACATATAAATTGTCTGCCATTATACTTGATAATACAACAATTTTAATAATCTTAATCATATTAAACCCAAAACCAGACATTTTTTATTATACCTTAATAATCTTAATCCAAATTGTTAAAGATAAATGAAGTCTGCCAAACCCCAAAAGCAATCCAGATAAATATTCTTAAACCCTTATCCCACTTCAAAATAAATCAGAGCATTTACATATCCCAACGCACACACAGTTTTCTTTTAAAAAATCAGCCCAACTGCCCCCCTCAAAAACTCTCAACTTCTCTTCAGAAGACCTCCCATATATAATAACCCCTTCTTTTCCATGGCGTTCCATCAGAAGATCAATTTCACTTATGGCTTGCAACTCGATCTCTCCCTTTAATTTCAGAAGTTGAAGAGACATTTCTGTCGCTGTTAAATTCTCAGTTTCATCCCCAACCAGATGATACATTTTAGACCTCATATTTTCCACAAATGCCTTGCATAAAAACTTGGTAGGAATCAGAAAGAATCTGTTTAAAATCTCGGTGGAAGTCAGAGAAAGCCTGTTTAAAATCCTCCATGTCTCACGCAGTAGATTATGGCGCCCCCTAGGAGCTTAACCAATGAAAGTCGAAGATATGAAAGAATTCCGGAACGTGTTTACACAAGCGAAAGTGAGATATGCAGACAGTTCCCCAGGGAAAGTAGAAGCAGAAAACTGAAAGTTCAAAACAACTGATTCAACGTGTAGGAAAATGCTAATATCTTCAAATTTAGTACAAAAATAATAACAGGGAGACAATTATTTACTCTCAATCCTCCTTAATATTTGGATGGAAAACAAAGTCCAAAACTTAAAAAGATTTTTTTAAAAAAAATTAATCCCCAAAATAACGATGAGCACCAAGAGAACCCGCTTCTCCTTGCTGTAGAAAGCCTCTCTTAGGGTACGCATACTTAAAATAAATATAAATTGGGTGATTTAGAAATGGGGTGGCCGGTCTTAGTGTCCCTTTAAGGCTACAGCGCGGTTTGGAAAATGGTGACGTCCCAGATAAAAAGTCTTGCTACTTAATACATTATCTATGCTATGATTTCACTGTAAATCTTTTAAGGTTAAGGCAACAAAAGAAAAGTAGGTTCTAACTACAGTATGTTAGTTGAAGGCGTGAGTATCATACTATAAACAGGGTTTTGACACACTCAACTCTTGTTTGTTCAGAAACAACTATGGACCTTCAACACAATAAATACAAAGCCCAATAAAACATGTTCTTATTATCTTTAGATAAGAACATGTTGCGTAAGGAAAAACAGTTGAAGCATAAGTTTATTATTAGTTCATCACAATTTATTATTTCCACTATTTTAGTTTCAACAAATTTTCTCTGCTTGTCATGTAGGCGTAGAACCCCCAGATTTGATACACCATATGACAGGCAACAATACTAAATTAAAGGTAGCATAGAAAAGAAATCTGGGCACCCCAGTGTCCACTGTCATTGGGATTGACACTGTCATGTAATAGTTAGTTTCATACCTATGAAGAGTGTATTACCTTAGAGAATGGGTGCAAAATTTCAGATGACCCATCAACACATTCCCAAAAATTGGTCCTGACCCCGTCCTTTCTTGGAGTGCAGGCCTCAATATGCTGCACAATCTTTGGGGTGGTCCTCAAGCAGAGGAAAGTTGTACACGCCTAACTAGGAGATCCACAAAAGAACTAGAGATAGCTCAACTAATAAAGCAAATTAAAAGTGTGCTCATCGCTGCATGTATTTCCTCTTCAAAGTGAGGGCTTCTCCAAGTAGCAACATTCACTGTGCTTGTAAAACAGAGGAAAACAGATAATATATCAGGCAAGAAGTTCTATATTCAAGTTAATCTTCATGGAAAATGAAAATTCTTACCCATAAACCTACTATAAAATATATAAAAATGGCACAATAGTCAAATCATAAGATACTGTACATACTGAGCCATGACTCTTCCTCTTGCTTCAGAGGTAGGGAAAAATCTTAGAATCTCAAACTCTGCCTTGGTTTTTGTACATCCACAAGGTTTATTTATTTTAGCCAAGCAACAAATGAATCAGCTTGGTCATAAGTGTCTTAATTGTTGGCTGTCATATGTAAAAGAATGCAATTTTAGGTGTGTGTGTGTATGTGTGTGTGTGTGTGTGTATGTGTACAGTATGTGTATGTGTATGTGTGTGTATATATATATATATATATATATTTATATTTATATTTATATTTATTTATTCACTTTTAATTAAATTAAATTAAATTAAATTAAATCAAATTTATAGGCCACACAACTAATAATGGCTTTGGGCAACATACAATATAAAAACAATCCAATACAATGTAATTCAAAGGAGGAGATAACCTGGAGATTAATGTACCAGATACATTAATAAAATTCACACAGAATTGCACACTCCCTAACCTAGTGTATGAGGAAAAAGCCAGGTCTTCAAGGCCTGTTTAAAAGGCAGCAGGGTTGGGGCAATTCAAATCATGGGGAGATACTGTTCCATAAGGCAGGCACCATGACAGAGAAGATACATTACCTGGGTCCCATGTCCTTTTAAAGATGGGACATGGACCACCGTCTATCTTGTAGGGCTGACAACGGTGAGCCTTACCAGGAAACTGACCCCACAGGTTGACTAGAACTATACTTTATTGAGATAAGCTATAGTAAGAGAATCTTGCAATTCTGCCTGTGTTTTCCCTTCCCCCTCTCTTATACCTCATGGAGTCAGAGGGGAAGCCAATCTGAGTATCTTTCTAATACTTTCCCACCCTCCTGGACTTAACACACCTTGTGGGGGGAGATGGGCGGTGATATAAGTTAGAAATAATAAATAACACATTTTTTTCCGCACTTGTTGCTGTCCCAACAGTTTCTGGACGCCTTCTCCAAGGTTAATTTCATGGCTCCCTACCACCACAACCATTCTGTCAGATTTTACTGGATGGGCAGAAACATTGGGAGAAGGAGATCTCTCAGATGCCCGGGTTATCAGACATAACCCCATGTCTTGGTTAAGAAATATTTATCTATGGTGCTATGTAATACTTACATTGGTAAATCATGGTTTGAGATTGAAACTGATTGAATAAATTGTAATAACATCATGGAACAGCATCATGATTGGATTTACAATTCATAGTTGCCCCACCTTGAGAGGCTATAACATCTAGTAACTGAAATACTAAGCAGATAGAAGAAATAAGGCAACTACTTCTAAACTTGTACATTTAGAAGTACAAACTATGGTTTCATAGAGTCTGACTTGAACCATCGAGGGTATCATTGGATGAACAATTGTCAGATTATCAAATATATAAATAGTACTGTATCCACACATACAAGTAAGTAAGCTATCTATGTATAGGAAAGGACAAGGATGGCATACCAGCCAAAGCTGGTAATAGGTGCTTCAGACCACAGACTCTTGGACAACCCCACAAACAAAAACCCTACTAGCTACCTCTGCAATCCCACTGATAACAGGCAAATTCCCCAAACCCTGTACATAGGAACCACTGATCCACCAGATCTCCAACTTGTCAGGATTTAATTTCAGATTATTGGCCCTCTTTCACCATGCCATTTACCTCTAATTGGTACTACTCCACAATATAAAGATGCATTCACCACATTAACCCATACAAGTGTTAAAGTCATGTGCAATAAATTTTGGTTAGAAATCAGATGCCAGTCTCAGTGTGTAAGTCAGTTTTAAACAGACTTAATTTGGATGAACTGTTCAGCTCATAAAACAATTATTGTTTACAGCTCAAAAATCCTAACAACAAGTAGAAGATGATTTACTGCTTAGCTTAAAGAATGTGATATTTTCTGATAAGAACCAACAATTTTTTTTAATACTCTTCCTAAATGAAACAAGCAACATGAATGTTCAGGATAGAAAGACCAGCCAAAATATAACACATTATTATACTAAGACTCAGCTGTATAACAAAATCCTTATACTCAGTTTCAACAAAATTATAATGTTAACTCCAAATGTCTTTAGAGCACTCATTGGGTTATCTATCCTGGGCTATAAGATACTTTGCACTAAATAAATAAATGCACAAAACAGTGGTTGTTTAAAGGCATACCAGTAGAGCTTGCACTGAAGCTCCAGAAATATATTAGTCAAAAGCAAGCTTGATTTCAAATTTTATTACTAAATTGATTAATTTAGGGTAAAAAAAAAAGAAAATTAATATGAAGTCAATAATAGAAGACACAATGTTGTATTGCCTGAGTACTGTTAATTAAGGATTTTCATTGTATTTTGTGGTTTTAGTATATCTTACATAATTGCTGTGTTTTATTGATAATGTTTGTCATTTACATTATTAATTACCACATGCTGATTGAACAGAGTTCAATGAGTTGGCCAATAAATTTAAAATAATAATAATAATAATAATTAATCAGGTTATAAATATGATCAACAAGTACTATACATACACATGTGAATATAGCAAATGTACAATAGCCCACAAAATTTCAAAGCTTAAGACTACAATGAATATAGATCTATAATTATTAAAATACAAAATCTGGAGGCTAGAAAAGTTGATATAGAAGATGTTAGGGAAGAGCATTCTAGCCAGACCATCATCACTGTAAACTCCTTTAAGACTTACTGATCATTTGACTGATCAGGGAGATTTGGACTGAAAACTCACCTGAACAGTAAGTTTTGTATAATTGTGGCTTTGCATAATCCAGTTTCATTCCCAATTTAGAAGCTACAAATGAAGATAGGAATCCACACCAGAATATTTGCGAAGTGCTCTGTAAACTTTAACAGAACAGTGCACTGCATGATTCAAGCCAATGGGAAGGAAAGAAAGAGAAAAATGCTCTAGGGTAGTTTGTTTTTTTTAAAGACAAATAAGAAAGAGTTTACATTTTTGAAAATATAGCACTTTTGGATAAGTCCATCATCCTCAGACACATTCACTTAATTCTTCCTATATAATGTTAACTTGGTAAAATATGCTAACTTGGTATATGAATGTTGCATGACTGACAGGAGCATCTTACTCAGTGCTGCTTGTTTGAATGATGCCCATATTTGAGCATATAAAAGAATGTCTTCATCATACAAAATTGGCAGCAACTTAGGCTGTTCTTTGCTTTCCACGTAATGTAGTTCTCTCTTATACGAACAATCCATCCCAATCAGCATCTTTCCTGTAGTGAACCATGCTTTACTTGTGAAATGTAACAACATAAATTGATCTTGGGGGAGTTCATGGATACATGAACATTTCAGAATTACAGTAGGAAGATATGCTATTGACTTCTAGATACTGATTGTCATCCTTACGGGTTCCCAAAATAAATTGTGAAACAAAACATGCCGCCGCCGCCACCAAGCAGATTTAATTTGAAACCCTGAAAATCCAGGTGGAAACAAAATGTTTTGTTGGACATCTACAAGTTATCAGAAGTAGATCTAATCTACTTTCCTTCAATAGGAATTCCATTAAATAGGCTCTGCTAAAGCAATAATACTAGTTCCTTTGACCTGAATTTCTTCTGTGGTGGAACATTCAAAAGCGACTCAGAAAAATATTAATATAACCTGTAGGAAAGTCCCTATGGGGAAGGGAAATTTTCAGATATTTTGGTTCTAAGAATGTAGAGCTTTATAAACAGCAGTACCTTGATCAGATGGTCTTATCTTTAGGTCAGTAACTCTGTAGATAGCATTTTAGTAAAATATAATAATCTGCTAAACTATCCTGAGTTGCCACAACTTGCATAGAGCTAGTAGAGCCCTCTTATTACCAAAGAGATATATCTACTCATTTAAGGCAAGAAGCAATGGGAGATGATGTGGGTAAGATTCATTCTGCAAACAAAATCCAGTTTGTTGCTGTCAAATAAATACCAAGCAGCACATGTTTAATTCTTAAATTTTAATCAGAGAATATTCACCGATTCATCAAATGTGACAAGAGTTCAAGGACAGAGTTTAGTACATACACTGAATGAAGACATCCAGGTCAAAGCCTAGGCATCTACAGCTAGACATTTTCTGGCGCCAGGGACAGGAGAGATCTTTGGCTCAGCCATCCAGGGCTACCAACAGTCACAATAGACACTATAGAATAGAGAAGGAACAATAGAGAAGGAACGCAGCACAACGGGAGAGCACATAGTTTGAATGCAAACAGTCCTAGTTCATTCCCTGGTATTTCCAGATAGATTTGGGGGGGGGGGAACTGTCTGAAAGCCTGCCGCAATTAATAAGGACAAGATAAACAGAACTGCTGTGACGTGTAGATGAATCAAGAGTCTGTCTCAGTATAAGGAAAATACAAAAGCAAATATAACATAAAATAGTTCAAACCTTGGCATATAAGATCTCTCATCCGTGTGAACAGCACCTGCTAGAGGTCTTCCCAAACTCCCGCTAAGGGACTGAAAAGAAAAAATGGCATTCATTTTCAAAAATGTAAATGCAAATATAAACTAACATTTATATATACTGAAATGTCCTTAATGTAACAAGCAATTCAAATGGTTGCTCTAAAGATTGTGACTGTAGACTCTCATCCAAAAAACTCTGACACCATTTATCCTTCCCATTCCCCGCACAAATAAAGATACAGTATGTGTCCCAATACAAAATTTATGCAATCTCAGGGAACTAAATTTACGCAATTAGAAAATTTAAAATGACCACACATTTTGGCTCCTAGTACTTATTAAACTTAGTGCCCCACTAGATGGCAGCACATAGTGGATCATGGATAATTCTGAAAAAGAAAACAAGCTCAGACTTGGTTAGGACTTGGACGGGAGACCATCAGGAATTATCAGGGCTGTAGGCTAGACTGAGAACTTGTGAATAACAGAAATGGGTAGGGCAAAAGCAAACCACTTCCAAATTGCTGCCAAGGAAATTACATGGATGAATCCATGTAGTCACTGGGAGATGACTTGAAGGAAACTCAACAACTATTTGGAAACTGGAAATCATATTATCGAAGTAAGACTTAAAAGAGCAATATGATTGCGTAACTCCAATAAAAATGCACCTGAACATAAATTATTGCTGTCATAATATTTGCATATTTGATGTTATAGCAGCCAATAAAATGGTACACAAATCCCAGAATGAAAAGTTTTGTTCTGCTTATTCCAAATGCATTACATTTCTCCAAATTATGGGGCAGAGTAATGAATGGCAAAATCAGCCTAAACAATTTGATCCTACCTACAGAAGCCTATCTCTTCCCACTGTTACATTCTTACATTACACTGGTTGCTAAACAGGATAACATTGCCTATAAAGCATCACATTCTACTGGATACCCAATACCAGAAAAAGGTAAAATCTATGCATAGACTGTTTGATATGTTTGTATTAATTTTCTAGGAAATCCATATTTAAAACATTTTAAGAAATTGTATTTTCCTGAGGGAAAGACCACATCTCCCACCACCAGTAATTTACATTTAAAATTGTATTTTAAACAGAAGTATGCTTCTTACACGAAATACAAACTATTCAGCTATTTCTGTTGAAGTATAGAGGTCTCCAAGTTTTTCCTATTATGCAAATTCTATCTCTTCAAAAATTCTCTCTCTAGGAAAGAGATGGTTCAAAAGCATGCAACAGCATATGCAGAGCAAATCATTAAAGCAACCACGTTGTTTTAAAAACTCACAGGATTACTTTGGAAAATACTACTGGCTGTTTCCACATGCATGTTCATACACAGCTGCTTAGCTGGGACACAAGTGGACACAGCTGGGGGCAACTTCTGAAGTAGATGCATGAGTCTGGAAAAAATGCAGCTGCTTTAACATTTAAAGAGAGGTGCTTAATACATGATCCTGGTGATCTGAAGAACCTCTTTCAAAGGGTATGTGCAGCCCTAACAAACTCCCTGTAATTTGCTATCAGAGTAGTTCTACAATTTAGGCCTTTTCCTCAGGAAGAATGGGGCAGAAGATTCTCAACAGGAAACCAGAGGACACTATCCTAGTAAATGGTTTCACTGTAGACACAACACACATAAAATTGCTAGTACTGTTACTGGAGTCAATTAGAAAGGATGCACATTAATTTAAGATCTTGCTGGTGTGACTGGATCAATTCTGCCCAGGTAAAAGCGTGTACTACATTTAGCATTTCATCAGTTGCAAAGAAAGCAATTGCTCACAGTTCTTAAAATGAATCCTCTATACCCCATTTTTTGGCAGTGCTAAACACTAGTTAAGAGAGTGTCAGGAACATAAATATATACTTGCATATACAGTATTTATACACATATAAGGAGGTATCCTAAGATTTAAATACTTTTAACCTTCTGTCTTCTGTTTTAGTTCTGAAGACCTGCATCCTGAATTTAGACAAAGACATCCCCCTTCTGTACTTCCAAAGAGGTTCTCCTTATTTCAAATGCAACACATTCTACTTTGCCGTGCCAACCTGTGAGACAACTTAATGTTTCAACATTCTTTATCCCACAATATCACAGAAACGCTTATGAGTTAAAATTAGTAAGTTTTACTCACAGCCTGAAAAGCAGCACAGAATGTCTCCATTGAGAGATGACAGCCCATTAGAGGAGCTGTGAGAGAGCTGGCTCCAGGCCCAAGGAAGTCTTTTAGGGACAAGGTTACTGAGGAGAGAGTTCATCCTGAGTAGGCTTTGTCTTAAGTAACCACAGACCAGCTTGGCTTGACCTTGGCCAAACAGCAAGGCTAGAAATCATTCCTTAGAATGTACTGTGTGTTTTGGACTGTTTAACAATTCTTTATTGGGCTATTCCCGGGATGGAATATGGCACTTCAAAAATCTACTGCCTGGGAATGCAGGTTATCTGAATGTATAAGCGCAAAACTCTGGCTATGCTTTAAGGAACCAGCATCTCTTGATTTACAAAGCTTACCATTCTTGTAGCTGGATAAGAGAAGGACGGTGAAAAATGGGGATGGAAAGATTATGCTTCATCCAACATAAGTGGCATTATAGTAAGCAAGGGGTCAAGAATGATGTTCACTTCCTGTTCTACTCAGTCTCTTTTTCCTTTATTTGGTAAAACAAGACCTTCATAAAAGCAAGACACCTCACTTTACTACTTTGCTTTCACTCCGCTAGCAATTCTAGCAGTGCATGCCAGTTCAGCACAATGAACCATTCATCTACTTCAGGTATATAATATGTAACAAATGTTTGTCCTAGCAATTGATTAAGGTATGGAACAACTGCATACCACAGCATCAGTGGGCCTCTTATTTCTCTACAGATGTAGAATGTGGGAGAGTGAAGGAAGCTGCTTTATTTTGCATCACAGAGAGATATGCAACCAAGTTAAAGACCAAATTCAATCCAGCTTGCTTACGGCTAAAATAAAGCACCCTTCAATTTAAAACTACAGGACATCCACTCATTCTTTTCCTTATAGACCACCAGTACCAGCGTAGAGAAGAAAATTTTAACTAGACAGAAAACACGTCCAAAATTGATTAAATTTAAAGGGATCCTTCTTGGGCATATTTTCAATGGCTATCGTGAAACAGAACTGCATTCATACATACAGCTATGGTCAAGTATTATATATAAGCAAAATACCCATGAATGCACCCTCCCAAAGCTCTGGCACTGGAACTATGCTCAAAACCACTGAAACTGACAAAGGCTTGCCGTTGCATCAATACTAGGTTACAATGGAAATGCAGCAAAGAATTCAGTTTGGCTGAAGCTAATGTTTGCCAACATTGGCAGAAAGAGCACTGACAGATGTATACTAAGAAATCCTTTTCTAGCTCAATTCTCCAGTTGTGCATTTCTGGAAAAAATATACTTCCCCCCCCCCAACTCTCCCAAATACTTGCATAGCAATTTGATAAAGAAACCCATACTTGTTAACACTTTGGGAGAAAATGACAGGCTTCATTACATTTACCAAAATGTGTTCCTAGCAAAGTAACAGATGGGGCAAGCTGGAGGAAAGGGGATGTCTAAAAAATACTCCTCTTTCAGGATGATCTTCCATACATCCATATTCTCCTTTTGCCATTCAAACTGACATCTTCTCTATGCAAATTCATGTTGACAATATAGACCTACTGTTATTGCATCCAGCTTGGCTCTGAGATTCATAATATTTTAACATTTGCCATCAACATCAAAGTTAAATATTAACAAAACTAAGTCATTTTGAGTTAAATCCAGAACTGTTAAGGCGTAGATCTTTGTGAACTGGAGACTTTGGAAGACAAAGCAAAGCAAGTAATGTTCATATATTCTTCTTCCAATCTTCCATACCATGAAAATCTCCTCTGAAAATTTGGGAAATCCTCTAGAACAATATTGGAAGTGGCTCAAGGGGACACCCACTGGATCTAATTCACTTCCTGCAAAGAAGCAATCCACCTTTTAGCCTTCATGTGGAGTTGATTTCTTGGTTTGGTCTATATAATGGGGCTGACAATATTGAACTGGAGAGCAATAGCAAATGGGGTGCCACAGGGAACTGTCTTCAGGCCAGTATTATTATTTTATTTGGTTAACAGGGTTGATAGGCTGCTTGCCAAATTTGCAGATGACACAAAATTGAGAGATCCAGAAAGAGATTGCAATTTAATCTGGACAGGTTGAAAAACTAGGTTGAGAGGTACAAGGTTTTCCTCAACAGGATAATTGTAAGGTATTACATTTTGAAAGGAAAAATGTAAGGCACACATACAAAATGGGGGATTCATGACTTGTAAGCACTATATTTGAGAAGAACTTGAGTGTGGTCACTGACATCAAGGTCAACATGAGACCGAAGTGTGAGACATACATACATACATACATACATACATACATGAATGATACAGGACATGAAGTCCCTTTCGCCATTTATTCTACACTGGTGAGGTCACACCAGGACTACTATTTACAGTTCCAGGCACATTTTCAGGATGATATTGACAGTGCAGAATAAGTCCATAGGACATCAACAAAATAGGTGTAGAGATTTGAGGACAAGCTGAAGGAACTTAGGGTGTTCAGTCTAGAAAAAAGAAGACTGGGGGAAAACTTATTTATTTATTTAATTAATTATCTATCTATCAAATTTATATGGCTGCCCATCTCAAAAGCAGTGACTCTGGGTGGCATACAACACTAAATTAAAAAACAATAAATATATAAAAACAATCATAATTAAAAATATAAAAATGCAGAAGGCACAAGAGAGGATAAATGTTAACCACAGTAAGGGAGCCACCTCAAAATCTCACCGGTCTCCTGGGACACCCAGGCCTGATGACATAGTCAGGTCTTGAGGGACTTCCTGTCAGGCCTAGCCCAAGATTGACAAGGAAGCAATCCAGCCACATTTCACTTCTTTATTTGCTTACATCATGTAGACAGAATCTTGCCAGACTAAACCTATACTACAGGATATAACCTGGAAGACTCTAGAGCAGGGGTCGGCAACCTGTGGGCCACGGACCACTGGTGGGCGGCGGGCTGTTAGGAAGCGGGCCGCAGGGTGAGCCGGAGCAGCTGATTGGTGGGGGCCTGGAAGGGTAAACACCTCCACCTATCAGCGCACAGCAAAGAAGGGCGAAGGCGGGCCGAGGAGCGCAAGGCCCGATTGGCCCCAGCTTGCAAACTGTGTGTGCGCGCTCGTGTGCATGTAAGTGTGTGTGTGTGAGAGAGAGAGAGAGACCTCGAGTCCTGCTGAGGGGGGAGGGAAGGGCGGTGCTGAGGAGCCAAGCAGCAGCCTGGGGAGAATCTGCTGCCTGCAAACCCCGCCCCTGTCCGCTCGATTGGCTGCCGCCTGCAAACACCACCCCACCTGTCTGCGCGATTGGCTGCCACCTGCAAACCCCACCCCCCGGTCCTTGGAAAAAAATTTCCCACAGAAGTGGTCCCTGGTGCCAAGGTTGGGGACCCCTGCTCTAGAGCGTTGCTATTCTGAATCTCTTTGTCTTCCCACGGTCCAGTTCCAGGCTGTGTTGTCTCTTGTCCTGCCCCCTCTCTTGGAATGTGTTCCCTCCTTCCTGAGAACCAGCTGCATTACTGTAGTCCATCACCTCCCCCTTCATAGGCACATTCCATCACACTTCCAGAACATTAACAGGGATGGAGCTAACCTCACTTCTGGGATGAGATCACTGTTCAGGTACATTAAAGGATGCCACAGGAAGATAGTCCAGAACTATTTTCCACTACCACAGAAATAGAATTAGAAATAATTGAACAAGGTGTAGCTATCTAGGTTTCACTTAACTATAAGGAAAAAATTCCTCATAGTAAGATCTGTACAACAGTGGAACAGTCTACTTACAGAACTTATGGAGCCCCCATCTCTGGAGGTCTTTAAAAAGAGGCTTGTCAGCCATCTCTTGAGTAAAGTATGGTTTCATTGGTTTTCCTGTACATAGCAGAGCTTTGGTCTGGATCAGGCCTGTACAACTCATAGAGGGCAATGGGCCAGATTGATACCTAAAAATAATCACGGGGAGTGGCGGCAGCGATGGAGCTGGCAGCGCCCATGAGGCCTGGAGGCAGCAACATTTGGTGGCAGTGAATTGGTTATTTTTTAAAAAATGTGGCAGGCTGCAGAAGGGTTGTAAGTTGTGCAGGCCTGATCTAGATCAGTGTTTCTCAACCTTCGCAACTTTAAGATGTGTAGACGTCAACTCCCAGAATTCCCCAGCCAGCATGTATGTTGTTTTCTTTTCAATATTGCTTCCTTAATATTTTATTATGCTTTGAAAAAATGGAAAACAGTTACATTTACTAGTTTAACTATTAATGTCACTTGGTAAAGCTACATCCTTTATATTATTGCTATTTTCTCATAATAAAAGTATAGCAGATCAGGTTTCCCTTTTAAGACACAGGCAAACAACAGTCAGCAAAAGGATTAGGAATTAAGGGGAAACAGCTACTATTCTCTCTGCCTACGCATCATTCCAAGATTAATGCCTAATGGATTGCCAGCTCCTCCTCTGCTATTCAGTTATTCTGGGCCCAAAGTGGGGGATGCCTCTACTTGCTGATACTTAACTTTTCTCTCTAATCAAACAGCTCTTGATAAAAAGCCCTCAACTTCTCTCATTTCCTTCCACCGAAGTATCATCTCCTTAACCTTCCTTTAATTTCCAGAAAGGCTCAGCTTGTGTTGTTTTATTTTTTTTAATGTTCTCATTCCTTTAAATATAGTAAAATTCTGTTTCCTATATTATCTAGGAGCTAGTCTGCGAAACTGCAGAAAATTTACTACAGAAGATTAGTCTGCAAATGTTTACCTGAAAGATTATCTACAGTACAAAGGACTGTGCAAGAATATTCTTTGTGGATTCTTCTAAAGGTTCATTCTTCTACAGTTACCTTGACAGATGTTTTTTCTTATGGAAAATTTTAAAAAATTAAAAACCCTATGCCAGAAAGCAAGACTATTCCAAAAATCTATAGAATGCAGTAAGCCAACAAAAGCAGTTTGTGGGTAGTATTAGCATCCAACAGGGAGACTGAAAGCACCCTCCAGAGCAGTGTTTCTCAACCTTGGCAACTTTAAGATGTGTGGACTTCAACCCCCAGAATTCCCCAGCCAGCCATGAATTGAAGTCCACACATCTTGAAGTTTGTTTGTTTGTTTGTTTGTTTGTTTATTATTTATTTATTTAATTTATATGACCGCCCATCTCCCCCAACGGGGAACTCTGGGCGGTTTACAATAAAATCACATTTAAAATAAGGATATAAAAATATAAAATTACAATTTGATTAATACAATTAAGTAATTATAAAATCCAATTTGGCGAATTAGCTTTAACAAAAAGGAAGGACATTATGGAATTAACCACCCCCATGAGGAACTGTTACTTTCCCCTTCCCATGCTAGGCGGCAGAACCAGGTTTTCAGCTCTTTCCTAAAGGTCGGGAGGGAGGGGACCTGCCTCAACTCTGGGGGCAAGATATTCCAAAGGGCGGGTGCCACTACAGAGGCGGCCTATCTCCTGGACCCCACCAGATGACATTCCCTTATTGAAGGGGTCCGTAGCAGGCCCGCCCTGAATGATTGGGTGGGGCGGGTCAATGATATGGGGATAAGACGGTCCCTCAGGTATCCTGGCCCCATGCCATGTTGGGCTTTAAAGGTGATAACCAACACCTTGAATTGGACCTGGAAGCAAACCGGCACCCAATGCAGCTCGCAGAGCAAAGGTGTTATATGTGCTGATCTTGGTGCACCCAAAATTGCCCGCGCGGCTGCATTCTGCACCAGCTGTAGCTTCCGGATAGTCTTCAAGGGTAGCCCCATGTAGAGCGCATTGCAATAGTCTATGTGGGAGATGACAAGAGCATGAGTGACCGTTCGGAGGGCATCGCGAACCAGGAATGGGCGTAACTGGCGCACAAGCCGAAGCTGTGCAAAGGCCCTCCTAGCCACGACTGCCACCTGCTCTTCGAGCAGGAGTCGTGAGTCTAGAAGGACCCCCAAGTTCCGCACCGGCTCCGAATGGGGCAGTGCTACCCCATTGAGAACCAAAGATGACAACTTCCCAGATGACGCTAAGCCATCAATCCACAGCCACTCGGTCTTGCCAGGGTTCAATTGAAGCCTGTTGTTCCCCATCCAGGCCCCCACAGCCCCCAGGCACTGAGACAGAGTGGCTACAGCATCACTTACTTCACCTGGGATGGAGATATACAATTGAGTATCATCAGCATATTGATGATACCTCATCCCATGGTGTCGGATGACCTCACCCAGCGGTTTCATGTAGATGTTAAACAGGAGAGGAGAGAGAACCGAACCCTGCGGCACCCCACATAAGAGGGGTCGCGGGCCGGATCTCTCCTCCCCTATCACCACCAACTGGGAACGGCCCTGGAGGAAGGAGGTGAACCAGCGCAAAACTACGCCGCCCACCCCCAACTCCCTAAGCTGACCCAAAAGGATACCATGGTTGATGGTATCGAAAGCCACTGAGAGGTCCAAGAGAGCCAGGATGGATGCACTGCCTCCATCCCGCTCCCGCCAGAGATCATCCATAAGTGCGACCAATGCAGTCTCCGTCCCATATCCCGGCCTGAAACCTGACTGGAGGGGGTCTAGATAATCCGCTTCATCCAGAATCCTCTGAAGTTGTAACACCACCACTTGGTGGGAGACTGGACGAAAATTGTCCAGGATGGTAGGGTCCAGGAACACTGCTCCAGGGGGATTGTAAAAGAGCCACTTGAAGCAGAGAAACCAGCAAGAACTCGGTGACATAAGCAAGGCAACTCCTTCCTTCACTAACCAAACAAATTATGCTTGGGGTCTTGTTATTTTAATATATTTTACATTATGCTATGCCTATTTTAAGGCATAAGGTTGACTCTTTCTGTAATTCCTGCCTCAACATTGTGAGAAACTAGGCTGCTAATTCTTTGTAATTGTGCCACAAATGGAAAAAGGGGGAGCTCAAAACAGACCTTATCTCAGGATATTATTTGTTTATTGTTTAGTAACAGCGTTCCGCGTACATCATGCCGGCTTCTTTTTAAAAGGTGCAGAATTTGTTGTCTAATTTTGCCAGCTCTCTTCTGCAGGTAGATATTCAAGTTTTACCAGCTTCCCCACTGTTTACATACATTTTTCAAGTGAGAATCACTGCAGGTCCCATTTAATTCAGTAAGATTTACTTCTAGGTAAATGTGCATGGGGTGGTAGCCCAAGTTATAACCTTTAATAATCTTTAATTTGTGCAAAGAGATATCAGGTCAACATAGTCTACAAAAGTTTCAGTTGCATCAACTCTGCTGCTGATAAAATAGGCCAGGATTTTTATTTGTGTTTGTGGAAATACAATTAAAAACAACAAATTTGTAAACTTTCATAAACTTATGTTGGCAATGAGAAGGCTGTGTGCAATGTACTTCATCTGGTCACTGGGGAAGATGGAAGAATCAAGATACTTGTCTACATGAAATTCAGAGTTTCATTATGTGTTGTTGCTCTTTCCGGTTGTTTTATAAAGTGCAATTATTCTCCATCCTTTAATGGTTAAAAAAAACCCTGCAAAATTAAAAGTCAGAAAACTGCTGAATACTTGAACAATGTAGAATGTACAAGGTAGAAATAATTCATATGTAACTTTCTATGAGTTGAGCCTTACATCTGGATTTACCATCACATTAAATCATAAATCATGCACTTATATCATCTTGAAGAACTCAGAAATTTATAAACATTATATAACAGTTAAAGTCTGCTTGGCCCAACTAGAAAACTTCATCAGGATGTGTTTTGCTCAGATATAAAAACAGATATTTCAAAAGTTAAGAAATTTGAGAACATTCAGTTACCGAATTATGGAGAGAGCCTTTTAAAAAAAAACAGTAATACTAGTACCACTCCCTTCTGTTTATAAACCTCACCCACATATTTTTACTAAAAAAAAAAGTATCAGTGTTTTAGAATCAAAGGATACATATTAAAAACTAAATCATGGATCACCATGAAAAGGCTTTTCACAACTGCAGCAGCATCTACTTCTAGAGGAGAAGGTGTCTTGAGCATCATTAACATTTGAGCAAGACCCACTGTTTTGCACATTTGTTTTTAAATGTTATGGGCACTAGGTAATTCCCATTTAATGACCATATGGCCATGAAGGCCCTGCACTAATCTTACTTAGGTGTTCAAACTGAGTGCATGAGGCCCCCAAATCTGGAGACAGAGGTATGCATGCAATGACCTCCAACAACCTCATAAATTTAGATTAATCCTCTTCAATTTTTTTGTGTTTACTAAGAAATATTAAAGAGAGGTGTGTGTGTGTGTGTGTGAGTGTGTTAATTTAGCATGAGTAGAAAATACCTACCAGTTAGAACCTCTGCTAATACAGGATTCCACATTTCAGGGAAGCTTCTAAACACTGTCTGCTAAATGCACTAAAAATCACCATTCAGATCTTTATAACAAATGCCCAAGGTCAAGGGGTGGGTTAGCACATGTAGTCCTGACCCTCTACACACTGTGCAGTGTTCCTGCCTGCAGGCAGATCTTCTGAATAGGGATTTCCCTGATACAGAATGCTTAGTGAAAAGGAAATGGTCAGTCCCAAATTTAAAGAATTTGGCCAGCCTCAAGTAGTACAGAACATTTGGCAGGGATAAGGGAAAAGTGCACTTAGATACAGTTGGCCAATAAGATACTTTTCATCAAGAAAAATGCTACACTCACACTTCTAAACAAACAAAGAAACAGACAGACAGACAGACATTGCATGGCTGTTAAATTTGTGTTCAAATTTCAAGGTTACTTATGATCTGTTAGCAAAAACAATACACAAGAGGCTAAGTGAAAGAACCTGCTCAATTATCAATTACTTTAAAACTGTCCTCATCAAAAGGCCTTCTTAGCCAAGAGGAATTTGCTCAGCTCAAGCGTAACTAGCGGCCTTCATGAATTGTGCTTTTATAAATGGCTTCCGTTCTCATCTGCTATCCTGTCACTTTGCTTTATGCAGTTCTACATACCGCTGGGCTTGGAGTTCTTCATATGATTATTTGAAAAGAAAGGGAGCAAAGATGAAAGGAAGTAAAAGCATCCTGTGATGACAGTCAAAACTATCATGTGCCCATGAACAGAAAACAACAAAGAAGGTGTGTGTATCTATCTGTTAGGAGTAGGATTAGGACTTGCAGATCAACACAAGGCAGCGATCACGGATGAAGAGATTAAAAAAAGATTGGTCAGTCAGTGATGATCAACCCTTGTGCAAGAAAAGAGAGTCACTGTCAGAGGATCTGTTGAATATATAACATTCTCAGAAAGCAGGCCCTGAGATTCGGACTAATTATGCAGAAACACAAACAAGAAAGTGGCAGTGGCAAAGTCAGTTAACATGTGTGCACCCATGAGGTCAAGCTGCACTCAGTGCAAGGCAAAAAACAAGAACGCCCGTCCCAAACTCTACCAAGAGAAAACAAAGCTTAGTTGAGATCAGTCTATTTTATCAAGCTATTCTGATCTTTTAAAAGGAAGGCCTCCAACAATTACAAAATCTATCTGTTCTCCCAGTTTAATAGTTTATTTTATTTATTTATTTTTATTTATTACATTTATATCCTGCCCATCTCCCCCACGAGGAGGGACCCTGGGCGGTTTGGCTACTCCAGATTGCAATTATTCCATTTGTATATTTCTCAGATTTGTAAAATATACTAGGGCTCCTTGCATAGTTTATAAAATCGGATTTTATTTTTTTAATTTAATTGCCATGAAATAATTCAGCAAGCAGAACAGTCCAAAAAAAGAGGGAAAAACTCTCTGAATTGCATTACCCTTATTAGAAGGACGTAAGAAAGCTACCTTATTCCAAGTCAAGTGATTCATTCATCTAGCTCTGTACTGAACAATGACTAGCATCAACCTTCTAAAATATCAGACAAAATATCAACATATGCTTTTCTACTTTTCATTCTTCAGAGGAAAAATAAGGAAATTCTGCAAGCTGAATAATCACAATTTCTCTTTGGTTTGTTATGGTCCAATATATTTCCCTCTATTTTATGCATATAAGGTAAGTGTGATCCACTAAAGGCTCACACAAAATTTCCCTGCAGCCCATATGGCCTCCAGTTGAACTACTTTAAAATCTCAACATGCAGGCCCATAAATCACTCCTGAAGTTCACTACCGACATAACAGAGTCATGACAGAAATGTATGACTGATACTTTCACCTAGTGTTTCCCAGCCTGCCCCCCTTCAGATCTGTTGGGATCACAGGCACCATCATTTCCAGAAAACATGGTTAAAATAAGGTCAATAGAAACTTCAGTCTACTCCATTTGGAAGGAACCAGATGTGAGTGGCTGTGTTCACCAGCCTGCTGAATAATGAGGATTAGTGGCAGAAGAAGATATTATCCAAGAATGGGTGCTCATTAGCTATTAAGGACAGGTCAATGCAGAAACCTTGTTTGATTCGCCATTAAAGGTTATATATAAATGCTTAACCAATCAACCAGAATAGCTCAAGGTTGAATACAAAGCTACTTCTACAATTAGTTCCAAAATGTACCCAAGATAAGGCAAAACAAGTACTATTGCAAAAGTCAGCCCCCAGTACACAGTAATTATTAGGGTGAGTCAGCAAAGAAAACCCTGGCAGTATTTTATCACCTCGCTGACTTAGAGTTAAATACTTTCAAAGATCCCCTGTATAAAATGTCTGCTTTAATAAAGACTGCTATTTACTGTATGGTATGCCTACCAAACCAAGAAAACTCAAAGAAGTGAGAGTTTTAAAACTAGAAATAAATTTTGTTCATTTTTGGGTATGTAAGATAAAACTTGAACAAGCAAATAATATCCTCTGTTGGCTAGCTTTCGACTGTACTGTCATCACCTGGTTGGGGATAGAAGCATACATGTAAGACTTGGAACAGGTCAAAGAGATCATCTCCATCCCCTGCCCAGTGCAGGAATCCACTACTACAGCATCTGGTGAAGGCTAACATCTATTTAAACACCTCCAACGAAGGAGAGTCCACTACTCCTCATTCATCAGGGGTGCTGTTCTCGTGTCTACCCAAAATCTACTTCCTTGTATTATACACCCATAGTTTCTTAACCTCTTTTCTGGAACAACCCTGAACCATTCTACCCGGTCTTCTATATAACAGTCCTTCAGATGTTGGGACATACTGTTTTGCATACCTGGAATGCATCAAAATGCATTCCAGATTACTCACAGAAACACCAATGTCCACAGGAGGAGAGGTCAAAACAGACAAGATGGAGCTTGCAGCAGCACAATCAAAGTCCTCCCCCCCCCCCTTTGTACATGCATGTGACGTCCATACATGTACAAAAGGGTCAGGGCTTGAATCCGCTGCTGCAACTGCCATCTTGGTTGTTTTGACACACAAAGAGAGAGACACACATGGATGCTGCTGCACAAACTACAAACTGGACAGTAAAGCGGGATTATTCTCTAACTCTGAAGACCTCACTGGCCTGATTTACAAACAATCTAAGCCATAATGTGGCTTATCTCTTTCCGGGCTATTGTGATATATGAACCAGATGTTATAGTTTTATGAGTTAACTAAGCTACTAGAGTCTATTTACCAGACCATGGTTACAAAATCCTTAGCCTAGCATTATGCATAAATTCAACTACAGTATTGTGTCAAGGCATTTAAGAACTCTCCGATATGGAAAAGTTACATGAAAAGTACAGACATAACTGATATGCAGAAAGGAAATGGGCACTGACTCAACTATTTTTATTTATTTTGTCAGCATGCCAACATTTTGAGAAAGCATTTTAATTAATTAGTATGTCCTTTTCTATTTTACTGCCTTCTTGGATATGAGTGTGACTCTATCTTATTTTATTTTGCTTGTGTTTTAGGACTGTAGGTCCATTTTGTGGTCTTCCTTTGTACCCTGCCCTCATATTTTTGGCTGATGGGAGGTTTCAACAATATTATTATTATTATTATTATTATTATTATTATTATTATTATTATTATCTTCATTCATTCATTCATTCATTCATTCAATTTATATGACCGCCCATCACCCCCAACGGGGAACTCTGGGCGGTTTAAATAAAATCACATTTAAAATAAGGATATAAAAATATAAAATTACAATTAAATACAATTAAATAATTATAAAATCCAATTTGGCGAATTAGTTTAACAAAAAGGAAGGGCATTATGGAATTAACCACCCCCATGAGGAACTATAATTTTCCCCTTCCCATGCTAGGCGGCAGAACCAGGTTTTCAGCTCTTTCCTAAAGGTCGGGAGGGAGGGGATCTGCCTCAACTCTGGGGGCAAGATATTCCAAAGGGCGGGTGCCACTACAGAGGCGGCCTATCTCCTGGACCCCACCAGATGACATTCCCTTATTGAAGGGGTCCGTAGCAGGCCCTCCCTGAATGATCGGGTGGGGCGGGTCGATGATATGGGGATAAGACGGTCCCTCAGGTATCCTGGCCCCATGCCATGTAGGGCTTTAAGGGTGATAACCAACACCTTGAATTGGACCCGGAAGCAAACCGGCACCCAATGCAGCTCGCGGAGCAAAGGTGTTATATGTGCTGATCTTGGTGCACCCAAAATTGCCCGCGCAGCTGCATTCTGAACCAGCTGTAGCTTCCGGATAGTCTTCAAGGGTAGCCCCATGTAGAGCGCATTGCAATAGTCTATGTGGGAGATGACAAGAGCATGAGTGACTGTTCGGAGGGCATCGCAATCCAGGAATGGGCGTAACTGGCGCACAAGCCGAAGCTGTGCAAAGGCCCTCCTAGCCACGACTGCCACCTGCTCTTCGAGCAGGAGTCGTGAGTCTAGAAGGACCCCCAAGTTCCGCCCCGGTTCCGAATGGGGCAGTGCTACCCCATCGAGAACCAAAGATGACAACTTCCCAGATAACGCTAAGCCATCAATCCACAGCCACTCGGTCTTGCCAGGGTTCAATTGAAGCCTGTTGTTCCCCATCCAGGCCCCCACAGCCCCCAGGCACTGAGACAGGGTGGCTACTGCATCACTTACTTCACCTGGGATGGAGATATACAATTGAGTATCATCAGCATATTGATGATATCTCATCCCATGGTGTCACATGACCTCACCCAGCGGTTTCATGTAGATGTTGAATAGGAGAGGAGAGAGAACCGAACCCTGCGGCACCCCACATAAGAGGGGTCGCGGGCCGGATCTCTCCTCCCCTATCACCACCAACTGGGAACGGCCCTGGAGGAAGGAGGTGAACCAGCGCAAAACTACGCCGCCCACCCCCAACTCCCTAAGCCGACCCAAAAGGATACCATGGTCGATGGTATCGAAAGCCACTGAGAGGTCCAAGAGAGCCAGGATGGATGCACTGCCTCCATCCCGCTCCCGCCAGAGGTCATCCATAAGTGCGACCAATGCAGTCTCCGTCAGAATGGTAGGGTCCAGGGATGGCTTCTTGAGAAGGGGGTGCACCAATGCCTCCTTAAAGGCAGTTGGAAACACCCCCTCCATCAAGGATGTATTAACCATTGCCTGGACCCACCCACACGTCACCTCCCTGGCAGATTTTATCAGCCAGGAAGGGCACGGGTCTAGATGGCATGTGGTGGAATTTACAATTCGGAGGATCCTGTCCACTTCCTTAGGTCCAACAGGATCAAATCATTCCCAGATAACAAGGCCAGGCCGTTCTCCTGGCATCTCCCCAGACTGCATTTCACGCATGGAGTCCAACTTAGACCGAATCCGAGCGATTTTATCCTGCAGATGCTCAGAAAACTCTTCCGCACGGCCCATTATTATAATGATTATTATAATAATCATTATTATAATGATGATGATTAATAATAAAATCTATGCAGTGGTAGGGGCGTGGTGGCTCAGCGGGTATGACGCCAGGCTTGTCGATCGCAAGTTCGAATCCCTAGCCCTGCGTGCGGAGTGAGCTCCCGCACTAGCTCCAGCTCTTGCCAACCTAGCAATTCAAAAGCATGCAAATGCAAGTAGATGAATAGGTACCACTTCGTTGGGAAGGTAACAGTGTTCCGCGTGCGTTATGCCAGCCACATGACCGCGGAAGCGTCTTCAGACAGCGCTGGCTCTTCGGCTAACAAACGGAGATGAGCACCGGCCCCTAGAGTCGGACACGACTGCACAAATGTGTGGCGGGAACCTTTACCTTTATGCAGTGAATGCTAAACTTTTAAAATCATCATTTACTTTGTAATTAATTAGGCATGGGGCTGCTCCTTTCAACTCAGATTCTTGACTAGCCAGTTTTCAACAATGCACACAAGTTCAGCAATTTTATTATTTAAACATTTTATACTGTCCTAGGGGCATGGTGGCTCAGTGGGTAAGACGCCAGGCTTGTCGATCGGAAGATCGCAAGTTCGGAGGTTCGAATCCCTAGTCCCACGTGACGGAGTGAGCTCCCGCAGTAGCCCCAGCTCTTGCCAACCTAGCAATTCGAAAGCATGAAAATGCAAGTAGATGAATAGGTACCACTTTGGTGGGATGGTAACAGCGTTCCGCACACGTCATGCCAGCTACATGACCGTGGAAGCATCTTCGGACAATGCTGGCTCTTCAGCTAACAAACGGAGATGAGCACCGGCCCCTAGAGTCGGACACGACTGCACAAATGTGCGGGGGGAGCCTTTACCTTTACTATACTGTCCTACTTCTAATAATACAAAGCATTTTACACAACAGAAAAACAAAACAACTAACATAATAAACACTACTGTTCCAAAGGAAATGCAAGCACGTTGGAGGCTACCTATTTTGCAGAGAGCAAGATGTTCCATGATGTGGGGGCTGCCACCAAGAAAGCACACCTCCAGGTTCCTACCCCCCCAACCACACATTGGGTGGGAATCTAGAGAACCCCTCTTGGGGAACACACAGAGCAGGCTGATTCTGGCTGGGAAAGATAATCCTGCAAATGCACAGGTGCCAAGCCACAGTGTGCTTTAAAGGTTAAATCAACTTTTTCAACTGGGTCCAAAAGCTGCCCAAATACAGCAACCTCAACATAAATTTAACACTCCCTATCTTCCTTTTTCCATTAGTCTGCTGCATTCAAACCAATTGCAACGTCTGAGTTGTCTTCAAGGGCAGCCCCTCGTAAAAGATTTTGTAGTAGTCTACCTGGGAGGGGATGAGGGCATGAATTACTGTACTGTTGCATGGACATCCTGGTCCAGAAAAGCCTGCAACTAGAGCACCAGCTGAAGCTGGATAAAAAGTCCCCATAGCCTCAGCCTGTTCCTCAAGCAATAGCCATGAGTCTAAGAGGCCCTTTACATGGTGGACTTATCTTTCAAGGAGAAGTGCAACTCCACCAACAGCCAACTCAGGGATCTGGATCAAGCCATAAACTGTAACTCCATCTTGCAGGGATTTAATTTGAACTCATTTTGACCAACCCAGCCTCTTACAGCCTCCAGGCACCTAGTCAGGACCTCCACCCCCACCTGATATTGTGATGTATAATTGAATATGTTAAGTGTAGTAAAGATACCTCAGTAGTGATGATCTCTCCTCACATAGATATTAAAAAGGAAGCAATGAACTATCAAGGACATCACCAGCCTCAACCTCAGAATAACTTAATTGGGGAGGAGGACCAAAAGACACACTAGGCAAAATTATCAAGATAAAGCTCTCCCAAACTGTGTTCATGCCATTCCTTGCTGGAAACAAGCTGCTGATCGCATAGCAGCTGAAAGTCGTAAGTTCAACTTTTTAGCAGCACTGTACACATTCAGAGCTCTTTATCAGATTACAGTACTGTATCCCATATCAACCAAACCACTGAGCTACATGAAGGGAGCAACACAAACTTGGTACATTATGTTAGAATCACAAATAGTCACACAAAACACCTTCTTAATTTAAGAAAGCCATTTTAGACATTAAAGACAAAAAAAAAAGATAGTTCCTAGCCAAACTAGTCAAACCAAGTAGAAGATTCATTCCTGGTTAATTTTCCAAATGATAGGAGGCATAAATTGCTCCAAATACTTCAATTTTGCCCACCGATCTCAAGAAATAAAGAAAAGGTCATCATATTAGTCTCTTGGGCTTCTCTACTGTTACAGCCAAGATTGGCAAAATCCATATGTATTTAAGATCTCTAAGACTTACTATAAAGAAATCACCATGTTAACCAAGAATTACAGCAAAATGTGTCTAGAGAACTTCCTCCATCTGGATGCTTTTACTGAAAAAATGGACCAACATTTCTATTCTGCTCCTAGTGGTGAAATATCATAATTCTACTTAGTGGAAATAGATTTTATGCAATCATTCCATGAACCACTGTGGTGAGGCAAAGAGCAATCATGCCTCATTGCAAAAAATCAGGGCTCAGAATCCTTCCCAAACATGAAATCCAATCAGCTGTCTGGGACAAATCCCTTAAGCGATGGGGAAGATGTAAAAGAATTATATCTACCCACTATTTTTGTTGTTGTTCAGTCGTTTAGTCGTGTCCGACTCTTTGTGACCTCATGGACCATAGCACTTTCCACAAATCCCTTGCATCAGGTAGACAAAAAAAGCTGATTCATTCATAATGCATATGTAATATCTCGAAAGGAAGAGAAATCTTGATTCATTGCTCCCACCCCTCAAAATTCTGTCTTCTTGTACAAACTACTATTTATCTCACATGGGAACTCCCTTGTATTTACATAGTAACTATCTCATTTCATACAGATAGGGTAGTAGGAGCTGTAAGCTGATCAGGTATTTCGCAGATACTATGCTCAAGATAAGCAACTATGTACTGTAATTGCCAAGAGTCTTGTCATTCAAGAATTCAAAATAGTTTTCCTTCTTACCACACATTTGGTAGCAACAATTGAGAAGCTGAGTGATGCAATCTGGGATATGCAAAAAATGTATATCCATGCATTTTAAATATATTTTAGAAAATTATTCAAGGTGAATACACAATTGCATCAAATCACCTTTTCTGACCAATAAATTTTATCAACAGTCATAAGCTTTCTTGAGCTGCAGATCACTTCATTGGATGTACTCCTTCTGATTTTTTGCTACCCTAGACTAATATGGCTTTCCTCCTACAATAGTTGCACCAGAACTTCTCCACCTGAAAGCTAGGAAGCTGTTTTGCCAATTATTATCAGGATGTAGATGGGAGTATGACATTCAATGGTTCAAAAGCTTCCGAAAGAAAAGTCAGGGAAACCTCAGGGGAGATGGGTGGTGAGAGAAATTTGAACGATAGACAGATAGACAGATAGACAGATAGACAGACAGACAGACAGACAGACAGACAGACCTGGAAAATGATCTAAATGAGAATTTTCAATCCAGCTCTATATAACACCCACCCAGCAGTTTCTCTGCTGACAGGGCTGCTTTCCATGGCAAAACCAGAGGAAGCAATTCTTCCCGAGGGACCCTCAAAAACAATTTTAGGGATTTAAAGTTTCAAAAAGCTACAGATAGAGGCAAAAGTCCCACCACATGAGGAGTCCATGTGGATGTGTGGCCTTCTATTTATGAGGCATTTAATTTCTCTATTTAGCAATAGACTGTACCCTACTGACCAATTTCTGAGCCCTAGTTCCAGAATCTAGAAGCAAGAAGAGAATTAAAAAGTGCATGAAATAGAAGAAAAGCTATAATTTAAAGAATATAAAAACCAATTTGGTCTAGTGGTTAAGGCAACGGGCTAGGAGCCTTGAGACTGAGAGTTCTAGTCCCACCTTAGGCATGAAAGCCGGCTGGGTGACCTTGGGCCAGTCACTCTCTCTCAGCCCAATTCACCTCACAGGGTGGTGGTTGTGGGGAAAATAGGAGGAGGAAGGAGTATGAGGTATGTTCACTGCCTTGAGTTATTTATAAAAATAATAAAGGCGGGATAAAAATTAAATAAATGAATTAATGAATGAACATATGCTTTTCAAAACTCACAAGGATTTCCCCCTTTTTATCAATAAGGCTGATTATAAATGTAAATTAATAAAGGTAAGATTTAAAAAACTATGGGAAGTCTAAGTGGGAAGTTCTACAGTTTAGTTTTTACTTGGTCAGTATCTGTTCACAGAAACACCCACAAGAAGAACTGCAAAATGCCTAATCAGCAAGATTATACCCTGTAACAGTAAGTCATATGCAAAAACAAAAGAAGCAAATTTTTTAAAGTGCAAAAACAGCAAGAATCAGTGTTGGAAGAAATGGCTTACACCAGAACTCATGAATGAGCCTTTTCAACTCTTTTTAGCATTATCCAGATAAGATAATCTACATAGAACAAACAATGGCTCTCAGGAGACCACAGAACACTTCACCAGGCCTGAATGTACAGTTTTAGAGATACAGAAGAAAAAAATGATGTCAGAATCACTCAATATGGAGGTTGCACAAAAATGTGCAAAAGAAACCATGTGTGTGGTATTGTGTCTATGGTGTAGGTAAACACAGAAGGCATCAGCAGCATTTTTGGACTAGCAGGCCTATTTTGAATTTTCAGTTAAAATAATCTTTTAAAAAATTAAGTCAGGTGATACAGAGAATCTGGCAGGAACTAAGGGAAGTGTCCACAAACACATCAGTGCTTCATAGGCATTAGACTGCCTACCCATCAGTCAGAGAGAACCACACAAAGCTCTCAATTGTTCTATTTAGCTCTTTTTTTTAAAAAAAAAATAAGTCTACATTCAGCTCAAAGTATTATCTACAGAAACCACCAACTGGAATCCGACAGTATTCAGAAACAGAATGGAAAGCTGTTTCATTTTCCCAAAACTCTTCCAGATTTAGGAAACAGAAATCTGAGCAAGCATCTTCTCAAAATATTTAATCATCGACATATTTAAACATACTGTGCTTAGAAGCCACACATACTCAACTGACCAAAAATGAAATCATAGTTCAAACAAACTGTAGTCTTTTTTAAAAAAGAAAGAAAGAAAGGGATTAACAGGCCAGCCTTGCTAAATTAAGACATGCAAACTGTTCTAGAGTCAGTAAACATCAAGAATTCAGTAACTTCCCTGTAATACTGGCTTATGCACAGATGAGCTGAGACTAAAGCCATAAAGAGAAGGGGTAATTAAGATTAGAGAGAAACAGACTGTGTTGCAGATTAAAATATTTCAGGTTCATTCTATACACATTGAGATTCAAGGATCAAAGTAACTCCTAGGCGAAGAGACAGAGGCTGCCACATGACTGACTGCTCTGGATAAAAGGCTGCATTTCAATTACTGGAATTGAGGACTTGACAGTGAGCACTGTCCGTTTTGATAGTTCATGCTGCTATGTGAGAGGTTGCATGTTAGGCAACCATTACCATCCCTGCTGGCTTAAAAAATTATGACCAGAAGGGACATCAGACATTGACCTCAAGCTATCATTAACTTTTGTTTTCAGCTGCTTTGCTTCTAGGCTTTTTTTAAAAAAGGTTATAATTGGATGCCATAACAACTGATCAACCCTAATGATTGTAACTTAGCAATAATCTTTTTAAAGTGGATGTGGCATAACTCATTATCCACTGTTTGAATCTATATGCATTTTAGCAAAGCCGGCTGGGTGACCTTGGGCCAGTCACTCTCTCTCAGCCCAACTCACCTCACAGGGTTGCTGTTGTGTGGAAAATAGGAGGAGGAAGGAGTATTACGTATGTTTGCTGCCTTGGGTTATTTATAAAAATAATAAAGGCGGGATAAAAATTAAAAAATAAAATAAAAATAAAATATGGCCCTTCGCCCACCTCTAAGGGGATGGGAAGTACAAGACCAAGAGCAATTGCAACTGGAGCAGTAAAAAGCTGGAGACAGTGACAGGAAGTACTTCAACTAGAGCAGTTGAAACATTGTGGAAGCACTGAATGGAGAAGTTAAACACCCTTCCATACCCTGAGAGTTCTCCAAAAGTGTGGACTTCAACTCCCAGAATTCTCAGTAATAACTATGTGAGCTGGAGAATTCTGGGAGTTGGAGTCTATACATCCTGGAAGGCCGAGTTAAGGTGTTAGAATTTTCCCAGAGAGACCGCAGGGAGGTGGATGAGGGTGAAAGTAAAGCTGTCATGAAAAGCAGCAACAAGATTAAGCACAGCTTAAAATTGGCGGTGAAGCAGATTGGCAGCCACACAAAAGAAAATTAATATCCTTATCTCCTTAATATCCTTTAAATCAAGAACTGGCACCAGTATTGAACAACTTAGCTCTTGAACAATTTAATAAAAACATGACACATAAACATGAATTTTCAGCCCAGTTATATTTAAGCTAATGCAATATACATTGACTTGGTAAGATAACCATTGATCTATCCAACCCAGGGCATCCGAGAAAGCATTTTTTTTTCTTTAGCCCTCCTTTGCAATCTTTACAAGGAGATGCAATGGATTCATTGGCGATCACTCGTAGCCGAGTAAGATTGTCTTCCAAAGGTAAAATTTTAACGGTGGATCCGTAAGTGGCTATAAAGGCCAATTCTGGATCCGCACAACCTCCCACAATGAGGGCATAGGTTTCCGGGTGGGAGACGGTCATGATGAGGGTTTGCCTGACGTGCCTTCCTTTTAGCTCTTTTCTCCTTTTCGCCCTGTACTCGTGCTTCTTCAAAGTCCATAGCGCCATTAATAAAGGATGACCTCCAATTGAAACGCTCATGAGTTAGGGCTTCCCAGTTCTCAATGCTGATATTACATTTTTTTAAATTAGCTTTGAGAGTATCTTTGAATCTCTTTTGCTGTCCTCCAATATTCCGTTTTCCATTCTTAAGTTGGGAGTAAAGTAGCTGCTTTGGAAGACGATGGTCAGGCATTCGAACAACATGACCGGTCCAGCAAAGTTGATGTTGGATGATCAATGTTTCAATGCTGGTGGTTTTCGCTTCTTCTAATATGCTAACATTAGTCCGCCTATCTTCCCAAGTAATTTGCAGAATTTTTCGGAGGCAGTGTTGATGGAATCTTTCAAGAAGTTGGAGGTGGCGTTTGTAGAGGGTCCATGTTTCACAGGCGTACAGAAGGGTTGGTAGTACAATGGCTTTGTAAACAAGCATTTTGGTCTCCCTGCGAATGTCCCAATCCTCAAACACTCTACGCTTCATTCGGGAGAATGCATTTTTGCATTCCTTGCATTTTTCTTGAAGCTGTTGTGCAGTGAAGATCATATCCACTGTTCCCCTGGAAGGGCGGAAGCCATTTTGCGTTTCAGGGAGGATGTCTTCTGATACAGATAGGAGACGGTTTGCAATGATCTTTGCCAGGATTTTGCCTGCTGTGGCTAGAAGGGAGATGCCTCGATAGTTTCCACAGTCTGTTCTATCACCCTTTTTAAAGAGAGTGATAATTATGGCATCCCTAAAGTCTGCTGGAATCTCCTCCCTCATCCAGATTTTTTCAATGAGCTTATGAAGTTGTTATGTAAGTTCAGGCCCGCCTTCTTTAAAGACTTCAGCAGGAATCCCATCAGGTCCACTAGCTTTGTTATTTTTCATTTGTTTAGTGGCTTTACTGACTTCCTCCAAACTAGGGGGTACTGCAAGCTCATCTCTTATTTGTTTTTGCGGGATTTGCAAGAAGACTTCATCGGCCACAGTAGAGTTATGATTAAGGAGATTGTAGTAATGCTCTTTCCAGCGCAGTGCAATAGACTCTTTGTCCTTTGGAAGTTTAGCACCATCTACTGAGCGTAAGGGATTTGTACCATGGTTTGTTGGTCCATAGATGGCCTTTATGGCATTAAAAAAGCCCCGTGCATCATGAGCATCTGCAAAATGTTGGGTTTCTTGGGCTTTTTTTATCCACCATATGTTCTTAAGTTCTCTAGTTCTTCTTTGGACTTCTGCCTTTGCACTGGCGTAGATTTTTTTCTTAACGGCACAGTTAATATCTTTTTGCCATATCTGGAAGGCTTTCCTTTTCTTGTCAATAATATGTTCAATCTCACTATCGTTCTCATCAAACCAGTCCTGATGTCTCTTAGTCTGGTATCCGATAGTTTGTTCACAGGCTGAAATAATAGAAGTCTTCAATTTAATCCAGTGTTCCTCAACATTTTCAGGAAGTTCCATAGGCAGATGTTCCTTGAGAGTTGATTGAAAGCAAGCTTGTTTAATAGGATCTTGAAGGGCCAGTGTATTCATTTTACGCCTTGGTTTTCTTCCTTGGAGCCTACGATGAGGGACAATCTTTATGGCCATAGTGGATCGAATTAATCGATGGTCTGTCCAGCAGTCATCGGCGCTCGTCATGGCTCTGGTGAGAAGTACATCACGGTGATCTCTAGCACGGACAATTACATAATCTAAAAGATGCCAGTGCTTCGACCGTGGGTGCTTCCATGATGTTTTAAATTTATTTTTCTGGCGAAAGAGTGTGTTAGTAATGACAAGGTTATGCTCTGCACATTTAGTCAGAAGTAAGATTCCATTCGTGTTGCTGTTGTCAACTCCTTCTTTCCCAATGATCCCTGGCCACAAATCAAAATCACGCCCAACTCTTGCATTGAAATCGCCCAGGAGGATAATTTTATCCTCCTTTGGTATCTCTGATAAGATGGTGTCCAGCTGGGTATAAAATTTTTCCTTGATATCCTCATCTGCATCTAGTGTTGGTGCGTAAGCACTTAGGATAGTTGCCTGTTGGTTTTTGGCGAGTTTTATTCGCAGAGTTGAGAGTCGTTCGTTAATCCCAGTGGGAACTTCTGACAAGAGCTTCACAAGGTCGTTTTTGATAGCAAAGCCTACCCCATGTATTCGTCGTTCTTGTTCAGGCAGTCCTTTCCAAAAGGTATAACCTCCTTTTTCTTCCTTCAACTGTCCTCCTGCTCTTCGAGTTTCTTGGAGTGCTGCTATATCGATATTAAAACGTCTCAGCTCCCTTGCAATAATGGCAGTCGTACGTTCAGGTTGTTCACTATCCATATTGTCTTGCAGTGTCCGTATATTCCATGTTCCAAAATTCATGTGTTTTTTACAACCGCTAGATGGTGACCCCACTGGTCGCGGTAATCAAGTCAGGGAGAAAATGAGGCAGACTATGTTTAGGGCACCTTTTCTAGCCCCCTCCCCATATGGGGTGAGCAGAGTGGATCCTAAATACTTTCTTGGATCTTTCTTTGTCTGGTTCCTCCCCCTGGACCTTACCGCCATGGGTGACCCTGCCAGGAGTACATGACTCCCGACGGCTTCGCTCACAGGGTTCATTGGGAACACACAAGCCCACTCACCACAACAAGGTGACGATCCAGCGAGTGAGATGCAATGGATTATTCTACCTGTAAAGTGTACCTTTTCCATTGGGTTATGGTTCCTCCTTTTAGCTTTTGGACATTTCACAATTTTTCTGCTTGGAAATAAATAAATACACACACACACACACACACACATAGCTCTCTTCCCCCTCCCCCCAAGGGCAGAGATCTTGGTTCTTTGAACCTCCCTTACGCTCCTACCCATCCACTAGGAAACCAGTGCTCTGCTGGGGCTTCTCGGATGCCAGAACTCTACCCTACAGCCTAGAGAAAGGAGTCGTTTGTGGGGTATGCCAGGAGAGACAGTGGATCTCTACCTCCTCCAACCTAGTTCTAGACTGCTGTGCCTGAAACCAAAGGGAGAAGAGGAAAAAAAGAAAACGAAGAGAGCCCAGAAAAGAGCAAAAATGCTATTCCTCTTCACCCTGCCAACCAGAGTCCAGCAGGCCTTTGGATAAGGTAGTACTCTACTTCTGGCCTCAGATCCCCCCACTGACAGCATCTTCATCCTGTGCAGCCATTAGTACTATATTGCAATTGACCCTTATCATGATTTGAAATGTCAGCGAATAAGCTCCTGCAACAATTGGTTACCTGTATTTTTCATTTCCATCAGGAAACTGAGAGATTCTAGAACTCATGCTGGGTTAATTACCCAAACTTATGTGATGCATATAAGCTCAAAGTAGCTATCAGGGAGACATGCTATCTTCTTCCCGGTGTGTTTATCAACTGCTTACGCTGGACAAATTAAATTGTGAAGTACCATCAAGCTCATGAACATTATTTAAAAAGTACCATTGGAGATTATTTATTTATTTATTTAATTTATATGACTGCCCATCTCCCCACATGGGATTATCAACTTTATGAATTCTTGGTTTACTAACGAACAGCTTTTTGTCTGTTCCCAACAGAACCTAAGGGAAGGTTTTAAAAAGTGTCTACTTTTCTCACTTTTATGTTGCAATTACAAGTTCAAATACATATAGACTAGTAACTTTGTCAACTCTTTTGAAAAGTATAATTAATTGGTGATGGATTACGCTAATTAATACCTAGTCAAATACGTAGCTAATGAAGGAAATGCCATTATTATAGTTGGTATTTTTGTGTGGCACTGTGCTAAATTCATAAAGTTTGGAAAACAAAATAGAGCCAAAGAAAATTCCTTCTCAAGCTTTGGCTAATCAATGTGCTCTGCAATATGGATATATACTTAATTTACAAATTATATTCTTCTGGCAATGAAGTAAAACTCTGCTTTAAGAAGCATGGCAGACCAAGAATTAACACTAGCACTATCTAAAAAGATTCAGTAAAAAAAATGGCATTAAATGCATGTTTCCATATTCTTCACTGGAGGCACAAATCTACCATTATACATATTAATGTATCACCTGCTATATATTATATATATATATATAATATATATATATATATATATATATATATATATATATATGTGTGTGTGTGTGTGTGTGTGTGTGTGTATGTGTGTGTGTGTGTGTGTGTGTATACACACTCACACACACCCCAACATAAACACACACACAGTCATGAAAAGCAATAAAAGCACAGTAACAAAACAGCTGTAAGATAGAGTAAATACTATAAGGTACAGTACATTAAGTACATAAGGTACAGTACATCCCCTTCATGGATCACCGCCTTGTCGTGGCGAAGGGGCTTGCGTAACTCTATGAAGTCAGGTCAAGAAGAACAGGTCATGATGGAGAGTTCTGACAAAACGTGGTCCACTGGAGGAGGAAATGGCAAACCACTCCAGTATCCTTGCCAAGAAAACCCATGGACAGTATCAAAAGGCTAAAAGATATGACGCCGGAAGATGAGCCCCTCAGGTCGGAAGGTGTCCAAAATGCTACTGGGGAAGAGCGGAGGGCAATTCCGAGTAGCTCCAGAAAGTGTGAAACGGCTGGGCCAAAGCCGAAAGGACGCTCAGTTGTGGATGTGTCTGGAAGTGGAAGGAAAGTCCGATGCTGTAAAGAACAATATTGCATAGGAACCTGGAATGTAAGAACTATGAATCAAGGTAAGCTGGATGTGGTCAAACATGAGATGACAAGATTGAACATCGACATCTTGGGAATCAGCGAACTAAAATGGACAGGAATGGGCGAATTTAATTCAGGAGACCATTATATATACTACTGTGGGCAAGAATCCCTTAGAAGAAATGGAGTAGCTCTCATAGTCAATAAAAGAGTGGGAAAGGCAGTACTGGGGTACAACCTCAAAAACGACAGAATGCTTTCAGTTCGAATCCAAGGCAAACCATTCAACATCACAGTGATCCAAGTCTATGCCCCAACCACTGATGCCGAAGAAGCTGAAGTTGACCGGTTCTATGAAGACCTACAACACCTTCTAGAACTAACACCAAAAAAAGATGTCCTTTTCATCATAGGGGACTGGAATGCTAAGGTAGGAAGTCAAAAAATAACCGGAATAACAGGCAAGTTCGGCCTCGGAGTACAAAATGAAGCAGGGCAAAGGCTAATAGAGTTTTGTCAAGAGAACACGCTGGTCATAGCAAACACTCTTTTCCAACAACACAAGAGACGACTCTACACATGGACATCACCAGATGGTCAATACCGAAATCAGATTGATTATATACTTTGCAGCCAAAGATGGAGAAGCTCTATACAATCAGCAAAAACAAGACCTGGAGCTGACTGTGGCTCAGATCATGAGCTTCTTATTGCAAAATTTAGGCTTAAATTGAAGAATGTAAAGAAAACCACTAGACCAATCAGGTATGACCTAAATCATATCCCTTATGAATATACAGTGGAAGTGAGGAATAGATTTAAAGGATTAGATCTGGTAGACAGAGTGCCTGAAGAACTATGGATGGAGGTTCGTAACATTGTACAGGAGGCAGCAACTAAAACCATCCCAAAGAAAAAGAAATGCAAGAAAGCAAAGTGGCTGACTGATGAGGCTTTACAAATAGCTGAGGAAAGAAGGGAAGCAAAAGGCAAGGGAGAAAGGGAAAGATATAAACAACTGAATGCAGAATTCCAGAGAATAGCAAGGAGAGATAAGAAGGCCTTCTTAAATGAACAATGCAAAGAAATCGAGGAAAACAATAGAATGGGGAAGACTAGAGATCTCTTCAAGAAAATAGGAGATATCAAGGGAACATTTTGTGCAAAGATGGGCATGATAAAGGACAAAAAAGGCAGGGACCTAACAGAAGCAGAAGAGATTAAGAAGAGGTGGCAAGAATACACAGAAGAACTATACAAGAAAGATCTTAATATCCCTGATAAATACGATGGTGTGGTCACTGACCTTGAGCCGGACATCCTAGAGAGTGAAGTCAAGTGGGCCTTAGGAAGCATTACTAACAACAAAGCTAGCGGAGAAGACAGTATCCCAGCTGAGCTATTTAAAATCCTAAAAGATGATGCTGTTAAAGTGCTGCACTCAATATGCCAACAAATTTGGAAAACTCAACAGTGGCCACAGGATTGGAAAAGGTCAGTTTACGTTCCAATTCCAAAGAAAGGCAATGCCAAAGAATGTTCAAACTACCGTACAATTGCGCTCATTTCACATGCCAGCAAGGTTATGCTCAAAATCCTACAAGCTAGGCTTCAGCAGTATGTGAACCGAGAACTACCAGAAGTGCAAGCTGGGTTTCGAAGAGGCAGAGGAACTAGAGATCAGATTGCCAACATTTGCTGGATCATGGAAAAAGCAAGAGAGTTCCAGAAAAACATCTACTTCTGCTTCATTGACTACGCTAAAGCCTTTGATTGTGTGGATCACAACAAACTGTGGCAAATTCTTAAAGAGATGGGAGTACCAGACCACCTTACCTGTCTCCTGAGAAACCTGTATGTGGGTCAAGAAGCAACAGTTAGAACCGGACATGGAACAACCGACTGGTTCAAAATTGGGAAAGGAGTACGACAAGGCTGTATATTATCACCCTGCTTATTTAACTTATATGCAGAGTACATCATGAGAAATGCCGGGCTGGATGAATCACAAGCCGGTGTTAAAATTGCCGGGAAAAATATCAACAACCTCAGATATGCAGACGATACCACCCTAATGGCAGAAAGTGAAGAGGAACTAAAGAGCCTCTTGATGAGGGTGAAAGAGGAGAGTGCAAAAGCTGGCTTGAAACTCAACATTAAAAAAACCCAGATCATGGCATCTGGTCCCATCACTTCCTGGCAAATAGAAGGGGAAGAAATGGAAGCAGTGACAGATTTTATTTTCTTGGGCTCCAAGATCACCGCAGACGGTGACTGCAGCCATGAAATTAAAAGACGCTTGCTCCTTGGGAGGAAAGCTATGGCAAACCTAGACAGCATATTAAAAAGCAGAGACATCACCTTGCCGACAAAGGTCCGTATAGTTAAAGCTATGGTTTTTCCAGTAGCAATGTATGGCTGTGAGAGTTGGACCATAAGGAAGGCTGAGCGCCGAAGAATTGATGCTTTCGAGCTGTGGTGCTGGAGAAGACTCTTGAGAGTCCCTTGGACTGCAAGGAGGTCAAACCAGTCAATCCTAAAGGAAATCAACCCTGACTGCTCATTGGAAGGACAGATGCTGAAGCTGAAGCTCAAATACTTTGGCCACCTAATGAGAAGAGAGGACTCCCTGGAGAAGACCCTGATGCTGGGAAAGACTGAGGGCAAAAGGAGAAGGGGACGGCAGAGGATGAGATGGTTAGATAGCATCACCGATATAATGAACATGAATTTGAGTAAACTCCGAGAGACAGTGGAGGACAGGAAGGCCTGGCGTGCTATGGTCCATGAGGTCACGAAGAGTCGGACACGACTGAACGACTGAACAACAACACAGTACATTGATCAACTAAAAATACCAACACTAAAAAAGTTTTGACCTGGAGTCAAATAACTGCAAGTCAAGCTCCATGGGGAAGGTTTAACAGAAAAAGACACTTTCCTCATCTTCACATAACAAATAAAAAATACTTTGAGAAAAGCCTCCTGTGAAGTTCTTAAGATATTACTGTAATGCACTAGATATGTTAATATGTACCCATATTAGTCTCTCCCTCTCTCTCTCTTTTTCTCTTTCTCTTTTTTGCTAACTTAACTAGCATGATGCAAGCTTTATAACTTGCACATGGCAATTCCACTTCTGTAATTACTTTTAACTTCTCAATTTTTCAAATAACAAAAAAGAAGTCCTCTTAGGTCAGAAAACAATCCTATGAACATGTATCACCATACAAACTTGTTAGTATTACTTAGCTATCAAGATTCTGTCAACAGATATAATGAACAAAACTACACAGAAAAGTTGTTACCAAATCAGAGGATTACCAGAAGCCAAAATCAGAATTTAATGACTCAGTGAACACCAGTGACAAAGACAGAAATCTAGACCAGAGCAGCTTCTCTATGAATGTTTTTTATATGTACAACACATTTTCCATTCTTAAGTACAAGTTCTTCCTCTTTGGAGACTTCCCAAATGGTAGAAAGACTGCCATAAGCAGAGAATGAATCCAACCAGAATCACTAGGAAGTTCAGCATCATCTCTCTGGCTTGGCAAAGCAAAATTCCCTTGAATTATTTATATCCACCCCATCAATTGAGATATGTTTGAGAAGGTTACAGAAGATAAAAACTAAGCAACCTACAGAATGGTCCCTGATTATTTTTAAACTGGTAAGTATTCACAAAACCCAAAATTATTTTAAAATCCCATGTGAATCTCCACAATCTCCTTGCAGCAGCAGTATAGAGTAATTAATTAAATAATAATTGCTTTTAATTACTTTTTAATAATAATGCCTGGGACAACGGAGGTGGTAGTGCCTCCTGGGGTTGGCTGGCCCCGTAGCAATATGACCTATGCTACGGTCCCCAATCCATCTTGGATTTTATTTTATTTTATTTTATATTTGGATATATTTTTTACACATTGTCTATCTTGTATGGTTTTAAATATTTTAAATTTTTAAGTTTTAATTATTGTAACCCGCCCAGAGTCCCTTGTATGGGAGATGGGCGGGGAATAAATTAAATAAATAAATAAATAAATTAAGTGATCTTGAAATACTGGACAGGCCAATCTTTACTAGCAAGGTTCCGCCATATAAGAGCACTGGTCTTGTTTGAAATTATATATTGGTCGTATGAGACAGCATAGAGGCCAGTGGTTGCTTCTCCAATATGTACTTTAGGGGGTATCCACACATTCCCATTGCTGTGTTTTGCTCCTATTATTGAGAGGAGAGGAAAGCATGCTGTTTTTAAAACCACTGCCCCCTCAGTGAACCTTCTACCATGCCTCAGGAAGGCAGAGTTGCTGTCTGCACAAAAGAGTGACATTTGCTGCTGCCATCAGGGATAGGGGTGATGGTCTTCAGCAGGCCGCCAGGGAGAGGGACCAAAGAGGAAGTGGTGGTGGCAGTGATTCAACCAGGGCTCTGTGTATGAGTCACTGCCGCAACAAAAGCAGTATGGAAAAGAATTCTCCCAGTTCCTCTTCAGTTCTGATTGTCAGCTTCTCTTCCCCCTATATGGTACAGTTTGCCATGGCTGCTTTTCATTTTCCATCCATGCCAGACAGTGAAGTGGGGAATTCCATGCCAGACCCTCAAATTCTTCTGGCTGATTGTCGGGTAAGTCTTGGTATTGGACAGCTCTCTCTCTCTACTATACTATTTCATGACTTTGAGTTGTTTAATAAAGATGTCCTAATGTACATTCAGGAATTTTTCTTATAGCTAATATAGGTATCTTTATTTTTTGATGTGTATGAGTGGATGAGACACAGAGAGAAATGAAATCCTAAGCATGTTATACTAGTATTTACATAATAAACCATTAAATTCTAGGTTAAGTTCCTGGAGAGATCCAGCTCTCTGCTTACCAACGAGAATATCAATCTTGTGAAGATCCAGGTTTTAGTCTTCCATTAGCTTGATATTCCCCTCACCAAATATGAAAAGGAAAAGGGATAGCTGCACAAGAGAAGTGTTGGCTCTCCGTAGCAGCCACAGTAGAGATGGCCACAGAGGCATGAAGCCCATAACTGGATCGGAAGGGGCCTTCCTTATCATTCCAGCAGGTTGTCAACCTTCTAAAGACTCCTCCTTCAAGCAACACAGAATGCTCTCATAGGAGGTCTTCTTCCATTTTCCCACAGAAAACACCACATTCTTGCTGGATCACCTTGACTGAACTTCTACCTGCCTTAGCAGCAGGCTGGCAACAAAATGGAGGCTCTGTCATGAGGACATGTCCTCAACGAACTGTAAATGGGCGATCGCAGAGTTAAGTGAAGGAAGCTGTATAGGTAAACCCTTACTATACAGGATATAGGATTTTGCGCAACTTTGGCAGAAACTAATAGAGTAGGGGGATTGGGTTTCCATACTATCTTCCACAGCCTCTCAAAGGCTGTGCCAATCTCTCAGAAGAGCATTGGTTTATGCTTAGCATAAAAGATTACCCCATTTTGTCTCACCTTCCCCCAGTTAAGCTTTTAACTAAAATTAAGTGATTAATGAGGAATCTATAGTCAAAGGCTTTCACGGCCGTAATCCGATGGTTGTTGTGGGTTTTCCGGGCTGTGTGGCCGTGTTCTGGCAGTTTTGGTTCCTAACGTTTCGCCAGTAGCTGTGGCTGGCATCTTCAGAGGACAGGAGCACAGCTAGAAGATTCTCCCAAGAGCACAGAGAGAATCTTGGGCACAGAGAGAATCTTCTAGCTGTGCTCCTGTCCTCTGAAGATGCCAGCCATAGCTACTGGCGAAACGTTAGGAACCAAAACTGCCAGAACACGGCCACACAGCCCGGAAAACCCACAACAACCAATGAGGAATCTGTTGCATATATCTAAAGCTACTAATCTCCTGTTGCCTCAATCAATTAACTTCCATTCATCGTATCAAAAAATTGAAGATGGTGGAAGTATTCCATTATAGCTGCAAGCCTTAAAGCAGGATTTGCACCAAACAAATGTACAGTTAAAACTCCTTCTTGCAATCTATTTGCATCACATCCAATTTAACCCTTCTCTTCTTCTAAACATTCCTTAACCTGCTGTCATGGACTCATATGAGCTGTGTAACCCTTACTGCATTTCTATTAGAATACAAATGCTCAGCCGTAAAGAAAATGCGGTCTTCTTGTGAAACCCTCTGGGTGTTCTGTTAAAATATACAAAGCCTTTAGTACTCTTCCAATTACCCAGACAGCTCATTCACTCAGCTACATGAACTATTTCTAATTCCTAATTCTCTCTGCACCATCAGCTTTTTCCGCATTTTGCCCAGGCCTACCATAACTGGGCTGCAAACATCCAGATATATCCATATAGAATTCCTCATAACAACATGTGATTAGTTTTCCACTGCCTTTTTCCAGGATCTTTTTGGTTTTTTTTAATTTACCAGTCTAACCTACTGTAAAGGTTAGTTCTCAGACTAATCAGGATTCAATAGAACTTGTCTGCATGTTAAAATATCAGTTAAATTAACAGCTGTTAAAAAAAGAATCATTTTCTCACTTTGCCTTTTAAGATATAGGACAATTCAAATAATACAACTCATGCAATTACTTACACCTTGGAATTCATCAGGAAAATCCCCACATTTTTGCTGTTGTTGGTGCTGTTTGAGAGGTCTACTTTAAATCTTCAGATGACATAGGTCACTAGTTTGCTATAATCCAGGGTTTCTCAACCAGGGTTCCATGGAACCCTAGGGTTCTGCAAGAAGTCACTAGGGCAGGGGTCGGCAAACTTTTTATGCCGGGAGCCATTTTGACATGCTCGTGCACATTTTGAAATGCTCGAGAGCCAGGGGGCGGGGTTTGCGGGCGGGGGCCAATCACGTGGAAGGGGGCGGGGTTTGCGGGCGGGGGCCAATCGCGTGGAAGGGGGCGGGTTTGCCTCAGCTGCGCTGGGCTGTGAAGCTGGACGAGCCGCCGGACCTGGAGCGCTTCCGCGCGCAGCTGAGCGAGGCCCCGCGCCGGTCTTTTTGGAGCGCTTCCGCGCGCAGCTGAGCGAGGCCCCGCGCCGGTCTTTTTGGAGCGCTTCTGCGCGCAGCTGAGCGCTGGGCTGTGGAAATGCGCTCCAAAAAGACCGGCGCGGGGCCTCGCTCAGCTGCGCGCGGAAGCGCTCCAAAAAGACCGGCGCGGGGCCTCGCTCAGCCATCGTTGCCTATTCTGGCTCAAGCTGCTGGAAGTTTGTAGTCATCACCCCCCCACCGCTCTTGCTGTGGCGCCTGAACGTCCGGGTAAACGGGGGAGATGCCCTTTGCAGCGACGGGCGCGGGGCGAGTGGCGCACCCCTTTACAGATGCCCCGGGGAGAAGCGGTAGGCGAGACCTTGCAAGCGTGGTGGGGAGAGGGGAGCCCTTCTCAGCCCTTTTGCACGCGCATGCACACCTCTACACCTCCTCAACCCTTTTGCACACGCACACACGCCCGCTCCCCTTTTGCCCGCGTTGCTGCAGGCGCGCGGGGGGAGGTCTTTGCTGGAGGCGTTTTAGCAAATGGTGGGCAGCCACCTGCCGGGCGCGCCGGAGGGCGCGGTTGGCGAAGCCGCAGCTCTCCGGAAGCGGCTGAACCACATCTCCCAGCAGCCCCAGGCGGGTGGTCAGGGCCGAGAACTGGAGCGGGGCAACAGCCCAGCGCAGCTGAGCGAGGCCCCGCGCCGGTCTTTTTGGAGCGCTTCCTCGCGCAACTGAGCGAGGCCCCGTGCCGGTCTTTTTTTCGCGCCTCTTGGAAGCAGGGCCAATCGGGCTTCGCCTTGTTCAGCCCGACTCTCTGCTCCCCTTTGGCGCGCGCTGATTGGTGGAGCCGTCCTTCCTTCTGAGCCTCCACCAATCAGCGTCTGTTTCTTCCCCAGAGTTCGCGCTGCTTCCGGAGACCGGCTTTCCGGATGTCGGGCGGCAGACAGAGAGAGCGAGCCAGAGCCGAGGGGCCAAAGAGCCAGATCTGGCTCAAGAGCCGCCATTTCCGACCCTTGCACTAGGGGTTCCCTGGGAGATCATGTTTATTTAAAAAATTATTTCAAATTAGGGCAACTTCACATTAAAGAAGTAAGTTTCATTCTTTATTTTCAGTTTAAGAACACTGTTAATGTATATATACCGGTCTACACATGAAACAAATGTAATAATTTTGTCACTTATGGCCTATATTTGAGCCCGAATGTACAGGGGTTCCCTTAGGCTTAAAAAATATTTCAAGGGTTCCTCCAGGGTTAAAAAGTTGAGAAAGGCTGCTATAATCTAATGCTCCTCTAGGCCCTCCATATCCAACTGACTGGTTGACAACCAAATTGCACTAGAACTGCCAATTTTGTAACTCAAGACTATGAACTATATTATCATTGTATTGTACTATATAATACAGACTATTCCCACAGACAGAACAGTTGTGGGAGTAAGCCATTTGATTCTAATTCTTCTATTATTAACCATGTTGAAGTGTATTGTTAAGGAAGTGAAAAAGATATTCTTTAGATTCTTCTTTCCACCTTTGTCAAATAGATCCACAATGTCATTACAAACTCTGGTAATAGGGAGCCTGCACATTGTTGTATTTGTAACATCTTTCCTCTCATGGTCTTGTTTATTTTTATTGTTTTAATGGGTTTGTAAAATGTTTTAATTCCTGTCGATGAAGGTACTCAGTCATCCAGGTGGAATTGTCTGTAGCTTGAATCATGTCAACTGGATTTCTATTTTCTCAGTGGAAACGTTTCGCTCCTTATCCAAGGAGCTTCTTCAGTCTGAGCAAAGTTTGTAAGGGAATCCTTAAATATGTTTCTAGGGTGGCTGTGTGACCTTGCACCTAGGGCTAGGTCATGGTTATTTGAGATGTTTATTTCTAAGTCCCTTTATCATCCAAAGGAGGATCGTTAAGATTACCTTGCTGTTGTTGAGATTGCGAAATGGTCTTAATCTTCCTAGGCACAGAAGACAAAGCAGGAAGGAAAATAGGGAATATTAATTCCTGGTTTTATTGTATGCTGTCCAGAGTCACTTCGTGTGAGATGGGCGGCCATATAAATCTGACAAACAAACAAACAAATAAATAAATAAATCCTGAAGATAGGAAAGAGTTTTGAGTCAAAGAAAGAATGATGTGACTAACACCTATTTGCGATTTGATGCAACCTATACACTATCTCTAGCCATTTCCTATAAGAAGTTGTTCACTATTATACGGACAAGGAAAACACAACACAGTTCTACTAAAGCCAACATAGCATGGCATTAGCTTATCAAGTTCCTTGGATACCTGCCTGGCACTATAAGCAGTAAATTTCACTCTCCGTTTACCAGTAGCAAATTGTTTTCAAGGTTACTTTTAGAAACAAATGACTGCACTAAAGCAGAATATGGAAACAATTTTTGTGGGTAGGGTATAAAGCCGAAATACATACAAACAAACAATATTTCAGCTACAGAAGTTACCTCAATTTCATACTTAATACCTTGGAGGAGATGGCACATGTCAAGGTAGAGGACACTGTCATCAATTGTTTGCCATGGTCAGATCACTTTCTGATTAATCTGCAGATGATCAATACCTCAATCTCTCTCTGGTCACTGATCCTGGTATGCCAAAGAATTTCAGGAAATGAACAATAGGAAACAATGGTAGAAGACTGTAAGTAAGTATTACCAAGCGCAGTTATGTGCTTATATTCAGGTCAATATTATGATAAAAATGAAGTGCTTGCACTTCTCTATACTTAATGTGTCTACAGATTCTTATCCAGTGGCTCCATTCAGGGTGAGCTGCTCCCTTTTGGGGAACAGCAGAAGGCAATTCTCTTGCAGGTTACTGTCACATGTCTGCAAGATTCTTTGTGGATAGACTGGGAAAACACTTCCAATGTTTTCTGGGATACCTCTGACCTTGTAGAGTCCAAGGACAGGATAGCATTCTCTGCAGTAATGAGCTCTACCACCTGTGAATTGGACCTATGAACCTGCCCAGCATGGTCCTTTGGGTAGCTGGACAGAGGTGTGCAGCTGTACTTGGGAAGTTATTAATACCTCTTTGAGAAAAGGAGAGGTGTCATTTGCCTTGAAGGAAACAACAATGTACCCTCTCCTAAAGAGGCCACCTCTCAGAAGACAACTTCTGCCGAGTCTCCAATCTTCCCTTCGGAGAAAGTGTTGGGTCATCAACTACAGGGGGATCCTACATGAAATTTGTTGTATCATGTTCTGATGAAACAAGGTTTAATTGTACAACATGTATGAATACATACTCATCTATCATCTTATTATTTTTTAGGGTAAGCAATGTGCAACACGAGACAGGCCCACAGAGACTCACCTTTGCCATTCATTATGGCTTTGGGCAATCAAGGTTTTCACGTAACACTTTGTATACAGTAGAAAAGCAGTAGACTAGGCTACCAGGCTTAACTGCACTCATTTCACATGCAGCATTCCCTGCTAATAAGAACAGTAGCAGTCAGCTACAGCACATTTCAGCCAATATACCATGTGTACAACCAAAGCCATTTCTGCCTTAAGGATGCTCATGCCATTCTATGCAAGATAGGATCTCTACTCTAGACATCACCTGGCAAACCCATATATTTTTGCCCCCATCTCACCAAGAAGGAACTGCATGCAGCATACTGACACACCCATGAGGCATATATATTTTTAACATTTTAACCAGTTCCTAAATGGAAGCCATTGGGTGACTTTGGACTACCCTCTCTGTCTCAGCCATAGGAAGAAGGCAACAGCAAACCAATTCCAAAATATTGCCTAAAAACTGCATGGAACTTGACTGACTCAAAAACCAAAACAAGACCAAACCTAACCATAAAAAACCAATCCTAAAATAGACATTTTAAGAAAAGTCAAATAAGCTATTCCCCACTTGACTGCAACAAGGACCAAAAATATAAGGCACTGTGAAGGGGAAAAAAATTATTTTCCTTTTGGGGGGGTGGGGGAACAGAGAAGAGCTGCTTCTGAAGCTGAAGCTCACTTGGTTCCAAACTTTCTTCTCAAATGCAATTCGCCCTATAGTACAGAAGAGGTAAATTGCTATGAAGGAAACAAACTAGTTTGGGTATATATGTGGTTAGGAACACTGGAGGTTATCTTCTATTAAGCCAGGCTACTGCACTAAACAGAAAGTCTTATTGCCAGCAACATTACCCATATGTAATTCAATACTGCCAACATGGAATCATGGAATTGGAAGTGGTCATTTAGACTACTGAGCCCAATTTTCTGTTCACATAGTAGTGAAGTTTCAGGTGTGAGTTTTCCCAGCCCCAACCAAACAACATGAAAAGAATTTGCACCTGGTGCCAAAACATGTGTTCTCCTCTGTGTAATGGACCTTCTTAGCATTTCACTAAAAGCATTCTGCTTTATCAATTGAACACCAGCTCTTAGTAACCCCAACATACAGATGCAATGTTGTTTCAATCTCTTCTCTGGTGACTAGTCAGGATTATATATCAACATAAATATTTGTTCTCCCAGAGAATCCAACTTTTTTCTCCCCATCACTCAACATAGTTTGGACCTGCATAGGTTTCTGCATTCCATCACAGAATGTATGTTGTTGGATATCATATACAATCCTGTTTCCACTTCAAATAGCAATTTCAGGGGCCCATGAAACTGAACTGAGCCACATTTTAAGCCACAATAACTGGGTTCATACATCATGCTGATCCATAAAACATAATGTATAAGCTACAATAAGTGGGTTCATAAAACAACTCACGTTAATACTTGAGAGATATATGAAACTAGCCTATTTTATTGTTCTATGCCATGTATAGGCAAACAAAGGTTGTTTTTGCTGCAGGAGGGGAAGCTTATCTTTGGATTTTTTAATTAAATTACCACAAAAACAAAGAAAGTGCAAAACATGTGTTGAGGGGAAGATATCAATACAAGATATCAATACAAGAAAAAATGAATCGTTTAGGGTTTTTCCATCCATTCCCCTCCAGTCATGGCTACTTGATTTGATGCACAAGTTACACACTCTTTCCTGGATGTTATTCAGTCTATCTTCAGCCTGCTACACACACACACAGACACACACACGCCCTAAGTCTTCTACCATTCCACTGGGAAACTTTAGTTTTAATTCTGCTAATTGAGGTTTGCAGGAACTTTAAAGGGATGCAAAGCAGACAGAAGGAAAGCCGTGGCAGAGCTTGAAAATAGCATGTCACACCCTTTACTTAGAACAAAACATGACTTTATTGGCAGCAGACTCTTCTCTAAATGAACTGCAATACTGGCACGAATTTCACAGCACTGAATGTGTCTGTGGGACAGGAAGGATAGAAGTCTACCTAAGCTGGGCATATTTTGTTTTGTTTTTGCAAATGAGGGTGGTGGGGGCTTTTCTTATGCTGATTTAAAAGAGAGATATAGTAAAGCTACTTTGACACAGAGGAACAATTGTATATTAACACAGTGAAAACAGAAAATCACTTCTGTCTGTCTGTGTCTCTGTGTGTGTATGTATGTATGTGCATACACACACATATACATACAGGGAGGGGGGAATCATTTTCAACAACCACAAGATTAAATGTCATTCTCGGCTACCAAAACACATAGTTAACACAGGGCCTCTCATAGCCCAGCACTGTAAAGCATTTTCAACACAGGATGCATCACAAGGTGGAAAAAAGCCCAATCGGCTTTTCCTCTTCCATTTGTAGCAGACAAAGGAGGGTCAGAGATCTTTCAGTTTCCGTACCTTCAATACAAACATGAGTTCAGAGACTATAAACATCAGATATTAACTAGACCAAGACCATAGTCCTTCTAATAAAAATAAAAGACTGGAATTAAAAGAATAAAAATATTGTGGAACCAATTTCCTGTGACAACCATTTCAACTCTAGTTCCTACAGTGTAAGGGAACACACACTGTGTAATATACAGTATAAACTCGCAGATAAGCCCATCTGCAGATAAGCTGAACCCAAATTTTTGGGTGCATTTTGGCACCTAAAATTGTCAGCTTAGCCGCGAGTATATATGGTACCTTTAAAAAATATAATTTTGATAAATGTTCCTTAGTTTCCAGATTCCATAATTCAATAGGGTATCACAACCAGTATTATTCATTTCTCAGTAAAGCTTTAAAGTGATTTAAGAATGGAAGTTCCATAAGAAGGTGAGCACAACTATACCCGTAATATAGCTAGAATGAATATTCAAAACTATTAATTTGCGTAAATAGATTGTCTACTATTTAAAATTTGCAGTGGGACAATATTAGCTGTAGAAACCATATCCTGAAAGGCAACAGAACAAGTATTCTGCTTTCCTTCTTCATAAACATCCTTTCAGGAAAAAAAAAATTAACTTACCTAATATGTGCTATAATGAATACTCTTTAAAAATGACAATAGGCATAGAAAAATAAAGCTGAAGGATTCTATTTTACAAGTATTTTCAAAACTGCCTTTCAATCAATGAACATTCCTTCAGAAAGTCTCTCATATAGGCTTCCGGTGGGAATAGGGCGGTCTGAACAGCTCTGCTCGTGGGCTCCGCAAGCAGAACTGAAAGCGTGGCAATTTTGGGTCTCAGGCAGGTTTTTCCTGAAGCCCAGGAGCGTTTTTCCGGAGAGAGGAAAACACTCAGAATTGCCCCATCTGTCCTCGGAAAGGCTGCTTGCAGCCAGAAAATCGCAAACAGCGTTTACGATCGACTGGTAAGAGCAGCCGGGAGGCAGGGACGTCACCATTTCCAAGCCACGCTGTAGCCTTAAAGGGACATTAAGACCGGCCACCCCATTTCTAAATCACCCAATTTATTTTTCTTTTAAGTTTATGTACCCTAAGAGAGGCTTTCTACAGCAAGGAGAAACACGTTCTCTTGGTGCTTATCATTATTCTTGTGATTAATTTCAGTTAAGACTCAGTTACAGTAGCAATGGGTGCACCATTGAAAGACCTGAAAGACCAAGTTAGGGACAGATCATCATGGAGAAAATCTGTCTGTGTGGTTGCTAAGAGTCAACACTGATTTGCTGTCGTATTTATTTTTATTTTATTTTATTTTATTTTATTTATTTTTATTTTATTTTTTTTATTTTTATCCTGCCTTATTATTTTTATAAATAACTGAAGCCGGCGAACATACCTAATACTCCTTCCTCCTCCTATTTTCCCCACAACCACCACCCAAGGTCACCCAGCCAGCTTTCATGCTTAAGGCAGGACTAGAACTCACAGCCTCCTGGTTTCTAGCCCAGCACCTTAACCACTAGACCATAGCTTTCCAAACTGTGTGTCGCAACACTTTAGTGTGTCGCAACACAGAGCTTGGTGTGTCGCAACACAACCCGGAAGCGGCGGTGGCGCGGCGGTGGTGGCGGTGTGCACAGCGGCGGCGGCAGCAACGACGGCAGCGGCGCGCCATCAGCGCTTCCACGTTTTAGCGGAGGCCGCCACCGCTGCCATGCACAATGCCCCCGCCATGCACGCCCCCGCCCCCACACGCGCCCCCGCGCTGCCGCCGCCGTTGGTGTGTCGCCAACAGCGGCACTTTGGAAAGCACTGCACTAGACCAAACTGGCTCTATATGATCAAGCAAACAAGCAAGCAAGCACTGACATTACATGAGTGTACTAAGCTAGCCTAATTAGTTTCAACAGTATTATTTTGAACTAGCTGAAGTTTCTGAATCATTATTAAAGAAGACCCTAGTAAAGGTAAAGGTACCCCCCGCACATTTGTGCAGTCGTGTCCGACTCTAGGGGCCGGTGCTCATCTCCGTTTGTTAGCCAAAGAGCCAGCGTTGTCCGAAGACGCTTCCACGGTCATGTGGCCGCATGACACGCGCGGAACGCTGTTACCTACCCACCGAAGTGGTACCTATTCATCTACTTGCATTTGCATGCTTTCGAATTGCTAGGTTGGCAAGAGCTGGAGCTAGTGCGGGAGCTCACTCCGCACGCAGGACTAGGGATTCGAACCTCCGAACTTGCGATCTTCCGATCAACAAGCCTGGCGTCTTACCCGCTGAGCCACCACGCTCCTTAAAGAAGACCCTACATATAACAAATTGCTGTAATCCAATCAGAAGATATCATTGTGGATACCAGACTATTGCTGTCCAGGTAAGACCACTGTTAGTATAGGGACATGACCTGACCTTTAGGTCAGTCCCAAAGAATAAGGCTATCCAAGTCACCAATAACATAACAGGTCCAAGAACAGCTCAAAATTGTGTATTTGATCCTTTAGGTAATTCCATTTCTCTGCAGAACAGACTAAATACTATTGAGGTGAGCAAACAAATCATCCTTCTACCTACAACTAGTAATGTTGTCTTATCCAGACTAAGCTGTACCAGCTCTTCAACCAGTGCATTACCCTATTCATAACTTCTTCCAGAAGTTAAATACCAATGTTAGAAAAAAGGTAGCATAAAATAAGTGCCTTTACAAACATTGCGTATTTGCCATGAAGCAAAGTAATCCCATAGTATTACATTCTGGAAATAGTTCCATTAATTCCCAGTTCTGACAACTGATCCAGGAGGATATCATGGCTGATAATAATGAAGCTGCTGAGACAGGCAGGACAATACCTCTTTCTTAGCAAAGATCTCCACACAGAATAATCAAGAGGAAATTTGTACTAAAAATAAATGTAAAGTTTAAAGTTGACTCACAGCATCTTTGGTAGTGTCACCCAGCTATCACTGAAGTGATATAAATCCCACCTGCATTATTGTTACAGTATTTTGGCACAATAATATTTCGATGACACTAGAAGATTCTGTAATCTCTAGCATCTGGCTATGGGATATGATCTGAGTTAGATTCACTATATCCTAAGTGCCTAGACCTGGTCAGCAGCCATTCACTCAAACATCTTGCCCAACAAGGGATAGCTGCTGGTATATAGATATTCCTTGCTTTTGAATCTACATGAAGTTTTTTTCAGAAGTGGCCTGATGAATGACCTGATGACTCTTTACAAGAGGTTTGTGTCATTCCGTAACTTTCCAAGAAGAATTTAAAATCTCCTGGATCTATCTTACAATTATTGCTTATTAGATGCAATGATCTCAGGATGGGATCAAGCTAGGCTGACTATACGTCCCGTTTTGAACGGGACAGTCCTGTTTTTTTAGCATTTTTCAACCGTCCCGTCGTTTTGATAAAAATCTTAATTTTGTCCCATTTTTTAAACCCGGCGGGAATGGCGCGGAAGGAGGATCCAAGCCGGAGCTGCCAATTGGAGGCAGCCCAGAAGAGGAAGCCCTCCCGCCTATCAGCGCGTGGCAAAGGAGGGTGGAGAGGAGGGCGGACCGGGGCCCAGGGTTTGCAGGTGGGAGCCAATCGTGTGGACTGGGGGTGGGGTTTGCAGATGGGAGCCAATCGCACAGACCGGGTGGGCAGGGTTTGCAGGCGGGAGCCAATCGCGTGGACCAGGGGGCAGGGTTTGCAGGCGGGAGTCAATCACGCGGACCAGGGACCCGTCTTTTTCATGAATACGGAATATTACATAAGACCCCGTCCCGTTTTGCCATCCCAATGTCCTGTTTTTTCTCAAGGAAATATGGTCAGCCTAGATCAAGCATATAATTGGACAAATCTATAAAATGTTTGTGAAAAAATTGGAAATACTTGGAAGGTAAAATTGCCTGCATTCAACATGATTTAGACTCAAGATTCAAAGATAGAATCAACATTCAGTTATTAAAGCTTGCATATAGAGACATGATCCTTGGATGAATGCTATCCAATTTTTTCACAAACATTTTATAGATTTGTCCACTTCTCTATCAGGGCCAAATTCTATTAAACCTTTCATCACATTAAATAGTTTTTTTCTGGATTACACAGGGAGACAATGCTGCTAGAAAATACCTGTACAAATAATGAGTTTGAATCTCCATTTGATTAGCTGTAGCAAAAGTATTTCTTCACATATGTTCAAGCCATCATTCTACTTGTTCCAATGCCCTTAGCCAGCAGTATAGTATTTATTTATTTTATTTATTTTATATCCCGCCTTTATTATTTTTATAAATAACTCAAGGCGGCAAACATACCAAATACTCCTCCTATTTTCCCCACAACCACCCTGTAAGGTGAGTTGGGCTGAGAGAGAGTGACTGGCCCAAGGTCACCCAGCCGGCTTTCATGCCTAAGGCGGGACTAGAACTCATGGTCTCTAGCCCGTTGCCTTAACCACTAGATCAAACTGGCTCTAGTAAGGAGATAATCTGGCTCTGTCAAAAGTGAAAGGGCCCTTGGGCATCATGTACTTATCATCATGATATATCATGATTTATGATTTGCTAAACTAGCTAAGATAGCTTGGTTCACATGCTTAAAAACAATTATTTTGTTTATACATAACGCTAAATTTAATTGAAAGAAAGCACACTGCAGCTTAGTCGGATGTGTGAACCTAGCCAGGATTGATCAGGCCATTATAATAATCACACCAGTTGGAAAATCCCTGAGAATCTTTTGGAAACCCATTTGAATCAATTTGTCCCCAGGGATGGACCATTCCATTAGGTCTCACATTTGTATAGTTTTCCAAACACTATAATAATTACATACTTCAACCAAAATACAAATAAATATTGACCTAGTAAGAATAACCCACACAAGAAAAGAAACTATTTAACTAACTCAAAACAACCAAACATAGAAATCAAAACTTTGCCCATATATGGTTAAAAGAATTACTTTCTAAAAGCACTGCACTTTTTTTAGCATTTGTATACAGTGTTTCCCTATTTAAAAAGTATAAACAAACATATACACATCTTTGGAAGAACAGACACCTTAGGAGAAAAAAAAAGAAGTCCCGTTGCATGCAATCTAGCCTCAAGTAGGCGCCACTGAAAATGCCTTCATGGCAATCAAGCAAAGTTAGAGGATTCCTAAAGGATACTTTAAACAAAACAATAGGAAACATGATTCAATCCTGAAGCACCTTCATCTCAAGTTGACTTGGGCACCCATGAGGTAGTCCTTTTCTTCTGAGTACTTCTATTAATTGACTCTCAGAATGCATTATAAACAATGGATTAAACTACCCAGTTTCTTATTTGTATCTGATTATGGAAGGAATGATGAGGTACTATCTAAGCAATATACACCAGCATGCTGCTCATTCACATGTAAACCCTGGCTTGTAGTGATGGCCTCTAACTAGGGCACCTTTAAAAGGAGACTAGACAAATACAATAGATAGCCATTATAACCATTTTATACTACCTCCAGAATTAGAGGCTGTACGGTTCTCAACATCATTTATAAAGAAATTTGAGATGGAAAGTATCAGTGCACTCATGCCTGCTTATTGACTTATTTTGGTATCTGACTGTCCATTGTGGAAACAGAATGCTAAACTAAATAGGCCTTTGATTTGATCCAGCACAATACTTTAAAGATTAATTTGATCAAAAATACAAAATACCACCATCTTCAGTCCTCCCAAACTTATTGTTCCTTTGCTCTTAGGCACCCTGGCCTAAGAACAATTTATTTAGTGCAAGGATGGGGACATTTTGGCCCTCCAGATGCTGCTGAACTAGAATTCCTGCACATCCAACCAATTGCCAGTTGAAATAGATGCTTGGAGGTGTAGTTTAGCAACATCTGAAGAGCCATAAGTTCCTCACTGCTGACCTAGCAAAATAGAAATGTGATCTCCAACTCTTCCTATTTGAATATTTTACATGTGTGTATGTGGTATATATGACAGCCAGTTTGGTGTAGTGGTTAAGGCATCAGGCTAGAAACCAGAAGACTGTGAGTTCTAGTCCTGCCTTAGGCACAAAGCCAGCTGGGTGACCTTGGGCCAGTCACTTTCTCTCAGTCCTAGGAAGGAGGCAATGGCAAACCACTTCTGAAAAACCTTGCCAAGAAAACTGCAGGGACTTGTCCAGGCAGTCTCTGAGAATCGGACACAATTGAACAGATTTAAAAAATGTGGTATATATAAAATATTAGCATATTTGTGTCTTCCTCAACGAAGACAGTCTAAAATAAACTGATCAATGAACACAAAGGAAGTTATCTAAAAGGAGGAGCACAACTTAACTTGTTTGATTTTTTTGAACATGTACATACCAAAAAGTTACAGAATTACACACTGTATTAGCCATTATCTCTATTTTGAACATGTAAACAAAGAAAGTAAATACTAAGATATGCATGGCTGGGAATTAGACCTATGCAGATCACATTTAGACAAGATACACAAAATAAATACATAATGCTAGATGGTAAAGGTAAAGGTTCCCCCCGCACATTTGTGCAGTCGTGTCCGACTCTAGGGGCCGGTGCTCATCTCCGTTTGTTAGCCGAAGAGCCAGCATTGTCCAAAGACGCTTCCACAGTCATGTGGCCGCATGACATGCGTGGAATGCTGTTACCTACCCACCGAAGTGGTACCTATTCATCTACTTGCATTTGCATGCTTTCGAATTGCTAGGTTGGCAAGAGCTGGAGCTAGTGCGGGAGCTCACTCCGCACGCAGGGCTAGGGATTCGAACCTCCGAACTTGCAATCTTCCAATTGACAAGCCTGGCGTCTTACCCGCTGAGCCACCACGCCCCTCTTAGATGACCTTTAGTTAATTCACCAAAGTGGTCTGACACTTATTTTCCAAACTTTTTGGCCTGAGCTGCCTCACTTCCCTTCCAATTTAAATCTCACTGGGAGCTGACACACTACACACTTTGTAAAGTTCAATGCTATCTAAGATAGAAATATGAAACAGGCTAGGCTGAAATAAATAGAAGTCAGGGGGCATGCAAGTGCAGTAATTGGATTTTACATTTATAAAGGTCAGTTGATATTTTCCAGCATAATTCTCTCCAATATTCCTAAAATTTAAAATCAAAAGGACTTCAAGCTTTTCATACTTCCTTCAAAATACCTCTTTAATACCCAATATTTTTAGAAAAGTGTTATAAAAGCAAAAGAGAAATAAAGCCACGTTTATCACTTTCTAGCAGCGGGCTTTGAACCATAAAGGTACAGATACCAGAATTACCTAAAGTTTAGGACTTCCAAATTATCACGCAGTCCCAGGAGCTGAGAATTTAGGAGAAAACTAAAGAATAGAGCAAGTATTTGTAATCATGTCATAAATTATGCTGATACTACCTAAAGAGGTACAGTGGGACTTTACCATAGCGAAATATGACATTACTGAAATAAAGAGCAGAGGAGCTTAAATGAAGTGACTGTTCTATAATGTATGAATATTCAATGGGGTACAGTCTAAGGATGATAGAAGCAATTTCCCTTCTAAATTGGGGGAGATGGGCGGTAATATAAATCTAAATTTTATGAATGAATGAATGAATGAATGAATGAAAGAAAGAAAGAAAGAAAGAAAGAAAGAAAGAAAGAAAGAAAGAAAGAAAGAAAGAAAGAAAGAAAAGGATACTTACAACTCAGTCTTCGCTAACTTAGTGTCCTTCAGGCATGTGGATAGGAGATGCTGGCTTTTTATTATCATACGTTTAGCCTGCCGTTTCCCTTATGGGCCAAGATGGCGCACATTAAGATTGTACCTCATGTTATACCTCGTACAATAATCATGCAAGTTAAATCATGCAGCTCAAAGAGAGAGTCCTGCTAAAGTTTCCCAGCGAGTCCCATGGTCAAGTAGGAACTGGATTCTGGATCTCCTCAGCTCAGGTCCAACACCTTAACGGCTACATCATATTGGCTTTCAATATTCAAAACACAGTATAGGGGCATTACGTTGGGAGGGCATTTACAGGACATATGCTGATTTTAGTTCTGCCTCTGCTCCAGGTTCACATGCCACTTTCAGCTGCTTCTTGGTTGCATGTTTCTCAACTGTTTTCTAACATTTGCAAACAGACCTGATTGAATTGGGGAGACGACTTGTGGGAATCTGAAATATCAAGGAAACTACAAACAAAAGACAGTGCAGTTACCTCCCCTCCCCCAACATACTGGCAGTTGTAACTTCATATTACAGAGAAAGAAATGACTAAAATATACTGCCAAATGGAGTGTGTCAATAAAAACAGTTTGTGGAAAATGTATATTACCTCTAATGCCAGGCAGCTAGATATTAGGTAGGAAAGCAAAATTTCAAGCAGTAAGACTAATGAACCAGCCCTTGCTTCAATCACCAGATACCTTAATATGTACATTGGAACTATACTACTAGCCCATTAGTTGAATTGCCTGAAAAGTACTTTTTAGCAACTTAAGAGCCCTGCTGCATCTGACTGAAGGTCCTTCCACTGTGGCTGCCCATTTCCCACAGTGGCTGACCAATTATCTCTACTCTTGTTGAGTAGCCTACAACAAGCAGATGTGAGGAAAATACTAGCCTTCCATTCTTAGTTTTCAACAACTGGTATACTATGACTGGTAATAACTGAGTTTTTCTCTACTGTCTAATTTTCTTGTATAATAGAAAACTTATACTTTAACAAGTACTGTATGTATAAAATAGTATACCCTTCTGTTTGCTCTGCATTTCCCACTGTTTAGCTTCATTTGATGACCCCATCCCCCAGGTACAGTACTAGGAATATAAAGCCTGGCATATAGCTTTGTTTTCTGTTATCTTGTGAGACTTAAAGGTGTCTCCTAAGATATGCTAAAGAATATACAAATAACACATATAATCATTAATTTAAAATCATGCTACTTCATCTCTTTGGGAGAATCAATTTTCATTGAATATATATTCTATTCAAATCTAATAAACCATACACCTTGTGCAATCATGGCTTGTTGAAGTTATTTTAGGGAAAATACAGAACACTTTAAATAAATGTAAAAGTGTTTCTTATCATCCACACAAACATTTAAATCATTAAATGTTAAAGACAGTATTGCACAAGTCTTGCTTTAAGTGCTTTGGTGCCGTCTCTTGAGTATGACTACACATATGCAGTTCCAGTAACATCTGGTATGCTAGGATTGCCAAAATCATGTAGGACAGGGTTTTCTTTGTTTTGTTTTGTTTTGTTTTCTTTTCTTCTACCCAGGGCCTTTCAAATGAGCATACTGGCTGGACATAAGAACTGTAGCCAAACACTTTTAGAGGATGCCACTTCTGAGAAAATTGGTACAGGATTTTTCATACCAGTACCTTTCCCCTTCAGGGCTTCTGATGTAGTTTCTGATACATCCACAGGGAGTGCCTTTGGGCTAAATCCTACAAAACGATATGCATCCATTAGAGTAACCAAACTGGGAAAAAATAACTTCAGCTGAAAATAAGCAACTTTCTTTTTTCCCCACCACAAAAACTTTGAGAACCAGTCACATATGTATCTTTATGATTTGATGGATCATTGATGCCAAGCTAAGTCTATATTTAAAATAAATATTTTAAGTATTTATTTTAAATGTAGACTAAATATAGCTGAGTAAGTAAGTGATAGATTTAAAGATATTAAATCTTTCCCTTCTACAGAGAAAATATTTTTGCTATTTGAAGTTTTCCTGGTATCTCTTTAAATTTAATTGGGGGCAGGATTGCGTTGCCAAGAATGAACTGAAAGGATCCACTGCTAAGGGCAACTCAGTTACAATATATGCTGGTTTGCTTATGGAACTCTGCTCTAGCTTTTTATGGGCCAATTCCCACCCTACAGTATTTCAGTCCAAGCACAGACTGTCAAAAGTCAGGCAATAATTGTACTGACATTAGAAAACTCAGTCTTGAATTCAATCTAAATTTTAAATCACAACAACATTTTGGGACGTTCATCAAGAGCCTGTTTTTTTCACAAAACACATCACCAATCTTAGGTGAGTTTTACTTGGCACACTTTAGGTTGGATCAGATACAAATGAAATGCAGTGAGAAGCACATTCTTGAGCAGGGTTTCTCAGCCAGGGTTCCATGGAACCCTAGGGTTCCGCAAGAGGTCACTAGGGGTTCCCTGGGAGATCACGATTTACTTAAAAAATTATTTCAAATTTGGTCAACTTCACATTAAAGAGGTAAGTTTCATTATTTTTAGTTTAAGAACACTGTTAATGCAAATATACAGGCCTACCCATTAAACGAATATAATAATTTTGTAACTTCTGGCTTGTACTTGAGCCTGAATGTGCAGGGGTTCTCCGAGGCCTTAAAAATATTTCAAGGGTTCCTCCAGGGTCAAAAGGTTGAGTAAGGCTGTTCTTGAATATGTCAAAAGGTACTAATTCATTTCCCTACACACAACACCTCTCACCATGCCCTAAAATTATTTGTTTACCCTTCAGCAAATTCTTTGAGGCTCCAAAGCAAAGAGCACATTTTTTACATAAAAGTTAGACCAGATGGGTGCATATTTAATGATCGCACAACACACAACTGGTTTTTCACACCTTTTTTGTATATTATACCAAAATATTTGATTAATTTTCCATGTCTGAGGCACTATGTTAGTGGAAATATCTCTGACCATACAGCTCACAGCTTCCAGACTATGCACTGTGCATAAGCTCCCTAAGGAAGGGAATCAAAGCTACCCGGCATTCTTTTGTGGCAATATTTCCTAACTCGAACATACAGCTGTTTAATATTAGCAAGACTTTAAAAGTAGTGGGGGGGGTTGAGGATGTTCATTTTATCAAGCACACAATCCTTAATGCTACTCAAAAAGCATTTGAAAATAGAAGTTGGAGTTTATTCTATCCACTGCAACATAGACCTTTTTCGTACTTTAAATTATAATTCTTGCATCTGAACAGGTGGGTCCCCTGTTTTGCACAAGCTCCCACAATCCCCACCCTTATGTGGCTTTTAGAGGACTTCAGGAAGAATTGTAATGTCTTTGGTTCTGCCGTTTGCAGAGAGAAAGGGAGAATTTTACTCATGCAGCAGAATGAGTGAGCAGAATGGAATGTACCACTTAAAGCTACAGTAAAAGAGCCCTACTTCTTAATTTTTTTCAAACTTCAACACATAGTTAGATTAAGAACAAACAAGCAAAATACATACTACAAGTCCTTGAACATATTAAATTAGTGAATGGGAGAAAAGCTTCCTTCCTGTTTGCTTGTTGGGCTGGTTTTCAGTTCATAGTCAGCATTCAGAAATATGATTACCTAGATAAAGTCTATTCTACCACATCAATTTGTTATCTAACACAGTGCTCAACCTTGGCAACTTTAAGATGTATGGACTTCAACTCCCAAAATTCCCCAGCCAGCCAAAATGGGATTCTGGGAGTTGAAGTCCACACATCTTAAAGTTGCCACGGTTGAGAAATACTGATCTAACAGATATACTGCACCTGACCAAGAACCTATTTAGTTCAGCAATAAGTTCCAGTACTACCCAACCAATACCTTCCAGAAGTAGATATAAATACAACAGCATGCCCCTCTCCCCTGTCTGCGACATACAAACACCGTAGCTATTAGGAATCTATCTAATTCCCTTTTAAAGCCATCTAAATTTGAGACCGTTACTATGACTTGTGGGATAAAAAATTACCAAATTGGAAAGCGCCATTTAGGCCATCCAGTCCAGTACTCAACCCATGAATGCAAACTAAACAATTCCTGAAGTTTTAGTAAATTTGAAACGAAGTGCTTCCTTTATCAGTCCTGAATTTGCCACCATCTTTGTTTCAGTAGAAGAAACCAGATTCTACGATTCTAAATAAGGGATAAAAATATTTCTCTATCTAGTTTCTCCATGTTATATACCCTGCACCCCATCCAGCTTTTTTCCAAATTAAAAAGACCCAAATGTCATAACTTCTGAGAGTGGAGTAATGTTTTGCTGTCTTTCTCTCTTCTTATACTATCCTTTTTAGGTGTGCATACTGTAATCCAAATGTAAGTGCATTGTAATATTTTGGCAATTTTACTATCTTAATCATCCCAAACATAGAATGTACCATTTTTCATTAGGATGCCTACCAAAAACCTCAACATCCCTTTCTTAGTTCACATGGCCATTACAAGATGTGCCCCTCAAAAGATGAATTCTTCAGATAACCTAGTAATATTATTAGCTTACAGGGCTTTTAAAATTTGTTTAAAAATGAAGCTATCTCATAAAGTTTCTAAAGTGCAACCCATGTCTACTCCAAATTTGACAGATCAGAAACCTGTACCTAAAAGCAGAATGAAAAACAGAATGGAACTGATTGAACTAAGCCTACTAGGGCTCAATCAACAAATAGGTGAAGTCAGGGTTATACATTTTAATCACCATTTCTATACAAATTTAACAGTCTCACTGCTTATCTCTAACCCTTGATTATTTACAAGTCAGTTAGAAATCATCAGTCCACTACAGGTCTTATGGGACATCTTAGTTACACCCCTAAATTTTGGGTACCGGCCAGTTATTTATCTATTCTCCACTTTCTGTTCTTTAATCAATGCCCAAGACTAGCTAATCATAGCTTATCCAAACCACAGTCTGTTTGTTTCCAACACTGTTTTCCTTCCAGAAAAGGATGAAGACAGAACTTTCCTGGAGGGGTTTTGGGGCCTGACGCCACATATTTTGTTTGCATTTCATTGGCCTTACTTTTTATATTTATTGTATTTTTATACCTTGTTAGCCACCAAGATTGCAGCAGCATGTAACTATTGTAAACCGCCCAGAGTCCCTCCCTTGGGGGGAGATGGGCGGTGGCAAAATTTAATAAATAAATAAAAAATAAAAATAACTTAAATAAATAAGTCAACATCTGCCAGCATTAGATCAGCTATTTGCTTTTCATCTTTAGCAGTGAAAACAAATCCAAGAATTTATCCAACTTCTTTGAAATATGCACATGCAAACTAGGCTTGGAATAATGGAGGATAAGAATTTCCCAGTGGCATAGCTAACCTGATAGCTATTTTCTTCATTTCTGAGTCAGCAGTGTAGCACCCCACTATAGTGGGAATGCCAAAGTAGGCCTCAGTAGTCAAAGAAGGGCACCAACTTTTTTATTGTTTATAACATTTGCCAAAGTTTCTCAAAGACTGGGGTCTTTCTGAAGCTGCCTGTTGTAAATGGACGGAGGGATTCTGGCAGGCCACCCATAAACCTCTTAGGAAAATTAATTTGGCACCTATCCTCAGTGAAGAAAGGTGGTGGAGGAGAAATGAGAAAGGCTTCTTGTAGTTTAGCATCGCAGGACACAAAGGAGTCAGTCTGTGATGAAGGATCAAGCTTTTCTGTGCAGACATAGGAATGCTTTACCATTAGAAAGCAATTTTAATCACTTCACAAGTAACTGAATGCTGAGAGACAGAAGTGCCAATAAAAGAGAATATATGTAGCTGAGAACAGCTCTGAAGGCCCGTGGATATCCAAATTGGGCCTTCACTAAATCTAAGTCTACCAGACCTAAAACAGCGACAGAAAGGGCTGAGACTCAGAGTAAACGGAAGAACCTGGTCATTCCTTAGATGGCTGGCGTGTCTGAAAAGATAAAAAGGATATTTGGCAAACACCACATACCTGTATATTTCAAACCCACCAACATACTGAGACAGAGGCTTGTACACCCCAAAGATCAAACTCCAAAACACAAGAAAAGCAATGTAGTGTATGCAATCCAGTGCAGTGAGGAGTGCTCTGAGCTCTACATTGGAGAAACCAAACAACCTTTGTACAGGAGGATGGCCCAACACAGGAGGAGTAACACCACAGGACCAGAGTCAGCAATTTACCTTCATCTAAAGGAAAAAGGACAGTCATTTGAGGACATTATTGTTCACATTTTAGACAGGGAAGATAAGTGGTTTGAAAGAGGAGTCAAGGAATCCATTTATGCCAACTTGGAAAATCCTTCTTTGAATAGAGGTGGGGGCCTCAGGCACAATCTTTCCCCTATTTTCCTTCCTGCTTTGTCTTCTGTGCCTAGGAAGATTAAGACCATTTCGCAATCTCAACAACAGCAAGGTAATCTTAACGATCCTCCTTTGGATGATAAAGGGACTTAGAAATAAACGTCTCAAATAACCATGACCTAGCCCCAGGAGCAAGGTCACACAGCCACCCTAGAAACATATTTAAGGATTCCCTTACAAACTTTGCTCAGACTGAAGAAGCTTCTTGGATAAGGAGCGAAACGTTTCCACTGAGAAAATAGAAATCCAGTTGACATGATTCAAGCTACAGACAATTCCACCTGGATGACTGAGAACCTTCATCGACATATGTAGCTCAGGGTTGAACTGCGGAGTCCTAGCACTGATGATGTTACCTAATTGGAGAATGAAATGGTTTTTTTTGTTTGTAGTGTTTTTTGTTTTTTTGTAGTTTTTTATCTTTGTTGTAAAAAAATAATAAAAACTTTGAAAAGAGAAGTGCTTGCAGATGATTTTATTTTTTACATACTTTCCATATATTTATTAAAAGGAAGAATTTATTGTTAGGAAAGTTTTGATGTTTGTTGCCATCTCACACCATGCAAGGTACTCTCTGAGAAACCTGTTTTTTTACTATTCTGATATGCATGTTGGTTTCAAACTTCAATTTGTGCTAAAGGAAAGACAGGCCATTCCAGATCCACATGGCATACTTAGCTCTAGAAGGGTCACAGGCCTGGATTAAGGAGCCACAAAGGATGGGGGAGAGAAAAGATGACACAAATTATAGTTCAGTTACACCGAGATGAAAGTAAGGAATTGTAGTCCTTACAACTGTAGTCTGTACAATTCAACATGTCTTGTTAAAATTACTGAATAAACAAAATACAGGGCACCAGATTTTTTGCAAAAATAGCACTAGTTTACAGTAACAGAAATCCTTGTATTACTGATTCCTAGAAAGTCAAAACAACTGGACAACCACATCATCACTACTTTAAAATATTTCTCTAGAGACTCTGTTCAGCAAGTCAAATTTCCATTACCCCTCTTTAGAGGTTAATAACCAATCACGGGAATCTTCATCTTAAAATCAGGCAAATTCTACAATTTCATACTTGGACACTCTGTTTCTCCCCTAGGAAGATCTTAAGAACTACCCTGTTCTATTCCTTCTGCAAATCAGTATAATAAATCATAGATAAACTGCCTTCTTGTAATATCCTAATGTTAATGAACAGTCAAGGATTCTGTACTGTATTTTTGGTAAGTTGTAAGAAAAAGCACTCTCCAAGTCAATTAAGTGAGGCAAGTTTCCTACTTGAAAGCGATTGGAATCACAGTACTGAACAACTGCAATTACCTAATGTTAAATATTGCAGCCTGTTACACAGCTACAACCAGTCTTGTATTTAAGCACTAGCCTGAGAACATACAAGTCAGGTTCTATAAACTAGTAATTTCTTGAATTTATTCACATGGCTAATTTAAAACAAAATATTACTTCAAGATATTTCACTTCAGAATCTTCTTTCTTCAAAAGTTATTACTGTATGGTACAAATATAAAAGGTTTCCCTCTTTTAGGTTATATTTTCTAGCTTTCAATTTTTTAGTTTAATTAAAATGTTTAGTATCATCAGCCAAGTGATGTTATTCTAAGCAAGAGAAAAAATAAATGTTGATAACAAAACAATGTATCCCTAGCAGCTGTTATTAGGAGCAGTTTAAAAGATTATGAAAAAAAGCTTTCAATTTGGTACAAAATAGGTTTTTTTTTGAATAACCTGATATGCTAGTAAAAAACTATTACAGTCATATTGTTCTGAGCTATAACAGTTTTTATTTTGCCACATTACATTATTATAGATTCACTATGAATTAGATTTAATATCAAAGTAAGAAAAATGGCACCATACAGTAGTTATACCTAGTATAGTTTGTTTAACCTTAGTTTACTGAATAAATTATAATTCTCTGAGTTCATACTGTATATAACATTAAGTAGTGAAGTAAGTGATGCAGTGACCACCCTATCCATGTGCCTGGGGGCTGTAGGGGCCTGGATGGGGAAAAACAGACTTCAGCTGAACCCTGGTAAAACAGAGTGGCTGTGGATTAATGGCCCCTCGGTTTCTGGGAATTTGTCATCTTTAGTTCTGGATGTGGTTGCACTACCCCAGACAGACCCGGTGTGTAACTTGGGGGTCCTTGTGGACTCACGACTCCTGCTCGAAGAGCAGGTGGCAGTCGTGGCCAGGAGGGCCTTTGCCCAACTTCGTGTTGTGCGCCAGTTACGCCCTTTCCTTGACCGAGAGGCCCTTCGAACGGTCACTCATGCCCTGGTTGTCTCCCATATAGATTACTGTAATGCACTCTACATGGGGTACCCTTGAAGAATATCCGGAAGCTACAGCTGGTACAAAATGCAGCCGCGCGGGCAGTTTTAAGTGCACCAAGATCGACACACATAACACCTCTGCTCCGTGAGCTGCATTGGGTGCCAGTTTGCTTCCGAGTCCAATTCAAGGTGTTGATCATTACCTTTAAAGCCCTACATAGCATGGGCCCAGGTTATCTGAGGGACCGCCTCATCCCCATTACATCGTCCCGTCCTACTCGATCTTGCAGAGAGGGCATGCTGCGGACCCCCACTATGAAAGAATTCCATCTAGCGGGGTCTCGGAGGTGGGCCTTCTCTGCAGCGGCACCTGCCCTATGGAACATCCTTCCCCCAGAGATAAGACAGGCCCCTTCACTCCTGGACTTCAGGAAAAAATTTAAAACTTGTCTCTGTGATCTCACCTGGGGCAAGAGGGAAAGTGGTCAAGCTTGGGGATGGCTGATTTCTTAGAGCCACCTCAAATATTTTAAATAAGTTTTGCTTCACTGTTTGAACCACCTACCACTTGGTTTTTATTATATTTATTGTATTTATTTTTATTGTATTTTTTATTGTATTTTAATGATGTTGTTGTAGCTGTGAACCGCCCAGAGTCCCTCCTTGAGGGGGAGATGGGCGGTCATAGAAATTTAACAAATAAATAAAAATAAATAAATAAATTAAGCCATAATAGCTAGGTTAGTAAGCCAAAATCAAACCGACTACATTATGGTCTAATGTGATGTATGAACGTAAAGAGTTCTAGTCACAAATTACTGTATGTATAGTATGTTGAAGCTCTGTAGAATCCAATATGCCCTAAATACGCCTTAAAAATGGAAATGAAACACATGGTTTTATTACATTCTTCTACAGTCTTTGTCTCTAAGAAATCAAGAGTCTTGAGTAATATTGAAAAGTAATTTAAATGTTCTTTTTTACATGTGTTCTCTACATGTGATTTTTAGAAGTATACTTCTATTATTTATTTATTTATTTATTTATTTATTTAATTTTTATCCCGCCTTTGTTATTATTTTTTATAAATAACTCAAAGCGGGGAACATACCTAATACTCCTTGCTCCTCCTATTTTCCCCACAACAGCAACCCTGTGAGGTGAGTTGGGCTAAGTGTGTGTGACTGGCCCAAGGTCACCCAGCTGGCTTTCATGCCTAAGGTGGGACTAGAACTCACAGGCTCCTGGTTTCTAGCCCAGCACCTTAACTACTAGACCAAACTGGTCTAATAAGAACACATTGGTTAATGGAGGATTACATGCATTATGAATTCTCATAACAGTGGCTAAATTTATTTATTATTTTATTTTATTTTATTTTATTTTATTTTATTATTTTATTTTATTATTTTATTTTATTTATATAACCGCCCATCTCCCCCAACGGGGAACTCTGGGTGGTTTACAATAAATAGATTAGATAAAAATATAAAATAAAAATATAAACCAACAATTTATACAATTAATATAATAAATAGATATAAAATCCAAGTGGGAGATAGTATTAATAAAAGAAGGGCATTATAAAATTACGGGATTAACCACCCCCATGAGGAACTACCGTTTCCTCCCTCCCATGCCAGGCAGCAGAACCAGGTCTTCAGTTCTTTCCTAAAGGTTGGGAGGGAGGGGATCTATCTTAACTCTGGGGCAAGATGTTCCATAGTGTGGGTGCTGCTACAGAGTACAGAGGTGTTATGAATAAGGCACTTGGGTAAAAATTTGACCAAGTTATATACGTCAAGAAAAGGACTTTTAAAATGTTAATATTAGTGAATATCACTTTATTTATTTATTTATTTATTTGGATTTATCACCACCCATCTCTACAACAGTAGACTCTGGGCGGTTTACAATATTATAAAAAAGTTAAAACCTGTACATCTAAAATCCACTAAAATAATAAATAGAAAAATCCAAAAGATGGTGAGTTCTTAAAAGGAGGGTATTACTAAGCTAACCACCCCGAGGAGGAGGAACTATTATTTCCTTCGTTCCAGGCAAGGCGGCAGAACCAGGTCTTTAAAGACTTCCTGAAGTCCAGGAGCGAGGGCGCCTGCCTCACCTCTGGGGGCAAGATATTCCACAGGGCGGGTGCTATCGCAGAGAAGGCACGCCTCCTGGACCCCGCTAGATGGAATTCTTTTATTGATGGGGTCCGAAGCATGCCCTCCCTGCATGACTGGGTGGGGCGGGTAGATGTGGTCGGGATGAGACGGTCCCTCAGGTACCCTGGTCCCATGCCATGTAGGGCTTTAAAGGTGATAACCAACACCTTGAATTGGACCCGGAAGCAAACTGGTACCCAATGCAGCTCACAGAGCAGCGGTGTTACATGTGCTGATCTTATAGCACCCATGACTACCCATGCAGCCGCATTCTGAACCAGCTGAAGCTTCCGGATACTCTTCAAGGGTAGCCCCATGTAGAGCGCATTGCAATAATCTATATGGGAGATGACAAGGGCATGAGTGACTGTTCGGAGGGCCTCTTGATCCAGGAAGGGGCGCAACTGGCACACAACCCAAAGCTGTGCAAAGGCCTATATAACTTAACAATATATAACAATAACTTAAGAGACAGTAAAAATATATCTATTTGTGAAGGGAATTTAAATTCTGCTTACAAACAAGTACCAAGGGATCAGTTCCAAACCAACCCAGTGTACATGCATGCATGCATTCAGACACCATACCTATTCATAGAGTTTGCATCTCAGACCATTTTGTGTAGGTAATTTATTTATTAATTTATTTATTTAACTTATTTAATTCAGTCTAGACCTCACTTTTCTCAAGTCTAAACATCAGGCATTATCAAAGCAGCATCAGTGAGACAAAGCATTATTACACCAAGCAGCAACAAGCAGCATAAATATAGTATGTATTAATATACATTTAGTATATAGTATGTATTAATATATTTTTATATTATTTAACTGTATTTTAATATTTTATTGTAAACCACCATGGAATGTGATTGCATGGGAAGCTATACAATAAATAAGCAAACAAAATATGGCCTTGAAAGGCACTAGAGAGAAACATGAATTAAAATTACATATTAATTAATAAGGCAGTACTAAAGGCATGTTTAATTAGTTTGCTAAAACAGCTCTCTAAGAATTCGCCCGTTAACATAGACTTTAACCCCTAGAAAATGGTAAACTTGATTAAAATACTACAGTGGCGAGCATCCTGAGCCATATGGTTGGCTATTTTAGCATACTCAGTTAATAGATTATAGTCATGGATATGTATTGCAAGATTTCACATTAAGAAATAATACACCACAGATGCAGAACTGGGGTCATATCATCCGATGAGCTCAAGAACTACCAAGAGATGGGGAGGAAATCTCACTGAAGCCACAAAACCCTGTATGTGCTTTGTGAAAAAGGCCTTTCTTTTCCATTATGAATCACTTGCCAGTACATTTCATTGTGTGAACCAGATTTTTTCCATTTTGAAAGAAAGATGGAAAGAAAGCCAGGGAGAGACAAAGGGAGAACCAGTTTGGTGCAGTGGCTAAGGCGCTAGGCTAGCAATTGGGAGACTGTGAGATCTAGGCCTCCCTTAGGCACGAAAGCAGGCTAGGTGACTTTGGGCCAGTCATTCTCTCAGCCCAACCCACCTCACAGAATTGTTGTTGGAGAGGAAATAGGAGACAGGAACATTAGCTATGATGTTGAGTGAACCAAAATAAAGGTGGGATAAAGATCTAATAATAAAAAAGAACATTAAAACTCATCTTACTATAAATCCCTGCTTTTAATACACTTTTTGAGGCCAAGGGATTTGAGGCTTGGATTTGAATGGTGTGCTGAGCACCACACTTTAAAAAGTGAGGGAGCCAGGACAAGAAGAAAGGTGGTAAAACAAGAGCTAAAGTTAATTTAAATGTGATAAAAATAAATTTAATTAAATAAACTTAATATCATTATTTCCCACATAATCTCCCCCTTTCTTTCACATTAAGAATTACAGTTCAGCAAAAGCCCTTGGAAAGTCTTTAGGAGATGCAAGTTGTGCAACTCACCTTGACACAAACTCCATTTTCCTAAATTCAAAAATTTAATGCATCAGAGAAGATACTTCAAATGCTTCCCCTTCTCCGCATGGTTTCCAGCTCCAGGATATTCTTTGCTCTAATGGTGTGCTCAACTGTTCACAATCCTTCCTATGTAATGGTACTGCAGATGTATATAAAGGCATCATGACACAGGCAATTTGCATTCTGTAATACTCCATAGCATAGGTATTTTTTTCAGTGTCACTTCATGCTAAAGCAATGTTTTCACTGTCCTATCTGCCATGACAACAAGATCCTTTCTTATTAGTTTCTACAAATTCAGATCTCAGCACTTTGTTTGTTAAGTTACATTTTCCTGCCCTCATTTACCACACTCTATGTTTACATATACTGAATTAATACAATTGTAAAAAGTATTGACCCAACAAGTTACTATAGAAAATAATGTAACTTTGTTTATTAAAAAGCTAGTGTCCCTATTGTTTCATTGAAACTGAAACCAATAGGTTTCCAGTTGCTGAGGGTCATAAAAAAATTCTATCACCTGCTTGTACTCAGAAGATCATCCTGGTTGGATTAGATATGGCAGCTTCCAGATTTATTCTTCTACTGTACTTAGTGTGTTTACTAGTTGCAGGTTTAGGAAGAAACCAACAACAATGTACATGTCTTATTTCATTCCTTCTACTGTATATGTTTGATAAATTGTCATTAAATTTCATGAGATGATAGGAATTAAAATATTAGTTATTTATATTGAAACACTCCAGCAAAGGAGATTGTTATCTTGTCGTGGTGCTGGAGCTTGAGCACCTCAATGACGCCATGAGGTAAACCGTGAAGGAACACCCAAGACGGGAAGGTCATGTCAGAGAGGTCAGACTAAATACGATCCCCTGGGGAAGGTAACGGCAGCCCACCCCAGTATTCTTGCCATGAAAACTAAATGAATCAGTACAACCAGAGATATGTCGGTAAACCATCGGAAGATGGGACTCCCAGGTCGGAAGATGGTCAAAATGCTACTGTGGAGGAACAGAGGATAAGTTCAACTAGCCCCAGATGTGACGACGCAGCTAGCTCAAAGCCGAAAGGACGGCTAGCGGTTGACGGTGCTCGTGGTGAACGATGAATCCAATGTTCTAAAGATCAATACACCATAGGAACCTGGAATGTAAGATCTATGAGCCAGGGCAAATTGGATGTGGTTATTGGTGATATGGCAAGATTAAATATAGACATTTTGAGTGTCAGTGAACTGAAATGGACTGGAATGGGCCACTTCACATCAAATGACCACCAGATCTACTACTGTGGACAAGAGGACCACAGAAGAAATGGAGTAGCCTTCATAATTAATAATAAAGTGGCTAAAGTAGTGCTTGGATACAATCCAAAAAACGATAGAATGATCTCAATTCGAATTCAGGGTTCTCAATTCGATCAATTGATCTCAATTCGAATTTCATTACAGGAGACTGGAATGCAAAGGTGAGTAGTCAAACGACACCTGGAATTACAGGTAAGCATGGTCTGGGAGAACAAAATGAAGCGGGACGTAGGCTGATAGATTTTGCCAAGACAATTCACTGTGCATAACAAACACTCTCTTCCAACAACCTAAAAGACGACTTTATTAATGGACTTCACCAGATGGTCGACACCAAAATCAGATTGACTACATCCTCTGCAGCAAATGGTAGTAGGCATCTATACAGTCTGTAAAAACAAGACCTGGAGCTGACTGTAGTTCAGATCACGAACTTCTTATTGCACAATTTAGAATCAGATTAAAGAGAATAGGGAAGACCCACAGATCAGTTAGATATGAGCTGACTAATATTCCTAATGAATATGCAGTGGAGATGAAGAATAGATTTAAGGGACTAGATTTAGTAGATAGGGTCCCGGAAGAACTATGGACAGAAGTTCGAAACATTGTTCAGGAGACAGCAACAAAAAACGTCCCAAAGAAAAAGAAAACCAAGAAGGCAAGATGGCTGTCTGCTGAGACACTGAGCCCAAGAAAGAAGGAAAGCAAAAGGCAACAGTGATAGGGGAAGATATGCCCAATTAAATGCAAAATTCCAGAGGTTAGCCAGAAGAGATAAGGAATTATTTTTAAACAAGTGATACATGGAAGTGGAAGAAGACAATAGAATAGGAAGGACAAGAGACCTCTTCCAGAAAATTAGAAACATCGGAGGTAAATTCCAGGCAAAAATGGGTATGATCAAAAACAATGATGGCAAGGGCCTAACAGAAGCAGAAGAGATCAATAAAAGGTGGCAAGAATATACGGAAGATCTGTATAGGAAGGATAATAATATCAGGCATAGCTTTGACGGTGTGGTCAGTGAGTTAGAGCCAGACATCCTGAAGAGTGAGGTTGAATGGGCCTTAAGAAGCATTACTAATAACAAGGCAGCAGGAGATGACGGTATCCCAGCTGAACTGTTTAAAATCTTGCAAGATGATGCTGTCAAGTTGATGCATGCCATATGCCAGCAAATTTGGAAAACACAAGAATGGCCATCAGATTGGAAAAAATCAACTTATATCCCCATACCAAAAAAGGGAAACACTAAAGAATGTTCAAACTATCGAACAGTGGCACTTATTTCACATGCCAGTAAGGTAATGCTCAAGATCCTGCAAGGTAGACTCCAGCAATTCATGGAGCGAGAATTGCCAGATGTACAAGCTGGGTTTAGAAAAGGCAGAGGAACTAGAGACCAAATTGCCAATATCCGCTGGATAATGGAGAAAGCCAGGGAGTTTCAGAAAAACATCTATTTCTGTTTTATTGACTATTCTAAAGCCTTTGACTGTGTGGATCATAACAAATTGTGGCAAGTTCTTGGTGGTATGGGGATACCAAGTTATCTTGTTTGCCTCCTGAGGAATCTGTATAACGACCAAGTAGCAACAGTAAAAACAGACCACGGAACAACGGACTGGTTTAAGATTGGGAAAGGTGTACGGCAGGGCTGTATACTCTCACCCTACCTATTCAACCTGTAAGCAGAACACATCATGCGACGTGCTGGGCTTGAGGAATCCAAGGCTGGAGTTAAAATTGCTGGAAGAAGCATTAACAATCTCAGATATGCAGATGATACCACTTTGATGGCTGAAAGCAAGGAGGAGTTGAGGAGCCTTATGACGATGGTGAAAGAAGAAAGTGCAAAAGCTGGGTTGCAGTTAAACCTCAAAAAAATCAAGATTATGGCAACCAGCTTGATTGACGACTGGCAAATAGAGGGAGAAAACCTGTAGGCAGTGACAGACTTTGTATTTGTAGGCGCAAAGATTACTGCAGACGCTGACTGCAGCCAGGAAATCTGAAGACATTTACTTCTTGGGAGGAGAGCAATGACAAATCTTGATAAAATAGTTAAGAGCAGAGACATCACACTGACAACAAAGGTCCGCATAGTTAAAGCAATGGTATTCCCTGTAGTAACCTATGGCTGCAAGAGCTGGACCATAAGGAAGGCTGAGCGAAGGAAGATAGATGCTTTTGAACTGTGGTGTTGGAGGAAAATTCTGAGAGTGCCTTGGACTGCAAGAAGATCAAACCAGTGCATACTCCAGGAAATAAAGCCAGACTGCTCACTTGAGGGAATGATATTAAAGGCAAAACTGAAGTACTTTGGCCACATAATGAGAAGACAGAATACCCTGGAGAAGATGCTGATGCTAGGGAAAGTGGAAGGCAAAAGGAAGAGGGGCCGACCAAGGGCAAGATGGATGGATGATATTTTAGAGGTGACGGACTCGCCTTGGAGGAGCTGGGGGTGGCGACAGCCGACAGGAAGCTCTGGCATGGGCTGGTCCATGAAGTCACGAAGAGTCGGAAGCGACTGAATGAATAAACAACAATATTGAAACAATATAATGTATTAAGATTTATAACAATAAAAGGGAAAAGAGTAAGACAAATATTTGTTTTTATATTTAATTTTAAATTTAAGAATATCAAACCAGTTGATTACTGTAATTAAGTTATTAACACATATGTTAAAATTATATCTTTAAAGAAATAAATAGGATGCACCCTGAATGCATCTAATTTTTTCAGCTGTCTTCCACAAAGGTTTCAGGAAAAGAGAACCTAGGAGTTGCAGAATTATAATCTACCCTTCAAAGCTGACAAAAGCTTAAATTTATCTTCTGATCTTTCAATGAACTGTGGGTCATGGTCAGTTTCTGGGGCATCATGCAGCATCCGTGCTAGAAGAAGCGGGCTTATCCCATCCAAATAACACAGATGGTAGACTTTCAAGCACCTTTCCCTGCTTCACTGTTGCATGTTGAACACTTCAATTACAGAAGTATCACATGAGGATAAAGGCTGGACAAATAACAGCCAAGTTCAATCTTTTTTAAAAAATATAGTAAAGCTAAAACCTTTGGACACTCCTGCAAATGTGCAAGAACCTCTACCAGAATTATCACTTGAGAATTATTAATCGGTCCATTAGTTATCAGTGGTAGTATATCAACAGAGTACTGTAAGAGAGCAAGTCCCTCTTTGGAAAATTACAAAAAGCTCTACCCTTTCCCCAAACGCTGCACCATAAAACTTGACCTATTAAATGCTACTGGAGAAAGGGACAGCCTATGAATAGTCTTTGTAAATCTTGCAGACATTTGGAATCTAGTCCAGAAAAGTCATTCCTTAAAGGGCATATATAGAAAGAGAATATGGGATAAAAAGTACAGTAAAACTTTCAAATCTTGTTTTTTTCCTGAAGGATTAAAAAATTAGGCCTAGATTCATTCCATTTTCCTTACTGTATTAACTTACTATCTTGGGAACAAACTGGTACCTTTTTGTTTATATGGAAGAGTCTGCATGCTCTGGTTCTCTGGGTATGCACACAAATCCAAACTGCAGGAGTTCCCAAAATAGCTTCTCATGGTCAACATCAGTGGCATGAAAATCTCCAGGGCTGCAATTGTGTTAAAGAAACTATAACAAAGCGTAGAAAATGATTGCTGAAAGGATGCAAGGAGGCAGCACTATGAGAAAGAAATACATTTCTGGAATACTTTATCCTTTGTTTTATGACCATTTGATGGGCCAATAAAACTGAATCCAAAAAATGAAACCATATTTATACCATCCTGCCCATATACTAGATGGTTTTGGAGGAAAAAAATCGCTGTAATGCTAACACTGATTGGACAAGTCCTCATTTTAACTCAAATGCACATACCATGCCAGAAGAATAAGGTTTCTTTATTCTTAGGAATAAAGAATTCTTTAGGACCCTAAATAAGATACTTAAAACTTTTGTATGTCTAACAAACACAGGAAGCTTCCTCTCACAGCTGAATCTAGGGTGTTTTTTTCCCCCTTATTTCTTTCATTTGCTGCTGCTGTACTAGGCCTAGTTAGGAAGTAAAGGCCTTGCCAGAAGAGGCACCAGCTTCTCAGAAACTTTGGGCATTTCCCAGAAGGAAGCTTGCAATCTCACCCACTTTTAAAGTACTACTCAAGAAATACATCTACTGTAGTATTAAAACACTGGGATGAGAAAAATAACAAAACTAGATCAAACAAGAAAAATGATACCACTGTAAATGCTGGAGTTTAGAAAAAAATGCTGGACTTTAGAAAAAACCTGAAGACCTGGCTATGTCATCAGGCGTGGGGAGGGGAGGGGAATAGCCAGTCTTATCTATCTATCTATCTATCTATCTATCTATCTATCTGTGTGTGTGTGTGTGTGTGTGTGTGTGTGTATGTGTGTGTGTGTGTGTATGTATGTATGTATATATATATATATATATATATATATATATGTGTGTGTGTGTGTATGTATGTATGTATGTATATATGTGTGTGTGTGTGTATATATATATATATATATATATATATATATATATATATATAATTTTATATTGTTATTATTGATATTTATTGTTTTAATTCTTTTAAATTGTTGTGAACCACCCAGGGTCCCTCCTTGTGGGGGAGATGGGAGGGATATAAATGTAATAAATAAATGAAATAAATAAATAAATAAATAAATGCAAGGATTGGTCATAAAGTTACTTTTTATCACCATAATAACTGTGAACGGTCGCTAAACAAGGCAGTCGCTAAACGAGGATTACCTGTATTCTAGAACCTTTAAAAAAATAGTTATAACGTTCAGAATATTCAGAAATAGTTATTCTTTATCTCTTTAGCTTTTGTTTGCCTATCCTTTATTCATAATAAAACAGAGTAGGAAAGTGGAAGTTGTGAGATGACCTTGGTACGGTATTTTTATTTCTGCTTGTGTTTTTGGAGAATTCTGTGGACATTTCAATCGTTTTATGGGACTCTCAAACTAACCTCCCTCCTCCCATTCCCATAGGCTCAAGGTCTCAATATCCACATTTTCATCATATGTGATTGACCTGGGAAGATAAATAACAAGGTCCACCTGTAGCGGCTGAAATAGGAACTACAAATGAATTTTCAAAAAGCCATCTGCCCCTTCCCTGGAAGGAAAGAAGAGTGGAAAAGGAGAGAGAGATAAAATAGCATAAAACAGAAAGAAAAGGGGTGCCAGGAAAAAGAAATAGAGGTAAAATAGGGTTGGGAAAGTGAGTAATCTCACTCACTTTGGGCTATAGCCCCACCCTTTTCTGGCATGTGATAAGGGCCCCAACACTCTACTTCTTAGGAATGTGACCTCAAATGGGGGAAATAAAATAGATTCTGACTAAACGCTGCGCTCTTGCCCTCCTACTCTGCCCGGTAAGGCCGGTCACAGCCTTATTTTACTAGCTATGAAAAGCTAAGCAGAATTGGACCTAGAATAATGAAAATCAAGAAAAACCCCTGGAAGAACGTGATGGCTAAACATTTCCATATTAATGCCAACAAAACAATATGAAGAAGTCCAGGAATTCACCGGGCGTGAATTTGACTTGAAGGAGGCCTCATCTTTGATCTAGGTCTACAACTAGCCTTCGAAACTACTAAGTCAGTCAATGTGATGCAAATGCCATTTGCCACCAAGTTTATAATTTATAATTTTATTTTTGCACATGAGCTAATCCAGTCAAAGTCATGGGGATTTTGGCTTTAATATATTTATAATGTAACTGACAGTAACCAATTTCATTTTAGAATGTTATACTCTATTGAACAAGTTTTTTTCCTAAGGAGAGCACAGGTAAATTTCTACCTAATTCTGGGGAAGGATGGATTGAACTGCATTTTGCAAATATAGTTGTTTTTTTAAATCTCATAGAGTCAATCATTCACAGAAGGAACTCACTTCAGACATTAACCTTAGTATTTTAAACTTGACTGGAACACTTAAAACTCAGCATTAAATACAAATAGTTTTCAATTATATACTAAGTTTCCAAACAAGGAAATTAGATAGATTCAGTTCTGGATTTGTCTGCAATCCATAGGGATTTATCAAATCTGGGAATCATTGTTGTAAAAGCACATATGTATAATTGTAGAAGTAGTTAAGTATAGAGACTACAAGTTATACATAAATTTAATTTGTGTTGCTTTTCATTAAAGAATAAGAAACGCTTCCAAAGCAGATCATCAACCTTCTTATTTTGCATCGTGTTAAATAACTTTACAAGGAAATAAATGCTGTACTTCCCTTTTTATTATATCTTATAATACCAAATAAATGTCACTAATCATTATTTCATGAATACAGAGAAAAGGGAGTATCAACAATGAAGATTATTCCACCAAAAACTCTCTCTACTCATTCAAAGCCAGCTTAGGCATTAGCATTTGAGAAAAATGCAGTAAATAGCTGTGAGATAACACGGTATGCAACATCTTTCTTCTGCAGTGATTGAATCAAGGCGGCTATCTCATACACACCCCTTATAAAAGATAAGTTAAAACCTCAGTACAGCCAAATATTATGTATCCTTCCCTATCAAAGCCATATATTTAATTTATTGTGTACATATTGAGGATATTTGCCCATTTAAGAATCCAAGAGCACACCCATGGATCTTTGGATGGCATTATTCATTCCCTTCTTCAGTGGTGGGCAATCCATGTGTTTCACAAGGCATCCAAAGAACATCAAGTCTGTGCTGTGAAATTATCAAACCATCACATCTAGTGGCATGAAAGACAGCTGTGACAGAAGTGCATATCAGTCTGAGAAATAAATGAATTCTTTAATTCTTAACAAATAAAATATATAATTAGGTGTATTAAGCCTTCAATAGGTTTCACATACCTATATTGGGGGGAGGGTTACCCAAAATAATTCTCAAAAAAAGGGATGAAAATTCAACTCTACCTCTTCTCATGACATCACCAAACTGAATCCTGTGCCCCTTACCAACCAAAAGTATTTATTTTTTTAAAAAGTGATATGTTTCAGGATGGGAGAGAATTTTGCTGGGGTATGTGTGCTCCTGCTCTCTTTCCTCTATCTCTCACACACACCCCTTTTACGAAAAAAAGTATTCATGAACAAGGCAGAGAGTATTTGGATGAAAAGGATGAAGAACACAAAATGGATAGATTTATCCAATCAGGTAGAAATCTTGCTTAATAGGGATGTGCAAATTGGATGTGATTGAAATTTATTTATTCAAACACTTTCAGTTTCTAGTATATATTAAATAACTTTGGGAGACAGCCAAGTCTTCTGATACCTTCACTGGTGTAATCAAGGGCTCGAACATCCTCTCTCATGTACACCAACTGGAATGACCTGCTCAGGAAGCAGCAGAATCACTATGTTAAGGTGTTTCCCATTCCCAACAGGGGTTACAGGGGTTAAGGATGAAGGATACTATCATTAATTATTTTAAACACTGCTGAGAGATCTAATGCAAACAGAGGGGAGCATTCCGCCCAGAGTTCCCTTGTGGGGAGATGGAGCGGTATATAAATTGAAACATAAATAAATAAATAAATAAATTCCCTCCATCCTGGTCCCAACATAAATCATTCACCAGGGAGACCAATGCTATTTCTGTCCCACACCCAAGCCTGAATCATGACTAGAGGGGATCCAAAAATCTTCCCCAAAAAGAAGGATTGCAGACAGAGCAGATGTTGTCCAATACAGCTGATAAAAAAATGGTTTTCTGAAGACGGGAGAAAACTGTCTTCCTGAGATGTGTATTAATTACCAGCCCAGAGGTGGCCGAGCTCATTAAACAGAGAACCCTACCCACTTCCTTGATCTCTAAATTCCAGATAGACTCATAAGTCTCTTTGTTTTTCCAAATAGGATTTACAACTGATTCTGATTAAATTATAAAAATAATAAAGGCGAGATTAAAAAAATAAAAAATCACCTTCAGATCTTTGAATCAAATGTGTGCTTAGCTCTTCAGTCTTGGTTTCAATGCCTGCAATCTTAACCTTTTATTAACCTTGTATTTGTAAACCTCTTGTATCTTCTGAATTCTCTTCTTTCAAAACTACATGACACATAAAACACATATTTCCAACATGGGGAAATCATTCATCACCGCCCAAAGACTCTTGTTGAGATAGGTGGCTATACAAATTGAATGAATGAATAAATGAATAAATAAATAAATAAATTTATCTACTAAACTTGAGATTGGTGAGAATTTCATTTTCCCTGTTCTTAAAAAGCAAAATTGCAACATTCTTCATAAATGGGATAGGAAGACAAAAAAGTAAACAGAGAGAAAGTAAAGCTTAGATGCATTATACAGAGAGTAATGATTTGTTTAACTAGGCTTGCTGGATGTTCATAAGGGAATGTGCTCTACTTCAAAACATCAACAGAACACCATCACTCCATAGATATTGAAACATTTCTCACTTTTGAAATTCTGGGTGTTCCTCCACGTTTTAGCTAGTTCTCACCAAAATCAAAGAGTTGTCTGTTAGATGTACAGGTCACTAGATTTTTTTAAAGCAAAGATTCCATAGCCTATAAGTAAACAATTATTCTTTGTCCCAAAGCTTCCTGAAAACATAACGTTTGTACATATGAAGTGTATTTCACTTTAATATATTCCTGCAACAACACATTGGTAGAACTAGTAAGCAGAGCCATAAATTTGGGTTCAACAATTGTCAGAGCTTCTTCAGGACAAAACTGTGCAAGTCAATTAGAAATGACTAACTTTGTACAAAAGCACATTTCTAAAGACTCAAAGAAACAAAGATATTTTGTTATTGTTATTCAGGTACTATAGCTGCCAAGTTCAGTTCTACTTTATGTCAACAATGCCCCCTTGGGTGTGGGTGGGGCATGAAATCTGTATCATTTGGCATATCAGAGCGTACACTTTTTCAGACCATGGCCGCAGTCCTGACACTCTTTATACAAAGTAGCACACAAAACTATAAATACTCTGCACAAATAAACTCAGCCACTCCAATAGCTGCACTGAAATCTAAACTAAAAAGCCTATTTATTAGGAAATAGATGTCCCTGAACCCAAAGGAATTTGTTTTTAATAAAAAATACTTAGGATCATATTATTACACAACAATCATATGAACTCTGAAGTAATAGTTAACACCAACTTTTCTGCAAAAATCCAGCACTACAATAGTGCTTCCTTCTACAATGCAAAAAGTTGTTTGTGGATAAAATACATGTATACATGCATCTGGTAATGAACATACACATGTATTTATGCTGTAAATTCTAATGTGAAAATCGTTTAGTTTTATGTTCGTCCCATAAGATATTTGCAACACAAGACTCCAAAGAAAACTTATTCAAACTCAAGTAACTACAATTAACTTTCCACTGATCACTTTCACTACCATTGAGAACTACACAATATTTCCTTAATTATTCTGATCAAGGTCATCCAATCTATCTGGGGAAGAAAGCCTTTGCCAGTCACATATTTATTGAACACAATATAATTGTTTTGTTTTTGTTTTTTAAATCATAACCTGTATTAAATGGTAGGGATGAACATTATGACTTTTTGAAACAACAACCACTGTTCTGCTGAAGTGGCAAGCTTTGGAGAAAATAACATGCATGAAAATAGATCTGTTTACAGAATTAGCTGAACACAGGACTTCCTGTTTTAGTTCAACTCCACCTTAAAAACTACACATGTTCTACTGACATAAATACATCTTTTCACCAATTGCAAAAAAAAAAAGTTCAGATCTGCAGTAGAATATAATAATCAAGCTGTCCAATAACAGAATTACCAAACCTTTTGATTGTTGAGGGCAATAACGTACAGGTATTAATAACTGCCAAAATTGTAAATGACATTTGAAGCATTTACTATTTTGGAAAAAAAAATCCATGGCAATAGGATACAATGACTGGTACTGTCAAGCTGTTCTAATAAAATTATAGTCATATGAGTAACAGTACTGTATTTTACACTACTTTTGAAAATATTGAGTACTAATGGGCACAATTCAATCAGCATTTTCAGGTATCACTACAGTAAGATTCCAAAAGAGAGGTCACGTTCAACTGTTATGGCAGAAACAGCAAAAGTCTTAAAAACTAACACATATATTCTATGAAACTTTCTGCAAGTAGTATAACTGTTTTTACACAACTTTATTTTGGTGGAATTTGCACTGGTGAAGTTTTCACCGGAATGTATTTTCGGTATTTTAGAATATACAGTAAGTATCAGGATTCAACATATCAAGACAGTTCACCAACTTGAAAAATAGCACTTCAGTGGGTTCTGGCCAGTGAAGCTGGAAATCCATTACACATGCCATTTTAAACTGTTTCATTAAGTAGCATGAAATAATTAAAACCAAGACATTGCGTACTGAATTATAAATCCTGACATTCAAACTGCTGCTACAGTTAAGCTCAACTGCAAATACTAACTAGAGTAACAAGTAAATGCCATGAAAGCTTCCAGTTCTTGACAGGACATTGTTATGTTCTGAAATCTAAATTGAAAGTGTTGTAAACGTATAACTATGGACAGCACACTTTTATAAACATGAATTGTTCATGTTAAGTTTTTTAAAAACCCATATATAATTTTTGACTTCATTCATAACATTTAGTTTTCATTGACAGTTTTGTTCTGATTTTAAGCATCTCGGGTATCTGGACAATTTTCAGTCTTTCTACAAATAACAGTTAAAAAGGTAAAGGTTCCTCCCGCACATTTGTGCAGTCGTGTCTGACTCTAGGGTCCGGTGCTCATCTCCATTTGTTAGCCGAAGAGCCACCGTTGTCAGAAGATGCTTCCATGGTCATGTGGCCGGCATGACGCACGCGGAACGCTGTTACCTACCCACCAAGTGGTACCTATTAAACTACTTGCATTTGCATGCTTTCGAATTGCTAGGTTGCCAAGAGCTGGGGCGAGTGCGGGAGTTCACTCTGTCACGCGGGACTAGGGATTCGAACCTCCGAACTTGTGATCTTCCGATCGACAAGCCTGGCGTCTTACCCGGTGAGCCACCGCACCCCTCAAATAAGTTATTGGCACACAAATAATACCTCATGGATTACTACAATAGCAAGTCAATTATTCGGAAAGTTTCACAATCAGAGAGAATATAATCTTGCCATTGGCCAATACATGCAGGTTGTTAAAATGGTTTGGAACTGCAAGGTGATATATATGAAACAATCTACGGACCTATGTTTATCAGGATAATTTAAAGATAACTCCTTTGAAATCTACACAAACAAGATTTCCCATCCCAAGCATTCTTTACATACACACATGGTGGAATGACATGAGGGTACTATTCAGGAAGGAAATGATGTACATGGAGAAGAATACTTCCCACATCATATTAAAATAGAAGACTGGCATGAAGTGTAGACAATGTGACTGCTCTCCTGCCTTGTGACATACTGCAAATAGTATATTGCATTTCCCTTTTTGGAGATGTTGCTATTTCAAAATAGGAAATCCTATAGCCAAGAAACTGTATTAATGACCAGATAAGCTTATTTTTTCACATTCAAAGCCCAGTCACTCCTATCACCCTGAAAAAGACAGTCCAAATTGAATATGTTGAAATATTATCAGCTTGACAAATCAGTAATAATTCTAGCTTCCAATAACTTAAAGGGAGCAAGTTTGGTGTAGTTAAGGCACCAGACTAGAAACCGGGAGACTGGGAGGTCTAGTCTTCCCTTAGGCTCAAAGCCAGGTGGGTTACTTTGGGCCAGTCACTTTCTCTCAGCCCTAGGAAGAAGGCAATGGCAAACCACTTCTGAAATCTTGCAAAAAAAACTGCAGGGACTTTCCAGGCAGTCACTAGCAGTCAACACTGACTCGAAGGCACTAAAATAATAATAACTTAAAGTGCTAAATATACATTTGAGAGTGGGTTCCCACTGAATTTTTGTCTTCTAATCTTGGCACTCCAAGAAGTAAAAAAAAAACAACAACTCATGCATGCCTAACTTATTTGCTAAAATAGCCAGCTCTCAGGGGTCACAAGGCATCTTCATTTTTATGAACTGCTCATTTTTATTTCCATTCTGCAGGGAGAGCAAATTAAGAGGCTGTCAACTCCCCATCAAATGAGTCTAATGTGCACTTGGAATCCAAGGCTACAGACCTTTTCAGTTACTGTAGAGCCATGGCTGAACCAGCCAGGTGACGTCACATCAAATACGTTTTCTATGGGGAAAATGACCATTAACTAGAAATGCAAGCAGCTGCTCGGGTTCCCCAAAGCAGATATTATTATAAGCGGAATAATTTCTAATTCACTGTATGTACAACTCAACACAGAGAATGAGCCGGTGCACCAACCCCACACTGGATGATATCTATGATAGCAACAGCAGACGCTGAACATCCCTGGCTTACATGGAATTCAGTTTACTGCTGCTTTCAGCCCCTGCAATATTCAAAAGGAGGCTTGGTACAAAGTTTAGAGCTGGCAGGAAGTTATCGGTTCTTTGAAGGAGAGAGCTATTCATCTAAGGCAGACAAAAGCAACTGAAGTTAAGGAATGTCTTTTGACCCAAATGGGGATCCTTAGCAAAACAGCTATTGCAAAAGGCCTAAAGCTGTGCTAAAGTTGAAACAGGATGGCAGCAAAGTGCCAGCGATCTTCCCCCAACCACAGAAGTTCAAAACAGAGAAGTCAAGTCCAGTTTCTTTTCCTTACTTTCTGTTACACGGGAGACATGGGGAAATTCTATATTTTACTTCCTCATTAATGGAATCAACTAGAAGAAGAAATTTAAGGGAAGGGGATGAGAGGAAGTGCAGCCCTTCTGGCAGTAATTCAAGTATTTGGCATTAAGGACCCAGCATGCCAGTGACTTCAACATAATAAGTTTGGATCCAACCGCACATCAAAGCAACTTGTCACTAGTGGCTGCTGGAGATACAAATAGAAGCAGAACATCTCTAGCTAGAATGGAGATTACAGTATAACTAATAAGAATTAAAATCCTGTTGTTATTCATACAATTATGTTCAGAAGACCATTATATACATGAGAAGGAGTAGCAACCATGCCAATGCCAGCCACATTGTATTGTTACCAAAACTAGCCTGAAAATGCCTCTGCTTGGCACCCACACTATGGCTGCCAAAGAAGAAACAGCTCCCTTTAGTCCGGGGTTTCTCTGTCCCACAGAAAAAAATCCCATCCCAGCTCTAGTCCTTCTAGAGGGAGGGACCACTCTACGCACAGGGACCCTTTGGCTAAAGAGGGTGGGCAGCAGCACCATCTCTGGACACCCCTATTTGCAGAAAGAGGCGGAAATATCCATCCTGCCCTGAAGGAAGAGAACTAACAGCAAGAGAGGCAGCGACCTTCTAACTAGTGGGGAAAGGTAGCTGTGCTGTCAAATCGACCAAAATAACCTTCCCACTGGCACTCCTACCCTTTTTCTCCCTTCAAAGGAATGTTGGAGAACTTCACCACTCTAGCCCCGCGATCATCCACGACTCCCCATCATTCAGCAACCCCCACCTCGCAACCTCGACCAACCGCAAACACGCACACGTTACGTGCGCTCCGGGCAGCCACTCTGGCCCGGCTCCAGCCTGGCTGTCAGAGCCTCTCCCTCCGGAGCCCTCCTTTTGCTGCCGGGGTGCAGCAATTTCACAGCCGCTCACCCTGTACCTTCGCTTCGGGGGGCGGGGGAGGTACCCCTTCCTTTTCTCCGGAGGGAGAGCACCCTGCCGGCTTCTTTCCCTCCCGGGCTCCGAGCCAACACCAAGCTGCAGGGCCCCTCGGCCTGGCTGCGAGAGGGAGGCGACCGGGCCCCGCACAGGGAGAAACCGATCAAGCCGCCACCGCTTCCCCTCCCCTGCGCCCCGCTCACCCCGTCGCCGCTGCCTGCCAGGGCGAGCCAAGCCGCCCGTCCGCCGCCCGCTGCTTTGCTGGGTTCCTTCCTCCGGCTTCTCGCTACCTGCCTACTCGCCTTCGCTCGAGGCTCGGTGGCTCCAGTGCGCGGCAGCGGCGGCAGCTCATGCGCTCCGCCCCCCCTTTCCTCCCTGGGATTGGGCGGGGCTCCAGAGCCGGCGAGGGAGGAGCGAGAGCGACGGGCGCACGAAAGGAGAAGGAGCAGCGCGGCAAGTCCGGGGCGGCCTGGCGGAGCAGCAGCGAGGCGGCAGGGGGACGGTCAAGCTGCGCCTTGGCTTCGGTACGCTGATTTTTCAAGGGTGCTTCGAGCCACTGCTCTCTTTTTGCATGGATGACGTCCGGCCAGCAGCTCTTGCTAGGGACCAGCGGCATCAAGCAGCAGTTAAGTCGTCTCGCCTCGAACAGAGCGGGGCCCAGGGCCACTCAGGGGTTGGAAGCCTCCTGGAACGATCCCCCCGACCCACCCACGCAAGCAGCAGGCACACACGACCACTGCAACATCTCCTCCTCCACTTATGGGGGAAGCAGCCAGCTGTCCTTATCTCCAACTGCTACCAGATCTGAGCTTGAAGAATCCAGATGTCAGCTAGAGAGCAGCAAAAAGTTACAATGCTCTCTGTCTCTTTGCTCCCTTGTCGTGGCCGTCCGGGCAACTTGCAGGCCAGATCTGGAAGCCCTATTACAGTATCGCACTGCAGGAGCGAAAAGTGCTCACACGCTGTCTTCGGCGCGCACTCGAGCGCCGCCTGTTGGTGGGCAGCGCAAGTGCAACGTCCATCATGGAAGATAATTGTTGTAAGTGGTGGTTTTTAATATTTTTTTACTACCTGTCTGTTAAGCCCAAGCAAGAAAAAAAAACATTCTTTAAAAATATAATGCCAGGTTTAAATTTTAAACAGCAGACCTATCTCCCTCAACAACTGCCAACTACAGAATGGGGAAGCAAGTTTCCCAATCCTGTGATTGTTTTGATGAGTGACGATCATTCATTCAGTGGGTTGACCCTCCTCACACATTATTTCAACTAAATAATTTTAATTAAAATTTCAGTTTTAATTATATTACTTCAAAATTAGTTTTGGTCTTTGTCCTGACTCTGCTTTCTTGTGAGAGTGAATCAAACATAACACATCATCTAAAGCAGTGTTTCTCAAACTTGGCAACTATAAGACATGTGGACTTCAACTCCCAGAATTCCCCAGCCACCTTAAAGTTGCCAAGTTTGAGAAACACTGATCTAAAGTGTGACCTGTAACCCCCAAAATGCTTTTCTCCTTTCCCTGACCTGATGCCCTTAAGACTGGCTGGATTTTAGCTCCTGTAACTGCTAGCCAGTATAGCTTTTGAGAGTCAGAAGTCCAACACATCTGAAGCCCACTGAGTTGGAGAAGAATGCCCAGCAATAAGTAAAAAGAGGCAGGAGCATTCCTTGCTTTTGCTGGCTCACTTACCCTCTCCCAGCAATCGAGAAAATTAAGCCTTAACAAACGAAGATAGGAACCAAAGCAGTTAGTTATTGTTGCCTAGATGAAGAGTTACCAGCTTTTCCTGTACTTTCCCTCTCTAGATAACATGATGGGGAATGCTGAGTTTTTTGGTCCCAATCCCCAGCACCAAGCAGGACTATGCCTGCAGTGCACCATCTTTTTTAATCCGTTCAATCGTGTCCGATTCTCAGAGACTGCCTGGACAAGTCCCTGCATTTTTCTTGGCAAAGTTTTTCAGAAGTGGTTTGCCATTGCCTCCTTCCTAGGGCTGAGAAAGAGTGATTGGCCCATGGTCACCCAGCTGGCTTGTGCCTAAGGCAGGACTAGAACTCATGGTCTCAACGGTTTCTAGCCTGGTGCCTTAACCGCTACACCAAACTGGCTCTCATGTCTGCACCATTACAAAGTGCAAATAGAAGTATCAGGCTCCTGTATGTACTGTGTGTATAACTCAGTCAATTTCTGGAGAGAAAAAATTTCCACAGTAGGGAGAAATCTGGTTTAGAATCTGTTCCTACAGGCTTCTGCATAAAATTATTTCTTTTATGGATCAAAATAGTACAGTACCTACTGTTTTACACTTACACTGCATGATGGTGCAGGGATACATCTAGTTCCACAACAGTAATTCAGCTTCTATGTATCTCTAGTTTTGACTGTCCACTTAGATGTTATTTAGAGAGTGAGGAGTTAGAAGTCCCCAAATTCATTTTACACAACCATTTGAGACCAACTCTAAGTTGAGCCTGTCACGCGAAAGCTAAATGCTGCCACTCAACATGCATCAGACTGTAGTTGGATCAGTTATTGCATGCATCTCAATTTGATAGGATACTGTATTGGAGGCCAAAAGAATCAGCAGGACTGATCTTTTCCCTATAGCAAAATGCATCAGATAGGTGAGTGCAGAAGCCCCAAATATGGGTCAAACTGAGCCCTAATCCCCTGCTATCCACAATGGGCATAAATCTCCCTTTGACAGCAGTGGAAACTTCAGTTGTGAAAAACAAGAGTGGAGGAAGGGGCTGTTCTAAATGAATTGTAATGGAAGCCAATGAATAAGGCACTTTTCTCTACATTCCTTGGAGCTCCCCATGCTAACTACTTCAAGAATAATCTGCATGGTGAGCCTTATGTTGAGTTTCGCCCTGTGTCTCTAGGCCAGTGTTTCTCAACCTCACCAACTTTAAGATGTGTGGACTTCAGTTCCCAGAATTCCCCAGCCAGCATTCTGAGAGTTGAAGTCCACACATCTTAAAGTTGGTGAGGTTGAGAAACACTGCTCTAGGCAATGAACCTTCTGTGAAATGTTGAGCTATGACTTGAACTCTGGTTAGTTTTAGTAATATTTGCAGCACTTGCGTCTGCATGTTCTTATTGTAAATGTTCTATCAGTCAAAACTGTTTTAAAAACAAGTTGAGTTAACCTGTCTGCTTTTATTCTGAAGGAAAACCAACTGAGGCGCCCCAATCTAGGTCACCTGTTTCCTGCTTGAAAAGAAAAGAAAAACCCTTCTCCCTACCAGCCCTTGTAACCGCATGAGATAACAGCTAAACTGAGATGGTTTTTAGCAACCCCCACCCCCAAAACGGCACTCATCCAGATCGGGAACACATTCTCTATATGGGCCTGTGGGAGTTTTTCCCCCAGAGTGGCCAGGTTACATATACTGACTTATGCACGTTATTTGGTCTTCACCAGGTTTCACTGAACATACTCCCAAGAATGCTTAGAATGATAGCCTTATTGCCAGTAGTACACTAGGCCTTGTATTTTAGGCCCAAAATAAACAGAGAGGAAGCCTGTAGAGTTCAAATACAGTCATGCAACCTACTAAAACTTCAGTAAAAACAATCCACCTTCTGTTGTCCCAGAAGGAAAAGAGGAAACACACCTTGAAAAGTCTCGGGTTGGGGAAAATTATAATCAGATGTTAACGATGATTTTTATGCAAGGAATGCACAAGTTAAAAAATAGTTAGACACGACATGTTTCCGAAAGCAAGCTTTTCTGTCCCAAATTATTTGCTACCTCCTATGTTTGTTTTTAGTTTTTCACCTGGCACTTATCCACTTTTTGGAGTGTAGCCACTACCATGCCATTCAAAGGCCAAAGCCCTTCAATAAAACATTAATATGTATGTCTTTTACAGTTCTTGCAAATGCAAAGGTAAATAGGGATGTTAAGAGAAAATACCATATGCTGTCACTGCAATTTCAGCAAAATTTTCTTTGACAGGATCACAGTAATAGACAGTATATACTGGTTTGAAGTTTACAAAAGATGATAGGAAGCATGGGGCAGCAAGGAAGAACAAGCCACAGCAAAGGAAAAGAGCAAATAACCAAGATAACTTTTTCTCTCTTTCCTTATCAGTGCAGAAAGTGTGCTTTTAAGTGTTAACATTACAGGGTGGTGTGGCATATTCATAGCAATGTAAGGGAAAGCAGAGAACAATAATGATTTTGTCATGGTTGGTAAATGTAAGGCTGAATTATTTCATCTATTTTGAATTAAAAACCTAGGCTACATTGACACATCATGCTAAGCCAAAGTTTGTTTTAAGCATGGTTTCTTGCATAACCACATGCAGCTGGGTTCATACAACACACTAAGCCCAAACTAAATAAGCCACATTTAAAGCTTAGAGTTCAGTGTAAACATGGCCCCCTGACCATTTCTCAAATATATGATGTCGTCCTCTATCTTTTCCCAGCCCACCAGGGAGGCAACCTCCACCTGTCTTTTCTGCCATCTGTCAACAATCATGGGTTATGACTTGCGCTGGCTGAAGCGGTGCTGTCCAGTTTTCCTTCTGCACTTCATTTCACTGTAGGCAAAGACCTCCACTCCAGTTGACAGGAACACCCCTTCTTCTCCACTCACTGGTTGCTGTCCTCCATGGCTATTCTTTTTACAATTTCAATGAAACAATAAAAAGGTGTACACCCCCGCTGCCGCTGCCTCCTTCACCAACTCTTCTCCTCCTCCTCCTCCTCTTCATTGGTGGGACAGTGAAAGATAGGCCTGACTTTTTTTTTTTTTAGGTGAAATTGAGAAGTGCTCTACCAGGTTCCCCTTCTAGCCCAAGAGACAGGGAAAATGGGGAAACTGAGGTTTTCTTTCCTTTTTGTAACCAGTCCAGGAAGGGAATCTACCAATCAGGGACTGTGGCACAGTCCAGACAGAAAATCAGGTGATTACTCTGGCCAAAGCAAAGGAAGAGGTTGAAATCCAGAAAGGGATTTCTTAATCCAGATTCATTTTCAGACCTTTGTGCACAAGGGTTCAGCAGCTTAAGGCTGCAACGTGGAAAAGCCCTTAGTGTGGTATGTTAAGCCAGGCACTGCCAGCCTCCTCGTGTGGTAACTACAGGTTTGGTTGTGTTGCAGCTTTCGAGGCACTGAGCATCTGCAGCTGGCCATGAAATCTATCAGTTCCCTTTCATGGGATAATACCTTCCCTTTATTCTTTATCCTCTCTCAAGGCTTTTGTTATTGTGCTGTCATACAAAACTTTTATTAGTAACTTGACGGAAAATCTATCCTGTACTAGAAGACAAGCAGTCATAAAGTTATTCAGATGCTGCAACAAGACTGTAAAAAGTGCCATGTTCACAAGACTGCAATTATTTAAAAGACTTGAATAAGAAAATTGGTTGAAAAGAATAGATGAGAAATTACGTAAATTACCCAGTATCTGGGCAAGTCTGACTGAGCACAGGTAAGAGCCTGTATTAAGGACTACCTTGCGGCATTAAGGGCGATGAAATTGACTAATTTCTCCACTCTTACCGCATCTGCAGATACAGTAGTTGTCCACCAACCCTGTTTCCAGTCCTTTTGGGTAAGGAGGGGATGGGGGATCCCTTGCAGGGTCATTGTGAGGATTATACTATGCATCTGATGAATAAAGTCGCTTAGATCTGCTCAGAGTTGGAGTGCAGCTGTGCTGGTCCAGTAGAGGTGACTGCAGTCCAGTCTTGTTCAGTTATCTGGGCAGAGTTTGATCTGGTTACATGGACAGGTCCTTGGGATGTTCAGCTCTGCCATCTCTGTGTTAGATCCACATCCCTCCTGGTTGGTCTCAGCCTCCCGGAAGGTGACATGTGGCTGGGTTCAAGCAGTGATAAATGCTTTATTGAGGGAGGGGTTGGTTCCGCCTGCCTTGAAGGAGGCAGTATGCCCCCTCCTCAAAAGGCCATCACTGGACACAGCTATATTGGACAACTTTCATCCAGTTTCAAATCTTCCCTTTTTAAGGAAAGTTGTTGAAAAGGTGGTAGGCCTGCAGCTCCAAAGGGCCCAGGAGAAAATGGATTATCCTGAGCCATGGAAGTTGGGGTTCAGGCTGGGATATACAGTAACACAGAGATAGCATTGATCATGCTTGTTGATGAACTCTGGATGGGGGTAGTGCATCCATCCTGGCCCTCCTTTATCTCTCAGCAGCTTTTGAGATAATTGGTCATGGTATCCTTCTGGACCAGTTGAGGAGATTGGCAGTACGAGGCACTGTTCTAGTGCTTCTCCTCTTTCCTCCAAGGCAAGTTCCAGTCAGTGTTGGAAGTGAGGGGAAGAGGTCCTGTCCTAGGCCCTTGCTTTGCAGGGTGTTGCAGGGCTCAACTCTCTCCCTGCTCCTATTTAACATCTACATGAAACCGCTGGGCGAGGTCATCCATCAGCATGGGGTTATAAGTCTCCACCCCAGGCTGGCCAAGTGATGTTGCCGAGGTGCTTTCTAGTGCCTGGAGACTGTGCAGGTTTGAATGAGGAAGAACTCACTTCAGCTAAACCCTGGCAAGAATGAATGGCTGTGGGTTTTAAGGCCCCCCCAGATGCACTGACTTTCTGTCATTAGCCCTGATTGGGGTTACACTCAGAGTTGGGGCAAAATTTAGGGGTTTTCTTGGACTCCCGTCTTCTGCTCAAGGAGCCGGTGGCAGCCATGGCCAATAGAGGTTTTGTACAAATACAACTTGTGCACCGGTTGCAGCCATTCCCAGTCAGGAGGCACTGGTTAAGGTCACCCACGCCTTAATCACCCCCCAATTGGACTATTGCAACACAGGTTACTTGCAGGACTGCCTCTCCCCAGTGTTTTTTGCTTGCTCCACCAGATCTGGCAGAGTGGGCCTACTCCAGATACCATAGATAAAACAATGTCATATAACAGGTCCCTGGAAGTGGGCCTTCTCTGTTATGGTGCCTGCCCTGTGGAACAGCCTCCTCCCTGAAATACAGACAGCTTCTACTCTACTGCCCTTTTATAAGGCCGTGAAGACCTGGCTCTTCCCCAGGTATTGGGGATGGGACATTAGTTTGGCATGAGAGAATGTGTCTAATGTTTTGTGTTTTTATTGAGCCTCAGTGTGGTTTTAGTTGAGTTTTGTTTTAATTTATTTCTTTGTTTGCTACCCAGAGTTTCTCAGATAGAGGGGCAGCTATATAAATTGGATTAATAAATAAATAAAATAAAAATCTGACACAGTGCAGAATTTGGAAGAGTTAACTATATGAGTATTTAGGTAATTAATTCAACACACACTGTTTTAATTCTCCACCTTCAGTTCATTAGGTAGGATTGACTCCACATTTGAGTGATATCTCAGCAGAAAATCTGCTGGGTCCTTCCTACTGGGGATAATGTGTAGCTGTGATCCACCTTTCTAATTGCCCACCATGTCTTTGATATAGCACTCTAGAGTAAAGGTCTCTAACCTTTTTGAGCACCTGTTGTGGACACTTTCACAAAATGGCTGTGATTGGGGTAATAACCTGTTGCAAAGTATGAATTGATCAGAATGTAATCTGCCATCTCTTCTGCCATGACTTCCCTTTTCATAGGACATTTCTTCTTTCCCATGCTTGCTTTGTTGTTTTTCTGGGAAGGCAAGCAGATTTCCAAACAAAGCATTGCACTGCAACCACCATCTTTATTTTCTAAGGAAGCTTATGGGATTCATCTGAGGCTTGTAAATGAAGATTATGATGGTGGCTGATGTTTGCTGTGCAGCACTAGCTTATTTTTTTTAAAAAAAATATAATATAAAAGTCAGGAATTACCAAGGGAGGTGTCAATGGGTGCACTTGCACCTTCAGGTGCTACATGGAGACTCTAGATTAGGAGCAACACTAGATAAGGAGTTTCCTGAGGATGCTGCAGGCTACCCTTTTTCCATACATATCACATTTCATTTCTTTGAAGAATCATAAAAATTAGAATCAGAAATTAAATTGAAGTAGTACAACAAAATAATTTCACGATGTTTCTCTAGAAGATTCATGTTGCACATTGAGGAGTAATGCATTCAGTAGTAGGTTCCATTTTCAAAGTGCCTGCTGCATTTCACCAATGGAATGACCCATTTTGTCACATCAGCAGCACCAACTGAGGTGTGAATGCTTTCCAGCTGTTGTCTACAGTAGGGATTTAGTAGTCATCACTGTTGCTCAGTATGTGTTGACAAGAGAAAGGAGAGATGTAATACAGTTTTAAAGAGCAAGTTGGATTAATATAAATGTAGCTGGACTGTTTCATATATCTGTGTCTGAATTATTATTAATAAAAAGCAAATTTTAGAAATGAATCTGAAGATCAGGTTCCCAATCTGCTCATTTATTATGGCTATGGATTTTCCTCAATTTCAGGAAAGAAATTATTGCTACAACTTGTTATAATTTAAAGAGAAACTTTTAATCAGCTAGGGTCTACTGCTTTTATTCCTGTTGCATCAATAACAATTTATTAAACTTGTATGCTCCCCGACTCTCAACGAGACTCTGGGTGGCTCAATATGTATCAAGGGTTGCATATAGGTTAGCTGCCCAATGATGATATTAGGATGGTCCTTCAGATTTCAACTTCAATCTTAGCTGGGTTAATTAAATGGCGAAGGAAGGAGGGAGGGAGGGAGGGAGGGAAAGGGAAAGAAAACTGAAGAATGGAAGACAGTAGCAAGCAGCTGAGAGCAAGCAAAAGGTGCTAAGGAGTTGGTCAGATGCAGACACAGATGTTGGGAAGGAGTCAGAAGGCAGAGGTTCACATTCTGACAAGGATGACTTGGAGACAAGATGATAGGAAGCCCCAGGAGAATTCGGCAAAAAAAAAAGGAGGAAGCCCAAGAACAAAAAGGGTTGGGGCAAGACTAAGGGAAGAAGCAAAAGAAACAGAAACAGAAGAAGGCAAAGAAGAGGCCTAGCCAAGCATCAACACAGAGTGGCTATCTTTGCCAGAGATAATTTAGCCTAATCCTTTTTTATGCTTTATGATGGGAGAAGGGGAAACTTCCATGTGCTTCTTCCATAGGAAAGGCCGTCACACCTTATAAAAGTCTTTAAAAAGCACTTATCACTAAACAACAAATATGTGCATGAATAAATGCTTTTTTAAGTTCTTGACTGAAATAGCAGGAGGCTCCAAAAAATTATGACCTCACTTAGACTCTGCAAGAAATCAACATTTTCCATGCATGCTCTATGACAAACAGTGGGAATACACACAACTGGAATTGTAACACAACCTATTTAGGATTTGTTATTTGTTTACTATAATTATCTCTTACCATCATTTTAAGGTGCTTAAAATAGCATGCATCCATTTTACTTCACAACAGCCAACTGTCTGAAAGAGGCAAGGATGGGGTAGTGACTGATCCAAAATCAGTGAGTGAGTTTTGTAGTTGTGAAGGGATTTGAAGTCAAGTCTATAGCTCCACCATGGTAGAATGGAGCCTGCTAGATGGCTGTATGACAGTTAATGGAATGCACCCTCTGTATGTTTTGCTACCTTTTTGTTTTTTATTTGTTTTTATCTTGTTATTATTTTTAATTCCAATTGGATGTTTTAATGGTTTTTATATATATATTTATTATTATTATGTATGCTGCCCAGAGTCACTATGTGAGATGGGCAGCTATACAAATGTGATTAAATAAATAAATAGGATCTGCCATTTGTAGCACACTGGCTCTTGCATCTCAGCTCTTTTGGGTTGGAACAATAAATGCTTCTATTTTTATATATATCTGAATGCTTCAGAGGGCAGTTGAAGTTGAGAAAAACCTTCTTCAAGAACAAGAACTTGTTTTAATTTTTCACTATGAGGTTGAACTGTCATATGCATTTACAGTAAATACTCAGAAACAGAAGGAGGTTCGTTGCAATCCGTTTGGGTATCTTGTATCTTTTTTGAGATACTAGTTACTTCAGGGACAAACTTAAAGCAAAGCACACTGGAGAGTGAGTGAATGTTGCCATGAACTGAGATATAGGAGGAAGGTACATGTTCAATGTACACCATAAATTCAGTGCCACACATGGAATTCAATGCATGTTTTCTAACAAACTTATCATGCCTTTTTGGGAATCAGAATATAAAATAGCTTCTGCCAAAATGATGGCATATATGTGAATGCATCTTTGGGTGGGTTCGCACATTACACTAAGCAGTAATGAGGTTTAATGATTTTCGCTTAGTATATTGTAGAAACCTAGTCAGATTTGGTTTGTTGAACAAACCATGCTTATACAAACCCAGTGTAGGTGAAATATAGACCATTCCTACTACCACTTTATCTTCTTGATCACATGAGCCAGATTTCACTTCCCTCATCAGCAGTTTTAATTTTCGTGTGACTTTTCTGTAATAATACCTATCCTGGTTTCACACGTCATATCAAACCATCATGGGTTTTGCTTTAATTTGGTTTGTATGTTGTATAAGCCCAGCCACTGTGACCTGTACAAGAAAACATGATTAAAACGTAACATGCTTAGCCCAAGATGTGAACCAGCCAATCCGGGGTTCCGAAGACCATTCTTCTAGGACACGTCATTTCTCAAGTTCTCATCTGCTTCCATCCAAGTGTTTCTCTACTATCCTCCTTGGGTTCCTTATTGTTTTATACAGTTCAGTCATCCTATTACTAGACATGTGGTTCTTTGCCTTAACCATTTCCTAAGCCCCATTCTTATCCTGAACCCCCTTCCAGCCAATGTTTTTTATGCACCCAAAAATGTATGGGACAAAACCAAAAAATACTTGAAATTCAATTATTTTAGTGTACAGTGACTACTTCCCACTTCCCTAAATATTTAATAAATTCCACCTTCCAACCTGTTGGGAATTATAGTTTGGCTACAGCTTTTAAAAGAAATCTAGGGATAACAGGGAGGGGGTGCCTGTGTGCCCCTGGAGCCATCGGTTCAGCACTCCTATTTTGCAGTAAACTGCAGCTGTTAGACATTTGAAATTATATTTCATTTTAACTTACTTTTAAATTGCTTGAGTTTAAATTGGTATTGAGTTATGTTATTTATACGTCATGAGGTACACTGGGAAAATCTCAGAATTGAGAAGTGGCTAAGAAAGATATTAAATAAATATATGTCCCCTCATATAATATAACTTGACAAACCACTGCAGTTAGCTGACATGATTTATACTCCCTGAATATTGCTTTGCAGCACTTACTGTAGAGAGGGTTGGCATTTGTTTGCAAGCAGACTTCCATAATCAATTGCCAAGGAACACAGCAAGGACCACAACAGCATATCTCTAGGGGTATTTAAAGTTAGACTGCACAAATGAGACTTGGGATACTGTAAGAGTATCTATCCTTTACAAGGGGATGGAATGGAGTCACACATATTTTATGCCATGGTTATGACTTGCATTCATACTAGCACCTCATACATCAATAAAACAAAAGAACAGAAATTCTGTTATTTTTACAGATTAACAATGACACTTTGCAGGCAATGTTTTTATGCTACAGTATTAGTATATTAGTGAACATCCCTGAATCTGATGCAGTGCAGTCTCTGTCATGCTTACCACCTTAGGGCTGCAGTTGTAAGCAAGTAGTAGTTCCCTTATATGCAAGTTAAATGCTAAAGGCATCAACTCAGATTGCATCAATTAAGGACAGCTTTCCCACATTGCACTAAGCCATGTATTGTTTAAACATGGTTTGTTGAATCAGCCAGAAGTGGTGAGTTTATACTTGGTGCTAAGCAACAAACCATGGTATACAAACCACAAGGGCTGGATTTAAACAACATGCTGAGCAAAAAGCAAAACATGATGGCTTAGAGTCATGTGTGACACCAACATGTTTTCTTCTAAACTCTTACCAAAGTGGTAAAGGCTACATTCAGGCAAGGAGAGAAGGCAGGAAATAGAGCAATCAAAACCACAATATAAAAATTAACTCTGGCATCAGGAAATTCTCTAGATAAGGACAAAATAATCTGTCCATTTCAATTTACCTTTCTTGTTTTTCCAACCTTATATTTATTGCATCCTCTTTGCACATCTGTTTGTGATTTTTTTTTAAAAAGAGGCCGCATTGTTCCTACAATTTTTGTACATATTTTGTTAAAGACAGTTATTTTTCTACACAGTTTTGCCTAATACTCTATTTTTGAGGACATTTTTCTCTAGTAGAGTGAACTTTTACACATTATTTTTGGAAATCTACATGGTTGTTTTTTTCAAAATTTTCCATAAACCATGCTCTTTTTTTTTAATTGCAGCACCGCATTGCAAAATTCAGAAGAGAGCAAATATCAAAGTTTAATTGTGTTTTAGTTCACAAAATGTTCATTCAGAAGGCCCAAATTAGATGTGTTAGCATCAAAACAAAACTTCACAAAATTCTCTCCATTCTCTCCACCTCTGGGTTTTTCAGGGCAGCTCCCAGACTCTAGTGATGACCAGCTGCTCCATTCCTGCTTCGTACTAAGAAGACTGTGCTACTCTTTATTGCTGAAATGACTAAACCATCTCTAATCATTGCCTACTTACCTGTCAGTGGAGATATGGGCCTTAGTCTCAGTTGGTATATATGAGTGTAACCAATTTGATTTCAGAGCTCAATGTGGAGAAAAAAGCCAGCTCAGCACATCACTGACAACTGGTGTTAAATTAAGTAGTAGTAATTACTGCTGAAATTGGTCTTCTCCCTAGCTCAACATAATTGGACAAGAAACAACAGCTCATCACTTTCCAGCTCCAATATTTATGATTTTTCTCTTAGTTCATTTTGAGATTATCCCACTTGCTTCAGATACATTGCAATAGGTTGAGATTTGTTTGGGTGAATATTTTTTTAAAACCCTCAAAAGCTCTTGTGCCTATAATCTACCTCACAGAGTTGTTCTGTGAGTAAAATAGGGAGGAGGTTGTGTACACCACTGTGACCCAACAGAGATCTTCTGAGTTCTTTAGAACTATGCATGAGTGTGAGGTGGAGGGAAGTAGTGGGTGTTGATGCTGTATAGTCTGTTGCAGGAAATGTAGAAGCAGATTGTAATAATGATTCAGTGATGTTCCAGACTACATCTCAAATTCTCCCTAAGATTGCTAGGATGAAAAAAAGAACAACCCAATATCCCATAAGCAGTGGTTAGTCCCTAGGGATGTTCAAAACAGTCTGAATACAACCCATTTGAAGCCCAGAACATTGAATATGATGTTCACAAATGAAACCAAACACACAAAAGTACAAACTAAAACAAGGCTGTTTACACAATTATTTTGATTGGAAATGGTTGGGGAAGAGTTCCTCTTTCTCCGGAGAACCAGAGGATGTGATGAGATTGACACTTCAGGCAGAGAATCTGCTCTTCTCAATTAGCAATCCAGGAGCTGAAGATGAAGGTCAAGAGTAGGAGGAATCATCCCTTCCAAATTGAGTCCATGGCACATGATGACAGTGGATCCAAATGGGCACAGCAATTTGGAAGGTAGCATAATATGGAAGCCCTTCAAGCTTATGCTTGAAAACCCATGTCATACTATCTGCAACTATTGCAAGACATGGCTGAGCAAGGGAAAGACACCAGGTGTATTTTGCTCTTGGGGATGTTTCAGCACCTGCTTAGTCGTCTAGAAGCCCTTCCCACTTCTGGCAGCACTAGGCAGCCCATGATGCTATCCAGCAGCAGGGCATCAGTTTCTGAGTACAGCAAGATGTCTGCACAATGGTGGAAGCAGCTACTAGACAGCATCTGGCAGGGTGCTTCAAAGACATCAGACCTGACAAATGCTATTGTGCAGATGGATGGTTCCAGCCATTTGGCATGGTGGAGGATGCCTGATTCTGGCACCTTCATTTAGTTGCCCATACTACCCCATCGTGCCCCATTTTCGGCAGGCAAGTTGTACTTTCTGTATCACCAATGCAGGGAGGAAATGCTGGTACAGCTGCAAGTATACTTACATCCATTCCACCTCAACTGAGGTGGAGTGCATGTTTCTTACCTTGCCCTCACTAAGGACAGGTAGGGGTGGATTTGAATGAGGGAAATGTCTGCAGTTATATGCCCCAGCACTTTCCAGAATGCAGGATAGATGTTGCTTCATGCTGGGGTGCTGAACGTGACTCAGCCAGCATATGAGGTGAGTACAGCCATGAAGCATATGATTGAGATCTGGTTGCCCAGAAAGCCAAATATGGTCACATATTCATGGTCACAGACAATGGGCCCAACTTGCAAAGGGCAAACCTTCAGGTGCAATTTGTTGGCATCAGCTTACAAAGTGCATCTGATTCTGCAGGGTTGACTTGAACCGGAAGGGAACAGAATTAGCATCATCCTAGCTGGCACCAAGGTTCCACCCATGTTCCTACAGAGAAGTGCTTTAAGATTATTGGTTACTTTTATTGAAGTATGAAGGGAGAGTTGGATGCTGAACCATCAGCAGGTCGAACTCCACATACCCCAACACCTGCCCATTCAGGATGTCCCACCCCATGGAATACCATCTACCTCTTGTTCCAGAGGTGTGTGTCTCTTCAACCATGGGAGTAGAGAATCATGGCTGAGGCAGGTTCTGTACTTGAGCCATTCTTCATGGTAAAGCTCTTTTTTATATATAATACGAAAGATCACTATACGTTTAATAAAGAAAATACAAGCTCAAGTAAACACACTATGCAATATTTCACAGATGATACTTGGGATTGTTTTACAACTTTCCTTTCATGCCAAGCTTAATGTCTAAGCTTGTTCCCTCTACATCTGTCAAAAACCCATTACTGGTTCTGCTCCACTTCCTTTTTTTTTATAAGAATTTTATTGGATTTAAGACAAAGATAAAAACTACAAAAAAGAAAAAAAACTACAAAAAGAAAAAAGAAAAAAAACTAAAAAAGAGTGAAAAACACAAGATAATTTTTTTAAAAAAAAATACAAGAAGAGGTGACTTCCGACTTTTAACAGCAAGAATATACAACAAATTTTCCATAATCAATCTCTTACTCTATATTAAACCAAAATCACATTATTTCTATAAATCATTCCATTGGCACATTATAAAAATCACTGAATACAGTTGCTCCATCCCCTTATATTAAAAGAAAAAGAAGAAATATATATATAAACCACCTAATCAACTTCCCCCCCAAAGATAACATTTATTTAATTATTTCCTCCTTACTACTATTCTATATATTTCTGTCTACTATAATAAAAATCAAACTAAAAAGCATATAAATTGCCTGCCGTTATAATTAATAACTGTCAGGGAGATAACAGGCAGCGATGGGGGGGGGGGGCTCCCTCCAGGAAGGGAAGTGTGTGCGTAGTACTGAAACTTTGGCCTTACCTCCTAAACGTCTCAGGAAAGCCCCGCCTTAGATTCTGGACTTTTTTTTTTTTTAATTTTATTGGATTTTAAATATACAAAGCTAAAAGTTAAGAATGAAATGAAAATAGAACTACAAATTAAGAGAAAAAGAAAGGAAAAGTGCAGTAAAGGAAAAAAAAAGAAATGGTTTTTTTACAGCTTAGATTCTGGACTTTATCTCTAGGCTTCCTCAAGCCATTTCAGTTTAGCTGGATTTCTGTTAGTAAATGCTTATTAAACACTAGAGATTGGATTCCAAGCCTCAGCGTGTTATTTCTATGCTCAAACCTGGACAATAACACAACAGTTACAATAATCTTAATCATATTAAGCCTAAAACCAAGCATTTATTATTATACCTTGTTAATCTTAATCCAAATCGTCAAAGATGAATGAAGTCAAACCAGCCCTAGAAGCAATCCAGATAAATATTCTTAAGCCGTTACCCCACTTCAAAATAAACCATAGCATTTACATATCCCCACAATACAGACAGAGCTTTTTTCATAAAGAAATCAAACAGCCCAACTGCCCCCCTTAAAAACTCCAACGTCTCAACAAAAAGCCTCCCATACATAATAACCCCTTCTTTTCTATGGCATTCCATCAGCAATTCAATTTCACTTATGGCTTACAATTCGATCTGTCCTTTTAATTTCTTCAACTCGACTACCTGATCTTCATCCAGCATTTCGACAGAAGCCCCGATCTCACTATTAGAAGAAACATTTCTATAGTTGTTAAGCTCTTTAATTTCTTCCACGACATCCCCAACCAGATGACACATTTTAAACCTCATATTTTCCACAATGTCCTGAATGTCCTGCATAAGGACTTGACAGGGATCAAAAAGGATCTGTTTAAGCTCTCGATGAAAATCCATGAGAGTCTGATTGGAATCCTCCATGTCTCACGCAGCAGATTATGGTGCCCCCTAGGTACTTAGCCAGCGAAAGTGGGAGATAATAGAAGAATTCCAAAACGTGTTTACAGAAGTGAAAGTATGATAACAGGCAGATCCCCAGGGAAAGTAGCAACAGAAAGCTGAGATTTTAAAACAGCAGATTCAACATGTAGGAAAATGCTAAAATCTTCAAATTTAGTACAAAAATAATAGCAGGGAGATGATTACGTACTCTCAACCTTCCTTAATATTTGGATGGGAAGCAAAATCCAAAACTTAATTTAATTAATTAATTAATTAATTTTTAAAGAAATTAATCACAAAAATAATGATAAGCACCAAGAGAACATGTTTCTCGTTGCTGTAGAAAGCCTCTCTTAGGGTACATAAACTTAAAAGAAAAATAAATTGGGTGATTTAGAAATGGGGTGGCTGGTCTTAATGTCCCTTTAAGGCTACAGCGTGGCTTGGAAATGGTGACGTCCCTGCCTCCCGGCTGCTCTTACCAGTCGATCGTAAACGCTGTTTGCGATTTTCTGGCTGCAAGCAGCCTTTCTGAAGACAGATGGGGTAATTCCAAGTGTTTTCCTCTCTCTGGAAAAATGCTCCTGGGCTTCAGGAAAAACCTGCCTGAGCCTGAAAATTGCCACATTGTCAGTTCTGCTCACGGAGCCCACGAGCACAGCTGTTCAGACCGCCATATTCCCACCGGAAGCCCATGGTAAAGCTCTTAAGTGCAGAAACAGTGACACCAAGCTAACATCTGCATTTGGTTCTTAGATTCCAGATCTAACTCGATTCTGGATCCTAGAAGAAGCTGGGATCCAACAATGGCCATTGACTTCCTAATTTCACAGTTGGGTTGCAAGCAGGTATTCATGCTTTCCAGCCTTTGTGTAACCCCAGTGGAGAGAACTTCTGGTTACAAAAGTGGCCCAAGTGAAGGAAGAAAAGTAGGCAGCCCAGGCAGCCCTATCCAAAAATAAGCAATTCTGACCTTAAGATAAGATAGTAGACCAAGACCCACCTTCAGTCCTGAAAGGCCAGAATGACTGCTGCAGTCACTGGTGCTTGACGCAACTTGGCTCACATGGTTGTGGATAAAAAATGTAGCAGGAAATTCTAGCAACCCTGCTTTGAGCTTCTGGAGGAAAAATAGGATATAAATCTAAGAGGTAATCAATAATCCTTATATCTGGTCTGAAAGTTTAGAAGGGAGAGAGGAAGAGTGAAAGAGAAGGAGAATTAGGAAGAACAGAAGTAGTTGGTGAGTAGCTCTGAACAGTTTAGACTTGATAACAAGAAAAAAGGGCCAGCTACAGGGGCAAGTTCAAACGTTGGCTATTATACTGGGATAAAGATGTAGTACTGACTTGAGTATAGAAAGGACTAGTTAGGACACATGAGCTCCAGTGCTGATAATGAATAAACTGATGGATTATAAATAATTTATATATTCTACAGCCTCTGAGCTTTTGAAATCTGTCATTTTACCAGAAGTGCTAGAGGTGGCTTGGCAGATAATTTTTTTTTGTTCCCTCTCAGTATAGATTTGAATGTGAGCCAGCATTTGAAACTAAAACTTTGCTTCTATTATCTATTCATCTCTCGTTTTCCTATTGAGCACTTTGACCTTTGTGACCAATGACTCATGATACACTTATCTGTTATTTCTTCCATACCTAACAGTTGTGAAGATCATATTATCCATCTGTAGATAGGGGCTGTGCATTTGATTTGGCATGGAAACCCGTATTATATCTTGTTACATTTGAGAGCAAGCTTTTCTGCAGAAAGGTGCAGAAAACAGACCCAGTTAATTGCTGAATCAAATGTTTCACTATGAGTAACTAGACCAAATGTTTCTTAAATGAAATGGGGAAATCCAGAGCCAAGTCCTTGTTATTTGACAATCCATTCATTTGGATGAGATAAGAAGGGCTCTATTATAGCAAAGACAGAAGACTGAAGGCTAATAAAACAGTAGTAAGCTGCAGTTGTCTTCTAATCTCACCTCATCCTGACCTGGCAAGCCTGCCTTTTAAAGCCCAGGTTGATCTATTGAATGGAGAATTGATATGGGAAGTTGACACAGCAGTAAACTCAGCTCTGTTTCTCCTTTTCATCAGATCCAGGTAGAATATGACCTCCATTAATGACTGCTATAGATAGCTGAGGGTAAGTAAATCAAATCGCAGTTCAGATAAAAACAGAGTAAAGGTGGTATTGGTAGAAGGCTCCGTTGAAAAATAAATGAAAACCTCTGGGATCAGATTTGTAGTTCGTGTGCAGCCCGGAATCTGACAATGCTCAGAGCACTTTTTTAACATCATTTTTATTATCTATGGAGGACAACCCCAGGATCTGGCTACTGTCTCTAGTGACCTTTTATTTGATTGCTCTGAAATGTTTTATTTAGTGCTGTGTTTTAATTTCAGTTGTTCTTAGTTTGTTTATTAATCTGTCTAAGTCATAATGAGTTACATATAGCCTGCAAATAGAAACATCTTCCTTGGCTGCAGAGATGTTTCTTTTCAAACGGAAGATGATATAATCACGTTAACAATATACATTTGGGATTAAGATAAAGGTGTACAGGCCCAAAGGTATGATTATACTCCCTGGCCAAATCTTATTTTAGAAAGTTACCTGCCATCCATAAAGAATACTTGGACAAGTCTTGCGAAATGTCAGTAGTGGGTGAAATATTAACTCAGATGACCTTTCTGATGATTTTCTTTGAAAGGCAGTTATCATGTCTTTTTTTAAAGTATGGACTCAGAAAAAAGAATTCACTAAGGATATTCCTAAGACTCAGGTCAGTGCTTAGATGTTGTGTTGTGCAAGGAGGAATGAAAATATAAAGTTGCAATGAAGTATTGTTTGTAACTTTTTATCATAATAAAAAAAAAATTTGTAGCTTGTTTGCTTAATAGATAATATTATGAGGGAATTGACCAATAAAATGGAATATACTGTAATAGGCTCAGTGTTCAATTCCTGTTTATCTATGAAATCGTTGAGCCGAAATATGGCGGCCATATGCCATGGAGTGAGGTGACCACAATTGTTGGGAGATGAACATGTTGCTCATTTCTGATTGAGTTCATGAGTTCACCATGTGACCTTGTAATCATAGGTGGAGTACTGCCAGAGAAATATGTGAAGCAACCCTTAGCTAGTGTATAACATGGGATCAGTGCCATTTCTGTATTTTTCTTAGTATTATAAGGATGATTATTTTCACAATATGACATCATGAACAAGTGTAAGTCACTGAAATACACAACAGAGCACTCTGGATTTCTTGAAATATGGGATCAAATATGTGTGTCTGTGCATGCAACCCCCCTGTAATCCCTATAAGATCTTTCTCTGATTCAAAATTGCTATTGCCCAATTGAATACATTATTACAGTTCTAGTACAAATGCTTCATTAATACACATTTGGCAATTTAATGACATTCAGAAACAAGTTGCATGTTCATAATGAGCACATATGCTTATGTGATAGGATCACAACCCTGGAGAGCAGAGGAGGTCAAGTTCAGAACAGATCAGTCCTCTGTTTAAATGAAAATGTATTCAGTACTATTATGTGTGGGACACTGGTATCAGGAATTACAGATGGTACTGAATTTCCTTGAATTATGTTCCAAATTTGTCTGCTTTTTAAACTATGGGCAAGCAGTTCCCCCACACCACCCCCAGTCCTGTAGTTACAGTATAATGAATATGTAATATGTAAAAAGCTCAGTAGCATAAAATAGCCATAGGAATCTGATATATAGGTGCAAATATTTTCCTCCAAATTCTATATGCTTGCTGTACTGTGTCATCAGGTTCATTCATATTAAAGAGGTCTAATAATGGCTGTAACATTTTATAGCATTAGAGCAATCTCTTCATACATGACAAGTGAGTGCAGGCATCATTAATTTCTGAAGGCTAATGTCACAGGGCAATGCAGCAGTTAGATGCAATGCGCCAAAAGCAGAGAAAAAGAAACACAAGCTTCTCTACAGCTAGAATTTAGGCCATACAAGACATTGATTGAAAGGCACAGATACCTTTCTGTGAACCCGAAATCAGCTCAAATGTACTTCAGCAAGCAGAGAGACTTGAAGGGCATCCTTTCCTCTGGGAAAGAATCAAACTCTGGAACCATCAAACTGCACCCTCTGCTAATACTGCTAATTCAAATGCAAACCTGATTGTTTTTCTTACTTGACAATCTGAGGACCCTGAAATATAGGCAGATCACACTTTGGACGACAGAAGGTTTTGAACATCGGGATCCAAACCAATGATTTTGAGGATAACATATGCCAGCCTGAGTGCAATCTTATGTGAACAAGATTATGTCTTCAGGATGAAAGTATCAGCAGGCAAGAGAATACAGAATGCTGGAACATCTTTACGGGAAATGTAGCTCAATGAGAACTTTAATATGCTAAGTGTTTACAGAATGCTAAGTGGCTGTAGCCGAGGAGTTGAAATGGAATTATTTTTAATTGTAAGCTGCCTAGAGTCACTTATACAGTGAGATGGGCGGCATATAAATTTAATAAATGAATACATACATACATGTATTAATTAATTAAATGGGGTAGGGTGGGGGTGCAGCTGGACTTGAGCATCCTGGGAAAGGACTTAACTGGCTGGATGGTTTGAATGCTAAACTGAAACATTCCACACTGCAATATTTTTATGTTAAGAGGTTAAATCTAGCTTTGCTTTGAGCAGTTGAGCATGTCTTTGATGCATTAACATTGTTTTTATTGTATTCCACTGTGGACATTTTAACTGGAACCAGTGATATCCTTCTTTTCAGGAAAGAGGGAAGCTGAGTAGTAAACTATACTTTGTGTATGCCATGCAAATGGCCATAAATACAACCTCAACTTCTCACGTGATGCAGCATATACAATGTAATATACATTTGTGGGACTTTGTGTGGACAGTGGAAAGCAGGAAGGAAAGGCTGTTAACGCAAGTATATGATCACTAGTGTGTAATGCCAACTATTGTATAATACAATGGTATAGTGAAAACGTGTAGTTTTATGCCATATACTGTATTTGGCTTATATATATAGTCAAGGTGATGATGCACCCTCTGCTTTATTCATGCTATTTTTATGTAGACTTTAGCATGTTTAATTTTTTTTCCTTTCTTTTTATTTTTAATTACCTGCTATTTCTTAGTTACTTGTTTTTTTTGGAAGCCTACTACTACAGGGGCATGGTGGCTCAGCAGTTAAGTCGCCAGGCTTGTTGATCGGAAGGTCGCAAGTTCGGAGGTTCAAATCCCTAGCCCTGCGTGCGGAGTGAGCTCCCGCACTAGCTCCAGCTCTTGCCAACCTAGCAATTCAAAACCATGCAAATGCAAGTAGATAAATATGTACCACTTCGGTGGGTAGGTAACAGCGTTCCGCGCGCGTCATGCCGGCCACATGACCATGGAAATGTCTTTGGACAGTGCTGGCTCTTCGGCTAACAAACGGAGATGAGCACCGGCCCCTAGAGTCGGACACGACTGCACAAATGTGCGGGGGGAACCTTTACCTTTACCTTACTATCAACTACAAGATGCCGGGGGGAGAAGAAGGGACAAACAAACTCCAGACTCCCAAGCCCCAAGAAAGCCTCAAAACAACTGAAGATTGATGAATTAATTCCAGTGGTGGACTGCACCTTGGTAAGTGGAAATGATTTATTCACACTAAACTATCAATTTGGCAGTTTAGATCTAACAGAATTGAAGCTATTTTAAGAAATAATGCAATGAGCCTTCCTCATTATTTATTTCCTAATAACAAAATATAAGAACAGCCCCATAGAGATGAGCCACACATGAATTCCCACTGCATCCTGCTCCTTTTCTGATCTGCTGTCAAGCCAGTGATTTCTTTCAGCAGACACAGCATCCTTGATCCATCTACATCTTGCCTCCATTAATGACAGACTTGATACCCAGCATCATTTTCTGTCTGCCTGTGTGTCTGCCAAAGGTAACCCTTAGCTGCTGGGGAGAGGAATAACTTACTGCCACATAAAGAATGTAAAATACTGACTCAGATAGGAGCTTGATATCCTATATGCTGGCCGAATCCTTTTGTGTATATACTAATAATACTTGCTATCAGAAACAACCCCACCAAGAAGAACAAATGGACTTCCCATAAGACAATTATTCTTTCTCTGAGCTAATTACTTTGATTTCCAGTTTCTCAAACTGACCTAGAGACAACAAAATGGCTTTCTAGCTCCCCTGAAGACAGTAGAATAATTAAATTTAAAACCTTAATTATCCTGTTCATTCTTCGTAAAATAGAAAACGACTTGGAATTCTTTGAAATATTCTCAAGTGGTGTTTTTTGCGATAGGAGCATTAAGCGTTACTACCTAATATGAATCAGAGGTGTGCAGCTAAGACCCCAAACCCAAAAGTTAAACTAATATTAACTAGTGCTAATGCTCCAGATGAGTCAGCCTTGAGCAATGACAGTGAAGATTAACTATATAACTTTTAACTCTCTCAATGCCAAATATTCTTCCAGAAGAAACTATTGTAAAAAAAGGACAAAACCCTTTATTCAACTACCAAGAAAAAGAAAAATCCATTATGATAAAAGATTAGAGGTTTTAAAACAAGCTCTGTCAAATCTACATGATGATGCAGCCTCATTCATTTCAGCCTCTGGAAAACTGCACACAGCACCACACCACTAATGACATATCTCCTCTAATCTCTGCAAATCACTGAAAATATTTTCATTTTGCACTCATACCACCCCTTTTGATATCAAACTAGCTCTTCACAAGGCTGATATAGGTGAGCCTAATGCCCTGTGAACAATCCCTAACAAATCACAAATTTCTGACCCCAGGTACAAACCCACCCAGAAACAGAACCCAGCATCTCTTTGATCGAGTGAAGATATCTTTATATTCCAAGGGGCTTGTCCTCTGTCTTACAAATTTAAAAACAAAAAGAAAAAAGAAATGCATTGAAGATGAGATATGTAAGCCTTAGGAAACCAAGTCCAAAGGGCAGAAAAGTTTACTCTTGAAAATTTCAGCTTATGCATCATATGGAAAAAGATGATTTCAGAAAAGACACATCATGATATGGTTCTTACAATAAAAGATGTTTTCCATATGAACCGGATGAGACAATGGCATTCAAGTAAAAGGAAGAATGGAAGGTGTGGGGAAAGTGTCAAGCCTTGATGGACTTGTCAAGCCTTATTGGGAGTTATACAAATGTACAGAAACTATAATCCTTGGAGCTATCACACAGAGCAACATACTCAGGTACATCCAGGACGGGTTCAAAAAGTCAAGGTGGTGGCCATGACTGTGTGATAGAAGTTGCCATCTTGATTACTTTTTTGACCCCAACTTCAGACACCTATCAAAGGTACTCAAGCCACATCTAGCCTTGCCAGCTAGACTGAATTGGGTAGGCATGGATTTTGTGAGAACATGACACGTTGAGCGAAATTTTTAGTTCCTTTTTTTAAAATAATTTTTATTAAAAGAAGATTTTACATAGATTTAAAAAACTACAGAAACATAAAAGAAAAAGTGGGAAAAGAAAGAAAATATAAAAGGGTAAAAGAAAAAGTGAAAGATAATAGAAAGAACAAGAAAGATATCTAAAGAAGCGACTTCTGATCTTCTTTGTAGCAGTTACAAACCTAACAATTACCATCTCCACCCTCCCAAGTTATATAACATGGTTCCATTCTTCCTACAGACAAACCACTTTAATTAATAAATCCCAAAATACCAGTTCATTTTTGTCCATTTTCAGCAAAAAGTCTATAAAGGGTTTCCTGTCTTTTATAAAAGTAATTGTAGTTCCCTCCTTAATCAAACAAGTCAATTTAGCCATTTCTGCAAACCCAGCCATCTTCACAATCCATTCCTCCATTATGGGTATTTCTGTAGTCTTCCATCTTTGAGTGGAATTTTTAGTTCCAAAAGTGAGGAGTAAAAAATGATAAACCTATAGTTGCTTCTGTGTGTCTTGAGCCTCTGGATTGTGAAGAAAAACAAGTAGCATGGGAGGAGTTGTAAAGATGTGACAAGGCCTCCAGTGACATCATCATCTAAGTTGACCTTCCAAAGGACAGCAGAGTTGGCTGGCAAGAGCTTCCTCAAGCAGACCTCCTCTGATGGGGAAAGACTCAGTCTCTAGGAACTGAATGGACTAGTCTTATTATTACCCTACTCCAGCTAAAAGATGCACTGTCCAATGTGAGGCAAAGTTTAGCCATTTCAGTAGCCACAACATGCTGCTAATGGAAGGGTGGCTGATCTTAAGGGAGGACTCTTGACTCTCATTGAGCCACTCTTGTTTTTTGATTCCTAACCAAGATACTCATTTCATTTCTGTATTTGTAGTCACTTTCCAAGCAATCTTAACCATCATCTTGTACTAGTTTATGCAAAGAAGAAGGAATATTTAGGGATGAAGACTTTTATATGCTGCAGTGTTGGAATGTACACTGTCTAATATAATAATAATAATTATTTATTTAATGTATATGCCGCCCAACTCCCAACGACTGGGCGGCTTAATTGTTAAAACATAAAAACAAAGACCAATAGAAAACAACACCACACAAACAAAAAAAGCATAAGACAGAAGAACAACGATGTACAGTATATGTTCGTTCATTCATTCATTCATTCATTCATTCATTCATTCATTCATTCATTCATTCATTCATTCATTGGGTTTATATGGCCACCCATCTCAAATACATGACTCTGGGCAGCTAATAATATTTTTTAAAAAATAAAACCACATATAAAATATCACGTAAAACACCTAGCAGCCAAGAAAAAAATTATAAGAACATCATACAATCAACACAACCAGGAAACGGGCTCTATCACACACCCTGAGCCCCCGACTCGAGCATATATGAAAAATATACATATATGACAAGTATACATGTGAAGCAGTCATAACTGAATGGCATTACACCTTTATCCTCTCATTTTCCAGAATATCACATTGTATGTGGAACAATATTTTGCATTTTGGCCAATGTATTATTCAATTGGATTTTCAGGGTGGGGAGCAGCCTTTCCCTGCTCTTCAAATATTATCCTTTCTCATTTGAAAATGTGAACATTAATTGAATTTAAAACAACAACCTGACAAATCTGTATCTGTTTCTTACTAACCAGAGATGCAACCGAAGCTCTACTAATAACTAGATACTGGTGACCAATTAACATTCATGTTTTATAGGAGTGTAACACTGAATTTGATAAGTTATCAATGAAAGATTAGCCATTGCAGAAGAAAATAAATAATTGTAATTTTACTGGATTTACTTTGCCTACCAAATCAAAATAAGTTAGGGTTCTATAGCATTGCTAAGGCGTCTCTCCTTTGGAAGCAAGATCATACCTGCAGTTCCACACAGCAATTATGTTAGGCTTAACTTCTACATTACAATTCTGCAGAGTTCACTTTTATGAACTAGGTAGTTCACTCTACAAATATGGTTTGCATGTTACTGTGTTGGCTACAACAATGTATGCTTATGATATGTATGTACTTTAACATAAATATATGCTGAGTTTTTTAAAAGTACAAATTGCTCCTTAAAATATCAAGATGTGCTTAATTTTTTTACATACTTTCAAAAACTAAGTGATAAACCTTAACTGTTAAAAATAATGAAGGAGAGGACTGTTTTTCAGGAAATGTTATTGTGGATATACAAACAAGCAATGTAGATAGGGCTTGAACCTAGTTACCTGCTTCCTTTTCCAAACAGCTAAACTGCAGAAATTTAATTTAAATTTTTAAATTAAAAAAAAATTAATGGTCCCAACAGCAGAAGTGGCAATAGTGAATCTTTAGTTTTAGAGCAATGCAGGGTGATTTTTTCTTTTGCCAATCCATACCTAGTAGATTGGTGCTGTAAATAAAGGCATAAAAATTAAGGCCATGCTGCAAACATTGTATTAGGCCTGTGTTCTGAACTGCCAGCTTTTTTCTAGCTTTAAATCATCCAGTGCAAAAAAAAAATGAATTGGCTTAAGACTGGCACTGAGAAAGGTAATATTTAATCCTTTTCTCTTGCATCGTTTAACTATCAAATTAATCTTCTCCAAACTATTATACATGAAAGAGGGAGGGAGAACAATGATTCTGCACGTATCTTCATTTCCCTTCCCACACAACTTTCACTGGTGGATTTGGCTCACAGTATAATAGCCAGGACTTAGGCCTCCTTGGGGTCAACCCCCAGTTATGAAACTCTCCCAAAGAAAGTACAACTGGTCCCCATGTGGTGTGTGTGTGTGTGTGTGTGTGTGTGTGTGTGTGTGTGTGTGTGTTATAATAACAACTAAAAATATGCTTCTTCACCCAGGCCTTTGTGACATACTATCTGCCCCGGAACCAGAATGCCTTTTAGACTACTGTTTTAAAACGAAATTTATTTTTACTATTGGATTTCTTTTTATTTATATTATATTATTTTATTTATATTTTATTTAGTGTATGTGTGTGTGTGCGCACGCGTATCCTTTGGCAGGAAGAACAGCATTTTTAAGTACATTGGTAAGTGAATGAATATATTACTGCCACAAGTCTTTCAGTAAAAGAAAAAAAAGGCGCAATACTGTAGTTCCACATTATGGAAAACTTTGGTGGGGAGAGGCAAGAAGCAAAGGTATCCACCCATTCCTGACAATGAGACAATGACAAAAATGAGTGATAGTCTACTCACCACATAAGGAAGGAAAATAGATTACTCCAGGCAAGCAGAATTGTGCAATCTTCTGATGAAGTGCTGGTGAGGGCCTAGGGAAGATTACTATTAACGATTCAACAAGAACACAGAAGACATTACAGCATGCATTTCTAGGGTAGCAGACCAACCACAAGTTCTCTGTTCATATTTTCAGAGAAATGTCCAGGTGTTACTTTCTTAGTACAAGAATCAGTAGCGTTGGTTTCTATCAACAAATAGTGACTGAACTTACACTTCTTAAATTGTGGTTTGCTTAACCATAGTTTGTTGACTAAACCAGAATTGGCATGGGTCTCTCAACCATAAACTATGGATTATAAAGTATAATGGCTATGTTGGCACAGCACACGATGCCCAAATTAAAAAAAACATTACATCATGACTTGCCACAACATATGAACCCAATCAAACCTTCCCCTCCTAGAAATCCAGATATCAGTGAGGGGAAAAGCATAAATAGGAGCGCGGTGGCTCAGCAGGTTAAACCGCTGAGCTGTTAGTCTCGAAACCGCGGGGCGGGGTGAGCTCCCGCCACTAGCTCCAGCTTCCGCCCACCCAGCGGATCGAAAGCATATGCGAGTAGATAAATGGGTACCACTTCGTGGGTCAATTTGCCGGCGTCCAGCGGAGGGTCGTCCTCGTTCCGAAGAAGACCTAGGGAATCCCGGTGATGACGGCGGAGGACGACGGATCCAGAAAAGAACAGCTTCCTGGACGTCAGCAGCCGGCGCGGAAGCGAGGCATGCTGGGGCATGTAGTCCGGTGCCTGCAGCCGAAGAGCCGGTTCCCTGTCCTCTTCCCTATCGCGCGGTAAATTTAAATTATATGATATATGATGTATAATTGAAATATATTGATGTTGTAAGCCGCCTAGAGCCCTCCAGTAGGGAGGGGATAGGCGGGGTATAAATAGGATAAAATAAATAAATAAATAAATAAATAGGAGCCTATTGATCTCTATATGTCAATCATTTACTGTATAAGCTTATCTGTGACCTCTGTGCCTACATTTCTACCACCTTCTCATTCCTTTAAACTACTCTGCCCATTCTTCCTTGCTATTCTGACCTTAGAACTTTCTTGTGCCTTCTATGTGTTTGGGGCTCCAATAGAGCTACTAGATCCAGGCTGCAAAAATCAAAATAATTATTAGATGGCAGATTTTTCAGTATTACTTTACTGCCAGCTAGCAGTCATTGCACAAGGCCAGGTTATTTGTGGGACCACCTGTCTCTGCAGGAAAGGTGGGTGCCCCATCTATTAAGGAGTTCATCTTATGGGACAGAGGAGTTATGTCTTCTCGGTGACAGTTCTGCCCCCTGGAACAGCATCCAGATGACCCTAACTCTTTTGGTCTTTCATAAGGCATTACTGTAAAGACCTGGTTGTTCCCCCAGATCTTTAATGCCTTTTGGGTCCAGAGTTGAAGGAAGACTTGTTGGTTAATTTGTTTTGTTCCAGTCCTTGGACTAGAAGTGGAATCTGTTTCGATTTTGTGTGTACATTAATGTTTATCTTGTTGTTCTGGTTGTTATTTATACTGTGCTTTTGTTTTAGTTTTAATCCTTTTGTTTACCACCTAAAGTCACTTTATTGTGAAATGGGTGACTATATATATTGTTTAATAAATAAAGTTTTTGCAGCCCAGATCTGATACCCTAGGCTATCATATTAACATCAGATGCTAATGGTAAAAGATTAGGAAAGCTAAACATCTTACTCAAACAGAAATGTGAAGACCTGCAAAAAACCGTTTTGTCCCAATTCTTTAGAGTGGGGTTTGGGGGCTGAAATTTTGTTCTTCCCTCCCACAGGTCTTCTATTTTTCCAGGCCTTCACACTTCTATCTTCAAATCCCTCCACAAAAGCTAACATTTCATACCAAGAATTATGTTGAATTTGCCCATGTTCTCCATCAGATTGTTCTGATGCTATGATGTACAGTACACACTATATCAGCCTTTCTCAATCTTTTGACCCTGGAGGAACCATTGAAATATTTTTCAGGCCTCGGGGAACTCCTGCACATTCAGGTTCAAATATAGGCCAGAAGTTACACAATTACTATATTCGTTTCATGTGTTGTTGTTGTTCAGTCGTTTAATTGTGTCCGACTCTTCGTGACCTCATGGACCATAGCAGGCCAGGCCTTCCTGTCCTCCACTGTCTCCCGGAGTTTACTCAAATTCATGTTCATTACATCGGTGATGCTATCTAACCATCTCATCCTCTGCCGTCCCCTTCTCCTTTTGCCTTCAGTCTTTCCCAGCATCAGGGTCTTTTCCAGTGAGTCCTCTCTTCGCATTAGGTGGCCAAAGTATTTGAGCTTCAGATTCAGTATCTGTCCTTCCAATGAGCAGTCAGGGTTGATTTCCTTTAGGATTGACTGATTTGACCTCCTTGCAGTCCAAGGGACTCTTAAGAGTCTTCTCCAGCACCACAGTTCATGTGTAGGCCTGTATATATGCATTAACAGTGTTCTTAAACTACAAATAATGAAACTTACCTCTTTAATGTGAAGTTGCCCAAATTTGAAATAATTTTTTAAATAAATTGTGATCTCCCAGGGAACCCCTAGTGACCTCTCGCAGAACCCTGGTTGAGAAACCCTGCACTATATCATTACCATACAATTATTTATTTAATATACTTCTAGGCCTACTGTTCAGATGATAAGTGTGTGTGTGTGTGTGTGTGTGTGTGTGTGTCATAATGATATTTAAGAAGGCTAATGCAAAACTAAATACAGAGAAAACTCCAGTCAGGATTAGAAGAAATAATGCTAGTGACTCTTCAAAGGGCCTGGGAAAATATTTTTTTTAAAAAAAGGTCATTGCCTTGTGCTGAAAAGATACGCAACTCTGTCCCAGTCTACCTCCCTGGTGGCAGGGAGACTGAGCAAAGGGTCTTTGGGAAGGATCAGGTATAACAGGGTTCTTGACCAGACACCCTCCAGATGTGCAGCACACAACTCTCATCAATCCCAGCCAGCATGGCCAGTGAGTATGCTGGCTGCAGATAATGGAAATTAGAGTACTGTCCACCTGGAAGACAGCAGTTTTGGAGATCTGAACTGTTTGTTTTATTTTTCTTTCAAGAGTTTGCTTATGTGCAGTTGTCCATATGATTTCTTAGCATTTTCTTTCCTTTTCAAATAAACATGGTAAGCAAGCAGTGTTGTAGTCTAATACATGTATTATACATGTTTTATTTATTCCTTTTTATTTTGTGGTTTCTATACATTTTCTCTTGTTTAAATCAAGATTAACAACATTGTGCCAGGATGCACAAATGTTCCCCCAGGCAGCTCATTTATTATTACAGGTATTTCTATACTGCCCAGCTCAAATTGACCCCTAGAGGTTTACAAAACATAGAAAACACAAATTCAAAACAAATGTAATATCACAAACATCCACCTATAACAAGGGTCGGAAATGGCGGCTCGCGAGCCAGATGCGGCTCTTTGGCCCCTTGAGTGTGGCTCTTCTGCAGCTGAACTCACCCCCGCCCCTTCCACGCGATTGGATCCCGCCCCCAAATGGCCGGCGCTGGAGGAGGGCGATTGATTCTTCCTCCTCCCGCCCTCGGGAGCCTTCCAGAGTCGGGCAGCGCTTCTTCGAGGTCGGTGGGTGGGGAAGTTGGTTGGTCGCCGCCGCCGCTGCCTCTTCGCCCGCGTTGCAACGGCTGCCGCCGCCCCCCCCAAGCGCTCGCCAGGCAGGCAGGAGAGCGTCGCCATGCTGGGCGCGCTGCGAGAGGAGACAGCGCAGCTGCTGGGCGACTACCTGCAGCACCGGCTGGGGGACGCGGCGCTGCCCCCCAGCCGCACGGCCGAGACGCTGCGGTGGGTGGCCGACAAGCTGGAGAGGTGCAGCGGGATGGGAGCATCGCCGGCGGCCCGCGAGGACCGGCCAGGGAAGGCGTGCGGGCGGAGCTGCCTGCCTGGCACTCGGGCGCTCCGGCTGGGGTGCAGCGGGACGGGAGCTCCGCCCGCGCGCCTTCCCTGGCCGGTCCTCGCAGGCCGATCGCGTGGAAGGCGCGCGGGCGGAGCTGCCTGTCTGGCACTCGGGCGCTCCGGCTGGGGTGCAGCGGGATGGGAGCTCCGCCCGCGCGCCTTCCCTGGCTGGTCCTCACGGGCCGATCGCGTGGAAGGCGCGCGGGCGGAGCTGCCTGTCTGGCACTCGGGTGCTCCGGCTGGGGTGCAGCGGGACGGGAGCTCCGCCCGCGCGCCTTCCCTGGCCGGTCCTCGCAGGCCGATCGCGTGGAAGGCGCGCGGGCGGAGCTGCCTGTCTGGCACTCGGGCGCTCCAGTAGCGCGGCCCCGCCGCCGCCCTTTCTCTCCGGCTTGGGTCCCGGGAAGGCAGCGGGGGACCTCGCGGAGGGAGGGAACCAGGCAGGCAAGCGGCCCGCCTCTGCCGCTCTCCGCTTCTCCGCAAAGCTCCTGGTTCATCTTACTGTTTCCTTTTCCTCCCCTTCAATACGTTCCAGCAAGCGAGGTGGAAGCGGAGAGGCCACGGGCGCAGGAAGCAGCAGCCGGAGGCCGCCTCGCCTCTTCCGCTCTCCGCTTCCACCTCGCTTGCTGGAACGTATTGAAGGGGAGGAAAAGGAAACATTACGACAGGGCTTTCCAAGTGTCGCGTGACAACCCGGAAGCTCTGATGAAAATGCCCTTGGTTCTGGCAGGGAGGAGAAAATCGCGCATGCTGCAGCAGCGGTGTCCTGGAAGCGCTGATGGTCCGCTGCCACCACTGCCCCTTTGAAAGGACAGGCTCCGGGGACCCCGAAAATGCCCTCCGTTCCAGCAGGGAGGCGAAAATCGCATGCGCATGCTGCTGGCTTCCCAGCGCACAGCTGATCGGCGCAGAGAATTTCCACCCCAGGCAGCCCTGCAGCATGCATGATTTTCTCCTCCCTGCCAGAACCAAGGGCATTTTCATCAGAGCTTCCGGGTTGTCACGCGACAAACTTGGAAAGCCCTGTCGTAATGTTTCCTTTTCCTCCCCTTCAATACGTTCCAGCAAGCGAGGTGGAAGCGGAGAGCGGAAGAGGCGAGGCGGCCTCCGGCTGCTGCTTCCTGCGCCCGTGGCCTCTCCGCTTCCACCTCGCTTGCTGGAACGTATTGAAGGGGAGGAAAAGGAAACAGTAAGATGAACCAGGAGCTTTGCGGAGAAGCGGAGAGCGGCAGAGGCGGGCCGCTTGCCTGCCTGGTTCCCTCCCTCCGCGAGGTCCCCCGCTGCCTTCCCGGGACCCAAGCCGGAGAGAAAGGGCGGCGGCGGGGCCGCGCTACCGGAGCGCCCGAGTGCCAGACAGGCAGCTCCGCCCGCGCACCTTCCACGCGATCGGACGCATGAGGACCAGCCAGGGAAGGCGTGCGGGCGGAGCTGCCTGCCTGGCACTCGGGTGCTCCGGCTGGGGTGCAGCGGGACGGGAGCTCCGCCCGCGCGCCTTCCCTGGCCGGTCCTCGCAGGCCGATCGCGTGGAAGGCGCGTGGGCGGAGCTGCCTGTCTGGCACTCAGGCGCTCCGGCTGGGGTGCAGCGGGACGGGAGCTCCGCCCGCGCGCCTTCCCTGGCTGGTCCTCACGGGCCGATCGCGTGGAAGGCGCGCGGGCGGAGCTGCCTGTCTGGCACTCGGGCGCTCCGGTAGCGCGGCCCCGCCGCCGCCCTTTCTCTCCGGCTTGGGTCCCGGGAAGGCAGCGGGGGACCTCGCGGAGGGAGGGAACCAGGCAGGCAAGCGGCCCGCCTCTGCCGCTCTCCGCTTCTCCGCAAAGCTCCTGGTTCATCTTACTGTTTCCTTTTCCTCCCCTTCAATACGTTCCAGCAAGCGAGGTGGAAGCGGAGAGGCCACGGGCGCAGGAAGCAGCAGCCGGAGGCCGCCTCGCCTCTTCCGCTCTCCGCTTCCACCTCGCTTGCTGGAACGTATTGAAGGGGAGGAAAAGGAAACATTAAGACAGGGCTTTCCAAGTGTGTCGCGTGACAACCCGGAAGCTCTGATGAAAATGCTCTTGGTTCTGGCAGGGAGGAGAAAATCGCGCATGCTGCAGGGCTGCCTGGGGTGGAAATTCTCCGCGCCGATCAGCTGTGCGCTGGGAAGCCAGCAGCATGCGCATGCGATTTTCGCCTCCCTGCCGGAACCGAGGGCATTTTCGGGGTCCCCAGAGCCTGCCCTTTCGAAGGGGCAGCCCCTGCCGCCGCAGCGGCAGCAACCCGGAAGCACCGCCGCTTCCAGGTCTTCGTGGGCCAGCCGTTGGTGTGTCGCCAACGGCAAAAGTTTGGAAAGCCCTGGATTAAGATGAACCAGGAGCTTTGCGGAGAAGCGGAGAGCGGAAGAGGTGGGCGGCGGCGGCAGCGAAGAGGCCACGGGCGCAGGAAGCAGCAGCCGGAGGCTCGTCTGGCCCCACGGCGCGCCGAGGGCGAAGAGCCGCCTGCTCTCCCCTTGGCCGCCTCCGGTCGCTACAGTCGCCCTGGCATCTCCCTTTGGCCTGCCGTCCGCGGCCCCTGCCCCCGCCCCAGCCCTGTCCCCCCGCCTCCCTCCCTGCAGGCAGCGGACAAACTCGGCGAGGAAGCCTGCGATGGCGGCTTCCGTCCCGCACGCACGCCCAGGCTCGGCTGCGGAGCTCAGCATCCCTCCGCGAGGCCCCCCGCTGCCTTCCAGCGCGCCTGGGCCTCGCGGAGGGAGGCAAGCGGGCGGGGCTCTTCGGCACAGATCCCGCCGGAGCTGATCTCCCTGGACCCCGGGCAGCTGGGCCGGGTGGACGCCGTCTCCCTGCAGCAGCAGCGGAAGGAGCGTACAGAGAGGCTGATACCTGCCCGAGCAGGTGGGCGCTCCGCTGGCCACTCTGGGAGGGCGGGGCGGGGCGAGACGCAGCTCTGCCGGGCTCCGGGCGTGCGGGCGCTGAGTCCCTGCCCTCCTCCCCCCAGCGGGGGCTGAAGGGCCGGGACTCGGCGGGCGGGCGGCTGAAGCGGAGGAGGAAGGTGGCAGCCGAGCAGCAGCGGGTGAGTCCCCTGGCGCTCCCCGTTCCTCCCCTGCCCCGGCTCCGCCCTGGCTCCTTGGTTCGGAACAGCTTGGCAGCCGGCGCCCTCCGAAGCTGGAGCCCCCGCAGCCCGCAGATCGGCGCTGGATCACTTCCGGAAACAGCGGGGGGAGAAGGCCGGCCGCCTTCTGCAGGCAAGGAGGGAGGGGCGGGAAGCCGGTGGGGGGGTAAACTGCTACATGGGCCCTCCCACCTGCCCCAATAAGCCACGTGACTGGCTCCCGCCCGCAAACCCCGCCCCTTCCACGTAATTGGCCCCCGCCCGCAAGCCCCGCCCCCTTCCACACGATTGGCTCCCGCCCGCAAGCCCCGCCCCCTTCCACGCGATTGGCTCCCGCCCCCAAAACCCGCCCCCTTCCACGCGATTGGCTCCCGCCCGCAAACCCCGCCCCCTGGCTCTCGAGCACTTCAAAATGTGCACGAGCATACCAAAATGGCTCTCGGCTCAAAAAGTTTGCCGACCCCTGACCTATAATGTAGAGAAGTATGGGGATAGCCTTGAAGAAGGAATTCAACAACTGACATATAAGGAGCCAGTTTGATCTAGTGGTTAAGGCAACGGGCTAGAAACCAGGAGACAGTTCTAGTCCTGCCTTAGGCATAAAAGCCAGCTGGGTGACCTTGGGCCAGTCCCTGTCTCTCAGCCCTAGGAAGGAGCCAATAGCAAACCAGGAGACTGAGAGTTCTAGTCCTGCCTTAGGCATGAAAGTCGGCTGGGTGACCTTGGGCCAGTTCCTCTCGCAAGTTTGTCCCTCCTTGATTCTCTTCAGTATAAGAGAGAAGAGGAAGAAACTCTATCAGGCTTTCAAGCTTCTGTTATAATATCCTATAGCAATATGTCTATGAAGGTTCTCAGTCATCCAGGTGGAATTGTCTGTAGCTTGAATCATGTCAACTGGATTTCTATTTTCTCAGTGGAAACGTTTCGCTCCTTATCCAAGGAGCTTCTTCAGTCTGAGCAAAGTTAGTAAGGGAATCCTTAAATATATTTCTAGGTGGCTGTGTGACCTTGCACCTGGGGCTAGGTCATGGTTATTTTGAGATGTTATTTCTAAGTCCCTTTATCATCTAAAGGAGGATCGTTAAGATCACCATGCTGCTGTTGAGCTTGCGAAATGGTCTTAATCTTCCTAGGCACAGAAGACAAAGCAGGAAGGAAAATAGGGGAAAGATTGTGCCTGAGGCCCCCACCTCTATTCAGGGAAGGATTTTCCAAGTTGGCATAAATGGATTCCTTGACCCCTCTCTCAAACCACCTATCTTCTCTGTCTAAAATGTGAATCCTTCCTGCTTTGTCTTCTGTGCCTAGGAAGATTAAGACCATTTCACAAGCTCAACAGCAGCATGTTAATCTTAATGATCCTCCTTTAGATAATAAAGGGACTTAGAAATAACATCTCAAAATAACCATGACCTAGCCCCAGGTGCAAGGTCACACAGCCACCTAGAAACATATTTAAGGATTCCCTTACTAACTTTGCTCAGACTGAAGAAGCTCCTTGGATAAGGAGCGAAACGTTTCCACTGAGAAAATAGAAATCCAGTTGACATGATTCAAGCTACAGATCCTATAGCAATGAAATAGAGTTCCAGTAATTCTCCTGGTGACAGTTTTCTGATCTAGGCCACCCTGAAGAGTTCACATACAGTATAAGAACAGAGAGAGTGCCCACACAATCACCTGCCACCATCTAATCCCTGAATGCCCTTGACATAAAATACTCTTCACCGGCTTGCTGAAGGCCAATAGGGAGGATGTCGAGTATACACCTGAGGACAAGGCATTCCATAACTTGGAGGCCATAACAGAGAAGGACTGCCAAATGAATAAAAAAAGTTGGCCTGCTGCAAAAGAAAACACCAGCTGACAGCATTTGTAAGAATGTCTGTGGCTCCACAAGGATGCCATTGGAATGGTAGAAGCCATCTTAAGCAAGCTGCTTGGAGTTCGTTTCAGTGTTTTGTAACTAACCATGCTTACATGGTATGAACAGCCAGTTTGGTATAGTGGTTAAGGCATCAGGCTAGAAACTAGGAGACCATGAGTTCTAGCTCTAGTCCTGCCTTAAGCTCAAAGCCAGCTGGGTGATCTTGAGACAGTCACTCTCTCTCAGCCCTAGGAAGGAGGCAAAGGCAAACAACTTCTGAAAAACCTTGCCAAGAAAACTGCAGGGACTTGTCCAGGCAGTCACCAGGAGTCAAAAACTGACTTGAAGGCACACAAAAAAATGCTTACATGGCAGCCATTTAATGAATAGACAAGTCTCCCACAGCAGCCGTTTTAAGAGCTCACCAACTATATGCTCTCAAAAATTGAGCTTCAGCTGAAAGAGGTTGACTCCTGTAAAAATTGTAAGCTGCTTTGACTATTAATTGTGAACATGAAGATGGCATATAAGTCAAATGAATAAATAACAGCAATTTCATGTGAGCTGGAGATTGTGAAATATGGGCTCTTGGCAGTCAGAAATAGCTCATCTCATTCTTATTAAGAGAAAAGTTGCTGTTTGGACCAGGCTGTGGGACCTGAGACAGGCAGGAGTCCATCCGAAGTATGATTTAGAAGTTGATATGATCAATACTTTTGAAGGCATTAATATTTTATTTTCAAGGCCGTAGAACTTATTCATTACTGAAATAACGTTTTAGATTATACTGTATTTTGGGAGCTGAAGTGCCATTAAAATTTATGCAGCTAACTTTCCAGTCGAGCTTGGGCACCAGTGAAAAATCTTCGAAGAACTTGCTTGACATAACATTGAAAGAAATAAAAGTTGTTTAAACTGAGCTTAAGTTAGTAAATGCTATTTCCTTTTGGTTGCATGATCCAACTGTGTTTGCTGATTCAGAGATTAAAAGGCAGCTGCAACCTCACACACATTTCTGCCCATAACCCACTTCCTTTTACATATTAGTCATATGGGCATACATACCCATCACACTACCACCTTTCAGGATAAGCTACATGATACAGAAAATGAGTAAGAAATAGGATCCCAAATAAATTAAAGGATAAAATGAGAAAAACTAATCACTTAAAACTAATTTAGCCCGCTACTATTCACTATATTCTCCATATCCTAGCAAACCATCCTTGGTTCTAACATATTCATACACTGATTCATACACTGCCTTTTGTTCTTTAAACTTTTCACCTCTCTCTTTTTGAGGATCGCATTAACTCCATCTAACCACAACTTTCATCTCAACCCATTCATTATTCCTTCATATATCTGTTCTGCAAATTGATAAAAAGAGCAATAAGAACAATCTGTGCAATTACAGGCCTATCAGCCTCCTGAGTGTTGTTAGCAAATTATATGCTAAACACTTAAACCACAAGCTCCAAGACTGAATAAAGACAAAGGACGTAATTCAAGATGAGCAGGCAGAATTCAGAAAAGCGAGGTCAACAATATACCATATTTTGGTGCTCCACCAAGTTCCCAAAAATACACCCATAAAAAGAAATCCTCCTGATTTGTGGCCTTTTTAGATTTTAAGTTTTTGACTCAATTCCCAGAAATGCCCTTTGGGTAAAATAAAAACACAACTATCGATAGGCCCCTTCTTTTTCTGATGCAGAGGTTATACGCAACACTACCTTAAGTGTAAGGTGAAATCCCCAAGAGTACAAAAAGAAGTGCGACAGGGATGTATTTTTGCTCCGTGTCAATCCTACAAGGTAGACCAGACCAAGAAACAGATGCCATGTGTGTCTAAAACTATTTTTATTAAGATTGGCTGTAGTAAAGAAACTTCCAATTCTGAATGTGTTTCTCCTCTGTCCTTTATCTTCATGTGAATTCAGGGGGTGACTAAGATGCCTTGGAACCCTTTCCCCCTTGTCTGGGCTTCTGCAATTTTTATTTGCTCATTATATTGGTAATGGATCATCCCTCTCCCTGCCAAGGTCATCCTCTTTACTCTCTACATCACCTCCAGTGTTGCCAGAAAAATCCAAGTTAGGGCCATGGGAACAAACTGTAATGCAGCTGTACCCTGAGAGGTGACTTTCCTCCCCTTTCTTCCTGCTGTGCAGCTGTTCTTCATCTTCCTGTGCTCCATAGATTCACAGGTTCTGCATTTTGTCACTGAGTCAGAGGCTTGGATTTTAGCTGAGCACGATCCAGCTATACAGGTAGCCCTCATTTAGTGACCGCCTCATTTAGTGACCATTCACAATTACAACGGTGATTAAAAAGTAACTTTACAATCAATCCTTGCATTTACGACCTTCACAGGTCTGTAAAGCAAAGGAAAGCTGAAATAAGATCACACACACAGTTGTGGTTTTACTGTGCAACTGCCTCGCTTAACGACCACGTTGCTGGTCCCAATTGTGGTTGCTAAATGAGGACTACCTGTATGCCTGACAGCTTCACAATAAAAGCATAACCTAGATCCCTCCTTCTCTGTTTCTTTCCTGGTGACAGAGATCTCTTGACTGCTCCAATCTGCATGAGGTCTCCTGCGCTGGATTCCAAGGAGGCCATCAGGAGGGGGCTATGGGAGAAGAGAGGCCGTAAAACCTCTTCACCTTGCCATTTCTCTCTTTCCTCAACTCTTCCAGCCACCCATCTATTGCCATGCACCATTGGAAAAGTTCTTCCAAAGTATTTGGGTTGCCTTGTCTCAACAGCTCATCTCTCAGTTCTCCACAAGCCCTGCCCAAGTTTGTAAATCTCAGAGCTGCTAGCTAGGTGACATGCAAGTCATCAAAGGAACGTTTATATCGTTGCATGAAATGTTGATAATTGTCCAGTGCCAGGTTAGGTATAGCCCATGTTAGGTATACCTAATGTTAGGTGTAGCCTATTTGGCTGCTCCTTCTTTTAGTAAACTCATTTTACTTCATCTATTTGATTTTACTCCCATGTTGAATATTTTATAAATTTTGCTGGTCATTGATTGAATAAATACTACTACTTGTAGTACTACTTCATATATCTGGTTTGCTAACTAATCCTCATTCATTCTCTCTACACGGCCAAACCACCTCAATGTGCTTCTTCCCTACTCATTCTTGTATTCAATCTGCATTCATTGAACACTCACTCATTCTTGATCCTATCACTTCTTCACAGAAGCCCAACATTAGACACAGCCTTTTTTTTTTGCTTCTTTCAATATTAACTCCTCGCAAAAGCCTGTACCTTACCACTTACCTGTCTACCAGCATTTTCATGTTTTTAAAATTTATCCATACAGTATATTTCCCATCTTCAATAAGCATTCTTGCAAGATAAAAAAAAATCATCTACTTGCTCTAGTTTTTCACCATTAATGTGTACAGTAACTTGCCATTGTTGGCTTCATTTTTCCCTGTCAAACACAATACCTTCACTTTTGATAGATTAATTTTTCTTTTTATATATATATATATATATATATATATATATATATATATATAGTTTTTAATTAAGGTTTTAAAATACATAGTTAAAAGTTAGAAATAGGAAAAGAAATAGAAATACAAAATAAAGAAAAAGAAAAGAAAAGGTGTAGTAAAGTAAGAAAAAGGAAAAGATATGAAAAATAGGTAACTTCCAATCTATCTCTGGTCATATAATAAAATCTATATTAAATGCTGGTTTTTAATACAATAGATAGAAATAATTCTTCGTCTGATATATTCTATTATATTTAATAGAATATATTTTAAGATTCTTCAAATCTCCATGTAAGCTTCGCCCCTCCTGCATTTCACAAATAACCCATCAATAGTTTCTAGTCTTTAAGATATTGATAATTTGAATTTCTTTCAATAAACAAATCAATTTATCATTTTCAATTTTAACATCCACTCCTGTACTATTGGTAAAGTCTGAGTTTTCCAGAGTTCTGCATGAAGAAATCTTGCTGCTGTTGTCATATATTGTATAATTCTGACAGAATATTTTTCTATTTGTAAATCCAATATTCCCAACAGGAATGTTCTGGTTTAAGCAGGTTCTGTATTTGTAATACTGTATACTCTGCATCAACATCTGTATTTAAGTCCAAAATTTATTTGTAATTTTACATGTCCACCACATATGATACTACGACCCCTCTTGTTTATTACATTTCCAACAGATGGTAGAAACAGTCCCATATTTTTCTTTTCCTTAGTATTCTTAGAGGAGTTTCTTTTAATACAATTATTCTCTTTCCTGCTATATTCAGTCCACTGTTATAGTATTTTTTCAAAGTTTGGTCCCTTATAACTTTTCTCACAAACTGTATCAATATATCTCTTGGCACTTTTTTTTCTCTAACATAGCGTAGGTTAACTCCAAAGATTTTATCTAATTCAAGGTCAAGATCTTGTGATAGATTAATTTTTCTATTCCTTGTATCATATAATCTTTCTAATATTCACTGTAAATCATTTGGGTTCTCAGCCAACAATACAGCATCATCTGCATAAAAAAATACATGCACATTTATGCCCCCAATTGGGACACTTTGTACAAATCATTAATACAAATCACAAAGACCATAAAGAGTATCTTTTAAATGCTTGGAGCTGCTGAAGCCAGGACATACAAAGGAATATAACTATGAGATAAACCACTGAAATCCAAGTAGGTATACAGATCATTACTACAACTTGGGCACAGAGTTCAGGTTCACTTTTTATAGCATCAATTTGCTTTACAGAATTGCTTTGGCAGGAGTTAGCAGAAGTCTAGAACCCCTCTTCCAAGAATATGCATTGGTTGTATAACTTCTGTTTCTCCTGTTTTGACTAATTGCTGTGTTCCTCACTGTAAGGGCTGAAGCTGGTGGAAATCAGTGCTGCTCAGACTGGAAGAGCTGTTGGGGAAACATGGAGCAGGTATCTTCAGTCTCATGGCAGGGAAAGCCAAAGCTTGATTTGAAGGAAGAAGAAGGGAATGGCTTAAAATTTTATCCCTTCGGTTTGTGCACTCTCTCACACACATAGACATATGTATGTGTGATTGTGTGTGTATGTTGGAGGGACTGTTGTTGTTGTTTTTGCAGTAAGCTGATTTCCTGTGCATATATGCCTTGTTTCTTGCATGCAATAAAGCAATTTATCTATCAGTATCTAGTTTGTGAAACTTCTGCAGTTATCTAGTTCCTGAATTTGAGTTTCTGGGAGAAAAAGTTATGCTTTCAAATGCTTTTAAAAAGCAATAGGAATGTTTTCTTCTCTCTTTGAAATAATTGCTAGCAATGTCTGCTTCTCCAATGGATGTTTTCCAGGTGTTGTTTTCAATAAATTAAAATAAATCATTATATAACCGCCCAGAGTCCCCTATTCGGGGAGATGGGCAGGGATAAATTAAATAAATAAATATAGTTATGTTGGATGAGTAGTAGTAGATATGGTGATGCTGTCACTAGAATTCCCTTACCTAGTGTCCACTAAGCTATCTCTAAGTCCCTCTAAGTGTCCACTAGATCAAACTTTAAGAGAAGCTCAACAATTACAATAAATTGCAGTTCTCACAGGGAGTACTGCGTTTCAAGCAAAAATGGCACAGCCGGAAAAGGTAAGCGTAAAATTATGTGTTCGTTTTTCAGGAGCAAATAAAGCTATACATAGCCCAAATAGTGCAGGCATTGGAATGGGGTTATACTTATGTCAATTAATAATAGTAACAGCACAGCCACTGGGCAATTAGTGTGATACTCAACTCTACTATAATTGAATCTGAGTAGAACCAACTGCACATTTGATTTGGAACAAAACTCTCATTCATGGATAGAAACGTAGGATGCTGCTTGATATCAGGTCAAGCCTGTTTGACCATCTGGCCCAGACAAGCTTTGGTGTGACCTCTAGAAACCTCCAAAAGCTGTTGCCAAATTGTAATTTTAAATGTATCCAAAGGGGAAAATACTATTGGAGATACACATTCTTTATATTTTAACTTAATGTTTGTGCTGGCTACCATTACCACTTTGTGGAATGCACTCCCCCAACATGTAGGGCAGAAGCCAAGTGCAGTCCTCGGCTACAAAAAGTTGTGTGCAGTTGGAAAAAGTTGCGTATCTAACACACTTCATAGACTTTGATTGCAGCGGTTACTTTAAGCAAAACACACTGCTGAGATACAAATTCTTTCCAAATGCAACAGCCAAACAACAGAAGTACATGCCTGATAAAAGACTTTTGATTCTCACATAATAAAAATAAGGAGGACTACCAGATTTCAGCTGTAAAACTCTGGACAACCACTAGATGGCAGCCCAGAGATACAGAAGATTCTAACTCATTATTGCCATCTATTGGTTGTCTGGTTTTTTTGTAGGCCAGATCTGGTACCTATATAACAAACCCCAAGTATGTGGAAAGTTCCTAACATACACACTTTGAATTTAAGAAGTACAATGTAAGGGAATCAGATTCTATATTTCTATAAAACCAGAAAGGTTCAAGTCTCCCAATTTAGAATTAATATATTCCAGTGCAAACACAGGAGGCTTTCAAGAAAAATGCAACTTGAGTGTACAGTCGTATCATATTCCTTTACTGCAGGCATTATAAAAGAAAGACCACCTGGGTGAGTTAAGGAAGAAGCAAGAATCATCTTGGGATAAATGCAGCAGAATGAGAAGCACCTAAGTGGGCTTGTCATGAAGAGCAGAGAACAGATTATGAATTAGGAGAGAGCTCATCCTTTGAAAGTTGTAGGAGTTCCAATATGATCACCTAGCAAGCAGCTCTAACTCCTACTCAGCTTTGCTATTGCAGGTGCAAACTTAGCCACAGAATCTTGGACCTCTGCTCCAAGAGATCCTATTTCTCCATTTTTAAGCAAAATCAGCCTAAAAACTGACCTATTGTTCTATGAGCTTTTCAAGCAGTTTTCAAACAGCAAACACATAGTAAGGGTTCCCCTCCAGTTCTTTTTGTTTAGCTGGGCAGCATAATCATTCAGATGGCAATATCCTTGGGGGATATTGGGAGGTCAGTTATGTTGACTGCACAAGGCATATTCAAATTATTCACAGTGCACGGGCCATAATATCTGGGAATTACTGTTACTGTCTCTTCTTTCCTTCCCTCCCTTGCTGCCTCTGACCTTCAATACCGCTTGTTCTCTTCTTTCCCCATTTTGGCTAATGGCATTTTGCCTTCACCACTGTCAAAAGCTAATGGAGTCCTCGGTGCAACCAAACGTGTGCATTGATGCCTTGCCGCATTCTCTAACACTGACAGCTACTGCTGATCAGACTGTAGCAGACTTCACACCATGCAAGAACTCTTCCCAAGCCCTCTTGGCCTTTTCTCTGGTTTTATTTCTCTACAGCCCTGTAATGCTATGTGGGAGTGACCCTGGGAGACAGGAGGAAGAGCCGCAGCCTGGACAGCTGTCTGATAAACGAAATCTGAGCCCAAAGGAGCGGGGTTGGGGAAAGCGTCTCAGAAGGGACCCTCCCTAGTTTTCAGGATAGTAAAAGTAAGGGACAGGAGGGGTACTTTCAGACTTGCAAGATTCTGTTAATGTAACCTTACAATACAGATAGAGTTAGTACTCATGGTTGTGCTTCTTGTCTGGGCTACCTCAAAGGGCTAACATCCCTAAGCTTTCTCCTATCTCCTTATTGCTAAGACTTATTATCCCATCTCCTTATTATTCTTATTATTCCTGTCAACCCAACAGTTCGAAAGCTTTGCGAGTAGATAAATGGGTACCACCTTAAGTGGGTAAAATTGCTGGCGTCGTGTCGGGGGTCGCCCACCAAACGGAAGATCTTTGGAACGGCGGTGGCTATGACGGATCCCGGAAAAAGCAGCTTCATCTACAGGACGTCGGCAGCCGGCTCCGACGCAAGGCATTGTGGGGCTTGTAGTCCAAGTAGCCTCGGAAGAGTCGTTTCCCTTACCCCTTCCCTTGGCGCGGTTAAATTGAAAATGTATAATATGAAATGTATAACATGAAATGTATATGTGTATGTAAGCCGCCTAGAGTCCTCCGTTAGGGAGGGGATAGGCGGGGTATAAATATCAATATAAATAAATAAATAAATAAATAAATAAATAAATAAATTATAAGGCTTATGAGATCTTGCTTATTTACAATATTTATTTAAATATTTTATTTATTTATTTAAATATTTTATTTATTTATTTATTTATTTAAATATTTTATTTATTTATTTATTTAAATATTTTATTTATTTATTTAAATGTTTTATTTACAATAGGAAATCTTTCTCCCTAAACTAAATTAAACTAAGCTCGCCACACTTATCCTGATATTTCAATATCTCAGAGACATTTATGTTTTGCTTATGCAAAAATGTCAAGCAATTTTTTAAAAGCAGGAGGCAGCAATATTTTGGGAAAGCCCTTCAGCGATTAGTTTTCACCATCTCTATGCGTGGAAAGATATCTGCTTCTTTGAACGAGAGTGGATAAATTTAAAATAGACTACAACTAGTGTTTAACGATAGAAGGAAGTTATGATAAAAACAGCAGAATATGAAATGAAACATGTAACAGATGGTCCTCCTCTACATAGTTAACTGCCCCCAGTGTTCAATTTCAGGGAGCTGCCATGGATCATTAAAGATTGTGTCAAATACAGTGCTGCAAGTACCACTGTCAGCTACAGGATGCTGGACTAGATGGAGAAAATCCAATGCACATTTACTTAGGAATAAAGAATAATCTCCAAATATTAGGAAATTAGAATTATGGATTCTAAAATAAGGACTGGGAGTATTTGCCAAACCTTTACCAAAGCATTAAACACAAAAACATTTCTAAATGTCTAAACTCAAAAGCTGTTCAGATCTCTTGCAGTAGTTTTTCTATCTGTGTTCAGATGACACACAAACATCTTGGTGCTCTATATCATGATACACACACACACACACACACACCACATGGTTCTTTTTTGAGGCAAGCAGTAATAGAGTGCAGAAAAAAGAAGAAGTAGTAGGCAAAAGAAATTAAAGGAAAGAGAAAAGAAAGGAAAATGTGATCAAATCTACTCTACACCAATACCTTTCACTATACCTCTCCATACTATTCTATCCTTCCATTAGTTAATACATTAATTCCCCCTGTAATGTTTGTATTCACTTAGATTTCCTTTGTATAAAGAAACATGGTAAGTTGAATATGATAAATGGCACTCATAAAGTATTTTTAAAGAGACTAGCACAACCAAACAACAGCAGAAAGGGCAGAAACTTGAAGGTGGGTAGTGGGGGTGGCAGATAAAGAATTTATTCTCCCGCCTGAGCTTTTAGCCCTGCATAGAGGGATTCCAGATGATTAGCTCATGTCATCATCCAAGCCTTACAAACATAGAGTTAAATACAAATAGATTAGATTAGGAATGTCTGTAGCTTTGCAGCAATTCTGATAATTGGAATGTTATGTTCCATCCATTTCAATAGTAGAGAATGCTAGGATGTTTGTTGACTAAGCAAAGCAATTAATGATTGACCTTTCTGCCTTTCAAGCAGACCAATACACTGTCTTTGCTGTCCATCTGCAGACCTTTCCCTCATAGCCTCTGAGCAAAGGCAGTTCCTGTAATAGGTGAACTCTACTTCCACAGAAAGACAAGGAAAGAACCTGCGTCACCATTTGCTTTCTGTTCCTTGTAATGTCCTAACTTAAAGCTGATTGGCAAAACCAGCTTGCCCCAGTACAGGTAGGCCACTGGCCATTTCATGAGGGCAGGGACACATGACTTCATCCTCCATTTACACCCAGCCCACCAAGAAGGCAATCCCCACCCATCTTTTTCTGCTTTGTGTCAAAAGTAGTGTCTTCTAACTTGTGCCAGCTCAAGCAGTGCTATCCTGTCCTCCTGCTGAGCTGAGCTGAGCTTTCATTGTAAGCAAAGACCTCCATTCCAGTTGGCTTTTGTGCACTGTGACAGGAATGCCCCCCCCCCCACCTCCAGTCACTGGTGGTGCCTTCCACAGCCATTTTTTTAACAAGTTCACCAGTTGTAAAAATGGATTTTTTACAAGTTCATCAATGGAACAGAGATAAGATGAACCTGACTTTATTTTGATATTTACAAGTTTCACTGATGAAACTGTGAAGGATAAACTTATGTTCTTCTTGTTTTTTTTAAGATAGAATTGACCAAAGTTCTGTCACTTTCCCCTTCTAACCCAAGTCACAGGAAAAATAGTAAAATTGTGGTGTTTTTTTCTCTTTTATCAGTTTAGGAAGAGAAAAGAAGGAGTTGTGGTAAGCAAGGTCTATATCAGTGTTTCTCAACCTTGGCAACTTGAAGATGTGTGGACTTCAACTCCCAGAATTTCCCAGCCAACATGGCTGGCTGGGGAATTCTGGGAATCAGGAGTTGTGGTAAGCAAGGTCTATATCAGTGTTTCTCAACCTTGGCAACTTGAAGATGTGTGGACTTCAACTCCCAGAATTTCTCAGCCAACATGGCTGGCTGGGGAATTCTGGGAGTTGAAGTCCACACATTTTCAAGTTGCCATGGTTGAGAAACACTGCTCTATATTGTCTGGCACTGTGGCCAAGTTGAAGGAAATAGCTGAAATCCAAAAAGGGTTGTCTTAAGGCAACTTCACTTCTAGCTGGTTTACACACAGGAGAGAAGAACCTGAGGCTGCAGTGTGGTAAAACCTTTAAAGTTAGATGGCAGGGAGCAGCAGGGCATCATCAGAATTCTAATATCACTCCAATTTGTAGCATGAAAACTCCTCCCATTTCATGTAGATATTAAATAGTACAGGGGACACAGTAGAACCTTGTGGAACACTATAGGTTGATCATCTAGGTGCCAAACAGCTCGAGTGTTATCCAGCTGATTCAGTCCCATTTGTGAGAACTGGTTGTTAAATTGTCACATACATTGCAGTTAAGCAAAAAAAAATAATCATATTTTTCTTGCTCCACCTGGACAGGCAGAATAGTAAGGAAAGCTCAGAGTATATCTGATACGGTTAGGGCTTTTCATGTATAAAGCCAGAGTTCTGGCAAGATGGAATTCCAGGCTTTGGGGACAATCAGGTTGTCTAGATGTGGTAGGAAAATATAAGTTTATATCACAGCTTTATTTGTGTTGAAAATGCTAGGACTTAGGGACCCCACAAATAGTGTAACTTCTAACGATTATTTAAATAGAATTTGATGTGCAACATTATGATTCATCTGTACATATACCAGTTTAGTTCAGTAGGATTCTGGACTACTATCAACCCAGTTCTAAGCAGAAATAGGACAGTGACATTAGGATTGCAGCTGATGCTTCCTAACTAGTAAAGCCTTGAAATTTGTTTTAATTATCTAACTGTGTACCATATCAGCAATATTAAGGAAATTAAATAAGGAAAAAATTCTCTCTAAGCATTAATATATTCACCATTCACACTCTGGATAAATAGGAAGTTATTTTTCCTTATATCCTTTATGAGTAAAGCAGCCAAGTCCAATTTTTTTAACCTTTTAATATCAAGAAATGCCATGCAGCTCAAAGGGAATTCTTAATATGGAAAAAAAAATAGGTGAATCTTACATTCCCAAACCCCTGCATTTCTCAAGGATTTCAATCTAACGTTAGTTAATTTGCATTATTTAAAGCAGGATTCCTGAATCTGTGATATCAAGGTGATGAGAAAGGTCAATCCTATTTCAAATGTTAGAGGGGCACGACATCACAAAATTTAGGAAAACCTGTCTTACTGACCTTGTTCTGACTTTCAATCTTTGTTGAAACACAGCTGTTTCCTCCTCCCCTTCATCCTGCTGCTCCATGTTGTTATGTCCTGATTATTAACTATTTCGATATTGCTCATTTTGCAGGGCTAACATGATGAATTATTGTGGGAACCGATTGTTGCCTGATTTAGATAACACCCTTGCCAAATAATGCCCCCCATTACCACCTTCTGGACATATCCCAACAAGAAAGACAGCCCAGAATGATACCAGGATTGATGGGATCAGAAGCTGCTAAGAGGTCCAGGAAAACTAGCAGGCTCATAGTTCCTCATCTACTTTCTGGCACAGGTCATCCTGGTAAGGCCACCAATGCATCATTCCACAAGTCCTGGATGAGACCTCACTGAAATGCATTTCAGCTCTTGAGGGACACAGCGTGACTAGGGACCAGATAGGTGTGCTGAACCAACCAATAAGCACCTTGAGGCTTCCACTGGATGGTGTCAGAGGGAAACCTCTATTTAACACTGGTTTAAGCTAAGGTCCATTTAAGCCTGTCTCAACCATGGACTGGGAGTGAGATGAAGTCAATATTGCTTTTAATATTTTTAAGAGATTAAGTCAATGGGATGGGAACACAGCAGAAGGAAAGACATTGCCAGAGCATGTTTGTGCCAGAGTCAGGTGGAAGTGGGGACATGGACACTTACTCTGAAGGTAAATAAATTATTTTCTAGGAAAGCTTTAGAAGTAAAGTTCTAATTAGGGATGATTCAAAAACTACCTGACCGTGTCATCGGGGTGGGGGGTAGCAGGCTACACCAAAACTTCATTGAATATTCTGGAATACGTTCTGAAGAAACAACTGAGGCAGAATTATTTACACCTCCTCCATAGTTCTCCAGCAAAGGAGATCGTTACCTTGTCGTGGTGCTGGAGCTTGAGCACCTCAGTGAAACCATGAGCTAAACTGTGAAGGGACACCCAAGACGGGAAGGTCGTGGCAGAGAGGTCAGACTAAATACGATCCCTGGGGAAGGTAATGGCAACCCACCCCAGTATTCTTGCCATGAAAACTAAATGGATCAGTACAACCAAAGATATGTCGGTATACCATCGGAAGATGGGACTCCCAGGTCGGAAGATGGTCAAAATGCTACTGGGGAGGAACAGAGGATACGTTCAACTAGCCCCAGATGTGATGACGCAGCTAGCTCAAAGCCGAAAGGACGGCTAGCGGCCGACGGTGCTGGTGGTGAACGACGAATCCGATGTTCTAAAGATCAACACACCATAGGAACCTGGAATGTAAGATCTATGAGCCAGGGCAAATTGGATGTGGTTATTGGTGAGATGTCAAGATTAAATATAGACATTTTAGGTGTCAGTGAACTGAAATGGACTGGGATGGGCCACTTCACATCAGATGACCACCAGATCTACTACTGTGGACAAGAGGACCACAGAAGAAATGGAGTAGCCTTCATAATTAATAATAAAGTGGCTAAAGCAGTGCTTGGATACAATCCAAAAAACGATAGAATGATCTCAATTCGAATTCAGGGTAAGCCATTTAACATCACAGTGATCCAAATATACGCGCCAACCACAGATGCTGAAGAAGCAGAAGTAGATCAGTTCTATGAGGATCTGCAGCACCTACTAGATAATACACCAAAAAGAGATGTTATTTTCATTACAGGAGACTGGAATGCTAAGGTGGGTAGTCAGACGACACCTGGAATTACAGGCAAGCATGGTCTGGGAGAACAAAATGAAGCAGGACATAGGCTGATAGAATTTTGCCAAGACAACTCACTGTGCATAACAAACACTCTCTTCCAACAACCTAAAAGATGACTTTATACATGGACTTCACCAGATGGTCGACACCGAAATCAGATTGACTACATCCTTTGCAGCCAAAGGTGGCGGACATCTATACAGTCGGTAAAAACAAGACCTGGAGCTGACTGTAGTTCAGATCACGAACTTCTTATTGCAAAATTTAGAATCAGACTAAAGAGAATAGGGAAGACCCACAGATCAGTTAGATATGAGCTCACTAATATTCCTAAGGAATATGCAGTGGAGGTGAAGAATAGATTTAAGGGACTAGATTTAGTAGATAGGGTCCCGGAAGAACTATGGACAGAACTTCGAAACATTGTTCAGGAGGCGGCAACAAAAAACGTCCCAAAGAAAAAGAAAACCAAGAAGGCAAGATGGCTGTCTGCTGAAACACTGGAAGTAGCCCAAGAAAGAAGGAAAGCAAAAGGCAACAGTGATAGGGGGAGATATGCCCAATTAAATGCAAAATTCCAGAGGTTAGCCAGAAGAGATAAGGAATTATTTTTAAACAAGCAATGTGCGGAAGTGGAAGAAGACAATAGAATAGGAAGGACAAGAGACCTCTTCCAGAAAATTAGAAACATCGGAGGTAAATTCCAGGCAAAAATGGGTATGATCAAAAACAAAGATGGTAAGGACCTAACAGAAGCAGAAGAGATCAAGAAAAGGTGGCAAGAATATACGGAAGATCTGTATAGGAAGGATAATAATATTGGAGATAGCTTTGACGGTGTGGTCAGTGAGTTAGAGCCAGACATCCTGAAGAGTGAGGTTGAATGGGCCTTAAGAAGCATTGCTAATAACAAGGCAGCAGGAGACGATGGTATCCCAGCTGAACTGTTTAAAATCTTGCAAGATGATGCTGTCAAGGTGATGCATGCCATATGCCAGCAAATTTGGAAAACACAAGAATGGCCATCAGATTGGAAAAAATCAACTTATATCCCCATACCAAAAAAGGGAAGCACTAAAGAATGTTCAAACTATCGAACAGTGGCACTTATTTCACATGCCAGTAAGGTAATGCTCAAGATCTTGCAAGGTAGACTCCAGCAATTCATGGAGCGAGAATTGCCAGATGTACAAGCTGGGTTTAGAAAAGGCAGTGGAACTAGAGACCAAATTGCCAATATCTGCTGGATAATGGAGAAAGCCAGGGAATTTCAGAAAAACATCTATTTCTGTTTTATTGACTATTCTAAAGCCTTTGACTGTGTGGATCATAACAAATTGTGGCAAGTTCTTGGTGGTATGGGGATACCAAGTCATCTTGTCTGCCTCCTGAGGAATCTGTATAACGACCAAGTAGCAACGGTAAGAACAGAGCACGGAACAACGGACTGGTTTAAGATTGGGAAAGGAGTACGGCAGGGCTGTATACTCTCACCCTACCTATTCAACCTGTACGCAGAACACATCATGCGACATGCTGGGCTTGAGGAATCCAAGGCTGGAGTTAAAATTGCTGGAAGAAACATTAACAATCTCAGATATGCAGATGATACTACTTTGATGGCTGAAAGCGAGGAGGAATTGAGGAGCCTTATGACGAAGGTGAAAGAAGAAAGTGCAAAAGCTGGGTTGCAGCTACACCTCAAAAAAACCAAGATTATGGCAACGAGCTTGATTGATGACTGGCAAATAGAGGGAGAAAAAGTGGAGGCAGTGACAGACTTTGTATTTCTAGGCGCAAAGATTACTGCAGACGCTGACTGCAGCCAGGAAATCAGAAGACGTCTACTTCTTGGGAGGAGAGCAATGGCAAATCTTGATAAAATAGTTAAGAGCAGAGACATCACACTGACAACAAAGGTCCGCATAGTTAAAGCAATGGTATTCCCTGTAGTAACCTATGGCTGCGAGAGCTGGACCATAAGGAAGGCTGAGCGAAGGAAGATAGATGCTTTTGAACTGTGGTGTTGGAGGAAAATTCTGAGAGTGCCTTGGACTGCAAGAAGATCAAACCAGTCCATACTCCAGGAAATAAAGCCAGACTGCTCACTTGAGGGAATGATATTAAAGGCAAAACTCAAGTACTTTGGCCACATAATGAGAAGACAGGATACCTTGGAGAAGAAGCTGATGCTAGGGAAAGTGGAAGGCAGAAGGAAGAGGGGCCGACCAAGGGCAAGATGGATGGATGATATTCTGGAGGTGACAGACTCAACCATTGGGGAGCTGGGGATGGTGACGGCCGACAGAAAGCTCTGGCGTGGACTGGTCCATGAAGTCACGAAGAGTCGGAAACGACTGAACGAATAAACAACAACAAACCTCCATAGTTATGGCTCATCCCTAATTCAGTTACAAGTGATTTATTCTCACTCTTTCTCTGAGCACATACTTTACACGTGCACCTCCCCCCAAGACTTTTCACAAGAATAGGATGGCATGCTAAAGATATATTCCAATGCTCATGTTTTTATCCACTAAGAGTTCTTGAAAAGTTGAGCAGATATTTTCCCACATCACAGAAGTAACTTAAGTATTCATCATAAACATTGGTCTACTTCTCTTAGTATATTCAACCAGCAGAATGCCTCTTAAATTTCCCAGCCTAAGTTATAGCTGACTATGATTTATATAGCTGACTATGATTTACTTTGAGTATGTGAACTGATCACTGATGTAATGAACATGAATTTGAGTAAACTCCGGGAGACAGTGGAAGACAGGAAGGCCTGGCGTGCTATGGTCCATGAGGTCACGAAGAGTCGGACACGAATAAACGTCTGAACAACAACAACAAATGTGAACTGAGCCAAGCAACAGCAAACTGCATCTTTCACATCTCAGAGTCTGGATTCCATCTGGAACAACTCTCTTCTTCATTCCCATGATAGTTTTGCTCTGTTCTAATTTGCTCAGAAGTGTCAAGCCATGTCCTTCAGTTTTTGTTTTCTTTTTTTCTGCTACAGTATCTGCCACAAGACTGTCATATTCCCTTTGAGGCAGATGAGTTTTGAAATGGGTCATGATTCGCACACAAGGGCGCTTGCAAATCAAGCTATTCCTTGCAAATCAAGTGCAAATGCAGGAATCTTGCTGCCTGCATACTGCTGTCTGGGGGGGCCTCTACCACTGCAATGAGTGTGGGTATGAAATTTCTCTCTTCCTACTTTCCTAACATTTGAGAATCATCATATTTTTGACTTCCGGTGGGGACATGGAGGACTGAACAGCTGTGCCCGTGGGCTTAGCGGGCGGAACTGACAACGCGGCAGTTTTTTCAGGCTCAGGCAGGTTTTTCCTGAAGCCTAGGAGTGTTTTTCCAGAAAAAGGAAAATGCTCGGAATCACCCCATCTGTTCTCCGGATGGCTGCTTACAGCCAGAAGATCACAAACAGCGTTCATGCTCGACTGGTAAGAGCTAGGAGGCTGGGACATCACCATTTCCAAGCCGCGCTGTAGCCTTAAAGGGACACTAAGACTACCACACCATTTCTAAATCACACTTACTTACTTACTTACTTACTTACTTACTTACTTTATTTATTTATTTATTTATTGTGCGCATACCCTAAGAGAGGCTTTCTATAGCAAGGAGAAGCCGGTTCTCTTGGTGCTTATTGTTATTTTGGGGGTTATTTTTCTTTAAAAAAATTCTTTTTAAGTTTTCGACTTTGCTTTCCATACAAATATTAAGGAGGATTGAGAGTAAATAATTGTCTCCCTGTTATTATTTTTGTACTAAATTTGAAGATATTAGCATTTTCCTACACGTTGAATCAGCTGTTTTGAACTTCCAGCTTTCTGCTTCTACTTTCCCTGGGGAACTGTCTGCATATCTCACTTTTGCTTGTGTAAACACATTCCATATCTTTGACTTTCGCTGGTTAAGATCCTAGGGGGCACCATAATCTACTGCATGACACATGGAGGATTTTAATCAGACTTTCTCTGACTTCCACCGAGATTTTAAACAGATTCTTTCTGATTCTTACCAAGTTTTTATGCAAGGCATTCAGGATATTGTGGAAAATATGAGGTCTAAAATGTGTCATCTGGTTGGGGATGTGGTGGATGAAACTGAGGAATTTAAAAGCGACAGAAATGTCTCTTCTAAGAGTGAGATTGGGACTTCTGTTGAAATGTTGGATGAAGATTGGATAGTCGAGTTTAAGAAATTAAAGAGAGAGATCGAGTTGCAAGCCATAAGGAAAATTGATCTTCTGATGGAATGCCATGGAAAAGAAGGGGTTATTTTGTATGGGAGGTTCTTTGTTGAGAAGTCGGAGTTTTTGAGGGGGGCAGTTGGGCTGTTCGATTTTTTAAAGAAAAAAGCTCCATGTTCATTGTGGGGATATGTACTATAAATGCTCTGGTTTATTTTGAAGTGGGATAAGGGTTTAAGAATATTTATCTGGATTGCTTTTAGGGTTTGGCTGACTTCATTTATCTTTAACGATCTGGATTAAGATTATTAAGGTATAATATAAAAAAATAAATCTCTGATTTTGGGTTTAATATGGTTAAGATTATTAAAATTGTTGTATTATCAAGTATAATGGCAGAAAATTTATATGTTTTTTAGTTTGATCTTTATTATAGTAGACAGGAATGTATAGAATAGTAGTAGGAAGGAAATAATTAAATAAATGTTATCTTTGGGGGGAAGTTGATTAGGAGATAGATAGATAGATAGATAGATAGATAGATAGATAGATAGATAGATGATAGATAGATATTTAGATATAATCTTTTAATATAAGGGGAGGGAGCAATTGTTATTTAGTGATTTTTATAATGTGCCAATGGAATGATTTATAGAAATAATGTGATTTTGGTTTAATATAGAGTAAGGGATTGATTATGGAAAATTGTTGTATATCCTTGCAGTTAAAAGTCGGAAGTCACCTCTTTGTAATCTTTAAAAAAAATTATCTTGTGTTTCCACACTTTTTTAGTTTTTTCTTTTTTTTTTCCTTTGTAGCAGAGCTTTCCAAACTTTTCATGTTGGTGACACACTTTTTAGACATGCATCATTTCGTGACACACTCTTTCAGCAGGGCATCATTTCATGACACACTCTTACAGCAGGGCACAAGGCAGGCACTAGGACCTGCGCAGAATCACAGCAGATTTGGAGGCAGCAAGGCACAAGGCAGGCACTAGGACCTGCACGGAATCCTGGCAGGGCAGGTTTGGAGGCAGCAAGACACAAGACAGGCACTAGGACCTGTGAGGAATCCTGGCAGGACTCGGAGGCAGCAGCAGCCGCAACACACCCAGACACTGCAGCCGACACACTAACATGTCACGACACACAGTTTGGAAAGCTCTGCTTTGTAGTTTTTTGTTTTTCTATAGCTTTTATCTTTGGCTGAAACTTAATAAAAACCTTATTTAAAAAAAGAGAATTATCATATTTTTATTAACTTTCTACTAAGCTGCACCTACATGAGAATCTGTGCTTGAAGCAGTCTAGGGCACAGGGAATAGAAGCAAAGCTAGATAGCAGAGCAAAAACTTTGCATGCTGAAAACCATCAGCTCAGTTCTTGTTCTTTCAGCACAGCTAAATTCTGGGTTGCACCTGCTACTGTTTTCCATATTTGCCAGTCATTGCAATTTAAACTAGACAATAGGCAATTTGTGTTGAAGGGACAGAATAAGTGGTATGTTCAAGTATAACTTGAGGTGTTTTTGTACTATGATCCTTCAGCACTGCGGCATCATTCCTTTTTTCCTCTTGACTAAAGATTTCATGTTCTTCCACATCTGCATTTTTCAGGCAAGTAACATAGTTTCCAGGTTGCAAAATCAGTCTACAAAGTTTCTGAGATCTATAGATAGCTTCCTCTCATAAGACATTTGTCTCAACACTAATGAATAAATTTGCCTCATCATCTTTCTCCTAAACTTTTGTAATACATGCATTGTACTAATCCTCTAATTCTATCTTCTCATCAGCATAGTAATCCCCTGTGGCATGTGTCCATAGATAAGCAATGAGGCCAAGGAACCATCTTTGATCTACCAAAGATGAATCATTCAGCCACTCATAAGTTTTTGAGCCTGTCCTTCAAACCACTAGATTGTAAATCACATATAACTTGGGTGTTATGTAAAGCAATTTGCAGGATCTTGGATCTCTTGTACCTTCAATCTGTACCAGAGTTTACAAGAACACCTTCTTGATTACAGAAGGTGATTTTCAGTCAGGTTCATATACAGTGAGGTTCAGTCCTGAAGAACCTAAATATTAGCTAATTCATGGTGTGGTGTTTCAAATTTGTAATAGTTCCAGATTTTTTTTTAAAAAACTCATTAAATAAGTACATGTGAGTTCATTAAGTAAACCATACGTGCTCCTGTTTTACACTATGTAAAAACCATGATAATCCCTGACTCACTTCATGGTTATTTCTACTGTGAGACAGAAGTCATAAAGTGCTTTCTCAATCCTGCAGTTGACCCTGATTCCTTTCCTGAGTCAGAAACTAGAGAAACCTTGTCTGATGATTCCAGCTTAGACCACTGATTCATCCCTTAAGGCACTGTTTCAGCTCAGCTCCAAGATTACTCATAAATAAGTTGGGTTGCATGTTAAGGGAAAGCACTGGGCAGGAAATGGATGGGGGACTGCTTCCATTCCTGTGGGGGAAGGAAGTGATGAGCCTGTAGAGAAGGTGGAACCACCCATCATGTAGCTAGAGCAAAGCTACCCAGTGCAAGGATGTTATTTTTGGGTCGTCAGGGGTGACAGCTTGCCAACAAGAAGGCTCCAGGCTCTTGCGTAATGGTGCAGCTAGCCACTCCCTGGGAAAGACTCATTGTTTCTAATATTTGCAAAGCAGAGAAACATTCATTTCTAAGATTAGTCTAGCAAGCAAGCAGGATTTAACTGGACAGCTCACAAATGTGAGAGCTCAGTTTATGAATAGTGATCAGCGCGTGGGTGGGAATGTTATGGTGGTGACCTTTACAGGCCAGGTGGTTATGGGAAGAAGGCAGAGCAGAAAAGGGATAGAGAAAAATTGTGTGTTTGCTTGATACTTCCATTGGCTTTGCTGGCAGCAGGCGGGCAAGAGGGTGAATTCACAGTTCCTGCAATTTTATCACAAAACGTATTGATTATCAAATGAATTGGTTTCACTTAATCAGAAAGCTAAAACTAAGAATAGTAGATTTTATAGTTTGAATAAAAAGATGAAAAAATAGTAATTATTATGCTTTTCAATATACACTAAACTACATGAATTCTACTAACTAAATTAAAGTCAAAACAAGCAAATGGGAGTGACTGATATGTGCAAGTCACACCTTATTTCCTAAATAATTCCTAAAGTTGGCTACTCCAAACTTCCTCTACACACGGAAACCTTTTCATGGGTCATGAAATATATCTCTCTCTCTCTCTCTCTCTCCCTCTCTCTCTCTCTCTCTCTCTCCCTCCCTCCCTCCCTCCCTCCCTCCCTCTCTCTCTCTCTCTCTCTCTCTCTCTCTCATAAATGCCCAGGAAGACCTGCCCACCTGAAGTAAAGTAATTTGTGGTTGCATTCCTGGAATTGAGAGGTGAGAGGGTTGAGCATCCGGGAAATTGTCAAATGGGAGGATATGGTACCCGGCAGTCTGAACTGAATATCTTGAAAGTCCAGACAGGATTTTCTTAAAAGAGTCAAGCCAGCATGTGCATAGGACAGGCACACTTGAATGGTAAACATAGATGTGCTCAAATTTGTGATTAATCTGGGTTGCAAATTAGACCAATATCCACCATTGCACTCCCACTGCAGTGTCACAGTCCCATTCCTCCCATTAACACTTTAGCAACTATTACCTCTCCCAACAACATTTTGTGGGTACTACAGGCATTCTCCTAACTGAAGAGCTTAGTGCAATTGCTACTTTGGATCCGCCAGTATTTGTGTATGCTACATACATCAGGAGTTGCTTGTGCTAGTAGGTTACTAGTGAGAATTTATGCTGACATTATCAGTGGGTATCCCTTTCTCTTACAGAGCTCACATGAGATCAGTAGTACTTGTTAAATTACTTCTAGAAGATTCACCACAAATGTACTGCTGTTTCCCTTAGGATGCCTGGAAGAGATAACACAGATGGCTTGGAATGGAGTAGAACAACTTCCTTCCCCAAGCAACAAACTGTTGGACTGGGTTGCTTGTTCCAAAAAGGCAGGATCCTTTGTGTTGTTTTATTCCAGACTGGAGAGTATGAATTTTTTATTTTATTTTTTGGTCAGAGCAAAAAAAACCCCAAAGCAGTAGTCATTTTATTTCCATAGTTGGGGCTCTGCAAACATTTTAAAGTGCTGTACATTACTGAAACAAACATGGGGAGCTGACTACTGTTCAAAAAGAGAAGTATAAAGGCACAGGGATTTAATAGCTCAGTCCTTTGATTGTTCACTTGGAAGCAAATCCTATTAAATTCCCCTGGGCTTTTGCCCTGTTATAGTAGCATTCTATTGCAATTTTTCCATTTTAAATTATTTTGGATAAAATTCACTGTACACTACTGAGAGGCATTAGCTTAGATTTTTTTTTTTTAGGAGTTCATTTTAAGAGTGGTGTTTATTTCAGTTTTTTCCAAATCTCAGCCAGGAGACATTTGCATTCTAGGCATGTTCATGGCCAATTCCGCAACCCAGGTCACTCATGCGGGAATCTGTAGTTAATTTTCCCTTTGCAAACTGTATGCTCAAGCCAAAGGAGCGCAAAGCTCAACAGGGATTATTTCCCATTACCACAAAGGAAATAATGCACTGGAGCTAAACTAATATTTACAGAAAGAGGGGAGAAATTTAGCATGAGGGAAAGATGGACGACAAGGAACTTTTCAAAATGGAGAGAGAGGCAAAAGTGCCCCATCTAGTTATGAGGGTAGAGGTGCTTAGCTATACAGTGCTTTTTCACTGTCCTGTTTCCCTTCCAAAACACATACCGTATCTGTTAACATAGCTGCTCCAAAGAAGGTGAAGCCAGAGGCTGAGGATGCTTCCATGTGGGGGATTTGTAACATTTCAAAATCAGCTCCAGACATGCCTTATCACTCCACATCTGCAGTCTGGGAGCTGAGTCAATTTCGCAGGGTGTATGCAGTTACAGCAAAGATGGCTTTTTCTCTTGAATCACTGCAACCCTACCAAGCTGGTACAGGCTCTGCTTTCTCATTAGTGGAAACTCTGGCTTGTTCTGCCTCCAAGCTCCTTTTTTTTCTCTCTCATTGTCCTTGTTAAGACTGGCAGAAGTGAAATCGGTCACGGTCACTTTCACGGTGTTTGTGAGAGAAAGAGGAGTGGAAACAGTGGTGGTAATGGGATGGTGTCGAAGTGCCTCTGAGAGAGAATATTTTTTATCAGACTTGATAATTTCTCCTCCTTCCATTGACATGTAATTAAATTATATCACAAATATTAAAAAGATATGGGGAAATGCAAGGAAACTCACCCAATAAAGATAACATTAAGGTAAAGGTTCCCCCGCACATTTGTGCAGTCGTGTCCGACTCTAGGGGCCGGTGCTCATCTCCGTTTGTTAGCCGAAGAGCCAGCGCTGTCCGAAGACGCTTTCGCGGTCATGTGGCCGGCATGACGCGCGCGGAACGCTGTTACCATCCCACCGAAATGGTACCTATTCATCTACTTGCATTTGCATGCTTTCGAATTGCTAGGTTGGCAAGAGCTGGGGCGAGTGCGGGAGCTCACTCCGCACGCAGGGCTAGGGATTCGAACCTCCGAACTTGCGATCTTCCGATTGACAATTTTGACAAGATAACATTACTTATTTAAAAATACCCAGAAGAAAAAGCAGTTCTCTGGCTCTTTTTTTTTTAAGTCAGCAGAAGCGAGATATCATTTTGCTTTCAGACCATATAAATAAATGGGAGCTGTTCATGAATCAGCCACTTAAAGACCTAGATCATGTATGGACAATTATAATGAAACATGGCCATCCTTTATTGAAAGTGTTCTGTAAAACTTTATAAACACACACATGTATCAGACAATACTAGTTTGTAGACTAGACTGGGAAACTGAAAAACATCCCAGAAGAAGGCAGTGACAAAGCTACTCCTGTATCCTTGCCAAAAACCTGCATGGTTGGGTCCATATAATCAGCAGGAATCAAATCCAATTCAAGGCATCTTTACCTGTCCTCTTTTTCCATCTCGGAAATGTTAAACAATGTAACTCTCCCCTCTCCATTATTCCCACTGCTGCACAAGAGGAACTGGGATCATGTGTCAGCAGTGTTTCTCCAGGGTTACATACAGGATACGGCAGCCTACTTATCTTTCCGTCCAACATGCAAGGCTGCTTTCCACAGAAGTAATAATTGGATCTTACTTGGGGACTGAGTATAGGAGAGACTATGGTAAAGCACCTGGCCGTAGTGAGACAGCACTTATTCAGTGCAATGGGCATAAAGAGAAGATTTAGAGATGCAGTTTAGCTGCTGTTTGGAGTTACTGTGCAATCTAACCTTTCTGTGTGCACACACATTGTTGGAGCAGGATTGCAACCATTACCACTTAACATCACTTACCTCTTCACAGTTACCAGATGGTATTACAAAGGACTAGGTTCCATATTCTATAAATACCCATTTGATATAACTATGCTGCAATTTTAAAAAGTTTGCATTAGGTCACTTAGTAACCTGAAATGCTGGGAGTGACTCCCTTGCGACAATAAAAATCAATTGAGCATCCTTTTATAAAAACAGGCATGTAGTCTGTGAAGTCACACTAATGCCAGTCAAGCAAAAGAGGGGGATTTTATTCCATAAATTGGATTTCCATGTGATAAGGAAACCAAACATTTGCCAGCATTCAGCAAACAGTCATATAAAAGGCAGAGAGATAGAGTATGGTAAATGTTATTAAGATCTTCTATTCTACATACGTAGGTTGCAAGCTAAGTAAATTGGAAAAAAAACATAAAGTACAAGGCGAGGTATGATTCTGGAGTCGCAGCAACAGGGCAATAGAGAAAAGTCTAGTCTACAAACCAGTATTGTCTGGTACATGTGTGTGTTTATAAAGTTTTACAGAACAGTTTCAATAAAGGATGGCCATGTTTCATTATAATTGTCCATACATGATCTAGGTCCTTAAGTGGCTGATTCATGAACAGTTGCCATTTATTTATATGGTCTGAAAGCAAAATGATATCTCGCTTCTGCTGATTTAAAAAAAAAAAGCCAGAGAGCTCTATCTTTTTGATAGAGCAAACTACTCATTATTCATGTCTATGAAGGTTCTCAGTCATCCAGGTGGAATTGTCTGTAGCTTGAATCATGTCAACTGGATTTCTATTTGCTCAGTGGAGACGTTTCGCTCCTTATCCAAGGAGCTTCTTCAGTCTGAGCAAAGTTAGTAAGTTTAGTTAGTAAGTTAGTAAGTTTAGTTAGTAAGTCCCTTACTAACTTTGCTCAGACTGAAGAAGCTCCTTGGATAAGGAGCAAAACGTTTCCACTGAGCAAATAGAAATCCAGTTGACATGATTCAAGCTACAGACAATACTCATTATTCATACAACTGAGTCCCATCAAATATGTATGGAGGCCTATATTTAGTTGTTGATCCTCCATGCTACCTTTTGACTCTTCAGGACTGGCCCTACCACTAGTAAAAGTGAGGTGGCCATTTCAGATACCAGATTTGGGCTATTGGAAATAGGCAATAAATAGTTATTTAATTTGTTATAGTGTTTTTTATTGTTAGGGATAGAGATATCTTAGGCAGCAAAATTCCTTTAGCTGGCCCTGACCTTTTCCAGTTATTTTGTTTTTCTCTTAGCTGAATTGGTTGCAGCCTCCTTCCAACATAGTTTATTGCTACCCTTTCTTTGCTCTTTTATCTAAAGACTTCTGCCTACATCACACAGTTTAGTCTATAGTACCAGCATAACATATAAGAGACAAAGGAAAAGGCACACACATTCATTGAGTAGAATCACATGAACTGAACTCTTGCTTCTTCCTTTGGAGACACTGCTTGTCATCTTAAGACTTCATTACAACCGTCTTCCACTTGCTGCTACCTGGAGTCTCAGTGTATCTGAAGGGCACAAGCTTGGGAAAGGTTGCTTTTAGATTTATATCTACAGAATGGGGATAATAAGAGGATTCCAGGGCTATTTCAAGCATTACAAAGACTGTGTATCCGGCTTTGGTGCACAGAGTTGCTCAACACATTGGGATTCCATACTATATGCCAGAGATGGAAATTCATGTGAGATTTTGATTTGGAGACAGGATAGGTTATATACCTCCATCCCACCCTGAGTTAGTGAAGAAATGTCCCAAAATTGTCTCATTCCAATTGGGTTCAGGCTTTGTGCTGAGTCAGAGCACAGCTCTTCCTTAAAGCCGAAATGCAAAACCTGAAGCTCCCCACATCCTCTGAAAGCCTTAGGTGTGGCCCCCCCAAATTGTTTCCAAATTGTTACTTTAAAAATGACAAAAGTGAGAAATTATTAAATATATGAGTAAAGTATGACCCTAATAATGATTATGGTTGTGCAATAATGGGATTTGGTTGGGAAGAGGTGCTTCAGAATTCATGGGAGTATCTATGCACCACCTTTCTGAAACTCATTAAAACAGTCACATCTTTTCCCAAGCTTATGCAACTGCTGTGGAGAAGCTTCTACTATAGCCATGCGATCCTGGAAACAGATGTGGCTGTTAGAGACTAGCAAATAGATGCTGTGTTTATGCTTCACATTTTTTGGAGTGTTGTTCTCAGCCCTAAACAAATTGCACACTCCTGCTTAAAGGAAAACAATTGCTACTGAACCATTTATTGGTTAAAGGAATGTAAAAAAAAAACTAATAAACTTTATATTCCATTGTGGAATAGGCAGGATCCAAAACATACAAGTCCAATCTAAAATAAGATAGCACATTTCCTTTCCAAAGACTTTCCCACTGTAAACTTATCATACTGAAAGAGTCTAGTAAAAGAAGAACCATCTTACTGATCCCATTCCTGAAAGGAAATAGCCAATCTGGAATTGCTCAATGTCCTGTGATTTTGAACCACTGTAGCTGTTTTCAGTTCTGGGTGCAGAATTCTACTGGAAGCTAACCAGTGTGCCCCAAACTTGATGGATTCTGCTGTTTGCATTCATTCTCTTTTTTGGCTGACATATAGGTTACACTTATTTCCATTTATTTGTTAATCAGCATTTTTTAAAATTCTCCAGAGAACTTTTCTCTAAAGCAGAGCGTTCCAAACTGTGTGTCACGACACAAAAGTGTGTCGCCACACACAGCGTGGTGTGTCGCCACACCACCCGGAAGCGGCGGCACGCGCGTGCACGGCGGCCACCATGCACGCACGCGCCGCCGCACGCCCCCCGCGCCGCCGCACACCCCCCTGCGCCGCCACCATGTGCGTGCGCACCGCCGCATGCCCCCCCGCGCCGTCGCCGTGCGCGCGCGCGCCGCCGCTGCCGCTGGTGTGTTGCCAGCGGCAGCACTTTGGAAAGCCCTGCTCTAAAGAAACACAATGGCACTAAACAGATCTCAATCTGTCTTCTGCTTAGAAAAAGAAAGGAACAGAGTCATGGCATCACCTGTATCAAGGTGATCTCAGCCCCCATATCTGTCACCATGGTATCTGAATGACGTTCAAGGAACTGTTTTGTACAAGCTTGTGCAAAGCAGGCTGGTAGGTTATTGCAGAAAGGCATTTATTTTCAAAGCTTTCACCCTTGCCTAGCTTTTGATGTAGAAAAGGGTCAGTTAGAAACAAAAAAAAAATAGTTTGGCTTCTACAAGTACAGGAATCTTCAGGATCTCTAGGCCTGGTTGTTTCTGAAGTTTCTTCCACTATTATCTCAGACTGAATCAGCAACCATCTGAAGAACCAAGATTTATAGCCAAACCTGATGTGAAGCCTGACAACCAATAGTACCTCTGTTAAACTGATAGTACTTACTCTCTTTGAATTTGGAACATTGACATACTGAAAAGTGATTTTTTTCCTCTTTGTTTGTTTAAAGGCTATATGACTACATCCATGTGCACACACATCTACAAACAAGGGTTCTTTCATTATAGGTCCCCTTCTTTTTTTTCTGGAGTACCAGTAATTGCTGTATTGGATCCCAGTTTCAGGAGACTCTGGCCAAGTAAGAAAAGATAAGCTCCCTATTCTGTGCCATTATGAGTTTACTGGCTATCAGCAATCCCTTGTAGCCATTCCTACAATGCTGAGAATAGCTATCCGTTGCCATCAAGAAGTGTGGGCTTCAATTCTAGACATTCCTTAGACAACACTGAAAATTGTGACAGCTAAAGTCCACATTTCTACAGGACACCCACAGTGGGGAGGACTAGTTTATCTCAATCATTGGCTATTCTAGCCGAGGGATGATGCCAGTTATTATCCAAATCACCTAGAGGACATCAGTTTGAGGAAAGGTGCTGTAAGATATATTTTGAAAGCATTGTGAGAAAGATTGTCCAGCTCTAACCCTCTGTGGCCAGGGTTGCTTGGCATGTTAGGAGAGGGGGGAAATTATGAAGGCCCAATTTCCAGAATATTGGCAGGACCAACACATGCCAGATTTTGATATCAGCACTGGGTGGTTAAATAGTTATCCTGCATAGTTTCAGTTCTATGATCCTTTATGTGAGAGGACAGAACATACCTATTAACACAGATACTTGGCACTATGATAGAGTTTTACTTAGATACTGTAGCTTGTAGAACTGGAATGAATTATTGTTCTCATGGGCTAATATAAAGAAGGAAAACATCCCTTCAGCCTCCCATTGACATTTTTTCTCTACCTGTTCCTCCATGTAAACAGAAAGGAGAACCTTTTCTGCCTCTAGAGTAATATATGTAATGACTTTTGTCTTGTGAATGGCAGCTGTGAGGACCCCCATGGAGTATTTATTGTAGCTGCTTGTCAGATACATTATAGCAGGTCAGTGGAAGGATTTGGGGGAAAGAAATTAAAAGAAAAATTTCTTATAATAAGAACAACATTCATTAAGTAATTATAAACAGCAATCACAGGAGTTACTCTACAGTACAAAGTATCCTGATCCAAAAGCATTAGAAAAAAACTTGAAAAAGAAAGAAATTTCTAAATTTCAGTTTGCTTCTCCACTCCCTCCAAATAATTATCATAATGACAGATGGATTTCTATGAAGATACAAAATTAAAATACAGTAAAATAAATAGAAGCTCTTTGGATTTTCCATGTGGACGTAATAGAGGTTGCGGCAACAGTGATAAACAAGGGTCTTCTCTTGGTCCTGACAGTTACTTTGAGGTGCGGACTCTGGTATTGTTTGTCACCACTGTAACACAGTAATGATAGTCTTGAGATTTATGAGATAAAGGAGCTACTACAGGGGAATACTGAGCCACCATTTGAAAGCTCAGGGATGAGTCTTCTTCCTACCCACAAAGAAGAGAAGGGAGTGAAAACCCTTATGGAATGAAGGATTAGGAAAGTGTGGTGCAGTGGTTAAGGCATCAGGGTAGAAACCAGGAGTCCTTGAGTTCTATTCCCGCTTTGGGCACAAAACTAGCTGGGTGACCGTGGGCCAGTCACTCTCTCTCAGTCCTAGGAAGAAGGCAATGGCAAACCACTTCTGAAATCTTGCCAAGAAAACTGCAGGAATTTGTCCAGGCAGTCACCAAGAATCGGACATGATTGAATGGCAAAAAAGAAAGAGAGAAAGAGAAAGAGAAAGAGAAAGAGAAAGAGAAAGAGAAAGAGAAAGAGAAAGAGAAAGAGAAAGAGAAAGAGAAAGAGGAAGGAAGGAAGGAAGGAAGGAAGGAAGGAAGGAAGGAAGGAAGGAAGGAAGGAAGGAAGGAGAGCACATCTAGGTAGGTGATATTGATAGAAACATCAATATTAGAAATGTTTTGGATGTATTAGAGTATTTAGAACAACATAATGAAAAACAAGCCGCCTTGATATTTATAGATGCTGAAAAAGCATTTGATAATTTAAATTGGTCCTTTATGTTTAAAGTATTGGAGATTATGAATTTTGGTGGGAATTTTATTAAGTGGATTAAATCAATTTATACACCTCAATCTGCAAAAATAATTGTTAATGGAGAATTTAGTAAACCTTGTGAAATACAAAAAGGCACAAGACAAGGCTGTCCTTTATCTCCGCTTTTGTTTATATTGATCTTAGAAGTTCTACTTAGAGATATTAGACAAGATGATGGTATTCATGGTATCAGAGTTAAAAAGGAAGTTTACAAATTAAGAGCCTTTGCAGACGACCTAGTCATTACATTAGAGAATCCACTGGATGGAATTGAATTATTGATGCAGAAATTGAAGGACTTTGGGTCATTAGCAGGGTTCAAAATTAACTTACAGAAAACAAAAGTTTTGACTAAGAACATGAACTATCACCAACAAGAGAAATTGAGAGAAATTACAGGATATTCTTTGGAGAAAAAAGTAAAATATTTGGGAGTTTATTTAACATCGAAAAATGTTAAATTATTTCAAAATAACTATATCCCGCTTTGGATTGATATTAAAAAAGATTTAGATCGTTGGGGAAAACTACAACTATCATTATTGGGGAGAATATCAGCGATTAAAATGAATATATTACCAAGAATTCTATATCTCTTTCAAACAATACCTATATTGACATCAGAGGAACCATTTAAACAGTGGCAGAAAGACATTTCTAAGTTCATTTGGCAAGGGAAAAAACCAAGAATAAAATATAAAGTCTTGCAAGATTCAAAAGAAATAGGTGGTTTAGGACTCCCAAACTTGAAATTATACCATGCAGCTTGTGGTCTGGTATGGCTTAAGGAATGGATTGTTTTGAGAAATGAAAAATTATTAAATCTGGAAGGTCATGAATTGAGATTTGGATGGCACGGATATCTGTGGTATGATAAGGCTAAAATAAATGTGGACTTTAAAAACCATTATATTAGAAGATCCTTGTTGAGAATTTGGAATAAATATAAATCAACTTTATGTTATAAGAGACCTTTATGGATTTCCACGCAAGAAGCTTTTTATAGAACAGAAGTAAGAAATAAAGATAAGTGGCTGACATATAAGGACTTCTTAAAAAAAGAACAAGGACACTATGTGATAAAATCAAAAGAAGAACTTGCCCAAGAAGGTTATACCTTTCAATGGCTCTCCTATATGCAACTTATAGAGAAATTTAAATTAGATTTAAAAAATTTAGAATTTGAACAAACTAAATCAGAATTTGAAATACAATTATGTGAAAATGATGAACGCTTAATTGCTAGAATGTATAAATTATTGTTAAAAGGAGAAATGGTAGAGGAACAAGTTAAAGATTGTATGATTCAATGGGTGAAAAATATTGGCCACAATATACAACTTCATCAATGGGAAGATATGTGGACTAAAGGATTAAAATTCACTTTATGCTACAACTTAAAAGAAAATTTTTATAAGATGATGTATCGATGGTATATGACCCCACAAAAACTCTCAAAAATGTACGGGAACATATCCAACTTATGTTGGAAATGTATAAAACAAGAGGGGTCTTTTTACCATATGTGGTGGACTTGTAACATTGCAAAAGAATTTTGGACTGAGATACATTCATTGATGCAAAATATACTACAGATACGAATACCATTTAAACCAGAATTTTTTTTACTTGGAATTTGGGAGGTACAAATAGAAAAACATTTCTCTAGAATAATACAATATATGATCACAGCAGCAAGACTCTTATATGCACAAAACTGGAAAAATCAAAGTGTACCAACAATACAGGATTGGATGTTGAAACTATTAGAGATGGCAGAAAATGATAAATTGACTTGCTTATTAAAAGACAATTCAAATTGTTACTTTCTTAAAGAGTGGAAACCTTTGATGGACTATTTGCAAAAAGCAGGAGGAGTAAAGCTAATATGGGGATTTGATGATTAGATTATATATAAATAGTATATAATAGACAAGAAAAGTATATGAATGTTATATGAATAACCAGCATGTAAAAACAAACTATTTTATTCTTATGACCATAGTTGGATCGGAGGTTATCCAATTTCTTTGTTTGTGTTTTTCTTTCTTTTTTTCCTTTACTGCACTTTTCTTTTCTTTTTCTTTTAATTTGTATTTCTATTTCCATTTCATTCTTAACTTTTAGCTTTGTATATTTAAAATCCAATAAAATTAAAAAAAAAAAAAAGAAACATCAAGGAGGAGAAAAACCTCTTAACACCACTTATTCCAGAGTCTAAACTGGATGTCAATCTTTGTGGCAACATCTAATATCCTTGGCACTCTGCTATATGTAATAATTGAGACTGAAATTTACACAACACTTTTATATTTGCCCTAGAAGTATTATGCATAACAATCTCGGAGTCTTTCTTGATGCAGTAGGAAAAAAAGGAATTTATTTATTTAATTTTTTATTTATTTAATTAAATTTATATAACCGCCCATCTCCCCCAACGGGGAACTCTGGGCGATAAACTAATGCTGGTTTTGTCACCTGTGGTGATTTTATTTTAGCCATTTCTGATTTTCTGGATAGCTCAACTTAAGGAAAAGATACAAATTTAATCAAGTATATGCCCTTAAAAGTGAATAAAATGCCATAGTTGGAATCAAAGAAACTCCTGTGATTTTTGCATGCTTCCTTGGTGGTGTACCATGTAAATTACCACAGCTACAGAGAGTTGCTTGATTTTTAAAGCAAGATACCCTTCAAACAGGAGTAGAATCAGAACTCTTTGCCATTAAAACTACCAAAAAAAAATCCAGATCATCCTGCCTGTAGCCGGTGGTCTCCAGGATTGTTAAGACTACTGCTCCCATGACTGATAGCTGTCTGACAATTATGGAAGTAGGAAGGGGGAAACAACACCCCAAACATGGCTGAGATGAGGCAGAAGATAAACAGTCCCATCATATTTATTAGCAGAATTCAGGCAGGCTATTGCTGCAGTGCTGTTAATACCAGCATCCTTGATCACTGGCATGCCCTTCAGTTAATCTACTACAGCTGCAGGAAAGGGTTGGGGGGAGGAACATCACAGAATCAGTGCATACAGCCTTCCTGAACCACTTCTGCTCTGCTCTGCAGGTCAGAGCAAGCCCACTGGGAGAAGGGAAATGTGCTAGTGATGTGATATTCTTGCTTGTTGGGTGTTATACATTGGTCAGGCCACAAATGAATAAGATGTGGAATCTTTAGGAGAAAATATGCCTAGACTCAAGGATTTATGAGTTAATTTGCTCTGGATTTTTTTTTAAAGATCTTCTACTAGAGACATGATCTGTATTCTTAAAAGATTATCAGTTGGACTGTTGGTAGATTTAAAAAGTATTTTTATTAATTGTCCTCAACAGATATTTAATAGCTCAATTACATTTGCATATTGCTCAAATTTATTTGTTTATTTATTTTATTTATTAAATTTCTATGACTGCCCATCTCCCCTTCAAGGAGGGACTCCGGGCGGTTTTACAACCACAACAAAACATCATTAAAATACAATAAAGATAACAATAAAGATACAAATACAATAAAATCCAAGTGGCAGGTGGTTCTTACAGTGAAGATAAAAATATTTAAAATATTTATTTATTTATTTATTTATTTATTTATTTATTTAATTTGTATCACCGCCCATCTCCTCCATACCTGAAAATATTTCAGGTGGCTCTAAGAGATCAGCCATCCCCAAGCGTGACCACTTTCCTTCTTGCCCCAGGCGAGATCACAGAGCCAAGTTTTTAATTTTTTTCTGAAGTCCAGGAGTGAAGGGGTCTGTCTTATCTCTGGGGGAAGGATGTTCCATAGGGCAGGTGCCGCTGCAGAGAAGGCTTGCCTCCGAGACCCCGCTAGATGGAATTCTTTCGCAGAGGGGGTCCGCAGCATGCCCTCTCTGCAAGATCGGGTGGGATGGGATGATGTAATGGGGATGAGGCGGTCCCTCAGATAACCTGTAGGTCTTTAAAGGTAATGACCAACACCTTGAATTGGACCTGGAAGCAAACTGGCACCCAATGCAGCTCAAATCATACAGAGGTGTGAAATAGCTTTGAGTTTAACAAACAGCAGATAATGCTTATTGTTAAAAAGAAAGGTCATACCTTATTTTAATAATACCAAATAAAAGAAACCTGAGAAAAACTGAATAACTGTACTCTTAATTCACAACCCATCAACAACAACAACAACAAAATAAGTCATTGATCTGCCATTTGAACTCCCAACCTTAGCTGAAGCAGAATCAAAGTTGATTAAGGAGGTCTATCTGATAGTAAAGTATCACACTCTGAAAAACTGCAGATAGCTCATTAGTAGCAGATCATTTTGTTAATGTAAGAAGGAGAAAAGAATCTTACAGATTTATTTTCTTTAGGCAGGATACCTTTCAAATGCCTGCCTCTTTTTGAACACTATCTGATTAAGCTACAACTCATGATGTGTTACCTGATATCCCATTTTCTTCCTATCAGTTTTCTCTGGTAATTTACACTTTCTGATATCAAAGCAAATACTCTGCTAATAATGGAAATGTTATTCCCATTTTGAAGATGTAGGAACAATCCCAGTTTACGCATTTATAGACAGAAATATATTTCATTCATATATTTCATTGTGGAAGTGGGAGGATAGCCTCTCCTCTCCAACACAAAGTCCCCAGTTTGAATCAAGTTCAAGGTGTCCAATTTGCAGGATTTCTGTTCCCCAAAAAATGCTGGACACGATGAGTCACAAATTGGAGCCCTGCACAGTTTGGCTTTTCTACCAAGAATCTTATTCACAGTGGAGACTGTATAGTGAAACTGCAGCACTCATAACATTACAAAAGAATGGATAGATGTACAGAGCAAATTAGCCATTTTATTAAGCTATAAAGTTAAGAAGATGGCTGTTAAAAGAGAAACAAGTCCCCAATTCTGTTTCTTAATGATTTGCAAGTAATGATTAAATATTAATATTTTAATTTAAAAGCTTTTAATTCAAAAGCACCTTGCTTTTTGCTGCAAGAAGCATATATGTGTTTTAAAATGTTTATGTTAAACAGCATGTTTATTCTCTTTATGTATATTCTCTCTCACACATGCACTTCAATTTGCATTTGTTTGCCTATAATCATGATTATGGGAATGAAGGGAGATGTGGAGCAGATTTTGCACTGTAATGCAACCAAGCAGGCAAAGAGCTACTTCAACATGAGGGGAACTAGCCTGAAGTCAATTCTCAAGAGAAAAAGAGAAAGATATTTATATAGCATACTAATCCTCTAACTCACAGACCAGGACACAGAGAAAGCTGGAGGTGCATGTGTTAAAATTTGCCAGAGGATGCTAAGAAACGATGAGGCAAAATTTTGGAAGGCATACATAAAGAACTTGAATAGTTGGTGCAGGGTAAGCAATAGGAAAATTGGAATGGCAAGATACGGGACATTTTGAGGTCCACCAGGAGGAAAATGGATTTTCACAAGCTCTGCAGAGCTCCAGTATTGGGTGGGGGGCAGGAAGACTAGTTTGGCTCTGGAAATCCACCACCTCATCTCCTGTAATCAGTCAATGTCATTAGATCAGCTAGTTCTGGAGCTGCTTCTCCAACAGAGAAAACACTGCTCTGTATTTCAGAAGAAAAAGCAAACAAACACAATACTATTAAAGTGAGTGTATTTATCTTGTTCTAGAGCAGAGCTTTCCAAACTGTGTCGGGACACATTAGTGTGTCGGCTGCAGTGTCTGGGTGTGTTGTGGCTGCTGCTGCCTCTGAGCCCTGCCAGGATTCCGCGCAGGACCTAATGCCTGCCTTGTGCCTTGCTGCCTCCAAACCTGCCCTGCCAGAATTCCGTGCAGGTCCTAGTGCCTGCCTTGTGCCTTGCTGCCTCCAAACCTGCTGTGATTCTGCACAGGTCCTAGTGCCTGCCTTCTGCCCTGCTGTAAAAGTGTGTCGTGAAATGATGCCCTGCTGTAAGAGAGTGTCGCAAAATGATGCATGTCTAAAAAGTGTGTCACCAACATGAAAAGTTTGGAAAGCTCTGTTCTAGAGTAACACAAAAGATCTGATTCGCTAATTGGTCTCTGATAATTAGAAACTTCCAGATAACCTTGCAGTCTACAAGCACTGATTAAAAAGGTAAAGGTTCCCCACGCACATTTGTGCAGTCGTGTCCGACTCTAGAGGCCGGTGCTCATCTCCATTTGTTAGCTGAAGAGCCAGCATTGTCCAAAGACGCTTCCACGGTCATGTGGCTGGCATGACGCACGTGGAACGCTGTTACCTACCCACCGAAGTGGTACCTATTGATCTACTTGCCTTTGCATGCTTTCGAATTGCTAGGTTGGCAAGAGCTGGAGCTAGTGTCGGAGCTCACTCCGCACGCAGGGCTAGGGATTTGAATCTCAGAACTTGCGATCTTCTGATCGACAAGCCTGGCGTCTTACCTGCTGAGCCACCACACCCCTACAAGCACTGATTAGCTGCAGAATATAGAGTAGAACACCTATAACAAAAAACTGTCCTTAGACTTCAATTATGCAATTTGTGTTCAGGGAGAGGGGAGAATGGCACTTGACCTTTAAGAGTTATGCTGGGGGCTACACACCTGAGAATGAGACTTAGTGAAAGCTAAATTGAATTTAAATATAAATTTGATTTAATTAATAATAAAATGCAGTGAATATGATTTTCTCCCTTCTATTGAATAAGTTCCCTCTTCTATTATACAAAAGAAAATTATCAGCAAGTTTTGAAGGAGCTTTAAGATCCCTCTCATGGCTTTGAGGGTTACATGGATACCTAAGCCATAGATCTCTTTCTTATATCCCCCCTTGGGTGCCTGGTCAAGGAAAATAAGAAACAAGAGGCAAAAAGACTGCTGAAAGGATGGGGATGGGGCAGAACAATGTGATTTTGAAAATGAAGGCAAGCCTCAAGAAGAGAACAGCAACTTGACTGAGTTAAAGCTACTTGCTATAGACATCAGAAAGTTATCTGGGAGACAAGTAGAGAAATATAAAATGGGAGGTATGATAAAGCATCCCCAGGTGATGTCTCAGTCACCTGATCTGTCTTGGGGTAAGGGCACTTTAGGATTGAACCATAATTTTTACCAAAGTTTTGGATTAGCATATCTAAAGGCATCCTTCTAGATAACGTTGTTGGCTTGGAGAATTGAGAATATCAGATAGGCATTTCATGGGGGCAATTCCAGGCCATTCATTCATTCATTCATTCATTCATTCATTCATTCATTCATTCATTATTTCCAAGCTTTTCATTTCTGGCTAAATTCATGCTGCTGCTTTTCTCAAAACAAAATAGATAGTAATGCCAACCCCAAATAGAAAATATAGAACATATAAATGTAAAAGGTCTCATAGCTGAGCTTCTTTTAATCTTTCTTTCCCATTTAACTGTCCAACCAATTTTGATGATTTCTGGAGCAACCATTCTAATTTCAGGAAGGGAGAAAAATCCATGAAGTATATCAACTTTCAGCAGCGCCTATTCTTGGTTATGTTCAAAATTAAATTAGAAAAACTTGAGTTATAGTTATTTGCCAATGGAGCTATATTTCTGGGTAGCATCCCTGAAAGACAGTGGGTAAACGTTTAATCTGCTTTCTGTCTCCAGTTATGATTATTAGGCCAGTGTGATCAATATCCCAGCTTCAAAGTTATTGAGACCAGCTTTGAATAGGCAAAAGCAGTTGCAGTCACTACTAAGAAGGGTAACTGTGTCTGTAAATAGGTCTACATGACTACAGTAGATGCTGGCACATATATTTTTACATGTGCATGGGTGTTAATTTATTATTCCCACCAGGAGTTTAGGTTTGGTGGTGGCTGAATGAGTAAATCTGCAAGCAGCTTGGCTCGTACCATAAAATGACATTAAAATACAAACCAACCGTAGGTAGAATTATTCACTGTGCTTCAGTGTATTATTGTTGCTGATAGTGCAACAGGCTTTAGCAGTGCTGACCTTTGCATCTGTCAGTGAGAAAAAGGGGCTATCTCTAATCTGTTCATGCTTTCTGAGAAAGATTTCTAGCAGCCACCCCTTGGTTAGGAGTGAGATAATTCCTCCCCTTGAAAGAATAGCATATCCCTAAATGGAAGCAGCGATGAATGTGCAATTTCCCTGGACTTACATGGAGCTAAGTCACTTAACAGTGGAGGCAATGCTTTGGCCTGGCAGCAGTTCTCCTGGAGGCTCTCTGCCTAAATGAACTCCCATAAAACTTTAGTTTCTCTCTCTCCCTTTCTGTCCCACTGACAATGCGAAAGGTGAGGGCTATGTTTTTCAAAACTGTCAAGTGTTCATGCTAGTCATCTTTCCCGAGCCTGCAAAATTCCTAAAGAGCAATGTGTTGCAAAAGGCACTGCTATTGTTTACAATGTCAAATCTTTCCAGGGTGGGATGATATTTGCCAAGTCTGTAAACTTGTACTTTCCAAAAAGGGAAGGGTATGCTCTCACTCTTTCAAAGTGGCTTATCTTGACATATACTAAGACTGGAGTTATGCCAGGAGGAAGCTGTCATTAATTACACACGTGCACATACTGTATGTACACACCAAGATTTAGTTTATCAAGAGAGTAGATTTTTACTCAAAGGTACATTTTTAGTTTTTCCTGCTGCTCAAGCATTTTGGCCAAATGCCAATTCAGGGTAGGGAAAAGCAATGACAACATTTTGTGTTCACTCAGTTTGGATGACCTACCGTATTTTCCGGCATATAAGACGACTGGGCGTATAAGACGACCCCCAACTTTTCCATTTAAAATATAGAGTTTGGGATATACGCCGGAAAATACGGCACTCGCCGTATAAGACCTGTCCTGGCCAAGTGCAGCCGCTCGCCGGAACGCAGCCCCCAGGGAAGAGCAGGAGGACGAGCGCGGGAGAAACGCGGGGAGGGGGGAGCGAGCTCCGTTCCCTCGGAGCAGCCTTGGGAAGGGAGGGGGCAAAACGCAGTGGCTCCACGACGGGCTCCAAAGTCGCCCACAACGCTCAACGGGCGCCTCGCTTCGCCTCGCCTTCCCTTCCCTTCCCAGCCGCGCTTTAAATGGAGAATTGGCCGCGTTTCGGGAAGCCTGGTAGGAAACGCGGCCAATTCTGGGCCCCCGCTCCATTTAAAGCGCGTTTTGCCCCCTCCCTTCCCAAGGCTGCTCCGAGGGAACGGAGCTCGCTCCCCCCCCCCCCGCGTTTCTTCCGCGCTCGTCCTCCTGCTCTTCCCTGGGGGCTGCATTCCGGCGAGCGGCTGCACTTGGCCAGGAGAGGTCTTAAACGGCGAGTACCGTATTTTCCGGCGTATAAGACGACACCCGGCGTATAAGACGACCCCCGACTTTTGAGATGATTTTCCTGGGTTAAAAAGTCGTCTTATACGCCGGAAAATACGGTACCTTTTACTGTTGATCCCTGGAGCTTATTTGTATTGTTACTGCACATCCTGGCTATAGCTTGTTTTAGTCAGGTCTTGTATTGCTCTGTCCCCAGCCCAGCAGGGTGACATCATGGGTGCTTTTGAATGCAGAAGCAATGACCACACAGTATGAGTACTTAAGGCTTTATTCCAAGGCAGGATAAGAAAATAAGAAAATAATATAACATGAAACAGCAATCAAAGAATATTCAAGAATACAATAAGACAAAGAAAGAAATATGTTATGCCCTTTCTACCAATTATGGAATTGGTGATGGCAGGTAAAGCCAGGAAATATGCAGTATTCTCCCAGTTAGACCTACATTGAAATTCCATCCCATGGTGGGTTTCTGAACAGCTTATATAGCTCTGAACCAGCATTATTGTCTTTTGATTGTCTCATTTCATTGGATTTTATTAAGGACAAGGAGGATGAGTTTATTTTTTCTTGGAATGCATTGCCTACTCCTGCCAGAAATGAGACCAAGAGTTTCAAGGTTATGGATATCTGCCAAAGATGAGACCATCCAGGTTAAGGTGTATTAGTTTATAGCAGTAGGTAATGAGACCATCTCAAAGTTAAGGAGCATTTGTTTCTCAAGTCTTTTGGATTAACAATGAGAAAGATCATCCTACTCTAAATAGGTGTCCCCCCCAAGGACAGTGCAAAACCACGTCTGACTGAAATATAACCTTTTAGGGACTAAAATAAATGCTTGCTTAATTTTGTATCACATACTCACCTATTAGAAGAGAACATAAAGTTTCCATGCACCTAAGGAAAAGAGGTATCCAAATCCTCCTCACCAATCTTCCAGTAAAACCACCAGCATTACAGTTATATATGTATAACTTCCTGACTTTCTTTCACAATATGATCTTAAACATATACCCACCATTTTCAAGGAGAACATCAGGAATCACTTTGAAGTCATGAACCTCATTGATAGAAAATCAGAGGAATTTTGGAATGAACTTAAAGAAGTCATTAAGGATGAATATGAAAAGAGACTGCCAAAAAATAAGAAAGAGAAGAAAACAAACTGGGTGTCAGAACAAACCATGGAAATTGTCAAGAAGAGAAGCGAAGACAAAGCCAAAAAAGACAAAAATCTCAGAAAGGAACTCAAGAAAGTTTCAGAGAGTTGTTAGAAGAGACAAGAAGCAGTATTACAACAACATCTGTAAAGACTTTGAAGATGGAAACAGACATGGAAAAACAAGTAAAGTATTTCAAAAGATCTCTGAATTCAGAAGGAGGTTCCAACCTCAAATTGGTATGCTAAAGGATGCCAGTAGACAGATAGTAACTGATTCAAAGGAGATCAAAGGAAGATGGAAGGAGTATACTGAAACATTGTACAGTAGAGATGTCAACATCCAAGATACCTTAGAAGATATTCCCTATTTACAAGAACCTCTAGTACTAGAAGATGAAGTTAGATCAGCATTCCAGTCATTTCCAATCAGGCGGCTACAGGAACTGATGGAATACCCACTGAAATATGGCAAGCAACGGAAGAAGAATCAGTCAAGGTTCTAACCAAGCTATGCTGGCAAATCTGGAGAATGAAACAGTGACCAACCGATTGGAAGAGGTCAATCTACATTCCAATACCAAAACAGGAGACTTAACAGAGTGTGCAAACTATTGTACAATAGCCTTAATTTCACATGCTAGCAAAATAGTGCTTAGGATCATCCAATGCAGATTAGAGCCCTACATGGAAAAAGAGATGCCAGATGTTCAAGATGGCTTTAGAAAAGGCTGAGGAACATGAGACATTATTGCTGATGCATGCTGAATAATTGAGAAAGCCAAAGAATACCAAAAAGAAGCCAATGTGTGCTTCATTGATTATGGAAAGGCCTTCGATTGTGTTGATCATGTCAAGCTGTGGAAAGTGCTCAGAAAAATGGGAATCCCAGAACGTCTCATTGTCCTCATGAGAAACTTATATATAGGTCAGGAAGCCACAGTACAGACAGAACATGGCTAAACAGACTGGCTTCAGGTTGGCAAAGGAATGCGACAAGGCTGTATACTCTTCTCTTATTTATTCAACCTATATGCCCAATATATTGTATATTAAAGGAAGCTGGATTGGAAGAAGATGAGTGTGGTTTTAAAACTGAAGGAAGAAACAGCAACAACCTGCACTATGATAATGACACCACCCTATACAAGAAAATGCAAAGGATCTGCAAGCCTTAGTACTAAAAGTCAAAAAGCACAGTGAAAAAATGGGACTAAAATTAAATATAAAGAAGACCAAACTAATGATAACAGGTAGAACAACCAGCCTTAGAATTGGCAATGAAGATATCAAAGTGGTGGATACCTTCTGCCTTTTAGGATCAACCATCAACAGTAAAGGAACAAGCATTCAAGAATTAAGTGGCAGACTAGCACTTAGTAAAGCAGCCATGAAGGCCTTAGAAAAGGTAATCAAATGCCGTGATGTGTCTATACCTTCAAATATCAGAATCATGCAAGCCATGGAATTTCCTGTGATATATTCTATGGAATTGAAAGTTGGACTTTGAAGAAGCAAGATAGGAAAAGTATTGACACCTTTGAACTTTGGTGTTGGAGAAGACTCCTGAGAATACCATGGACAGCGAAGAAAACAAACCAATGGATCATTGAACAAATCAACCCAGAGTTTTCACTCAACGCACAAATGACCAAGCTCAGATTATCATACTTCAGACACATTATGTGAAGACCTACCTCTCTGGAGAAGGTTCTAATGCTGGGTAAGGTAGAAGGAAAGAGAAGAAGAGATCTGATCCCTGCCCTGCCCTGATCCAAGATGGCGATCGGAAGCCGACGTCGGTTCCTGCTCCGGGGGGGGGGGGGGGGAGATTGTTTAGCTCCTTGAAAATCATTGGAGGCTCTTCTGAACCCCTGAATGGCACTTTCCATGGCTGGGGAATTGCTACTGGCGGGTTTTTACCTGTGTTGGGGGTTTAGCCCCCCCGGACAGAGCGGTGGGACGTAACGGACTGCGAAGGACGACGCGAGGCTTGCAGTTGGTCTGAGCAGAGTTTAACAGCGTTTTTTGAACAACGAGGGAAGCCTCTTGCTGTTGAGAAGCCGAATACGGACGACCCTGGAACCCGAATAGGACGGTGGTGCTGGCGGGGGCGACGACAACAAACCCCGACTAACCCTGATTCGGTGAGCCCCGGGATTTGCCCTGATAGTGGGACAGATTCTGGGCAGGGCGTTCACCGTAGTAGAAGCAAATTTCATCTCTGCTGCAAAAGGGGGTGTCCTTTTTCCTTTACTCATTTGACACTCATTTGAGGACATTAATGTTCACATTTTAGACAGAGAAGATAGGTTGTTTGAGAGAGGGGTCAAGGAATCCATTTATGCCAACTTGTAAAATCCTTCCTTGAATCGAGGTGGGGGCCTCAGGCACAACCTCTCCCCCATCTTCCTCCCCGCTTTGTCTTCTGTGCCTAGGAAGATTAAGACCATTTCACAAGCTTAACAGCAGCATGGTGATCTTAACAATCCTCCTTTAGATGATAAAAGGACTTAAAAATAACATCTCAATATAACCATGACCTAGCCCCAGGTGTAAGGTCACACAGCTACCTAGAAACATATTTAGGATTCCCTTACCAACTTTGCTCAGACTGAAGAAGCTCCTTGGATAAGGAGCGAAACGTTTCCACTGAGAAAATAGAAATCCAGTTGACATGATTCAAGCTACAGATAATGGCCAAGTAGTTAATGTAGCAAGTCTTCCCACTTGATAATCTTTTGTGCCTATTATAATGAGTGAATTGTTCTAGAGTGGAACTAAGGAAGAACTTCTGTAATTGCAGGCTGGTCAAGGGGTACTACAAACACAGACCAACTGATGCTAAGATCAGAGCTGCATTGCTAAACCACACACCCTAATCCTAACCTTTTACAAGACGACTTGCCCCTTCACCAATTGTCATAGTTTTCTACAGTACTTCCTGCCCTGTAATATAATCCTCCCTCCTCCCATTTTTACCCACAGCAACCCTGTGAAGTAGGCTGAGGTAAAACAACTGCCCGAAAGTGCCCAGTGTATATGTAGCTTTATTACACTCATAGACCAGTACAAAAGTGCCCAGTGAGTTTTGGTAGCTGAGCTTTGGTGGACCTGAACCTGGCTGTCCCTTTGACTATCTGCATATTTAAAACTTCCCCTGATGGCAACAGTGTCAAGTGTATCAGTGGATCTGTTTTCTTCTAGCTAAGATTTGAATCATATGTATGTTTTAGTGATTTTGCAGAGGGAAGAAAAAGCATCGTTGAATATAATGACAAGTCAGCTAGCCAACCAGTTAAAATTAGACTGAAAAGGGTGAGTGTATCATATGACTGAATCTATGTCTGCTGGTTTCTAATGCTGAGTTCAGTAATTTTATAGGCAAAGGTTGGGAGTTGACTGGTTCCTTCTATCACCCAATCCTAGTTAAAATACAAGCTGTAATATACCTGCCCATCAAGGAGTGGAGAATACATGTTAATCAACACTTGAGGATTCCACAATAACTACAAACTTTCAGTCCCAATGCATTTTACCAGCCTTGGGAGGACCTATGTAAACATTTCTGGAAAGTAGAACTGGCTCCAGGCCAGAATTAGTCATGTTTAAATCCCATTGAAATAAAGCTGTAGTCAATTCCAATATATGTCATGACTAACTGTTGCTGAATTAGCATGTCAGTCTTTCCAAAGAATCAGATCTGAGTAGAGTATCCTTTTCTCTTCAGAATAATTTATTTTGGGTAACCCTTTCCTTAACATGACTAGCTTCACTGAAACAAATGAAACATAATAATAATGCAAAGGATGTATTGAGTTAGTTAGTTGATGCTGATTGGATGAACTGAGGGTACAAACTATGATAAACACTACCTGAAATAACTAAAGGCTACAGAGACTTTTCTCAATTAACTGTAAATGAGATGCTATGTAAAAGGAAGGAATGAAATGCAGGATCTAGTGTCCAGTCAGATTCCCTGACAGTAATAATTTGTGTGAGGCCAGAGACCTCTGCTGTGTAAGCTACGCAAAAGTGCTTTTTTTAAGATTGAGGAATTATCAATCTTATCCCGAGACATGAAGGAGCTGATAAAAGAAGTGACAGAAATTAATGAATGCAGTGATAGTCTCTTTTAAGGAGGCAAAATTCCAGCAATATGGGAGACAGATCCATAGGGGTTCTTAGTTAATATGGAAAGTATCTACAACTCTTGTTCCATTGCCAAATTCTAGGACTAGCTCAAGATACTTTTCCCAAAATAAACCAACTTACTATAGGACATAAAGCAGAAAATCCCACCTATTCCTCTTCCCATCCTTGGCAATACAAATACAATCATAGCAAAATAAATAATTTTAAAACAATGACCAGACTATAGCTTAATTTACCTTATGGGAAGGTTGGCCTTGCAAGCCTCAGTTTCAGAATACTGTTGGGATCAAGAAAAAGCCAAGAAAGGCAAACGTGTTTCAGTAGCATACAGTAACTGTCCTCTACTAGGAAGACAGTAATTTCAACAAGAGTGTCTGACCCTCATGAGGATTCAGAGGAACAGCTGAAGTCATGACTGAGATGATGATGGCTTCTATGAACGGGGTCTTTACATATGCAAATATTCAGACAAGTAGCACAGAGCCATCTGAATATATTGAAGAGATTGTTAAGAAAGCTTTTTTTAAAAAAAAATTAGTCCCAATATTTGAGTGCTTAAAACTCTTTGTAGACTTTAAGTAACTTTTCAGGCTCTTCCAAAATCAAGTTCAGGTAGCCCATTGGAACACTGAAATATGACTGTTCCCTAGTTGAACCTGAACATGTCCTGAAACTTTACTGGGAAACTCATGACAGCAATAACAGCAGCAGCCATACATACATACATACATACATACATACATACATACATACATACATACATACACACACACACACACACACACACACACACACACACATATATACAGTACCTACCTCTAAAATCAAATCTCCTAAATGTCAAGTGCAACTCCTGGTGACTACATGGACATGTCCATGTAATTTTCTTGGCAGCAGTAAGGAACTGGTCTGTCATTATCTTTTTCTTACACCATCACTACCATAAGATAGTGACTAATCAGTAATATAAGTGCAATACTTATCTGTGTCAGGGGCATATGAAAAATAGATTATTAATTGTTGAAATCCAAAACAAGCAATTTTTTAGTAATGAAGCTGAATAGAGTTCCATTAAAAGCAACACACCACAAAATATTGTGCTCCCATATTTACAATTAAACATAATGTCAGAATCAAATTGTGTGAAGCTGCTTAAACAACTTACGTTTTTCATAACATCTCATACATTCTTTCGCTCCAATCTTTTCCTAACCAATACTTTGTTTTCCAAAATTCAAGTATGACCTCAAATATAGTTTTTAAAAGGTTACTCCAGTCAATATTAGGTGGGCTACTCCCAGATGAAACTTTTGTTTTGCATTTACCACACTTCCAACACAGAATTTTGCAAGTAATCCAGATTACGATTTTTCCCATTTGTCAGCCATTTGTTCTTTATAACAACATAAACTGTTAGAAAGTGAAAAATAAAATAGCTGCACGGGGTTCTTCTTTGTGATAGCAGCCATCTCTCTGGAAACAGCCCCCTACCCCAATAGAAAGCATTTTCTAATATGTGATTCCCTTGTTGGAGGAATGAGTGTGAACTAAAGATTTTCAACTACAGTGTAATGAATTTCAGTAACAAAGGCTGCACTTGGCCTCTGTCCTGTGCCAACTCACTTATGTGATGGTAATGAGAGGTATCTATCGCAATAACTAAATTAAATCTTAAAGAGTTCCAGCATTAATTAAATTGAAAGCTGGTAATGAAGAAAGAGCCCACTCTTAGATGTCTGAATGATTTAAAGAGCCAAACTGCTTGAGTAAATAAAAAAGAAAACAGAGATATAGGAGACAGCCAAACTGAAGAAGGATTAAGTCTGCTCTCTGCCTTCAATACGAGAAGGGTTATTTTATACGTTGTTTTCCAAAACTCAGCAAGCATACTGTTTTAGAAACCAGAAGGAAGGGTGCCTATTGAAACAGGAAGTGTGTGGCTTGTGGGGTGGAAAGGGATGTATTGACATTTTCACACAGAGAGATTGTGCTCTGGGTATTCTGTAATGTGCAGTTTTAGTAACAGGGATGTCCACTTGAAGGTTTAAGAAAATAATGACTCCTCCTTTGCTGCACAACCTAAGAGTAATACATCCAATTAATAGATTACTTGGCTTTGAGCAAGCAACAGATGTTGCCTAAGGGGAAACATCTGTGCCAAAAACAGACAGCTTGGGTCATATGGCAAGGAGCCAGTGGACTTGTTTCACCTGGACCAAGAGGCCAATTATATCATTGTCTGGCTGGAACTCTTAATGTTGCCTGGAAAGTACAATAGATACATTTTTCCCTTATAGTTTGAATTACCAGGTAGACTGTACTAACAGGAATTTGCTTCCTTTTTAAATCTCTCATTGGAAAAAATAAAATGTAGTCAGGTGAACTAGAGTCTTTCATGAGGTGGCATTCAAACACATGCCACACATACACACAAAATCCCCCATCAAAACAATTATCCAGTTCAACCTTCCCCAATCTAGTATCCTTCAGATATGGAACTTCAGCTTCCATAATTCCAAGCAGGGCTGTTAGGACTAAAGGACTAAATTAGGTATGACAGATCAAGCATGTACAAAGCCATAACCCTGAGTGAAACAACTCATGCGGCTAAAATGCTCTGGCAACTGATATAGTTGAGTTCATTCATGGGGTCTGTTGGGTTAATGTAAGGTGGAGATTAAACACGTACAGACAGACTGTTAGCATGCAAGAGACTGTGATATAGTACAGGTAGTCCTTGCTTAATGACCCTAATTGGGACCAGCAACTCCATCACTAAGCAAAGTAGTTGTTAAGCAAAGTGGTCGTTAAGCGAAAAATCACATGACTGCTCCACTTAGGGACAGCTGTTCTGGCACTCCCGGTTGCAGTCATTAAGCAAATCACCCATGGTCGTTAAGCAAAACATCACATGACTGCGACTTGCAACCTCCTGCCTGCTTCCCCATTGACTTTGCTTGTCAGAAGCCAGCTGGGAAGGTCGCAAATGGCAATCACATGACTGTGGCATGCTGCAACCATCGTGTCAGGCCCAGCCCAAGAACTTCAGAGAATCAGTTCAGCCAAACTTCAGTTCTTTATTTGCTTACACCATATAGACAGAATCTTGCCAGACTAAAGCTACTCTACCTAACCTAAGGGGAAATAACCTGGGAAAGCTCTAGGGCGGGGCTATTCTGAACCTCTTAGTTTTCCCACAATCGCTTCCTGGACTGTGTCTCCTCTTATCTTGCCCTCCTCCTTGGAATGTGCTCCCTTCTTCCTGAGAACCAGCAGCATTACTGAAATCCACCACACATCGTAAATCTGAGGACTGGTTGTAAGTCACTTTTTTCAGTTGTAACTTCAAACAGTCACTAAATGAATGGTCATTAAGCAAGGGCAACCTGTACCACAAACGGGTACATCAGGGTGTAAACAATAAGGACATGAATATTATAAAACACATAGGGTTAACACTAGTCTATTACATTTCTGTGGATGCAGATGCCCATACTCAGAGAATCAGCATGGATGATTCTACATTACGTTGGAGAGCAATAGACACTGGGGTATCACAGTGATGTCTCTTGAGGACAGTATTGTTCAACATTTTTATTATTGACCTGGAAAATGAGGTTGATGGAGTGCTTATCAAATATTTGGAATAAAGAAATAAGATTGCAATCAAATCTGGACACCTTGGAAGACTGGGTTGAGAAGATCAAGATGTCCTTCAGCGGAGAGAATTGTAAGGTATTACATTTCCGAAGGAAAATTAGGAATCTATACAAATTCATGACTTGGAAGCGCTACCTCAGATAAGGACTTGGGTGTGGTCATTGACAATATGCTGAACATGAATCAGTAGAGTGAGAGACCTGCTAGAAGAGCTAGTGCAGTTCTGGGTTGTGTTAGAAGAAGAATTATATCAAAGACATTTGAAGTCTTTTATTTCCCTCTACTCTGCACTGATGACACCATACCTGGAGTGCTTTGTACAATTCTGGACACTACATTTTCAGAAGGATATTGACAGGTTAGAACAGGTTCCAGAACAGGGTGATGAAGATAATACAAGGACTGGAGAATATGTCCTATGAGATCAGGCTGAAGAAACTTCAGGAGAAAAGAAGATTGTGGGAAGACTTGAGACAGGTGCACAAAAGGATGCCATAGAGAAAATGATCAGGAATTATATCCCATCACCACAGAAACTAAGTCCAGAAATAATGGATGAAGTTGCAGCTCCCTAGATTTTGCTTATATATAAGGAAAAATTTCCTGACGGTAAGATCTGTTCAACACTGGAACAGTCTACCTACAGAGGCTGTGGGTTCTCCACCTTGGGAAATGTTAAGAGGCTAAATGGTCACCTTTCAAGGATGGTTGAATAGGTTTTCCTGCACATTGCAGGGAGTTGGACTAGAGTATGTATGTATGTATGTACGTACGAATGAATGAATGAATGATTTGGATTTATCACTGCCCATCTCTACCATGGTAGACTCTTATCCTTATTATCCTTGTGGTCCCTTCCAATTCCACAATTCTTTAGCTCAATGATTCTACGTATACAAATAAAAAGAAAGTCATTCTATTATTGATATATCCAATAGTGAAGCAATCTAGGGAGTAGCTGAACAAGCAAGCAATCATGGTATATATTTTTAGAGCATGTAGAAGCAGCTCAAAAGAGGATATATTTTTTTCCGCCACAAGAAAAAGGGTGTGGGAGGATATAGGTTGGGCACACCCGCCACCACTTGTGTGAGAAATCAGCACATAGGATTTCTTTAAGACAGCAAGTACACAGGAGAAAGGTTTCCTATGAGACACTGTTGCCATCCTGTGGCCATTTATGTCTACTTTCCTTTTCACTGTGGCATGGTGTCATTTTGAGGAGCCTTAGAATTGGAAATGAAGATATTGAAGTGGTAGATAGCTTCTGCCATTTAGAATCAACCATCAACAGAAAAGGAACAAGCAGTCAAAAAATATGCCTCAGACTAGCACTTGGTGGAGCAGCCATGAAGGCCTTGGAAAAGATATTCAGATGCTGTGATGTCTTTATAGCTACAAAGATAAGAATCATGCAAGTGTTCCCTGTGACACTGTATGGAAATGAAAACTGGACTTTGAAGAAGCAGGATAGAAAGAGTATTGACACTTTTGAACTTTGGTGTTGGAGAAGACTCCTGAGAATACCATGGACAGCCAAGAAAACAAACCAATGGATCATTGAACAAATCAACCCAGAGTTCTCACTCCAGGCACAAATGACCAAGATCAGATTATCCTACTTGGACACATTATGTGAAGACTTAGCTCTCTGGGAAATGATTGAATGCTGGGAAAGGTGGAAGGAAAGAGAAGACCAGCAGCAAGGTGGATGGAGTCCAGTTACAGTGATGTACAGTAACTGAGTGCACTGCTGGAAGACGTAAAAGATCAGATTAGGGATAGATTGTCATGGAGAAAACCTATCTGTGTGGTTGCTAGGAGTCAAAAACAATAGCACATAATCAAATCATTCTGTGGCTTGAATCATGTCAACTGGATTTCTATTTTCTCAGTAGAAACGTTTCACTCCTTATCCAAGGAGCTTCTTCAGTCTGAGTAAAGTTAGTAAGGGAATCCTTAAATATGTTTCTAGGGTGGCTATGTGACCTTGCACAGCCACCCTAGAAACATATTTAAGGATTCCCTTACTAACTTTACTCAGACTGAAGAAGCTCCTTGGATAAGGAGTGAAACGTTTCTACTGAGAAAATAGAAATCCAGTTGACATGATTCAAGCCACAGACTGTTCCACCTGGATGACTGAGAACCTTCATCGACATAATCAAATCATATTATTTTGGAGTAAATTCCTTTGTCTGAACCCATCTGTATTGATATTTGTCAAATATTCATTAAATCTAGAAGCACTGTGCTGTGTGTTCTGCGTACATTTTGCAGCCCATAGAGGATCCTTCTTTCACTTGGCTTTTAAGTGTTAATAGAGTTTGGCATCTACTTTTTTTAAAAAAACCTGTTTATATCCTGTTTCGTTTTAAAATGTTGTTAGCTACCTTGAATACTCATCAGAGTAGAAAGGCAGGATAGAAAGCAAATAAAAGAACAATGAAAATGAATTTGGGTTTAGCATCTCATATAGATGGCTCACAGATCACAACCCTAAATCAAAGATAGAGAAAATGTGGTTATTTGTTTTAAGAACTCAAGAGGTCAGTGCTGCATCTAGAGCTTCATAGAAATCACGCAGATTGAAAACTTAAGATAGCAAAGGTGACATCGCTGTTTCCTGTATACTAATGGAGAGAAAATAACTAGAGAGAATAATTTACCAGAGCAAATGTGTTCAAACAAGATGCATGCATACCGTGTGCATGTCAAACTGGAGAATCATCTCCTCTTGGCATGAGACCTATTTTTAACAAGGAAAAATTATACTACAGTGCCATTTGGCAAACTATGATGATGAATAGGGTCACATGAAGTCAGTGGGCATCCTAGGCAAAATCCCTCTCTTGCCCCATTCCTTTGTCAGTGCAGGCACTCTCAACTACTGGGGGACAAAAGAGTAGGGCTGGAATTTTTAGCCTGATTTTTTTGTGTTTTGTTTTGTTTTTGCAAAAAATGAGGGGATTAAGAACCAGAATTCATAAAGCCCCTCCCCTTTATTAAAGAAAAAGGGGAGGGGTAAGCATAGGATTTTGCTACAGAATTACATTTTGTTACAGAATAACATTTTGCTACAGAATTATTAACAGAGGATACGTTCAACTAGCCCCAAATGTGATGACGCAGCTAGCTCAAAGCCGAAAGGACGGCTAGCGGCCAACGGTGCTGGCGGTGAACGACGAATCCGATGTTCTAAAGATCAACACACCATAGGAACCTGGAATGTAAGATCTATGAGCCAGGGCAAATTGGATGTGGTTATTGGTGAGATGTCAAGATTAAATATAGACATTTTGGGTGTCAGTGAACTGAAATGGACTGGAATGGGCCACTTCACATCAGATGACCACCAGATCTACTACTGTGGACAAGAGGACCACAGAAGAAATGGAGTAGCCTTCATAATTAATAATAAAGTGGCTAAAGCAGTGGTTGGATACAATCCAAAAAACAATAGAATGATCTCAATTCGAATTCAGGGTAAGCCATTTAACATCACAGTGATCCAAATATACGCCCGAACCACAGATGCTGAAGAAGCAGAAGTAGATCAGTTCTATAAGGATCTGCAGCACCTACTGGATTATACACCAAAAAGAGATGTTATTTTCATTACAGGAGACTGGAATGCTAAGGTGGGTAGTCGAACAACACCTGGAATTACAGGCAAGCATGGTCTGGGAGAACAAAATGAAGTAGGACATAGGCTGATAGAATTTTGCCAAGACAATTCACTGTGCATAACAAACTCTCTTCCAGCAACCTAAAAGACGACTTTATACATGGACTTCACCAGATGGTCGACACCGAAATCAGATTGACTACATCCTTTGTAGCCAAAGGTGGTGGACATCTATACAGTCGGTAAAAACAAGACCTGGAGCTGACTGCAGTTCAGATCACGAACTTCTTATTGCACAATTTAGAATCAGACAAAAGAGAATAGGGAAGACCTACAGATCAGTTACATATCAGCTCACTAATATTCCTAATGAATATGCAGTGGAGGTGAAGAATAGATTTAAGGCACTATATTTAGCAGATAGGGTCCCAGAAGAACTATGGACAGAAGTTCGCAACATTGTTCAGGAGTCAGCAACAAAAAACGTCCCAAAGAAAAAGAAAACCAAGAAGGAAAGATGGCTGTCTGCTGAGACACTGGAAGTAGCCCAAGAAAGAAGGAAAGCAAAAGGCAACAGTGATAGGGGGAGATATGCCCAATTAAATGCAAAATTCCAGAGGTTAGCCAGAAGAGATAAGGAATTATTTTTAAACAAGCAATGTGCGGAAGTGGAAGAAGATAATAGAATAGGAAGGGCAAGAGACCTCTTCCATAAAATTAGAAACATCGGAGGTAAATTCCAGGCAAAAATGGGTATGATCAAAAACAAAGATGGCAAGGACCTAACAGAAGCAGAAGAGATCAAGAAAAGGTGGCAAGAATATACGGAAGATCTGTACAGGAAGGATAATAATATCAGGGATAGCTTTGACGGTGTGGTCAGTGAGTTAGAGCCAGACATCCTGAAGAATGAGGTTGAATGGGCCTTAAGAAGCATTGCTAATAACAAGGCAGCAGGAGACGATGGTATCCCAGCTGAACTGTTTAAAATCTTGCAAGATGATGCTGTCAAGGTGATGCATGCCATATGCCAGCAAATTTGGAAAACACAAGAATGGCCATCAATTTGGAAAATATCAACTTATATCCCCATACCAAAAAAGGGAAACACTAAAGAATGTTCAAACTATCGAACAGTGGCACTTATTTCACATGCCATGAAGGTAATGCTCAAGATCCTGCAAGGTAGACTCCAGCAATTCATGGAGCGAGAATTGCCAGAAGTACAAGCTGGGTTTAGAAAAGGTAGAGGAACTAGAGACCTAATTGCCAATATCCGCTGGATAATGGAGAAAGCCAGGGAGTTTCAGAAAAACATATATTTCTGTTTCATTGACTATTCTAAAGCCTTTGACTGTGTGGATCATAACAAATTGTGGCAAGTTCTTAGTGGTATGGGGATACCAAGTCATCTTGTCTGCCTCCTGAGGAATCTGTATAACGACCAGTAGCAATGGTAACGACAGATCACGGAACAACGGACTGGTTTAAGATTGGGAAAGGATTACGGCAGGGCTGTATAATCTCACCATACCTATTCAACCTGTATGCAGAACACATCATGCAATGTGCTGGACTTGATGAATCCAAGGCTGGAATTAAAATCCCTGGAAGAAACATTAACAATCTCAGATATGTAGATGTTACCACTTTGATGGCTGAAAGCGAGGAGGAGCTGAGGAGCCTTATGACGAAGGTGAAAGAAGAAAGTGCAAAAGCTGGGTTGCAGTTAAACCTCAAAAACATCAAGATTATGGCAACAAGGACATTCCACTCCGAGCCGGACTGGCAGCTCGACAAGTCAGATTTTTCAGAGTGCTGAAGACCTGGCTAGCTTTTCCCTGTTTGCGGTGGTTAAGACCACTGAAGTTTTCTCCCTGGAGAAGGGAAAACCAGAAGATTACTCACGGGGTCGTTGGAATTGCCCCCTCCTGCTTTTTTTGTAGTTTTCTGCCACAGAAAGAGCAGGGGGGTGGAGACAGTGAAACGACCTGAGAAACATCAAGCTCTTCCAGGGAATCGTAAGTTAGAGCTAGAAGCCGGCTTTTAGATCACTTTATTTATTTTTTTTAGATTAGATTGTTTTATCATCTAAGGTCTATCTTTGGACTTTGCACAAAATGTTGGCAAATTTTGTGCTTTCTTTGCTATAACAATCATGGTGGAAATATAACGGATTTTATATTTGAAGCATAGTAATGTTTGCATTTTTTTTCTTTTTTATCTTTCTAACCTATCAGAGGACTCTGTCTCATTTGGAAGTATAAGAGTTTATATTAAATATATTTTGAATATATTTTCCTGGATTAACTATTGAATTTGTTTTCTTTTTCTTTTTCTTTCCTTTTTATAATGGTAGAAATTCATCTTCTCTTTCTCCTTTTATAAACTGTTTGAAATACTGCTTTTTCGCTTATTTTTGATTATCAAAATTTTTCTTCCTTTATTTTAAAAAACTTTTTACTTAATGGACTCTGCTGGTAATTTTCCACTCGAACAGATCAGCTGACTATTTACTTGTTTTGGCTAGAATGGCTGCTGCTGCAGCCTGAGAACAAAGAGGGGGTGGGGAAGAATGGCTTTCTTAACAGCAACTTTAACAGCAATTCAAGAACTTAAGGGAGAGATTTGTGAAGCTCTTTCGGAAATTAAGAAATCACTGGAAATTTTATTTTTGCAAGATCAGGAACAAAAGGAACAAAATATAGAAATAGAAGCAGAAGAAAATTTTTTTGAGATAGAGGATAAACAGGAAAGGGGGATTTCAAACACATTGGTTCAAAAAAACATTCTCACACTCTAAATGAGACAGATAACAAAACAGGCTACACACTATAATTTTGGTACAAACATATTGTGGCAGTTGAGGCAAGGAGAAAGATTGAACATGCAATTTGATAGATATTGTGAAATATGGGGAAAGGTCAAGAAAAACATTTTGACATTCTACACGAGACACAGAACAAAACAGGCTACATATTATGATTTTGGCATAACTTGAATAGGAGACTTATCATTATGTGGGATATAAAGGTATTGAAACCATGGATTTTAACTGGATACTGAGTTTGTAAATGCACTAAATAAATCAAGTTCTAACTAGTAATATAACTGTTGGGAATGTTAAATGTTAAAAATTAATAGAAACTGTATGGATGTATAAAATGTGATATTTTAATCGTAAGATAAAAGGTTATAAAATTAGTGATATAAATATAAATTGATGTTATAGAGTATATGAAAACTAGAAAAAAAATTTTAGGGAGATACATGAAGGATGGGATGTTGAGTTGGAATTAGAATGAATACTATTACAGGATGACTTATTTTTATAATTACTAGTATGAATATTATTGAGAATTGTTGTTAGGTTATGTATTAGGGGAATAGGTAGCTATAAAAATTTGTTAAATAGGTAAATATGTAGGAAGATGTAGAATATGGTATAATTATAGTCTAAATATAGACTAAGTTTAAACTAGGGTTATTTTTATGGATATGTATGAATAGAATATATTTTATTTTATTAGAATCAAAATAAAATATAAAATACTGTTGATAGAAAATAAGGCCTTTACTTGTTATATATATTATAATTGGATTCTATCAAGGATATAAATATGGATGTAAAAATGGAAAGAGTGAATAAAAATGTTAAATTGATGCGGTTAAGAACATTTAAATTGATATTACTTCAAGGAGTGGAAACTACAGATGGACTATTGGAGAATTGCTAGAAAGGTGAAACCTACATGAAGATCAGAAGATTGGACTATAGAAATTGAAGTGTATATGACAAAGAAAAGTTCCTGTGTATTGTATGAAAGACCAACATTTAAAGCAAATATTGTACTTAAAGACCAAAGACAGATTGGAGGCCATCTATTTTCTATATTTCTTTTATTATTTTTCTTGACTTCACTTTTCTTTTACTTTTTTCTTACTTTGTATTTCTTTCTTTATTTCTTGTTCTAACTTTTAATATGTATTTCAAAATTAAATAAAATTTATATAAAAAAAGATTATGGCAACGAGCTTGATTGATGACTGGCAAATAGAGGGAGAAAACGTGGAGGCAGTGACAGACTTTGTATTTCTAGGCGCAAAGATTACTGCAGACGCTGACTGCAGCCAGGAAATCAGAAGACGTCTACTTCTTGGGAGGAGAGCAATGACAAATCTTGATAAAATAGTTAAGAGCAGAGACATCACACTGACAACAAAGGTTCGTATAGTCAAAGCAATGGTATTCCCCGTAGTAACCTATGGCTGTGAGAGCTGGACCATAAGGAAGACTGAGCGAAGGAAGATACGTGCTTTTGAACTGTGGTGTTGGAGGAAAATTCTGAGAGTGCCTTGGATTGCAAGAAGAGCAAACCAGTCCATACCCCAGGAAATAAAGCCAGACTGCTCACTTGAGGGAATGATATTAAAGGCAAAACTGAAGTACTTTGGCCACATAATGAGAAGACAGGATACCCTGGAGAAGATGCTGATGTTAGGGAAAGTGGAAGGCCGACCAAGGAAAAGATGGATGGATGATATTCTGGAGGTGACGGACTCGACCGTGGGGGAGCTGGGGATGGCGATGGCCGACAGGAAGCTCTGGCGTGGGCTGGTCCATGAAGTCACGAAGAGTTGGAAACAACTGAATGAATAAACAACAACAAAACACAGAATTCTGGCAGTGTCATCTTGAGGGATGCCTCTGGGGGCTGAAAAAATGAGATTGGGGCAGCATGCCCCCCTCTATTCTAAACAACTGGGTCTAAGTTTAATACAAAACTACTGCAGAGCAACATGGATAGTGACTATACCAACACCTTAATGCTACTCCAAGCACCAGGCTAGGAAACAACAACAATAGCAACAACAACAAGAGATCCAGGCCAGGCATAGAGGCTTAAACTGGGATCAATGGGGTGGGTCAAAAAGGTCAAGATGGCGGCTATGACCATGCAATCAAAGCCCCACCCTTTTACATGTGTCTCGCATGCAACTCACATAAAAAGGGGTACCATTTTGATTGTTTATACTATCCCCAGCTCCCAGGACACCCCTGTACAAGGTATAGTTTTTCTAATCAGGCATAAATTATTCTGAATCGTCTGCTCCTGAAGGCATAAACAATGGGGATTCATGGATGAAATGATGTGGGAAAGCAGAATGTCCACATTTATCACTTGCAGAGGAAAGTTATATGTTTGGCAGTAATGTGAGATGTCAATGATTATCAGTCTGGTAACAAACACACAATGAACAAGAGGACCAGGGCCAAAGATTTGTTCATCTTGAATCCACTTCAATAAGATATCCGCATTTTCAAAATGGGGAAGGAGGAAGACCCAGGAAAATAAAGACCTGTCAGCTTGACATCTATACTGGGCAAAATCCTTGAAATAGATTATCAAGTAGCAGGTTTTTGAGCATTTAGTTAGGCATGCTATGATGAACAAGAAGCCAGCAAGGGTTTCCTGCAAACAAATTGTGCCAGACTAAACTTATCTCCTTCTTTGGTAGTCACTATTTTAGTAGATTAGAGGAATGCCATAGATATAATGCACCTGTTGTTGTTTATTCGTTCAGTCGCTTCCGACTCTTTGTGACTTCATGGACCAGCCCACGCCAGAGCTTCCTGTCGGCTGTCACCATCCCCAGCTCCCCCATGGTTGAGTCTGTCACCTCCAGAATATCGTCCATCCATCTTGCCCTTGGTCGGCCCCTCTTCCTTTTGCCTTCCACTTTCCCCAGCATCAGCATCTTCTCCAGCGTATCCTGGAGAATGCACCTGGACCTCAGCAAAACCTTCAACAGACTCTCTGATAAATTCTTCATAAAATGTAAAATATGGCCTAGACGATATTACAGTGAGATGGGCCCACAATTTGCTGAATGACGGCATCAGAGAGTGCTCATTAATGCATTAATGGCTCCACTCATTAATGAAGGGAAAGATACCGTGGTTGTTGATATGGAAGGCTGCTGAGAAATCAGGGAGGATGAAGAGGAATGCACTTCCCCATGCTGAGAGAACCACAGGTCATCAAAATGTGCCCAGTGCTCTCCGGGGGGAAAAATAGCTAACTGAAGACAGCTCTGCAGAAAATGGAGCCAATGACCACAGTGGAATGAAGTCAGTGAGTGGACTGGCTCTTCGTGATTCCTCTCCGGACAAGGAGAGGACTTGGGATCGCCCATAAGTGCTCCAGACAGTTGCTCCTCACGAGGAGACTGCAAGCGGGTTGAGAGCTCTGGGAGACAAGGGAACACCATCTTAGCCCAAACCGTAGTCAGTGCCTTTATGGACACAGTATTCACATACTTTCCTTTCTAATCCTTGGGGAAATTGCTTGTTAACAGCTTTTTAACTATTAGGAACTTTTGGAATGACAAATTTTATGGCACTGGGTGTTTCCTTCAGTCCTTAGCGAAAGAAGTTTTAAATACAAGTTTAAGGACTTTAAAAAATTATTTTTTTGGAGTAAACAGCAAAAGGTAGTTAGAATGTTGATTTTGGAAAGTTACAAATGGACTAAGGGCCCAGATGGATTTGAAATAAGATTTTGGAATTGATTATAGGAATCCTTCCCATGGGAAAATGCTGTTGTTTTGAATTAATTTTAAAAGTTTCTGCCATTATAGACAGTGTTTAAAATATGTTAAGGAAGAGAAACAAGTTTTACTGGACAAGACTGAGACTGATCTGAAAGTGGATTTGAAAATGACAGGCTACAAGAATGACAATCGAAAAAGATGCTACACTGGATATACAAATGAAACCAGTTGATGTCTTAATAATTAAAAGGGATATACAAATAACAAACCAAAAGCAATCTGGATAACTTTCCTATATTGGATTTACAAAAGAGGATTGTTATAGTTTTGAGGAATATTGTGAGAAGGGACAAAGAAAAAATGAAAAGAAATCAAGTTCTAGGGCATTATTTGAAGGGATTAAAGATCAAGATTGTTAAAAGTAAAAGGAAGGAGTATAAAGTTGGTTTATTTGATCAAGGTTAAAATAGATATGTTCTCTCTGGTAACCCTTAATGGACTTTTGCTGATATCAGAACTAAACGAGGTTTTAATGATTTGTTTATAGATAAGAGATGAGATATGGGAAGAAGAGATCATTTGTATTTTAAGAGATGATTGTTGTTGTTCAGTCGTTCAGTCGTGTCCGACTCTTCGTGACCTCATGGACCATAGCACGCCAGGCCTTCCTGTCCTCCACTGTCTCTCGGAGTTTACTCAAATTCATGTTCATTACATCGGTGATGCTATCTAACCATCTCATCCTCTGCCGTCCCCTTCTCCTTTTGCCCTCAGTCTTTCCCAGCATCAGGGTCTTTTCCAGTGAGTCCTCTCTTCTCATTAGGTGGCCAAAGTATTTGAGCTTCAGCTTCAGTATCTGTCCTTCCAATGAGCAGTCAGGGTTGATTTCCTTTAGGATTGACTGGTTTGACCTCCTTGCAGTCCAAGGGACTCTCAAGAGTCTTCTCCAGCACCACAGCTCGAAAGCATCAATTCTTCGGCGCTCAGCCTTCCTTATGGTCCAACTCTCACAGCCATACATTGCTACTGGAAAAACCATAGCTTTAACTATACGGACCTTTGTCGGCAAGGTGATGTCTCTGCTTTTTAATATGCTGTCTAGGTTTGCCATAGCTTTCCTTCCAAGGAGCAAGCGTCTTTTAATTTCATGGCTGCAGTCACCATCTGCGGTGATCTTGGAGCCCAAGAAAATAAAATCTGTCACTGCTTCCATTTCTTCCCCTTCTATTTGCCAGGAAGTGATGGGACCAGATGCCATGATCTGGGTTTTTTTAATGTTGAGTTTCAAGCCAGCTTTTGCACTCTCCTCTTTCACCCTCATCAAGAGGCTCTTTAGTTCCTCTTCACTTTCTGCCATTAGGGTGGTATCGTCTGCATATCTGAGGTTGTTGATATTTTTCCCGGCAATCTTAACTCCGGCTTGTGATTCATCCAGCCCGGCATTTCTCATGATGTACTCTGCATATAAGTTAAATAAGCAGGGTGATAATATACAGCCTTGTCGTACTCCTTTCCCAATTTTGAACCAGTCGGTTGTTCCATGTCCGGTTCTAACTGTTGCTTCTTGACCCACATACAGGTTTCTCAGGAGACAGGTAAGGTGGTCTGGTACTCCCATCTCTTTAAGAATTTGCCACAGTTTGTTGTGATCCACACAATCAAAGGCTTTAGCGTAGTCAATGAAGCAGAAGTAGATGTTTTTCTGGAACTCTCTTGCTTTTTCCATGATCCAGCGAATGTTGGCAATCTGATCTCTAGTTCCTCTGCCTCTTCGAAACCCAGCTTGCACTTCTGGTAGTTCTCGGTTCACATGCTGCTGAAGCCTAGCTTGTAGGATTTTGAGCATAACCTTGCTGGCATGTGAAATGAGCGCAATTGTACGGTAGTTTGAACATTCTTTGGCATTGCCTTTCTTTGGAATTGGAACGTAAACTGACCTTTTCCAATCCTGTGGCCACTGTTGAGTTTTCCAAATTTGTTGGCATATTGAGTGCTGTAAAATATTGGTAATTAAAAGGCTGGTATAAGTTAGTGTCCTATAAAAGTATTACTGGGATTATTTAAGCTAAAAACTTTAGATCTAAATACTAATCTTATAGAAAAGCGAGAGTGGTAAAAACATTTTTTATATAGACTTGTGGAGGAGCGTATTTCTAAATATAAGTAAAATCTTTGAATCCAGCTTTGACTAGACTTCAGAGACAATTCTAAATGTTACTATTTTTATATATTGGTTTCTACAGAGCAGATATGGTTGAGCATGAGGGGAGCCCCTATTGGAAATGTGCCCATCTGACTTTGGGAGTAGCATCAGCTGCAATCCTGGGATAGGGGAGTGGCTATTGTTATCTGGGAGACTTGTGGGTTTCAAGGGCTTTCAGGCAGATAACCAGAAGTGAAACCTTGTTCTTGAAGTTGGGCTCTAGGTATCGGATGGTTTGGTGCTACTATACCAGGTTCCCTGCTGCATAGCTACCTTCCTACCTGAACTGCTAGAAGTCATAGCTGGGTTGGAATTGGAGTCCAACCAATTGGTATAGTAGCACCAAACCATCCGATACCTAGAGCCCAACTTCAAGAACAAGGTTTCACTTCTGGTTATCTGCCTGAAAGCCCTTGAAACCCACAAGTCTCCCAGATAACAATAGCCACTCCCCTATCCCAGGATTGCAGCTGATGCTACTCCCAAAGTCAGATGGGCACATTTCCAATAGGGGCTCCCCTCATGCTCAACCATATCTGCTCTGTAGAAACCAATATATAAAAATAGTAACATTTAGAATTGTCTCTGAAGTCTAGTCAAAGCTGGATTCAAAGATTTTACTTATATTTAGAAATACGCTCCTCCACAAGTCTATATAAAAAATGTTTTTACCACTCTCGCTTTTCTATAAGATTAGTATTTAGATCTAAAGTTTTTAGCTTAAATAATCCCAGTAATACTTTTATAGGACACTAACTTATACCAGCCTTTTAATTACCAATATTTTACAGCACTCAATATGCCAACAAATTTGGAAAACTCAACAGTGGCCACAGGATTGGAAAAGGTCAGTTTACGTTCCAATTCCAAAGAAAGGCAATGCCAAAGAATGTTCAAACTACCGTACAATTGCACTCATTTCACATGCCAGCAAGGTTATGCTCAAAATCCTACAAGCTAGGCTTCAGCAGCATGTGAACCGAGAACTACCAGAAGTGCAAGCTGGGTTTCGAAGAGGCAGAGGAACTAGAGATCAGATTGCCAACATTCGCTGGATCATGGAAAAAGCAAGAGAGTTCCAGAAAAACATCTACTTCTGCTTCATTGACTACGCTAAAGCCTTTGATTGTGTGGATCACAACAAACTGTGGCAAATTCTTAAAGAGATGGGAGTACCAGACCACCTTACCTGTCTCCTGAGAAACCTGTATGCGGGTCAAGAAGCAACAGTTAGAACCGGACATGGAACAACCGATTGGTTCAAAATTGGGAAAGGAGTACGACAAGGCTGTATATATTATCACCCTGCTTATTTAACTTATATGCAGAGTACATCATGAGAAATGCCGGGCTGGATGAATCACAAGCCGGAGTTAAGATTGCCGGGAGAAATATCAACAACCTCAGATATGCAGACGATACCACCCTAATGGCAGAAAGCGAAGAGGAACTAAAGAGCCTCTTGATGAGGGTGAAAGAGGAGAGTGCAAAAGCTGGCTTGAAACTCAACATTAAAAAAACCCAGATCATGGCATCTGGTCCCATCACTTCCTGGCAAATAGAAGGGGAAGAAATGGAAGCAGTGACAGATTTTATTTTCTTGGGCTCCAAGATCACCGCAGACGGTGACTGCAGCCATGAAATTAAAAGACGCTTGCTCCTTGGAAGGAAAGCTATGGCAAACCTAGACAGCATATTAAAAAGCAGACATCACCTTGCCGACAAAGGTCCGTATAGTTAAAGCTATGGTTTTTCCAGTAGCAATGTATGGCTGTGAGAGTTGGACCATAAGGAAGGCTGAGCGCCGAAGAATTGATGCTTTCATGCTGTGGTGCTGGAGAAGACTCTTGAGAGTCCCTTGGACTGCAAGGAGGTCAAACCAGTCAATCCTAAAGGAAATCAACCCTGACTGCTCATTGGAAGGACAGATACTGAAGCTGAAGCTCAGGTACTTTGGCCACCTAATGAGAAGAGAGGACTCACTGGAAAAGACCCTGATGCTGGGAAAGACTGAGGGCAAAAGGAGAAGGGGACGGCAGAGGATGAGATGGTTAGATAGCATCACCGATGTAATGAACATGAATTTGAGTAAACTCCGAGAGACAGTGGAGGACAGGAAGGCCTGGCGTGCTATGGTCCATGAGGTCACGAAGAGTCGGACACGACTGAACAACAAAACATTTTACAGCTAGTCCAATTTTAAAATGTCGCAGTTCCCAATTTCTTTTAATAAAATGAGTAGTACAAATAAGGCTCTTATATGAAAAATATCTAAGGAATGCTCAAGGGTTCAAAAGTAACCCCCTTTTCTCCATTATTTTCCTCTCCATCTCCTATAAATATATTATTCATCAGGTAAGATACAAAGTATGGCTAATGGTAAAAAGAAACATGTTTTTTTCCCCTCTGAAACATCCACCCTGTTGTAAATCTATGTATTTTCACATTCCAGTTCAGTCATGAATCCCATCATCTATACTTTCAGAATAAAAAAAAACCAGGAAACTGTACACCGAAGAAAACCCTGCACATTTAATAGTGTAGCTATTTATTCAGAATCAGACCATTAGAGAAACTCCATTTATATATGCACATAATTGAAAACTATGATGTTGAGAGATGGATTTAGAAATATGTAGGAATGCCTGGTGAATATGTAGTAGACAGTTGTAATTACTTTCGGCTACCTTTCCAGTTTGGGTTACCAGTATCTGCTGAAATAAACATATACAGAAATAAATTCTGTATTTGACATTTTCATCTCTGTATTAAACACATGTGAGTACTTCTTGTTTAGCCACAAGGTATACATGCTGCTAGATTACTGTAAACATTGGCTGCCAAGTACTGAGGTTGCTACTGGACATTTACTGCATTTAAAGAATAGCAGTTAACAGACCTTAGTAGGCAATGTTCAATTTTAAAAGTGTTATTTCCTGATCTATTGAATCTCAAACTGCTGTTGAAGTTTCATAAAATATCAAATTGATAAACTCAGATCCTATGCCACAGGTGTACCACTGTTTTAAGAGTTGCATTAACTTCAATGAGTGGATTTCTTAAAACAAGAAAACCTTTCTCCAAGCTTGTGAAGAAGCCCGAGAAGAGTCAGGCTGATTTAATGAATAGCAGAGAGGCATTGTTAAGCATGTGCAGTCCAAAACACTTTTTCTGAATCATTTTGAGTGTGTGCAACACTATTAGCCATACTTAGACAAGACAAATACTCAATTTCATTTACATCATTTTGTGGTTTCATTTGCAAAGGTATATATTTTCTGAATATTGTGATGTGAGACTTAAAATATCAGGAGTGGAACACATTCAAGGAGCTATCAGCAAGTACACAAACTAAGATACATATGTTTTAATTAAGAATAGAAATTGTACAATTTTGGAAATTACAATTTAATGTTCGGCTTAGAGAGATGCTTGGGCAGTCTTTGACAGTGCTTTCAGGTCCAAAATGCATTTGGCAATGCTCTCCTTCTCCTATAATACAAAAAACAAATTAACACTTTAGTTGGAAGAACTTACAGAAAATACTCAAGAACTGGAGAATATTATTTTTGGAGTCTCCTGCAGCTTTATGATTCTACACACCAAATGTACGTGCTATTAAATGCACACACACTTTAAATTATTTAGTCCTAACTGAAATTAAGAATTTAAAATCAAGAATGAAACGTATATGGTTCTTAAGTAAAGTATTCAGGTCAATGAGGGAAAAATGTAACATAAAGAAACCCATTCCTAGAGAATCTAGTTCATAACTATGAAGAATAGTTGCTCTTTACCCAATCCTCTCAGTCAAAAATTCTGCCATCTTAAAATGTAGAGATATAACAATTATGAAGACCACACTAGACCTGTTGCCCTGTATTTAGAATAAAAATATATTGTTAGAGCATACTGTCACTACATAAGGCAGTCTTATAGCATGGGATGGAATGAAAAAAGGTATGGCAGTTTTGTCATGGGCAAGAGTGGCACCATATTACATTTTCACAGTTTTCTCCATGTTGGAGCTGAGGAAAAAAAGATAATTAATAATTCCTTTCTGCCACAATTACAATGGAAAATTATCTCCAAAGACAGTGATTAACCTTAGGAAAAAAAACTAGAATAATATCAATGCATCTCTCCACATTTGCTATTAGCGTTTAGAAAAATAAAGTTACATATACGTATATATATATGGTGTCATTTGATGTCACTGCACTCTTTACATCCATAGACCAAGCACTAGTGATTGAATCCATGGCAGCAGTTCTTCGCAACACACCTGACCTAACTAGATACACCAAGATCAAAATACCCAGAATCATGGACCTCATCAACCTCTGCCTCACCACCTACTTTCAGTTTGATGGACAAATATACCAACAAATCAAAGGAACACCTATGGGATCACCACACTCAGGACTCATAGCAGAGATTGTAATGCAATGTCTAGAAAGGATAGCACTCCCAAGCATACAGTCTGTGGATCCGGTATGTAGATGACACCTTTGTCATAATAAAAAAGGATCAACTGGAGGAAACACATGAAACCATCAACATCTTCAAAGGAATAAAATTCACAAGGGAAGAAGAAAACAACACATTACCCTTCTTGGACATCCTCATCAGTAGAGGAAATGATGGCATTCTAGAAACACAAGTCTACCGGAAATCTACCCACACTAACCAAGTGCTCCACTACCAAAGCAATAACCCAACCTCCCACAAGAGGAGCTGTGTAAGAACACTATTCAGACGAGCACGCACGTACTGCAGCAACCCAGAACACCAGAAAAAGGAAACAGACCACTTATATAGCATCTTCCAGCAAAATGGATACCCATGCAACTTTATCAAAAAGTGCCTGACCACTCAACCCACCACAGCAAAACCAACAGAAGCTATGAAAAGGATTACACTGCCATACATCAGGAACATCTCAGAAACTACTAATAGACTGTTACAACCACATGGCATCACCGTAGCACATAAACCAACCAAAACCCTTCAGAACTGATGGGGTATATGCTGGCTTAAAGGGGAAAAACCCGAGGCTTGAGAATAAACAGACAAGAATGCAGCTTGTTAGGGCCAACAGTGTTTACTGTTTAGCATAGGGCAATAATGCAGATACAGTACATTATCGCAAACAATGAAAAAGATGAATATACAGGATACATCGTTGTAAAAGGAAAAACAAAACTAGAACTTATAAGCAGAGTTCCGTGTATTGATCCCAGGGCCAGAGTTCCTGCCATGGCCTATACCCAAAGCCAGGCATAGCTCACTCTGCCCAGTCCACGGGAAGTGAACACGTGAAGAACCACATAGCTAAAAGACACTAGAAATCAAGAAGACATAGAACACCATTTTGCATGGTTGTATATTTGGTTCTTCTAGCATTCTGATTGGCTGGAAGTTAGCTGTTACACACACTAGGCCTCAAAGCATTAGGCCTAAAGCACATAGCATGACCTGCTATTGGTTAGCAGTGCTGCATCTACGCACTGAGTTCCCCCCTCCTCCTTGCTCAGGGGGGGCTTGGGCATGGGCAAGGCTTCCCACGGAAGGTCATCAGGAGGATATCTCTCATGGGAAGATTTCCATTGCTAGCCATAATATGGTACCTTCTCGCTCCTTATCTCATGAGGACATAAACAACGCCAAGGCTTCTCTGTTGTCCAGCCACCTGGCATTCACGTCACCATGAGAATGCTTTTGCTTTGTATTTGTAAAAGATGCAATTTGCCAAAACACTTTTGCATTGAAAAGAAATCCAATTTACCAATATCATATAGTATAAGAAATCTGACAAGAACATCGTAAGTAACCCAAAAGACCCAGTAGCCCAAGAAGAAAAAACAGGAGTTATCTACAACATACAGTGTAAGGACTGTAGCAGCCACTATGTAGGACAGACCGGCAGAAGACTAGCAGAATGCATCCACGAACACCAACTAGCAGTCAGAAGACACGATGAAAACTCCTTAATCTCACAACACATGGACAGATTCAACCATACTTTCAACTGGGAAACTGAGCATTTTAAACCAAGCCAAATCCAAAACTGCTAGAGAATTCCTGGAAGCTTGGCATTCAGACAAAGCAGCCATCAACAGACACATAGAGGTAAACAACATTTACATACCATTCATAAGAGACAATAGAAAAGCCAGAAGACCGGAACACCTGCTTGCCAGCAATCAACACCCAGATATGCAAAGATTAACACCAGGGTTAGCACCAGAGGAACAATCAAACAGCACAATATACCCTAATCAAGGAACTATTAACTCAGTCAATCAACCAAGCAGCAAACAACAGCCCAATCAAGGAACTACCAAGGAGAGAACAACACCTCCACCAACACAAGCAGGACAAGCCATGGTATATAAACAGAGAGGAAGTCCCACTCCCTTTTCACTCTGAAGATGTTGCCTAGCCTGGCAATGCAACGTCTGCAAGAAAACAACAAGGCCCAGAGAGCACCAAGGACTCCAAAGTTATATATGGCTGCTAACTATGTATTTAAAGTAAAATCTGTAAAATTTGGGCCTCTAGTGAAATAGTTCCATTCTATTAATTTTATTCAGAAATTTTTAGAAAAACTTCCCTCATCAAGTTCCGATAGAGCTCCACACTCTTTTATATATGTTTAACCATGGTTTGTTGAGTAACTCACACTTGGCTGAGTCTATAACCCACGTTTTCCCAAACATGCAAAAAAAAAAAAAAAGCAGAGTTTGGTTTAGACCAACGGGGCTGTTAGCCCCAACTGAGTGATTTAACAAATAACAAGTAAAAATATAATAGCCATTATTGTAAGAATGAGTGACAGTGAAGTTCCCAATCTCTACAGGATGTGGAATTCTGAGGGTTTATTATTTGGAGCTCTCAGAAAATAGCTGCCATGGTGGGCATGGTCATCACAACACACATATTATTAGAAAGGAAGCTATTTCCCATGCTTCCTTTACTTCTAGAAAATGCTATTGACTATCTCAGCTTATGTTTGTCTTTATTTCCTGGCCAGGCGGCCACACTTTTTTGCTTGTGTCGTTTACTTCAAAAAACTGATGGACAAAGGGGCTCTGCATGCTTTGAAATTAATTCAGAAGTACTACAGTGGAACCCAGGACTGCAGCATCTCTTTAGAGCAGCCATATCTTTTTTTAGGCTTCTGTGTGACCATGAAAGCAGCAGTGTCTGTTTTCAGTCTGTATGGAAGCCAGAAAAAAGACATGGTTGCTTTAAAACAGGGTCCTCCAAAGTGGTCAATATTGACCCCCAAGGGTAAATGGGACTATCCAAAGGATTGCTATTATTATTCGTAGTACTATTAGTTAGTTAAATTTGTTGTTGTTGTTCAGTCATTTAGTCGTGTCCGACTCTTCGTGACCTCATGGACCATAGCACGCCAGGCCTTCCTGTCCTCCACTATCTCCCGGAGTTTACTCAAATTCATGTTCATTACATCGGTGATGCTATCTATCTATCTCATCCTCTGCCGTCCCCTTCTCCTTTTGCCTTCAGTCTTTCCCAGCATCAGGGTCTTTTCTTTTAATTTAATTTAATAATTTTAATTTAATAAATTAGTATTTATTAAATTGTCATATAATAAATGTTTGCAGGTCAATGAACAATCTGAAACTTCATGAAGGGGTCGATGAGCTGAAGAGTTTGGGGACCCCTGCTTTAAAGAGATGCTGTACTTGCATATATGCTGAAAACCTCTTCTAAATCCTTTTCAAAGCATATGCAACATTAAAAATATTTAGCATATACTTATTACATGTATATACCACAGAATATGGAATGATTTAAAGCAATACAATACACATAAATAAGTTTATGATTAAAATGGTTCATCAATAAAACAATACAGAATAAAATACAACGAAACATTAGTTCTAAGATCAAGAAGATGCATCTATCTCCCAATAGATTAGATATAATCTTCTTCACTATGGAGGTACAGGAAGGGAAAGTCAGTGGCTTTTCCGGTAGTAAAATGGCCACACGCCATCTGTAAGGTAGTATTTGCTAAGTACCTGTTGGGCTGTAACACTCCGCCAAACACTTTGCTCTACCCAGTTGATCAGATGATCTCGTTCCATATACCGCTTGAGCTGCTGTAACGCGACTTGATAGTCTAGCTTCTTCTTCACCTCCCTGGATGCAGTGAGAAGCCTTTCTCTATAGTTGGTCTCCAAAATCATAGCAATATTGTTCTAGATCCGCAAGAAAACATATGATTCCTTATTCTTTTGATTACAATATTTCTATGATATATTCACTGTTTATAAATAAGCAGAAAGTGCAGATATATATAAAAAGCCACAAATTCAACCAGTTCTGAAAATAATTCATATTCCCCGAGAGAGATATAAATGGCAAGTTTAGACATTTGCTATTATCTTCTGCAGATTTTTGTTTCTGACATGTTCCCTTCTTTGAATAGCATGTAATACATAATATGTAATTCAGAATGCCAATTTACTGCTTGTACCTTCTACTTGGTGGAATGCAGGCAACATATATTGCCTTGCAAATGTAGTCTCAATATTGAAGGTCCAAAACGTGCATATAATAGCGTGAACATGTTTGGTGTAAAACTGGGCTTTGGTTCTGTGCATTTGTGACAAATGTGCCCAAACTGGCCAAAAATATCCTTTCATTAGTCAGAAATGCTGCCTGCAGCACACTAAGCAACTAAGGCTGGCAAAATTATCTATGCCTTATCTAGTGTTCTGTGAAAACCTTGATTGACCAAAGCCATGATGGGCACTGCAGGTCAAAACACTATTCATGGATTCATCTGGTGAGAAATCACATCACATGGAAGACTGCAACGTGTATTGTAAGGAGGAGAAATGGAAAACAGCATGAGAAAAAATGTATATGTTGTACGTCTGTGAGACTAAGAGAAAGGGCAAAGATATAATACATTTGAATTAATGTGGCCTGATCTTGATGGGTTGATGCAGGGGAGTGAAGATGTAGGTCTCATTATAAATGAAAGGGCTAAAATGTTTGTCACTGGGAGTCGGGAGGCATATAAAATTAATATATTATTAGTTATTATAATTAAAATGTATGAAATGCTGTCATCTAGGTTGTTGTGATGGGTACAAAAGTATGAATCCAAGGCTGGGGACATTTGCATGTTATGCTCCAATGAATGGTGATAAAGGAAGAACAAGATACATGTTTTGAAGAAAATTGTTTTGCTTGTACCTATTAGTTCTGAATGAAGAAGATACAAGAGTAAATATTATTCTACTAGGTGACATGAATGGAAGGATGGGGAGAGAGAGCATAGAAAAAGTGATTGGGCCATTTGGAGATCCAAGAGTGAATCAGATGGTGATTGTTTTGTGAGCATATACTAAGCAAAAGGCCTTTTTGTTTTGAGTATGTGGCTGAAGCGTAAGTATATTCAAATACACATGGCAAAGGAATGAATATAAATAAAAAAGCATAACTGATTTAATTATTTATTATGAAAGATTGATAGAATTAGTGAAGGAAACATGACTGATGACAGTCCATGTTTTGGTGATGTCAAGAGTGATTCCTGGGTGAAAAGCAGGCATGGAAAAGCACGGAAGGAAAGGAAGCGAATGGAAAAAATGAGTGTGAAAATAGGAGAGCAAGACATATGAATCCTGTATGAAAAAGTATTAAAAGACTGATTAATCTCCCATCAGAATGAAAAGAGAGTGGATGCAAGGAAAGAGGATGGGGAAGCTGCCTGGAAAAGAGTAAAAAATTATATTTCAGAATGCCACAGAAGTGTATGGAGTTATGCTAATAAAATGAAAAAATGCTTGGTGAAGTGATTGCAACAAAATGTGAGCATGAAAAATACTATATAATGTACATAAAATAAGAAAAATAGCTGCAAAGAATGTAGTCAAAGAGAGCAAAGAACTGTTAAGATTAATAGAGTCAGAGAAAAGGCAGAGTGGTTTTGATGGAAATACGAGATTGTTATGACAGCGGATGAAAAGGGCTAAACAAGGAGCCTCTGGCAGCGTGAATAGAATATTAAAAAGCAGGTAATGAGATACAAATGAAAGATTACAATGAAGGAAATCATCCTCTCTTAGTACTACATGGTAAAGGAACTCTATCAGTGGAAAGAGTTAATTGTATTTGTGCTCTTATCTTTTTCCTACTAGCTATGCTTGGTACACATAATTTGCATCTCTGCATAATTACCTTTTAGATTAATACAAAAATGTTTTATATTATTCCAGAATAAGGGTTTTCCTAAATGACAAAAGAGTCAGGGCTATTTTGATTTCAGAGAGATACTATCCCACAGGGGAGGGGTGGCCACGGAAAAGTCCCATCTCTGAAGTCCCATAAGATGACATTTTAGAGATGGGATCTGGAGCATGCCTGCTCCACTAAACTAACAGGACAGGCAGACATAATCGGAAAGAGGTTGTCCTGCAGATTCAAGCCTTGAGCCTTGAAGAACTTTACAGATGACAACTGGCACCTTGAACTCCACCCAGAAGCTGACTGGCAACCAGTGCAGTTCACAGAGAAGAGGTTAGCTGGATGAACCAAGATGCACCTGTAGCTATTGGTACTGGTGCATTCTGGACCAGTTATAGTTTTCTAGTGGTCTTCAGGGCAGCCCTGGGTAAAGCATGTCACAACAGTCAAACTACAAGGTGACTAAGGTATGAACAAACTGAGTACTACTATCGTAAATCACAAGTAAAGGTAAAGGTAAGGGTTCCCCCCACAGTCATGTCTGACTCTAGGGGCCGGCGCTCATCTCCGTTTGTTAGCCGAAGAGCTAGCGTTGTCCAAAGACGCTTCCGCGGTCATGTGGCCGGCATGGCGTGCGCGGAACGCTGTTACCTTCCCACCGAAGTGGTACCTGTTTATCTACTTGCATTTGCATGCTTTCGAATTGCTGGGTTGGCAAGAGCTAGGGCGAGTGTGGGAGCTCACTCCGTCACGCGGGGCTAGGGTCTCGAACCTCCGTACTTGCAACCTTCTGATTGACAACCCTGGCGTCTTAACCGCTGAGCCACCGCGCCCCCTAATTACAAAATCACAAGTACTATCATAAAATCACAAAATCACAAGTACTATCATAGAATTACAAAATCACAAGTACTATCATAAAATCACAAAATCACAAGTACTATCACAAAATCACAAGTACTATCATAAAATCACAAAATCACAAGTACTATCATAAAATCACAAGTATAAAAGCCTCCCTGCGCACGCACGTTGCTGAGCTTTCCGGTGCTCAGCTGATGCGCGGGGAGAATTTCCACCCCGGCCCCCATCAGCTGTGCCAGGATTCCCGGCACAGCTGATGGGGGCCGGGGTGGAAATTGAGTGCCGGAACCCGGCAGCCCACATGTCCCCGTGTGGCGAGGCTTTTCGCCTCCCTGCCGGAACCGAGGGCATTTTCGGGGTCCCCGGAGCCTGCCCTTTCGAAGGGGCGGCGGCAACCCGGAAGCACCGCCACCAGCACTTCCGGTTTTTGCACCGCACTGGCTGTGGTGCTTCCAGGTTTTTGTGGGCCAGCCGTTGGTGTGTCGCCAACGGCAAAAGTTTGGAAAGCCCTGTTCTAGAGTGAGGGGAGACAACTAATAATATTCAGAAATTTGGATTTCAACTCCCATCAGCCCTAGCTGGCTTGGACAAGGGAAAGCAATTGTGAGAGCTGTTTGGAGGCAATTGGCATTGTTAATAACACCCCATTTCCTACTGTACCCGCTTGGCATCAAAGAGATAGTGGCGACCCTCAACTCTCCACTGCTCTTTCTTCTCATTCTCAATTCCCTCCTCGCATCTGGCTATGTAAACACTTTTTGCATTTTCGTAACGAGCAAGTTCTTCCTAAAATGAAAAAAAGAAAAGCCAGTTTAATATCTTGAAAGAAATCAAAATGTTCTAAGTCCTTTACCACATGCCCATTTTACCTTGATACGGTATTATTGGCAAATACAGTATAATTGTTTTGACAAAATGGAAATTACGCAGATACAAGATGACAAGCACAAGCAATTTAACACCATAACAGAGACTGTATTCTAGTTTAACCATTAACAAGCAGAATACAGGTGTTTACTGCTCCCATTTGGTTTCTCCTGCCAGCAAGAATGGCCAAGCACATAGAGATGGTTACTTCTGTGTTTTATTTATATTACATGCAAAACTGTGAACTCTGCTTTGTTTCTTAGAAGAAACTAGAATCATAAGACCGTTTTTCTCCTTTTATATCGAGACAAACGTGGCAGACTTCCCAGTTCACATAATGTTGAATAAGTCAGAGACTGGAGACAGTATTGCCTCTCCCATTAGTTAAGCAGCAATCAACAGCACTGGTTGCTCATAAATCTGTATTGATGAGATGCCTGATTATATCAATTTGCATTTCGTTTTCTCTACCTAAATAGATAAAATAATATCTGTGCCTATCATGCTGGTTCAGTTGATAAAAATCCCAATTGCATTATATGGCATCTCTTAAGTCTGGACAACCGTTCTAGTAACACCACACATACTGAATTGATTAATGGAACTGGAATATTCAGATATGTTAAGATTCGAAAGAAGTTATATTGGGCAGCATAATAATTCATATTCCCTCCCTGAAAGTCTTAGAATTTCACATATAACAGCACATGAGAATACACATGGTTCAGACTACAGGCTAAGAAGGAAGTACAGGTAGTCCTCAGGTTACAACCATTCGTTCAGCGACTGTTTGGTTACAATGGTGCTGAACAAATGGTAATTATGACCAGTCCTCGAAGTTCCGGCCACTGTAGCGCCCCCATGGACACGTGATCAAAATTTGGGCACTTGGCGACCAGCCCGCATTTATGACCGGTCACAGCATCCCCCGGTCATGTTCTCCTGCCCTGTGCAAAGTGCTTCTGCTACAACTCCCCCACCCACCTATCTCCCCGCAACCTTTGCCCTCTTGGCCACCATGTACTCCGCCACCTAGCTTGCTGCCCACAGCTGGCCTTCGCCATCTTCTTCCTCCCACTGCTGGCCCAGGATCCAGGTGCTGGGTGAGGGCACAGCCCCAGGATGTGCACAGCAGGGCGGTGGAGCCTTGTCTGCTGAAGGGCCAGCCACTTCCAACTCCCCGCCCAATCTCTGCCCTTCTGGCCACCTCGCACTCCGCTGCCTACCCCTGCCCCCAGCTGACCTTCACGGTACCCCTCCTGCTGCTACTCGCCCCGGGGGGGATCCAGGCACTGGGCGAGGGCGCAGCCCTCGGACGTGCATGGCGAGAGTGGCAGGGCAGCAGAGCCTCCTGTGCCGAAGGGAGCTTGCCAGGGCGGGCAGAGGAGCCCTGTCTTCCACCACCAGTGCGAGGAGTGATAGCCCACAGACCATGGAGTGCAAGAGAACGGGCTGTTGAAGCGCAGCGTGCTCTGTCACCGAGCAAAACAGGAGAGGTGGTGGCAGCTCCCCGGGTGAAGGTGGTGAGGGCTGTGCAGGAGGCGCTGTTCGGGGTGGCGGCAGAACTGGAGGAAGCAGAGGGATGAGGGCTTCCCGGAGGCACAGTGCATGCTCTGTAGCTCGTGTTGGAAGCACTCCCAGAGAACTGACCTGTGGGCTTCAGCGAGGGGCAGAGGCGAGCTCAGTGCTGACAGAGCCTACCAATTTTGTCCAGTTCCACCACCAACCTGAACAGCACCTCCTGCACTGCCGCCGCTTCTCCTGCTTCGTCCGGCAACGGAGCATGCTGTGCCTTGCTGGCCTGTCCCACTGCACTCTCCATGGTCTGTGGGCTATCGCTCCTTGTGCTGGAAGATGGGGCTCCTCTGCTTGCACCGCTGCCCTGCTCCTCTACCGGCTCCGTCCTGTTGCCTCCCTGCCAGGATCGGCAAGCTCCCTTCAGCAGATGAGGCTCCGCCACGCTCACTGCACACCTCCTAGGGCTGTGCCCTCACCCAGCGCCTGGATCCTGGGCCAGCAGGAGGAAGATGGTGGCGAAGGTCAGCTGTGGGCAGCGGGAGTGGCAGCAGGAGTAGGCGGGGGAGTGCAGGGCGGCCAAAAGGCAGAGATGGATGGGTGGGGGGAATTAAACAGAGGCGGTTCATGCAGGGCAGGAGAAGCATCGAGTCCTCGCCTAACAACCACGTGGTCCTGGCCTAATGACCGCAATCTGGACTACTGGTACTGCCGCCACTAAGCGGTGCAGTCACATGATGTTTTGCTTAACAACTGCTTTGTTCAGCAATGGAAATTCCAGTCCCAATTAAGGTCATAACCGAAGGACTACCTGTAAGAGGATTCTGAATAACATGAAATATTACAATTGTGTTACAATCCTATATATATTTATCCGGGACACAACCTCAATGAAAATCATGTAATTAGTCTGTGTAAACACACATATGATATTTTTGTCAAACTGCCTGCCCTTACAAATCTGGGTTTTGCAGGGCTATAAAAACCTGGAAATTTAATAAGGCTTTAGGAGGTATTTGGTATTCAGTATACCTTTATTGATTAGTCAACTGACCATATCAAAAATGGGCATCAGCCACAATAAAATACAGTAAAATAAGATAGGTAAAATATAATAAGATAAGATAAGATAAAATAGACTAGAGTGAGATAAAATGAGATAAAATACAGTAAGATAAGGTAAGGATAAAAGAGTAAGATAAAAGAGTATACAGCAGTTGCTGCCTCATCGCCATCTTGGCTCCTCCCCGCTTTGGGAGGATGTTAGTTTGGGTCTGCCCATGGTGGATATCACGTTTATTATTCTATTGTTTTTGTCTTTTGGTTTTTTTTCTATTGCTTTTAATGCACTGTATTTTCTTGTAAATGACCCAGAGGTAGCCTAGAATGGAGTAGCTAGAAATCTTAGAAATTAATTAATTAAATAAATAAATAGGAATCAGAAAGGCCAAAGTTAAATTGGGAGCTACTCACTAGAATAATAATGCTTGCAAAGACCAAAGAGTATTTTGTATCCTAAAAACCCATTTAAAATGTTACACAATATACAGAACATATTAAGCTATAATATTCCTGGGAATACATCGGCAACAAAATAAGCTATACAACAAAATGAGTATAATACAACTGGGGCATTATACTCACCTCCATTAGTCTGTCAGCAAAAGCTGCTACAGCAGGACCATACTTCTTAATTCCATAGATTAATAAACCCACAACCACAGCACCACTTATTGTTTCATGATTAATTACATAGATTTCCTTAGATAGGAGGTAGAGTATCAGCCCAGTTCCAAACATATACGGACCTAGCAATAAGCAAAATATAATATTATAGAGTGCAGAAATACTTGATATAATGGAAAAGAGCTAAAAAAAAACCCTCAGAAATATTGTACATTATCTTTCCCCCATATGTGAGTTGCTAGAGACAAAAACTATTGCCTTTTAGCCATGTCACATAAACTTGAAACAAGTAGTAATAAACCTTAACCAAGTTGTCATTTCTTCTTTCAAAATTTCATCAAGATATAGCAATTTAGCAATTTTAATAAGCCTAACATTCCTTTCAATTAACAGAAAAATAAAGTAGTATTTCAGGGGCGTTATCATTTTACCACCTTCTCTAAAATGCTAATCATTATATGAGTTAGTGTTGACTCCTGGCGACTACCTAGACAAGTCCCTGCAGTTTTCTTGGCAAGATTTCAGAAGTGGTTTGCCACTGCCTGCTTCCTAGGACTGAGAGTGAGTGACTGGCTCAAGATCACCCAGCTGGCTTTGTTCCTAAAATGGGACAACTCACAGACTCCCCCTTTCTAGCCTGGTGTTTAACCACTGCACCAAACCAGCTCTTTAATCATAATATAGTCAACTTGTAATATGGCTCTTCCACATGATAAAAGGAAGGGGGAGGGCTCTGGCACGTTATGCCTGAAAGGAGCTTATAGATGCATGGACCTAACTACGAAGATATTTGTAGATAAAAAAAAATTACAACACTGCCTCTCCCTCGGGGTATCTGCCCATCCCACCAAGTCAGAAAGGGTGGGTGTGCCCCAGGTCCCATCCTTTAATTGTTGTCATCTAGTGGGACCTAGGAAGCACGGCTTCTCCGTACCTGCCCCTGCCCTGCAGAACACCATTCCCCCAGAAATCTGGAAGGCCTTGAAGAGCTGGCGGTTCCCCAAGTATTGGGGTAGGACAAGCGTAGGGACCAGCAAGGTAGAATACTGATGTGTGGGAGAGTGTTGCCCGAGGTCGCTAGGAGTTATTGTGGTTGTCAGGTTATTTGCTAACAATAATTACATGCATTCAAAAATTCATTGCACAAGTCTGTATTTGCCACACACACTTGAGAAGTATAATGCAAAAAGAAATCCATACATTCATAGTATTTATCCTCATTTAATTGTCAATGATTGGTATAATAAAACATTCTGGCATTAAACCCCTCCATTGATAATGACACCACCTGTATAATCCCCTAAATGCATATATGAAGTATTTTGAAAAATCAGGGATTAAGTCCACTAAATAAATGCTAGAATAGTCTCACAAAGGTATACCTGTGACTCCTGTTTTAGGATATAAAAACTGGAAAAATTCTTCAGGGATTATTCCATGGCGGACTTTTCCTCCTGTCTCTGGAAGAGATGGCACTGGAGCCAAGTGCTGCTGACTTGTGCGAAGTGATCTTGATACCTGAATTATGCTGTAATTAAAAAAGCCATTTAACTTTGCAGTATTCAAAAATATATCTGTTCCTAAAAGAAAATCTGGGTTCCTGGTTTGCACGGTATACTATGTCATTCATTATTTGTTAGCCATGTTTTGTCATGGGAGAAGCCAGCATATTAGGCATGAAAGCCGGCTGGATGACCTTGGGCCAGTCACTCTCTCTCAGCCCAACTCACCTCACAGGGTTGCTGTTGTGGGGAAAACAGGAGGAGGAAGGAGTATTCGGTATGTTCGCCGCCTTGAGTTATTTATAAAAATAATAAAGGCAGGATAAAAATTAAATAAATAAATAAATATTTATATTTATTTATTTCTCGAGCATCTGTAAGCTATATTGCACCTTGCCATGTTATGCAAACATAACCTCCCAAATTCTTCACCCCAACTGATCTTTTACACAGGAAACACAATATTGGTCTCATGTTCAATACTTTGTGGGTTTTTTTTACAGTACTAAAAATAACTACCCAATAGGTGTTTTTTAAAAAAAATGGACATAAACAAAAGCAAATAAAAAAGATAAAAACTTGGATAATGAGTATCATGAATACACATATCATCTTAAGGAGAAATACAAACATATTAATCAATATTCACTACTACCATGCAAAATTACGTTTGCACAAAGGTACTGTAATTCATTACAAAGAACACCGTTCCTATAGTTAATGGAGACCAGACTTGAATAAATGTATCCTCCACAGTACATTTGTTGCTGGGTTACTTGTAGCCAGAGCAATTCCCTACGCTTCTCAATTCCACTGAATTAATGAAAGCAGTATTTTTGTTTCCCATATTTTGTGATAATAACCTGGAGGCCATTTCTTACTTTGCATCAATGTATATGCCATAGGAAATATAGTCAAGAGCCTGTTAGAAGTAAATTTTATCTTACCAAGTTCGTTCCTGAGCCGGGAGTAAAGAAACTGACCAATTGCATGAAGTTAGGAGTTTATTCACCCAAGAGCAAAAGCAATGACAGCAAGCTGTTAGGTGGGCAGCCGCGCAGGACCCCCTTCCTACAGCACATTATATAGATTCCATTCAACTCCTCCTTTAGAAGACTACCCCTTACTCAGTTACCCATACTCCACCTTACCCTCATTCCATATTAGGAATTTCCTTCCTTCACTCCATATTAGGAACTTCCTTCCATCCTTGCTAGGGCTCCTTGACCGTTATTAAACAATATCTTTCCTCTGGAGAAGCTATCCTTGGAAAGTACACTTTATTCTATGGGCACAGCTATCTATCAAGGCCTGCTAGAAAGGAAGGGTGTCAACAAAACTCTTCAAGGAAATACAACATGGTTTCAGAGCCATAATGCAAGTGCAAATGTTTCTAATATATGAATATGAAATATATTTGTATTTATATATACAGAAATGTAAGAATATGTTTACAATCCAACAAGCCACTGACCGATTACAGGGTTCATTGCGATTTCCCTATTTCATCTAACGCTTTCAACCAAAAGGGCCTTGCCACCAAATGGTAATAATATTCATTTGGTTTGTGGGTCAGAAAGACGTCACTGAGGCAGTGGCAAACTAGTATTCCTAATAGAGAAGACCCCGATGCCCGACTGCTTTTCCCCAAGGCCATCAGCAGGTCTCACTCCCCTTCCCACAAGGTCCCAGGCAACTCACCCCGGCGACAGGGAGGGCAGAACCACCGAGCTCTTCACGCCGGCCGGGGCTGCAGAGAGCAAAAAGAGCGGGTAAGGTCACAGTGCAAACCTCCCCCCCCCCCGGGCCCGCGCCTCCCGGGACACCCCTCACTCACTCACCCAGGGCGCGCAACGCCAACCGAGAGAGTATCATGCCTTCCCCAGCGTTGTCCTATGTCCCTATGACCCCCCGACAACAGCACTAAAATGGCCGCCTCCGTCACGAGAGTCTCGCGAGAAAACCCGATTCGCCTTGTCCTCCTAGCACCGCCTCCGACCCAGGGACTGTCGCTACAGAGCTACGCCAACGTAACCAATATAAGACAACCGTAGAGGTAAAAAAGTTCGACAGAGTCGCAAGAGAAATCTATTGGTGGACGCAGGACTCTGTTCCATCGATGCTACAAGTGTACCTCTGGACTCTTGCCAACTACCATTCAAACCCCGATATTACACATTGTGGCTTGCTTGACTATAGATTAAGTTGGCATAATCAGCCAGGTTCATGCATTAAACAATATGCCATATTAAATTAAATTAAATTAAATTAAATTAAATTAAATTAAATTAAATTAAATTAAATTAAACAATATTAAACAATATGCAGAATTCATCCTTTCTGCTTTGGGGCTAGTGTGGTAGGCACTTTCCCTCTACCCGTTGGTTGCTGTTTAGAAGCTATGCAGTGTCCTGGCTACTTTAATGAGCAGCAGATACAACAAGAAGGTGCCCATGCCAGATCCAAGCTCCCCTTGCCTGCTTGGGAACCTAATACTGCTCACCAAGCGGTTAATGCCTGGGAACATCATTCATTATGGCTTTCAACCAACTTTGAACCCAGACAATGAATTCTATTGCCATGGAAAACAGAGCTGAAATCATAGGCTGGGAGAGAGAGAGATGTGTTGTGTATCGTGATGATGTCATGCCAAGGATGCAAATTGCATAATTTGCATCCTTTGTGCAATGGCATCATGATGTACATGATGCAATCAGGGCTTGTACTGGATGCTTATGACTTTAATTCAGATTTTAGCACGGGTGGGATTGGATATTACTCATGCCTGCAACAAAGGAAAAACATGAAAGCTCATGTTCTTTTTCAGGTTTAATTTTGAGTGAAAAATAACTTGATAAGAACACTTGAAACAATTACAAACTGACACTATAAAACACAGTGGTTGATATCACCCCACAACTTAAATGTACCACTGTTCCCATTTTCCAGGCTGTAGCTGAGAGCAGCTCAAGACAAACCAATACCACTATTTTATTTCTTTATTTACAAAACGTCCCCATATCACCTTTCACCTCTAAAATGAACCTCCAAAGCCGTTACAATCAAAATCAAAATAAATGAGCAGCTAGGTAAAATTAAAATATATTCCCCTCCTATTATTCATTCATTGCATAGCAGGAAGGTGAAATTTTATTTACGAACACTTGATAAAGTAATGTACCAGGAGGTCCCAATGTACAGCTATTTACAACAGTATTGTAGTGTGGCCAACTTCTAAAATTCAACATGATTACAGAAAGCTAATCTGCCTACCCATTTATTCTTATAATAATCACACCTGATAAGTGACGATTACATTGATAGGTTGAAGAGGAGTCCTGCAGACAGAATGCAGTTTAACACTTTCACTTGGGACTTTGGAGTGGGGGATACCTGGCCTGGCAAAAGTACTTGTGAAAGGTATCTTGGACTAGTAGGTGACTGTAGTTAGTATGAGTCAGCAGTGTAATGTGGCTACAAAAAGGGCAAGTTTGCACTATGATATCATGACACACCTTTCATCATTTTGACATCATTATGATTGGTAATGGCCACCTATAGTCCTCCATCATTCCAAAGTGTGGACACAAAACAATGAATTTACATAGCAAAACAGCCAATTCTGATTGAATAGTAAGAGATAACTTCCTAATAATAAGATCAGTGGAATCAATTACATGAAGTGGCAGGCTCCACTTCACATGATATATTCAAGTACAGGCATGGCAGCCATCTGTTGGGATACTTTAATTTGGATTCCTGCAGTGAGAAGGGTTTAAACTAAATGGCCACTTTCATCTCTTGATTCTTCAATTAAGGCATCTTCTATTTCAGTGTTTCTCAACCTCAGCAACTTAAGCTCTGTGGACTTCAACTCCCAGAATTCCCCAAACAGCATGGGGAATTCTGGGAGTTGAAGTCCACACACTTAAGTTGCTGCGGTTGAGAAACACTGTTCTATTTGGTTCGAGCTCTATAGAGTTTGAGTCTGTAGTCTAGGAAAATCTCGCGAGAAAAGCATGTACGGGCTTGAATCCCGTCTGGAAGGCACCGTAGAAGTTCTTGCGAGATAAGGGAGAGAACTACCGGGGGCGGTACGCGTGTCTTTTTGGAACACGTGGGCGTGCTTGGAGTTTGCTGGACCGGATTTCGCCGCAGCAGCCATGGACGAAGCGAAGCCGAGCCCCGGGCAGGCAGTCGAGGCAGAAGCCGGGTCCGAATGGAACATTCCGCCCAACGCTCCCGCCTGCATGGAGCGCCACCTGGACAGGGCCCATTACCGAACAGGTACCCCCAGGAGCGTTTACCAACTTGGTGTCCCCAGGTGCCCTTTGCTACAACTCTCATCACCATCGCTGCCTGGGAATAATGGGAGGTGTAGCCCGGAACATCTGGAGGGCGACAAGCTGAGGAAGTCTTAGCCTGCATTTCAGATAGCTTCTTAGGCGGCTCTCGTGGCTTGGGAACCGAAATGTCGTATACCTTGCGGGCACCCAAGTTATCTTTCTCGTGAGCCCCGCTCTCAGCTGGAGCATCTCTTAAATTGGCTATTTCTCCCGATGTACTTGCTGTGAGCTGAGTTTCATTCTGTAAATGTATTTTCGATAGCATTATTCACCATATACACTTAAAAATCTTTGTCTTCCCTGCTGTGCGTTATTTATAATTTCTATTGTCCGTCTTTTTAAAAAATGGCAGAAACCTACCAAGGATTGTCCTGTGTCCACTTGATGTTTTACTGAGTATTGAAAACTCCTGCTGTAGGATCAGCCTTTCCACATTTTGGACTCCAACTATCCTTGCCTACAACTCCCATCCTACCCAGCAGGTGGTCAGGGACAAAAGGATTGACCGTGGCAGGTGCAGAGATCCTAGACTGAGCAAGGGTACCCTAGATCAGTGGTACTCAAAGTGTGGTCTGGGGACCCTGGGGGTTCATGTGACCCTTTCAGGGGGTCCGCAAAGTCAAATACATATTTTAAATTTTCACAGTTTTAATTTCTAATACAGTAAATATCAATAGATATAACCTGCATAAACTAAAGCTCTTTGAGGTCCTCAATCATTTTTAAGAATGTAAAGGTGTCCTGAGACCAAAATGTCTGAGAACCACTGTCCTAGATGATATCCCGCCTAGTAGCAACCACTGCACTTTGGTCTGTTTCTATAGTTGTGTATCAAAGCACTCACCTTTAGTACCTCATTCCTAAAACTGGACAGCATTCAATAAAAGTAGTTTTTCCTTGTATGTGAAGGTTCCCCATATGTGAATGTTGGTTGAAGCTGCTCTTCCTATGTTCAGCAGGCCTTTTTTATTACTATTTAAATATTGATAAGCTCTTGTCATTAAAAATCAGATTCAAAACTTAAGTAAGTTGAGCAATAATGCCCTGCTCCTTTCTTGGCTATAAAATAATCTTAAGTAACAGTTTGGCAAACTCTGAGCCTATATTTTCCACCTTGACAAACAGCTAGGTCATCTTTGAATGAACTCCTCTCTTTCTCAGACATTTTTGGTGCTATCTTGAAATAATACATTTGTCCTCAGCATTCCATTAACAGCTTCATATTTTTATGGTACTTCATTCATAAACTCATTCCACTATTTTTGGTAAATTGTGAGTATATGCAGAAAAACCAGTACTTTCCTCCTTCACTATAAGTAGAATCCAAAAATGGATTAAGGATTTAGGAGCACCATTCAAAAACGTCACTTTTTTGTTGGAACAAGTCTCTGTGCTGAAAAACAAAGACCCTGGTTGGTTTTAAAACGCAAAACTCAGGTCTTTGTTTGCTTTATTCACAGTACACTAAATTAATTTATTACACTGATCTCTGTTTTAATTCTGTTTTGCAGATGGTTCTCTGCTCCTGGGAGCATCCAGTTTGAGTGGACGTTGCTGGGTTGGTTCCATTTGGGTATTCAAAGATCCGTCAAAAGCTCCTAATGAAGGCTTTTGCTCTGCGGGTGTTCAAACTGAAGCAGGAATAGCAGATCTGAAATGGGTAGCAGACAAAGGAATCTTGGTAGCTTCAGATTCAGGTGAGTATCAAGAGATGTTTATCTCCTGAAACTTGTTATGGCTTATAGATAGTGGGCAAGATAGGATGAAGAGACAAAGAAACTTTCCAAGATTACCTAGAACCTGTTGATTCTAGAATGTTGAAAACTACTTCCCATTTTGGAAGAATCACTTCCAGAAAATAGCAGAATGATCCTATAGAAAAACAGAATGTTCCAGAAAACTGGACAATGGAGTTTGCATACAAAATGTGTTGTATATATTTTATGATTCAGAAAAGAATGTGAAAACTGAGTTTTTAAAAAGTCAAGCTGCTAAAAGTTTTTTCCTGTGGGAGTCAGAAATGCTCTTGCAAATTCCCCCCTCAGGAATGTTGATAGCTGGTGCCTGCAAGTCTAGGTTGCTTAGCCAATCCGAGAGTTACCTGTTTGTTCTTTCCCAAATTGGGAATGCGTTGCCTAGGTGAGTGGTCACATGCCAAGCTTGGTCCACTCAGGTACTGCCAAGTTTAAATTGTAAAAGCTTTAAAATGTAAATCCTTCTATTGTGTTTACTCCTGTACTACTATGTTGTTGGTGAGAGCGGAGAGGCAAATTGCCTCGAGCTATGTTAATTAAGCCATAGGCTTTCCCCGGCTGGGGAAGGTTGAAAAGTTAAGTTTCTGTTTCTTTGTTTTAAAATAAAAGCAGCATTTTTCTACTGCAAGTTTTCAGTTCATTTCTTAATATTTCTATAACTCTGATCTCACAAATTATTTAAAACTACCAAAAAATGCTTCAAGTACAGTTGTAATATTTATACTCTTTATATATTTATAAATATATTTATATATATTTATATATTTATAATCTTTATACTCTTCCCAGGACAAACCTAGCTGCCAAGTTTTGTACAAACTGAACTTTCTGGACTAGACACAGCCTCTTGTAGAATGTATTACTATAATTAAGCCTGGAGGTTACCAGCACCTGCACCACAGTTTTAAGGTCATTGTCTTCCAGAAAGGGACATTTTCTGGCTTACAAACCAAAGCTGATAAAAGATACTGCTGGCTATTTCTTCAATCTGGGAAACTAGAGAGAGATTGGGTCAAGGGCATCCCCAAACAGTGTACTTTCTGGGAGACTATTCTCATCAGAAAAGGCAGATCTACCACCTCTCTGGAATTATAACCCCTAACAATGAGTACCTCTTCCTTATTTGGGTTCAGTTTCAGTTCTGCTTATTACTGGCTGCAGGAAGGCATGCCGGAGAGTTACACCATTTCATGAAGATGTCACGGAGAAATAGATTGGGTGTCATCAGTATACTATGACGGCACCGATCTCCAAATCTCCTGGTGATCTTCCTCAGCAGTTTCATGAAGATATTGAAAAGCACTGGAGACAGAATGGAGCCCTGAGGGACACTGTAATATATCCTGTTTTAAGGATCAGCTGTCTCCAAGCAGCACTATCTGAAATCTATCCAAGAGATGAAGAGAGAACTGCCATAATGCTGTATCACATATTCCCAAGTGGTGGCCCCGAAGGACACCATGGTCAGTGGTATCAAAAGACATTCACTCCCAAGGAATATCTCCCTCATCTGAACAACATCAGATCAAGCATGTGACTTGCATCATGTATTGGCCTTGTTACCAATTAGTATGGGCTCAGCATTGTCATGGCTGGTGTGAACTCCTGAACCACTTGGGACACCAGCCCCAAAATGGGTATTGAACTTTTCCAGCACTATAAGCCTAGGGATCTCTAATACCAACTCCGAGACCAGCTCTATCAACTCAGTCAGGAGTTCTGCTAGGCAGTAGGGCAGGCAATGCACTAATAGCATCCCCAGTCTTTCTCTGGTTCCAAAAGTGAGGTACACATAGTATGGCCTAATTCTCCAGTATCCTGATAAGGGAGATGTTCTTTACAGATTATAGCCACACCAACTTCCTACACACCACCTGGGTTGCTATACTGTAGAGTACCCAGCCAGGGGAAGCTGGGCCCACATAGGTCCACTTGCCTCTCCCATCCAATCATAAGAAAAGTCTAGCAAAATTCTGCTTGATTTTGCCTAGTTATTGCATGTCAGAAATAATGGTTGCAAATAAACTAACTCAGTTGCTGAGGAAACCAAACACAGAATCTGGATTAAAACTTGACAGTATTAGATTGCACTGTTCAACAGCTGAATCTAAGCAGCTTCCACAGTCCTTTCAAGCACTGATAATGTCAAGGAATGTTACCTGTTTTGGAGCTTAATCACTGGATTGTCCTTTGCAGTACTTTGATTTATTTCTTTTTAACTTAGCTTGTTCTGTGAACTCAACCATTGTGGTTTGTAAATTATAGTTTATAGCTTAGTGGTACCCAATACTTGGCATGGGGCCAGGTGTGAGAGTCCCTGAACTTGCCTGGATGCCGGCCGACATGCTGTGCTCGGAGGAGGAGGAAGAGCCAATCACGGGAGACGACAGGATTGGCGCGAAACCAACCGGAGATCCGGAAACGCTGATTGGCAGGGACTCTGAAAGAAAGACGCCTCCGCCAATCAGCGTGCGCCAAAGGAGAGCAGAGAGGCGGGCAGAGCAACGCGAAGCCCGATTGGGCCCCGCTCTCCCAAGGCGCGAAAAATGGAATAAAAAGCCGGCGCGACTTACCTCAGGTGCCGGAGACAACCGTTCTAACCGTTCTCACAGTTCTACGCTGAGGTCTCTAAACTCCGTGCCAGACCCTGCTCCCGAGCCTCGCCTCACGGCCGCCCCGAACCTCACTCTAGAGCCCTGCCTTACCACAGTCCCGGACCCCGTGAACGAGCCTAGCCTTGTTGCCGCGCCGGACCCGGATTCCACGCCTTGCCACCGCGCCAAGCCTCGGACCCAAGCCTTACCTTGCTTCCGTGCCAAGCCTCATACCCGAACCTTGTCTGCTTGCCGCGCCTCCGTCCTTGTTACCTGTGGAAGAAACCAGCGTCAGGGTAAGCACCACCACCTTGCCTGCTCCTCTCCTGACTGCCCGAGCCACCGACTCTCCGTTGCTCGCCACTCCGGAGCCAGCAGACGCCAGCCACCAGTGGGCTGCCTTTGTCGGGCCCCGGTCTACCCAGACTCCCACCAGCCCAGATCAGCAGTCAAGCCCAGCTGACGCCGGCCCCCAGTGGGTTGCCTTTGTCAGGCCCCGGTCTACCCAGACTACCACCAGCCCAGATCAGCAGTCAAGCCCAGCCGACGCCGGCCACCAGTGGGTTGCTTTTGTCGGTCCCCGGTCTAACCCCAGCCCTGACAGCCCAGCCAACTCCACGCCCGCGGACACCTTGCCTGTCACCTCCGTTTCGCCGCCGGCTGCAGACTCTGCTACAGAGCCCGTTCCCTCTTGGCTCCTTCCTGCCTGGCCAGGAGTATTCCCGAACTCGCTGCTATCCAGCCTGTAGAAGAAGAAGAGGACTGTGTAAACTGGGCGGCTTGTGTATCTTGTAAATAAAGTTATTTCAATAACGATTCTGTGTCAGTCTTAGTCGGAACAGGACACCAGGTTATTTGAGGGACTGCCTCTCCCTGGTTACATCTACCCATCCCATCAGGTCTGGCAGAAAAGGCATGTTATGGGTCCATCTATTAAGGAGTGTCATCTGACGGGACCCAGAAGGAGACCCTTTTCTGCTGTGGCACCTGCCCTCTGGAACATCATCCCCCCCGAGGTTAGATTGGCCCTGACCCTATTGGCCTTCCAGAAGGCCCTGAAGACACGGCTTTGCCAGCATGCCTGGTATGGAGCCTGAGAAATGGTTGTATTGTTTGTAATGTATAGACTACACTTTCCCGTGGATTATGTTTTAGAGTTTTAATGTTTTTTGACTGTTTTAATTTGTTTCAATAGTTTTTGTTTTGATCGTTTCTTTGTATTGTTTATTGTTTATTTGTTTTTTTAACTGTGTGAGCCCCCCAGAGTCACATATGTGAGATGGGCGGCTATATAAATTGAACAACCAACTGAATATTTTGAGACATGGATATAAACTAGTTAAGGGCTTCTTTTTTTACCAAGATAGTCAAATAATGCAAGCTGCAATGTATGAATTTGTGTCTCTTCTCCCCTGTTCTCCAGGTGCTCTAGAACTTTGGGAGCTGGATGAGAATGAGACTCTGATAGTGAACAAATTCTGTAAATACGAGCATGATGACATCGTGACGACCGTCAGTGTCTTTTCCAACAACACACAGGCCATCAGTGGCAGCAAAGATTTCAGGTGACTCTTTTGTGATCTTTTTCTGCTTTAAATAAAAACATCTATGCTTCTTCTTAAATCTGATCTGAATTTTATGTCTAGTGTGAAGATCTGGGATATCCCTCAACAAACCGTACTCAGCACATACAGAGGTAAGTGCCAAGCTTGCCTTATAGTTCCTTACTCAATTATTTCATCCTGCCTTTCTTCCCAAGTACATGTGCATAATGCACCTTGCAAGTGAATCACCTCTGTCCCAATTTTATCCTCATAAGGGCCCTATAAGAAAGAGAAGTTTGAGTGAGGAGTGTTATCTCAAGCTGATCAAATAAACTTCATGAATGAGTAGAAATGAATCAAAGTCTCTTCCTTCAACATGCTGGCTTCCAGTTACCTGCTTTTCTCTATTTACGGTCACTGTGTCTGAGTTTCATCGTTGTTTGTTCACAGTATGATAGAGCAACCTTGGCAGAAGTTCAGTGTGCTTTCAGAAGCCCAGCAGTTTTCAAACTTCAATCTTTGTTGTGATGGGTTTACTGTTTTTCAAGTGGTCTTGCCCTCCATTGTCTCTTTCAGCTGAAATCACTTCAGCAGGGTGAAGACTAAGTGCCATCCATGCTGGACAGTACTGGTTTGCTCCACTTTAAAAAACCAGGATATTAAAAGCAGAAAGGGGTACCCAAATTTCAATTTTTAACAATGGTTATTACTCTAATTAACAGTCACATGAGATGATTCAACATTTTGAGCCATAATTGTCATTTACAAGATTACCAAGGAGAAATTTTACCTCTTATTTTTTAAGTTAACTATGGTGGCTCAAATTGGCTAAAAGTATTCTCATACCCACAAGATAGATTTCAGGTAATATAAATTAAAGTATCAAGGGGAACTCTTGAATTATTGAAATGGACTAATCTAAGGGACCACAAGCCTTTTGCCACAAAACTTTGCTTTTTGCTGCAAGATATTAAGATAGTTACCCTGATCAAATTCTGCTGATTATATTTGTATAATTGTACTTGCCTCTAAGTTGGCCCAAACCAACAAATCCACCAAACACTTAACCATGACATAATAAGTCATACTTCATTATAAAGTGAAACCCCCAAACTATGTCTTTTTACTACTGCCTTTAGACAAGGTCTATTGTCCAGATTAATTGCTTTAGGTTACTCCCTTGTAGGCTGCTTTTTGAGATTACTTGGCAAGTTATTTAAGAAGCAAAATTGAGAAGGAACACTATATTTTTGGTCCTTGGCCCATATGTGCATTAGTATATCTGTTCGGCAAAAATGTATTTGTATAGACATTTAAAACTTTCTTAAAACTTTTTTGTATGTATTTACATATTTAACACATTTTAGTATGCTTTCTTTGAGCTGAAAAATGATGCAGTGTTTAAGGAAATGTGGACCCAAGTGTATTTTCTCATTTCTAGGAAATGTGGTTCAAGTTGGTTTTGTGTCTGAATTGGCAGTACTCTCATTCCTTAAGTAATCCTGTTTATGGCTCTTCATTTTCCATTGTGTATGTATTTATTGTATGTGTATATACGGTGCATACATACATAGTACATACATACATATATGCATTATATTTCATTGTTGCTTCATAAATTCAAGGAGATACGTGTGGTACGCTCTAGTTTTATTATCACAGCAACCCTGTAAGGTAGGTTGGGCTGAGTGATGGTCATCTGTTGAACTTCATAGCTAAGAGAGCTTGAATGTTGTATATATATTGTGTTACTGTTTTCCACCATTTGAACAGCACTAATACTTCTGAATTGCCCGTGTGTAGGAAGGCTTTTGTCTCACATTTGCATCCAGTGATGCTTTCTGGAGTATTTTCATTTAACTCTTCAGCAAACTCAATGTGATATATGGTGCTTTTTGTTTTAATTTTGGCTAGCTCATTCTGGTCAAGTGGCCTGTGTGGCCTCCTGCCCTGGAAAGGATACAGTGTTCCTGTCCTGCGCTGAGGTAAAGTCCACTTTTTATTTCTGAATCGCTGTAGGTATAGGTTCAGACTTAATCTCTGTATTCTAAAGGCAAAAATGAATGTAATATTTGAGATTGTCAAAGGAATGACAAGGAGAGTAGTATAGTATTGCAAAGAAAGGGAGAAATCTGGCAAAACTGGAATGCTGGAGTTTGTATTGTGGTTGTCAATTTCACCTTTAACTCTGTTTTATTTTTATTTTAATTTTGCACTTATTTAGGACAGCAGGGTTTTACTCTGGGATACCAGATCTCCAAAACCAGCAGCTCGAATCGGTATGTCTTGTGCTTGATAGTTTTGTGGGAATGTTTCTGCTTTAAGTAGACTAAATGTTGGTGCTTGGTTCCCCCCCCCCCCGGCATAACCTTTGAGTAGGCAATCCAACAGCCAAGTTGGAGAGTCCTAAGAATACCCTGCCAGTTTTTAGATACTCATACACACCTGCACACACACTTCTTGGTGGAGGGGGGTAGAATATCTCATCCATTGCTATCAGAGGAAGGCCTACAGAGACATCAGTGTTTGTTTCTGGACAGTTGGAGGTGGCAAAAAGTTGAAAAAGTTTTAAGTCTTTAGCTCTAAGGCTCTTTATGCCCAATCTGTATTATGGTCTCTTTGGTGGGGGGATGGATGCATGTAGGGTTTTGCCTCTCTAGGGTCAGACCACCACTTCCAGTCTCACAGGGGGAAGATGATAAGTCTCAGGGACACAGTCCAAGAGATCAGTTGACTGCAACCTTTAACTTTCAAGAGTCAGTAATCTGTAGTTTATCTCTCCAGCTGGAGCTCTGACAGATCTTTAGTATAAAAGTTAGAGAGAAATGTGGTTGTCTCCAACAGAATGAATTTTTCCAACCGTACATTCTTAACATCACTGTCCTGTGCAGAAATGATAGTCACGGAATCCAGTTTATGACACGAATGCTTTAAGAGTTTGCATAATTCTTTCATGCATGGAGTCTATTCTCTGGTTTTCAGTCCAGTCACTAGAGTAGTTTTACAGATGTACAGAGTGAATTAATGATCATTAAGTTAAGTGGAACTGCTGAAAATTGTGGTTTGCAAACTCACTTCAAGTCAAAGCTTGGGACATTCACACTTGGCTTTAATTGTTGGTTGTGGAGTGCAGAAATATAACATTATTCCAAGTAAATAAAATGAGAAGAGTGGGTTTGAGAGGGGAGTGTATGAGAGGGGATCCAGGCTCGCTGCGTGATGTAGTCAGATTGAGTATATTACCTGCCCAAGATTGTAGTGGTTTCGTAGTGTGCCTGAAAGCCAGCTCACTTCCCAGCGCTTATCATAGTTACTGGCGGCAGATTGGCATCTCTTGAATCATGGAGTTCAATAAGGACACCCAATTCTGAATCGTAAAAATCTTTATAGAATATAGTCCTTATTATAGGAGTGCATGCAGGATTCAGAAGTCTTGTAACAAATGAACGGTCTAATTAAGATCTCAAGACTGTTCTGGAGAGCAGGTTTAAGTATCTTCCCCCCACCCTTATATCCCTGTCTTTTTTCTTAGATTTTGGCAGTCTGAAAGTAAAATCAAAAGATACGAAGTTGAAGCAGTGTAGCATAAAATATAGGATGTTAAATGCTGCCCTGGTTCAAGTTTCCTCTCGAATTAGAGGGGTCACTTATGGTCAATGATTCATTCTCCACCCAACCAACCTTCCAGGGTGGCTTTGGGAATAAATTTAGGGGAATTCCTAATTCTGCCCTTATATCCCATAGAAAAAGCAGTATATTAATGCAAGAAATAAATAAATGAATAAATCTTCTCTAAATGAATTTTTATTTTAGAAAAAAATCAAGCACTTTTAGATGGACAAGCAAAGTCTTGAACTGAATAGCTGCAGTTTTTGAAATAAGCTAGCTAAATGTGTTTATAGGAGGAAATGTCTATATGTGTGTGTTTTCCTTTGAGTATTAGCTAGCAATCAGTTGTCTTCTCTGAAATATAAAAACTTTCAAACCTGACTATAGTTTTCTCTTCTCCCATCACATATATTCAGCCTGCAATGCCTCTAGTAACCTTTCTACCTCACTGGTATGGCATCCACATCAAAATGACACTTTCGTATTGGGTAAGGAGTATTTTTTTAAAATCCTTCTTACATATTACAGTATTAAACACCCATTTAACTCCAACTGTCTGCTCTCCATTGACATTTCAAAGGCGACGAAAGTGGGATGATTGTACTTATAGACACAAAGAATCCAGATACCGTCATCAGTTCAGCTGTGCATTCCCGTAGCATCACCGGATTTGCTTTTTCTACACACAGGTATGGCTGCAGTATCCAAAAAGGTGGAACTGCATGCAGTTTGTTCGTTATTTTTATTTACAAATGTATGTGCTGTCCACTCGTGGATGTCCACACGTTTGTGTATACATTTGTGTATTCACACTCAAATGTGCACATGAGAGCCAGTGTGGGGTAGTGGTTGAGGTGCTGGATTGGCAGTGGGGGGACTCTTAGGTTCTAGTCCTCTCTTAGTCATGGAAGGTGGCTGGGTGACTTTGGGCCAGTCACTTTCCTTGAGCCCTAGATTGGGAAGTTGAGAAGCATCTATCCACCAACCCACACTGGATCAACTTGATAGATTACAATCTATAATTTCAGTGAACAGGCCTTCATCCTGCAGTGGACTGATTCAGTCTGATAATAATGACACACAAACACAGACAATAAGATTACTAAAAAACATACCAACAGCAGCATAAAAAACTAAAAGGCCTGCTAACCCTGCCTTGAGATTACAAACACTGTAAAAGCATTACAGATTTCTCCCTTCCAAGTGGACGTGTGAATGGTCAATTTGCCAAAGGTAATAAAAGCTGCTCTCTCCCCCGATGTTTTGTGTAAGCGCTGAATCCAGAACAACCTCCCCATGGCCGTTTGAGTTTACAAAGGTCCATACAATTGGGAATAGCTGCAAGTTGCTAGAGTGTATAAGATGGGACCTAGAAAATGATTCTGCCTTAGTCATCAACAGAAGGGGAAATCTCTATGGAAAGTCGTCTTCAAGTTTCCAGTTGTCTTTAGAAATTTGTTGTTCAAGTTTAGATTTTCCTCTGAAATGAGGAGGGCTAAAAATTTACTAATTCTTCTAGACTCTGCACAATCCTTCCTTGCTCTGTAAATATTTACTGGTATCTTTATTTTCAGCTGAAGACATTTTGTAGCAAAAAAGGACTTGATTGGTGCACTTGGCTAAAATTGCAGTACAGCAGTGATTTTTCCTAACCGGATTTGGCTTTTACTAAGATACCTTTAATCTTCCAATTTCAATTTTAAACTACAAAAGCTACTTTGTTTATTGTATTGTCGAAGGCTTTCACACAGCCCGGAAGACCCACAACAACCTACTTTGTTTATCTTTGTTCATCTTGCGTTGCTGCAAAAAAGATTCTTGTGTGTAAAGCTTATCCATTCTTTCTTCCTGGAACTCACTAAATACATAGTGTAATTTCTTTTTGTCACTTCAGGCAATCTCTTTTGTGCCTCTCCTCTTGGATAACATTTTTTACTTTATCCCTTAGTCCGTCCTGCATCAGTCATAAATACATGTGTGTGTGCGCTCATACACGTTGATCTCATAATTATTTGCTTCTGTCTCAATATACAGATTTTATTTATTTATTTATTTATTTATTTAAAACATCTGTATAGCAGCCCATCTTACGTATATCGAACTCAGGGCGGCTCCCAACCAACACTTAAAACAACATCGATATACTATTAATACGTACATTATCTATTAAAACCAAAAAGAAACATGTCATAGCAAAGATAAGCTTACAATGTAAGATTGTAAGCTTATCTTTGCTATGACATGTTTCTTTTATTTATTTGTCAGTAATAAGCTCTCTTACATTTCTTTGTGACATTTAAACAAAATCTTTCTCAGGAAAAAAATATCATATGTGTTAACAGAAGCTTTTTCTTCCTCTAGTTCACCTCTGCTGGCTTCTATCAGTGAAGATTGTTCCGTTGTTGTTCTTGACTCCAGTTTTTCAGAAGTGTGAGTTACAAAAGAGTTCCATCCACTTCTCTCTTGTTTCCCCCTCAGTTTCACTGCCATGCAATCATTTAGGCTCTCAGTGATTTGATCGCCATCTCGGTGTAGAAGCTGCATACATTTATATAAAAAGTAATTGTGCACCGTAGTTCACATCCAAATTGCCACCTCTGGTTAAAGTGATGGTCAGGATCGAGCTTAATAAAGCATGCCCATCTTTATCCTTTGTGGATCCTGTAGCCAAGGGCAAGAACCCCCGAGCCTCATAATCTGTTAATGGACCCATGCAAGAATGGAACAGAGATAGGTCTATTTATCCAGAGCCGTCCTTGCACAATGAAAGCAGCTTGCATGTAGGACAATAGGAGGAGCAAGAATTCCATCCATTGTGCATTTTCCTCAATAGCTATTGGAGACTGCATGGCAGGAGGCAGTATGAGCTACCGCCTCTATTCTAGACAAGAAGGAGGGAAAACTAGAAACTGACTAACTCAGATGCTTCAGAAATGTTTGAGGATTCCCTTCCCTGGAGTCACTATCTTTAATTTTAGTGTTTCACCATCTGAAGATCCTCTGGATAGTGGGTGGGCTGTACATACTTTAAATAAATCAAGAACATCTTCCTTTAGCATTTGGTATGAAAGTTTAATCTAGAATTGGGGAATTGAAAGCAGACTGAAAGCTGGATTGATCTCTCTCTATACCCCAAGAGGCTGAATATCTTTGGGAAAGTGGGTAAAGATAGTGATGTTGTCCTACCTTTGGCTACATGGAGAGTGTCCCTCCATGAACAGAGCAAAGCAAGAGCTCTTGCTCCTTGCCTTATTTTTTATGGAGCATAGTCAGCATTTGCAGGTACCCCAAGCAGAATGCTTACAAGCATGAGCCCTTCCTCATTTTAGCAGTTCAGCATCTTTCCCCTATTTCCCCATTTCTAGTAATTTGCAGGTAGCCTGGTCTTCATAGTTACTTCTTTCTGAACTCACCCGTGCATTCCTCAAGTAACAGCAGGAATGTTTCCTTTCCCAGTTTTAGGAATCGGTCTCATCGAGACTTCGTAACAGGCTTATCGTGGTCTCCCTTGAATAAAAACTCATTGACAACAGTTGGATGGGACCATCAAGTTCTACATCACACAGTCCCGACGCAGAATAACCACCGTTCTGGAAAAAACGACATAATCACTGCATAGTTTGTATTTCCTTGGTCCTTTCCTCTGGAATGGCTGTTTTTTTTTCTTTTTGGGTTAAGTCATGGAGCTAAATATGCTATTTGCAGCAAAGAACGGTCCTATAAAAATTTCAAGTTAGATGAACAGGAGATGCCTACCAGCAGCTTATTACAACCAGTCAAAGTCTGCAAGAAACTGAAGTTTTATAGTGAGATGCACAATAATGCATATCCTAAAAGAATTGACTTCATTTAATTTCTGTTCGGTGATACTTTATACAACCTCCAGAGTTGTGGAGATGTTTTTCTTTGTGTATTTTTCTTTTATTGTGGAATAAATGTAACAGAGCTTTCTGGACGGGCCTGCCAGATTTTAATTGAGAGGTAATAGTTATGATTTAACACACTCGGTTCACATTTGCTTTTATAGCATATATTTCAACACAGTTGTGAATGCTTGAATTTGGCATATTCTAGTTGGGGAATCCTCTAGTATGCAACAAAAAAAAATCTCCAGTTGCCATTCGTGATACAGAATTTCTTATACTTTCAACTGTATAATAGGATCCAAGAGTTTTCTTCGATTTCTGCTTCTTGAACAGCAACTCTTTCCACGGTCCTCTAGCATACATTGCAGACAAAACATCACCTGTAACAATAGCAAGATGCATACAAAATAATTTTGGTTTAACTTTAGGATGTACCATTTAAAAGAAGGAGGACGCAAAAGTTGGAAAAAGTTGGTTGAAGAAAATATCCTGCGTAGGATATCTTTTTTGGTCCTGGCCCAGCCTTTTAAATTTCCTTTTTTCCACATCTTTTCCTAAAGAGAGGCCACTTCAGAAAGTCACATTAGTTAGAACTTCCATCTGTTTTTTCAGCTGATGAATACTTAATTTTTCATTCTGCGTTTTTCCCCCTGGTCTTTGATAAGTAATATGACCAAAAAAAGAAGAAAGGTATTCTTGTAAGTTCTGGTAAGCTTGAAAGGAAATGTAGTTTGCTTTTAAGTTGCCTTACAATCCTCATTAGAGAAGCCTTCCCAAGTGGACTTTCTCCAGAAACACTGGGATTGCACTTCCCATAGTTCCAGGATATGCTGGCTAAGAATTCTGGGGATTACAGGTTGGGGGAAACTGCCCTGGAGACTCTTCTGCATGTTCCTTTACTTTGCTACTTGGCAGGAAGACGTTGGAGATGTTTACATTAGGACTCCTCATGTTTTGGTTGAGCATTTGGAAATGCAGGGAGGGAGGAGAGAGAGCCAGTTCGAATCTGATTGCTTTAATTTAGATTGTATAACACAGCCAGGCAAATGTGCATATGAATGGAAAAAGGAAATTGGGTATTCTGAAGTTATCAAACACTCCAGGATTCCTTGGGTGTAAATCAGGTTTGAAATCTTGCAAACTCCTGCTAGGCACATTTCTTGGGTATGAGCTTTCACTTTTTTGGGAAGGCATAGAAACGGGCAAGTTTGGTGTGAAATCTTAGCTGTTGGTGTTGTCCGCAGTTGATTTCTAAACAAGTAGGCTTTTGTACGTGCAGTGTATTTTATTCACTCTGTTCAAATTCCATCATGGAATAAAAGTTGTAAAGTAGGCATGTTGATGTGGCACATCATGGTTTTGTAATGAGATGCTAGTAGAACTTCTGGAGAAGGTAGAGAAATGTTATAGTTATTTGATGTTCTTAACAAGTGCTATTCCATGACTCTGTTGGAATACGAAATGCATGATGACCATACTCAAATGGAAGGCAGTTTTTAAAATAAATTACTTCATTTTTAAATTGGTGATTTGAGTTTTGTTTGACCAAGTGTTGTCTTTATTATGTCTGCTTAATGAATTTATTATGTCTGCTTTATTATATCTGCTTATGTCTTGTTTGAATGAAACTGGGCACTATCACTTTTCAACTTGCATTGGTAAAGTTTTATTTGTCACTACCTATTCCACAATCCATGGTTAAAACAGTGATTAAGTTTGCATTACAAATGATCAAGATCTAAATGCTACTTATCCCCCATGAAAGTATAAGACCAAAAACAACAACAAAAACCCAAGATCATTTTAATGTTTGGAGGGGTTGTAATATCCATTCTTCTACTACACAAATGAATATGTCTGCCTGCCTAGTCAATAATTGAAGCTTTCCCCCATTAGTAGCAGTGGATATTTCCATTGTTATACCACAAGGGGGCAGATTATTACGTATTCTTATTCTTATCTAGCGTTGCCGGGTATTCAACCTGTAATAATTATTTGAAAGAGGAACTTTGGACCTCGTTCAGGCAGAGAATCCCATTGCAGCTAAGTAAAGTAGCTCTGTCTTTTTCAGGCTCCCACCTGAACCTGAAAAAAGATCTAAAGGTCATTATTCCATAAACTGCAACTTGGTACAATACAGAATAGATGATGGATTTCTTCAGTGTGACATCTCTTCAGGTATTATGGAAAATATTTAAGGTTTGACCAATGTTGGACAGAATGAAATAATTACTTCCCATGATTTTGGAGATCATATTGATACAGCCTGATCATATGTGCTGTTCATGCAGTCATATCACAACTGGCTCATATTCAATTGCAATTCAAACTCCTTGTGCCCATATAATTTACAAGCAAGGCATTCTCCATCTTGCTTGCTAACCTATCAATATAATTTTGAATCTTGTTTTTGCTCAGGGGAGACTTGTTTTTTATTCCTCTTGAGCTTTTTTTCCCATTAGCTTCTCTTGACATGGAATCCTACTTATGTTCTGCTCTAGAAATCCACAGTATTTTCTTAAAGTCCAAAGTATCTGAGTGGCCTCACATCAAGGTCTCCTTAAAATCAGTAACTCCTGAATTACATGGTCACTTTCCCCTAAAGTATATGCTATTTTTGTGTTGTTTATCTAAGCTTTCCATATTAATATCTGGCCAAGGATAGCTAATTTCTTGTACCTTCTTATCTTCTGGAGGGAAAAGTTAACATGACTAGCTAGGAATTTCCTGGAAGGGCCATACTTAGCAGAGATTGTCATTCAGGAGATGTCTATGTAATTAAGATCTCCATCACCACAGCTCCATGCCTGTTTGAAAGATCCATAAGCCCACTGTGCCTGGATTCACACAAGGTGGTAAGCTAAACCCTGGCAAACTACATTTGAGTGAGCCAGACTTTCTTCTGTTAACTTCCCCTGTTCGCAGAAGCAGTTCAGTGTCATGGAGACAGTTCCCATATTGTTCTACAATAAGGCTTGCTTAACAGTGTTTTGTTGTTAAGTCAAAATTGTCTATGTTTCCACCATGCATTAAGCTCTAAATCAAGATCTATAAACCACAGTGGCTGAGTTATGTTCACACCAAACCAGATTATAGTTCAATGCAATGTGTGAACTAAACACTTGTCATGGCTACAAGTCAATAGATTTATCCTTGTGTTTGATGAATCCCAGCAGCCTGTGTGCACCCTACAGCAGTTCCCTCCAGAATCCCCTATCAACAAGAAACTTGGGTGCGAGAAATTCTGTGAAAAGAATTTTTCAACTTGTTGCTGAAGGCGTGCAGGTGGTATATTTAGGACTGAAGAAGAGAATATATGGAATGTTAAGAGCCCAGAAGACTTCTGCAGTTTCATATGAGATGCAAATGGTTCCCAAGAACCGAAAATATTTAGGACTTCAAATCCATCAGCTGGCACAGCCAAGGTTAGGAAATTGTGGGGACTACAGCCCAAAAGATGCAGAGTGTCTGCATCAGAGGAAACCTATCCTCACCAGAGATTTCACAGGGTAGACTCTATTGCTATGCCAAACAGAAGACCAACCTTCCTTGCTGAGGTTTAAATAAAAATACTTTTCAGAAAAACATGGCATCTAACAATGATCTATGTATAGGGACTCAGATCAGAGCCTGGAGATTTCTCAAAATAGCTGCTTCAGTTGGTTTGATTGTATTCTGCCTCCTTTTTGTTGCTTGCCTTGTGCTTGTGATTCCTTTGACAGTTTTTTTAATAAAAGTACTGCAGAAGCATGAACTGTATGCTTAAGATGACTGTTTATATGGGATCAAACGTAATTGTGGTTTGTTTCAAGTTTCCCAGAGTTTTGCTTTGATTGCATAGGAGGATTAATGCAAATATTTACTATTTCAAAAGATACTCTGGTTAGGGCTTGCTGAAAGGAGTTGCATGGGCAGCTTGGAAAATATGTATTCTGCTTATGGCATGAGTCGATAAAAGTAGTAGAACAAGATTCCCTGCCCGTATTGCTCCATCAGCTGTGCCTCTCCATTTAAGATGTTTCCTTTGATACTGATATGAAAGACAACAAGGGAGGCAGAGGCTGGCTTAAAATGGAACATTCCCTTGAAAGTCCTAAAACCTCATAGTGTGTGTGTGTGTGTGTGTGTGTGTGTGTGTGTGTACACAAACTAAGATAATTCTTTAGCTCCACACCTTAAGGGTAAATATTATACTCCAATCACATGGGTTGATAAAGAAGAGTCCAGTTCATTTGAACTGTGTGATTACTCTTTGCAAGTGTTCCTAGAGCCTTTGAAGATCTAGTCATAGGGCAACGGCAGCCGTGCCTTTGCAGATTTATAAGTAAGATGCATCATTATGGGAGACTCTGTGTCCTTTTGACACTCTGATTTCAATTCTAGGTCAAATTAAGAGTCTGTCTACAGTTGAGTGGCCTTAACAAATCTAATAAAGGGACGCGGTGGCTCAGCAGGTTAAAAACAGATGAGCTGTAGGCTGCCGATCAGTAGGTCGGCAGTTCGAACCCTGCGCGACGAGGTGAGCTCTCATCACTAACTCCTAGCTCCTGTCAACCCAGCAGTTTGAAAGCCTTGCAAGTAGATAAATGGGTACCACCTTAAAGTGGGCTAATTTGCTGGCGTCCTGTCGGGAAGTCAGCTCCACTGGAGGAGAGGATCGGAGGAAGATCAAATGCCGGTGGTGATGACGGACCCGGATGTGACAGCTACAGGACGTCAGCAGCCGGCTCAAGGCATCCTGGGAATTGTAGTCCAGAGCCTAATAGAGTCAGTTCCCTTACCCCTCTCCCTTCACACGCGGTGCATTTGTATATTTGAAATTTGATGTATAATTGAACTGTATATATATGATTGTAAGCCGCCTAGTCCTCCACTAGGGAGGGGATAGGCGGGGTATAAATATCACTTAAATAAATAAAAATAAATAAAAAATAAATTAATACCATTATTTGCTTAAGAAACCACAATTGACTGGATTCACACATCAGGGTAACCCATAAACTAGTTTATAAACCACAGTGGCTGGTTTGATGCTAAGCCAAAACCAAACAAGCCACTTTATGAATTTACTCTCTTGTCAGTGTTCACCAAAGCTAAGCTTAGAAATTTTGGTAAACCCAACTTATGTGATTTTAAAACTACTCCCTGCTAATAATTCCTCTGTAAATTTGACTAGCTTGCATAGGCAGATGTGCATTATCAGTAATGTAGAGTGAAAAAATGTCCATAGGAAATAAAGCACCAGAAAAGTTTGGTACTCCCATTCCTGTATTTTTTATTTATTTAATTTTTATCCCGCCTTTATTATTTTTATAAATAACTCAAGGCGGCAAACATACATAATGCTCCTTCCTCCTCCTATTTTCCCCACAACAACAACCCTGTGAGGTGAGTTGGGCTGAGAGAGTGACTGGCCCAAGGTCACCCAATCAGATTTCATGCCCAAGGCGGGACTAGAACTCACAGACTCCTGGTTTGTAGCCCAGCACCTTAACCACTAGACCAAACTGGCTCTATGATATTTGAACACTTTTATGTACCAGCTGAAGACATTAGAGATTTTGGAGTGGTTATTAGGTGCATCAGTGTGGGTGATCCCTGTTAGCTCCCTCAAATGGAGGTAGCCTTTTAGTTTCAGATTCATTTTCAAGGTCATGGGTGGGACCGCGAGATTCTGTAATAGTTCTAAAAGGGTAGGGAAAGTGTGCAGAGCATGGGCTCTGGAACCCTTTATAGTAGCCATGTTCTGTATTTGTGTGTAGGTATGCACTGGGAAACATGGGAAAGGCTATGTATGCACCACTCTGGGCCATGTGACTGGGAGGAAGATTTTGAAAGAAAATATTCTGTTTCATTGAAGGAATATACACTGCTTATATGCAAAAAGAAAACAATAGTGACAAAATTAATTCTGATCAGAAAGAAAAGCTCGTAATAACTCTTGTTTGGAATCCTACTAGTTCAAAATAAAATTCATCAGACCATTTGACAAACAGGTTTGAGCTGACAAAACAAATGGCACATGGTATTGTGAGCCAGCAACAGTGGCCTACTCCCTGATGAAGCATCCCAGTTAATGCCATAGAACTTACTTCTGGGTAGACGAGCTATAGGAGTACATTTTAAATGTCAGTCCTTATTTCCCAAATAGAGGCTCCAGCTCAAATAATGTAACACCTATGTTGAGAAATGCAAGCAGCAAATCTTATTATAGCTTTGTCAATAATTTACTAGCTTAGTTCACCATGTTTTAAAAAATGAGATCGTCTCTACCCATTTACTTGGATGTGAGCCCCCTCGTGTCAGAGGGACTTGCGTATAAGATTCTTCCATTATTACCATTACAGCAGAACCAGTAATGTATTAGAGCAGGATCGGAAGTTCAAGGCTGCTTGGAGGAACTGCAAATACAGCGTCATGCACATTTAAAAAAATTCCTCATTCCTCTCTTCTCCCCCATTTTTGCTCTGAGGCCTTCGGCATAAACAAAGATGCTGGGTGGTTACACTTTTTTTTTTTTTGCAGTGTCAGGTTAAAAGAAAGAAAAAGTGCAAGTACTGCCACCTGGTATCAGCTGGAGAGATGGAGAAAAATAAAGAGCAAGAGGGCCAGCTAAGAAGGAAAGAAAACTAGGATATCTATGTGTTCATACGCATTTGGGGAATCAAAATGAGGAGACCCAATTTCCAGAGCCTGACCCTACTAAGCAGAGCAGTAAAGCTTTGCTCTTGGAAGGTCGCTGAATATGTAATTTTATTCATTCATACAACTGAAACAAAACCAAGTTGATTTGGGGGGGGGAAGGTAGATGTAAAGCTTTTTGTAGGATTCTTTGTTTGGGCTCTTTGAACAAAACCCTTTGGGAACAATTGCTGTGATCCTGGGCCCTCTGTGCTTGTGTACATGCACTGCCACAAGGATGGATATACAGGGACACAGAGAAATCATGCAGATTTTAGATTAATATGCTTGGTACAGGTATCCTGTGTCTGCATTAGAGCAGTCTGGAATTTATTTTATTTCATTTAATACTATTGGAAAAAGAGAATTGGATTTCATAGGCCATTGACATAGAAAAGGACTACTAAACAAACTACAACTTTTTACAAGCAGATACACGTATTGCCAAGTAACTAGTTAATATGCATAGCATAGGTCTTAACTTAAAAGTGATGTATATATAAATCGTACTTATGTCCACACATGCACAGAGCTTATAATAGAGCTTTAATGAACTACATATAGATATGCAGGTAGGGGGGGAAAGTGCTTTTGATATGCTTATTTCAAAGTGCTTTAGGCTCCTATATTATTAAAATGTTTACATTTTCATTATAGCCTTTTCATTGCATTTTGGCAAATACTGCAGTAGCCTGCTTTCAGATGTGGTTTTCCCCTGTGTCTTAGTCTGCATATGTCCTTCTGCAAACCAATACTAATGTAATGTAAATTTCCAAAACTTCAAACCCCTCATCTCAGAAGCCTGTTTACATTTTATTTCCTTTGCTTCAGAAGCAGGTGAAATACATAATACAAGAAGTTATAGCCATTTGTTATTGTACAAGAATGCTTGCCCTTTCCTCTACCTCCCAACTCCTACTTGGTCTTTCATTCAGCCCAGCTAGGGGGGAAAAATCCTTGCAATTTTGCTAACATGCTATTCTCAGAGTTTGCGGCCATGCAACACTGTCAGGATTTGCTAGCACGTCAGCCCTTCAAGGTAGACCAGTTTAGGAACCCAACACCATGTAGGTCAGTACTACGTTTATTGTAAAGCTATAGTAACTGAATCTTGCGAGTCTGAATGTGCTTCCCCCCTTCCTCCCTTTATCTTTGTGTGAACTAGGGAGGGGCTAATCTGAACCATTTACTCATGTTACTTTCTTGGCCTGGACTCAGGCCCCCTTTAGTCTGACCATTGCCTTGGTAGTGGTTCTTCCTTCTGTCCTTCAAGGCCATTCACTCTTCCCTCTACAGCACATGACAGTACACTGGGTTCTCTAGAATGCCACCTTCAAATGGCTTGTTCTGCAATAGTCCCATGGTGAACAGAAGGCTGTTGAGGCTTCTCAGTGCATTTGTTATTACATTAATACTATTGTTTCGGAATTTAAGCTTGCCTTGAAACCACCTCAAAGGATACTATAAGGATTTTAAAAAAAAAACCTACCAGACAAATGTATACAAATACATGTGGACAAATAGACAGACTGACTTTGTTGTGGGACGGGAGAAATTAGAAACGTCTGTGTTTTGCTTCTTCTACGAAGGACAAGGGAAAGGCTGTTTGTTAATTAACTAAACACTGGACACTTTGGAACTGTACACTCAGCAGGTAACCAGTTTGAGACAGAAGGAGCCCTCACTGACTGACATTCTGTGCAGTCAGATATTGACTAGCTTAAAATGAGCAATTATTGGCTGAACAACCACTCTTTGAACTCCAGACTCACCAATATATAAAAAAATCATGCAGAAAGCATTTGAGAAGAGCAGATGGTTTAAAAAATGGTAGAGAAATAATGGTTGGTTTTAAGATACACAGTAAATGTTTATCAAATGGAGAGCCTGATGGTGTGACAGATCTCAGTGATTGTTTACAAACATGCAATCTGAAATGAGCTTAACAACTTTGGATAGATGCTGAGAATACAAAGCTGTAGTTTATTCTAGTTTATTCTAGGTTTTTCTAAATGACTTTCATGTCTCCTACCAAAATGAGCTATAACCATTATTATTTCTTTGAAACCAGAGTTTGGTCAAAGCTAATCATATGAGTGATCAATACAAGTAAAAGCTAAGACAATTTCATGTTACATTTGTACTGTACTGCTGAACATGCTATTTATGTGCATCCTGGAAATATTCAACGTCTCTACATTTTGAAGTGTAATGCAGGAATGGACTCTGGATGTTGCTGAACAGAATCTCTCACTGTTTGACATGCAGGCAGACTCCTGCTTCCTGTTGCAGGTCAGGAGCCTCCTAGATCTTCTAGAGAAGAGGGGTAGGAAATTTTCTTCAATTAGTTTATCTTAGTATCAAAGGTTATAATCAGGGCTAGTCCAAGTTGTTCCCTTGCCTGAAGCAGAGCAACAAATGGACACTTATCATGGCAGGCTACTTCTTTTGACACATGAGGCAGAAAATCAGAGAAGCACATCTTTCCAGTCCTGGCAGTAAAAATACAGAACAAAAAATCAAAGGAAAAAAACACAAATTAAATAACTAACAATTTACTTCTTTTGACCCCACCACACCTTCTTTTGCCAGGCAAAATCAGTACGACTGTCCATGTTTTATAATTTAAAGTAATGTATCTATAAGGGTGTAAAAACAATGGGTATCTTCTTGTTTCTTTCCAAAATCTGCAGAAATAAATTGGGAAGGACATTTTTCCTCTCAGTTCTAAAACCTAGAGCTACATCCATAGACAATGGGACTATAACTTTCATGTATAATCAGTACAAGCCAAAATGGATTATAGCTGCTATCTTCTACTTAGGTATTTAAAAGTAAATCCCATTGAATAAGATTTACCTCCAAACAGACATGGTTGACATTTTCAGAAGTGATCTTTAAACATGTACTGCTTTCACTTTAATTGCAGAGATATACTTGAGTTTAATTTGTATAGGTGCCAGCACCTGTTCTATTAAACACCTGTCATATCCATAAAGTATTTTTTTAAAAATCCTAAACCAAAATAAGAAACCACAAGGAAAAAAATGTGGACAGAATAATTGCATTCTTGAAAACAAAAACATAAATGCAACAATGTTGAAGAATCTCCAGGTTAGTCTGGCAGAGATATGTTGTTTGGTTCATTCAAATCTTATATGGTTTTTAATTAAAAATGCCTCCCAAATTAAATTCAGTAGTTGGCTTTTAAAGGGGACTGCAAGAATTATATTTGTGTCTTTAGAATGCTTATTATTTTTATCTGTGGAGGTGGATAATGCAAAAGCTAAATGGCTTTTTCTAAAAAATTAGTTTGAAGAAGTTCAGTCTCAAGTATTTTGCAAGATCTAAGAATATTTGACAAGGGCTCCTGGGTTTCTCACTTTTTTCTAATCAGGATCCCTGAGCCTCTAAAAATGATGTGATAAAACAAAAAACTAGTGGGTGCAACTTGGAGATACAATGCTGAGAAAAGCTCTGGTCAATTTTCTTTGGTGGTGGCAGCACTATTGAAACTGCAAGTGTCACAAAACTCTAGTCCAGAGCTTTCCAAACTTTTCATGTTGGTGACACACTTTTTAGACATGCATCATTTCGCGACACACTCTTACAGCAGGGCATCATTTCACAACACACTCTTACAGCAGGGCATCATTTCGCGACACTCTCTTACAGCAGGGCCCAAGGCAGGCACTAGGACCTGCACGGAATCACAGCAGGTTTGGAGGCAGCAAGGCACAAGGCAGGCACCAGGACCTGCGTGGAATCGTGGTAGGGCTCGGAGGCAGCAGCAGCCGTGGCACACCCAGACACTGCAGCCGACACACTAAAGTGTCCCGACACACAGTTTGGAAAGCTCTGCTCTAGTCTTTCTGATCCATTCTGCCTTGCTCATCCTTTATTCCTGTGAACTGTTCCTTCTCTTTCCCATAACTCTACCATTTCCTTCTAGCTAACAGCCTGCTTTCTAGGCCATGCACAGCTGATCTAGAGTAGCCATGAATGGGTTGTTGAACTGCCATTCTTCATCTTGGAACTTGGACTCTCTGCTTCTCCTTTCTGTTGCATTCTTCATCCTTTGTTTGCTTTTCCTGAATGACCAAGGCATGTTCGTGAAGATGGTGCCAGTAAGGTAAAATTTACTCCATGCCCTTCTATTCAAAGCAGACACCTATTAGTCAAATGTGCCTTAGAATGAAGAAACTTATGTAGCTACTCTTACATTCTGCCTAGAAGCTTGGTAACAAGATAGGTTCAAAAGACTCAATCTTAACATTGTCTGAATAACTTAAAACCAATCTGTTTACAAAAAGATACAGGCCCTACAGAGCTATACAAAGAAGAGGTATAATACAGAAAAGAGAATGAGGTCCAGGACGAGTAACCACAAGCTTGGCCCAAGCTGTGTGCAGATGCGGAGCTTCTGACAGAAGTGTCTTAATGAAGAACCCCTTGGTATGAATAAGAAATGGGTTGTCTTGTTCCAGGCCTGACAGTAAATGTATTTACAGTTCCATATTGTGGACTCACATGCAAAGGTCTAAACAGAAGAAATAGAAAAAATATCATTAGTTCAACAGAAATTCTTAGCAATAATAAAGTCCTGTGATCCAATTAATAGGTATACTTCATTCCAAGTACAAGAACTCTATTCTGAAGGAAGAAACTTTTCAAGCCAATATAATCTGAGATTTTGATGGTTAAATAGCCTTTGGTTATCAGGGGCACAAACAGCTGATATGCAATACTTAATACAGAGTTTTTGGCATAATGACTTCTTCAGCTAAATTCTAACAGTGTTATTATACCATTATAGATAGTGAATAACCTGGGTGTTTTGAATATTTTCACTACCATTTCAAAAAGAAATAAAATGCTAGTCTACCTGGAAATAAGGTCTGTTGAATTATGTAAGTTTCCTAGTACCTATCTCTTCTCTCTAAATATAACTTTAAATAAACAGCTGGACATATCAAACAATCATCTACTACAGGGGTCCCCAACCTGTACAGTGGCCCCCAGCTTGTGGGCTGCGGCTTGTTAGGAAGTGGGCCACGGGGCTCCTGCCTGCAAACCCGCCCCCAGTGCGCGCGATTGGCTTCCACCTGCAAACCCTGCCCTCTGGTGCATGCAATTGGCTCCCGCCTGCAAACCCCGCCCCCCAGTGCACATAATTGGCTCCTGCCTGCAAACCCCACCCCCCGGTCCATGGAAAAATTGTCTTCCACGACCAGTCCCTGGTACCAAAAAGGTTGGGGACCCCTGATCTACTAGTAATGCAGTATTTCCCTCTCAACCAAGATCTTGGTGATTTTGACAGTGATCTTAGCTGTAGGAACAAGTGTGGAAGAAACATGCATTTGGCTGGAGCAGTAGTCATCTGGTCCCCGGGCTGAACAATAACTTGATTTTAAATGGAAAATACTCTGCCTACAGCATTGTAACTCTGAAAAGGAGGGGAAAAAACAGATTGCTTGCATTATACTGGACAATGGAAACTGCAGAATGTCGACCTGCGTGCTGACTTCTGGCCAGAATATTTCCATGCAGCCCCTTACTCACATTACAACTCCTGTATTAATGACAAATGGAACATACCTGCCAGCAGCTGTTGCATTGGTAGAATATTCTCCATTTTGGCTATTATACTGGACATCATTGACGGTAGTATTATAAGTTATAATTTTTCCAGGTATTTCCAAGGACACCCTTCGGCCCTGTGTACCATTGGGAACATTTCTATGAGTAGAATTTGCTCGATGGATCCCTTCTGCAGCTGGAGAATTGTAGGTCGCTGCATTGTAGCTATAGGAGTTAGGTATGCTCATACTGCGAGCAGACATAGCTGCCCTTCTATATAAGTCATCAGTCTCTGATATATAAAGGCGTTTTTTAATTAAGGGGCGGCTATTGGAGCAGCTACTAAGGTAACTGGAGGTATAGCTACCACCTGGGTAATGGTGACTGTATCCACTTGGCCTTGGACTGCTTTGCAGGGCTGAGTTAGATGACAAAGAATATCTGTTGCCATAGTTATAGCTTGAGTTGTTGAAGTTAAGTTGCCTATCTGGGGTCTGAGTATCATATGATAGGTTGAGACATTTGCAGTTTTCTTCCCCATTTGAAGACCACTTTAGGATCTCAGAGGCATCATTGCTGAACTCTGGTGGTGGAGGAATTATTTCATAATTGAATCCTCCTTCTACCTCATCATTCCTGACAGTATGGTTTTGGGACGGAAGGAACAAATGAAAGGGAATTTCTGATGTGCTCAGTGGATCTTGCTGCTTCAAGTGAATGGAGTCTGAGATGTTTGGAACCAAAATTGATGAACCACACTTATTTGATGAAAGACTCTGAGATTCATTCATCTCCCTGATCTTCACTGTACTCCTGCATTGTTTGGAGGCATCGGAGAATATTTGTGGCTTATTCTCACTTTGTCCTGACAAGCTCCAGGTATTGCTGTAGGATGCACTTGCTCCGTTACACTGCTTACTTTCAGAGACGGCCAATAAGTCCTCGTGTGGGAACTTTGGTACAACCTTGACAGTGTTGGGCTTTGAATTGCTGTAATAAATGGTGGATGACCCATTCTCTGATTGGCTGCTATTGTTCAACTTGACCTGGGGCCTCTCTGATAAATAACTATTCTTTTGGGAGGCAGAAGCAGAACACTTGGCTCTTTGGGCCCGCAGTTGTGCAGCCAGAAGAAGAGCCATTGGAGAGCCTTTCTCTACTTTTTCTCCTGTAACAGGGTGAAGTAGAATATCACTGCTCACTTGCTCTGCATTCCTAGATAGTTTGGCTGTTGTTGAGGGCACATTCCTAGTAGAATCTCTTTGATTTTCAGTATTACTTGGGCTTCTGGGCCCATCGTGTGTAGTTTGGGAAGAAGTTGCAGAGACACGGCTGTCATCAGAGCCCAATCTCATCCTATGAGTCTTGTATTGCAGAAGAGAGATCTCCATGCTGGGAGAAGCAGTTTGCACAGGTGAGGCAGCCCCAGAAGTAGAAGGGGAAGATGCAGCTGGAGCCAAGTGTTCACTTTTGGGTTTTAAAGGTGAAACTGGTGGTTTGCAGGTGTGTACAGAAGCACTAGGCGTCTTTGGCTCTTTCTCTGTAAGTTCCAATGTGGTACTACACAGTTTTGCTGTTGGAAATTTCAACTCACCACTACTGACCTTATTGCCCCCAAACTGAAGAGTAACTTGTTTCCTTGTTTCTGGATTATGTCTCAGGTTTGCAATTGCCAAAGGTGGGCCTCCCTCCTTGACTGGAAACAATAACGCTTCCAACTCCTCTTTAAATTTCATAGCACAATTTGCTTGAATGGTCGGGCATTTGTCTGTAGTTGAGAAAACATCTTTGGTGAAGGATTTGGCTGGGGAAGAAATATTAGCAAGTTTCTTTTCTTTCTTCTCATTCTCTGCTCCTTCTGGTAAGCATGTTTTTTTCACATCATGCTTAACTAGTTTTAATTTGTCCATATTGCTATCAATATTTGTGCCTTTAGACTTGGAAAGCATAGTTTTTTCAACCTGTCTGTCTTCCCTTCTGCAAGATGAGGACAGCAGGGTTGACAGTTCGTTCTTCAACTTGTCCAGATTGCAACGTTCCTTCCAGCCATCATCATCAGACGACCCATGGTCTGGAGACGAAAATTCTGTTCGTTCTTCAGTGGACCAAAAGAAATTCTGTTCTTTTTTCAGTGGACAGCTTTTGGAATATGATGTTTCAGATTCTATGGGTAAAGCAAAATGTTTTTCCAAAGTAGCTTTGGCTCCAGCTTCTGCCTCTGAGTGAACTGTGGTAGCAGATTGTACAGTAGGTAATAGAGGAGTGTGACTGTCCGGTGCCATTCTAGGAAGCTCTTCTTTGGGGCTGGATTCCTTTTCTCCTGAGGAAATAGATGATGTTCTCATTGGAGTAGGAGGGGGTACTTTTAATGATTTGGGAAAGGCGAGGTGAGGCTCTGGGCTGGATTGTGGTAACTGCGACTCCTTCCGAATAGGTGTTGTTGGAGAGATGAGGGAAGGATTATGAGCATTTAGAACAGTCTCTGATTTCCATCTGGACACACCATTTGAGAAGATTTGTGTATGAACTGGTGGTAAAACTGAAGGAATAGGAGGTACTGCACTATCTATAAAATCTACAGGAGGAGGGGGAATGAAGTCTGGTGGGGATGGAGTACTAGGAGAAGAGACATTGGAATATGGGAATGAAGGTCGAACCAGAGATGAAAGAGATGGAGCTGGCATTGCTGGTGGAGGTGGAGGTGGAGAAGACATTGGTGGTGGAGGTGGAGCTACCATGGAAGGTGGAGGTGGAGCTACCATGGAAGGTGGAGGTGGAGGCGGAGCTACCATGGAAGGTGGAGGTGGAACTACCATAGAAGATGAAACTGGTGGTAAGTCAACTGAAGGTGGTGGTGGGGGAGGAGGAGGAATTGAAGGTGGTGGTGGAATGTAATCATCATCCAAATAATCCTTCTCAAATGCCTTTGTCCTCAGGTCAAGTGCTGAATTGTACTTCCTATAACTGCCATTGATTTGCGAACCTAGGGAGAAAACAATACATACATATATAAATATATTGCTCTCATTTTACATTGGGAAGAGTAAACCTACCTAAGTGAATATTTTCTGTTGGACCATATTGAGAAATACATTCAAAAAGTTTTGAAGGGAATCAGAGAAGGTAGCTCCTCCCTGCCGTCAAAACCCAAAGAGAATCAAAATGTACAAATCCATTTATAGTGCCTTCAATTTTTGGTTTTCAATTTCTTTTCTTTAAGATGCTGTGGCAAGTTAACTGATGTTTTTATAATGGAAATGGAAGTTTCAGTCACTGATGCCTTTTCTAATTAAACAAATGGGAAGTTCTTTGGGAGAAGTTCATTTGGGTCCTAAGATTAACAGAAGAGGCAAATGGGGAACATAATTTATTATTTATTTTATTTATTTAATTTATATGACCGCCCATCTCCCCCCAACGGGGAACTCTGGGCGTTCCCAGCAACCACATCAAATTTCTCTATCATATTTAAGAGAGCTGTGTGTCCTCACATGGTCACTGGAATCTCCACTGAAAAATAAGATGGTCTATTCCTATAATCTGAGGTATATCTGTAATTTGCAATTGAATCTGTTCCTTTTGATGCTGGAGAACTTCTCTATTAGACTTCTCTAATCTGCCTTCCTCCAGGTATGTCAGGATTACAGAATGTAGAATCCCAACATGACCAGAGGCCATTCCGGCTGGTGAACGTTTTGAGCTGCATCCCTAAACATCTATAGAACCTTATGTTGAGGAAGGCTGCCACTGAGTAACAGCCAAACTAATTATGATGTGTACATTTATACAAGGCAAAGAGTTTCTGCTCCCATGGGAAACATGAGTTCCTGATTACAGATAAGAACTCAAACATGTGGCACCTACAGATGACACAATGTATTTTGGATGGCAGCAGGAAGAAAAGTTTAAATTTCTCCCCTGCTTCCGATGGGTTTATAATTGCCACATTTTTCCTACCAGATTATCTTAATTAAAAACCCAAAAATGTATATACAGTGTTTATATTCATGTACATGAAATTTAAAGAAATTCAACATCATAATCAACTTGGTTGTAAATGACACACTACAGATATTAATGCAACTCAATGCAGAATTCATATAAAGCAGACAGATGATATGAAAACACTTTTTCGTCTCTCTCTCAGAATCGCTTCTTCCCAGCTATTTTGCTACTGGGTTAGGGGGATACTTTCAATGGCAGGGTCTCCCAATGACAGGGATAATAGCATAGGCGAGATAAAAGTTCAGTTCCCCCATCTGCCCAAACTGTGTTTTAATAGCCTATAATGATTATTAGAACAGCCACTCAAAGCACGGTAATACAGGATATCTCCCCACAGTTTATATTCTATAGGGAGGACAGAACTAAGAGAGGGGAAATTGGGTTGTGGGGCTAGAAGGATGGGTCTGAGGAGAACTTGGAGTCTCCATATCTGGATTATTGCAATGGGCTCTACATGGGGCTGCCCTTGAAGACCATCTGGAAGCTACAACTGGTACAAAATGCAGCAGCACAAGCAGTAATGTGTGCCTTTCGGTATGTCCATGTGTCACCACTGCTACGCAAGCTGCATTGGTTGCCAGTTGGCTTCTGGTTGCAATTCAAGATGTTGGTCATTACCTATAAAGCCCTTTATGGTATAAAGGTAAAGGTTCCCCCCGCACATTTGTGCAGTCGTGTCCGACTCTAGGGGCCGGTGCTCATCTCCGTTTGTTAGCCGAAGAGCCAACGCTGTCCAAAGATGCTTCCACAGTCATGTGGCCGGCATGACGTGCACGGAACGCTGTTACCTACCCACTGAAGTGGTACCTATTAATCTACTTGCATTTGCATGCTTTCGAATTGCTAGGTTGGCCAGAGCTGGGGCTAGTGCGGGAGCTCACGCCGTCATGTGGGACTAGGGATTCGAACCTCCAAACTCGTGATAAATAATAAATAAATAAATAATAACAAATGTTAACTGTGTGTGCTCTTCTATAACTTCTACACCAGGGTTTCTCAACCCTAGGGTTCCGCGAGAGGTCACTAGGGGTTCCCCGGGAGATCACAATTTATTTAAAACATTATTTCAAATTTGGGCAACTTCACATTAAAGAGGTACATTTCATTCTTTATTTTTAGCTTACAAACACTGTTAATGCATATATACAGGCCTACACATGAAATTAATATAATAATTTTGTAACTTGTGGCCTATATTTGAACCTGAATGTGTAGGGGCTCCTCAAGGCCTGAAAAATATTTCAAGGGTTCCTCCAGGGTCAGAAGGTTGAGAAAGGCTGATCTACACATTCCAAGTCACACACACAAACACGTACAGAGAGAGAAAGAGAGAAAGAGAGAAAGAGAGAGAGAGAGAGAGAGAGAGAGAGAGAATGAGAATCAAACTAATTTGCCAATCAGGAAAGGGTTTGGTCCCCTTTGAGATCTTCCTAGGTTAACAAGATTACATTTTAGTTTTGAGGAGAGAAAGAAAAATAAGAAAAGGACCCCCACAACAGAAAGGGTGCACAATATAGCCTCAAATCAATTCAGATCAGATCAGTTCAATGACAAACCAACTCAGACATATGAGTCTACCAGTATAATGGCACATTTAGCCCTGTTTGAATGATCTACAAAGTAATCATTAAAAGGAATAGCATAATTCTTTATAGTAGCTGCTATATGAAACTACACACAGCACTCCACCTATTTGGTATCCAGGAAATGTTCCTTCCAGAGATGGAACAGATACTGGAGTTTGAGAGACTGGTAAGCCTACAAAGAGTTGCTATAAAGAAGGACAAACAAAATCAATTCTTTTTCTCAGCAAGTGGGGGACTGTGGCAAACCAGACCTGCTGATTAACAAGGAAGTAACTATATATATATTTTTAAAAGATTGCTAATTGCCATGGCTGCCTGACTGCAGAAACTAGCTGAACTTGCTTTTAAGAAGTTGATTTAACTTAATGATAGCTCCCTCAACTCTGTGCCAAGCCTTCCTGTTAGCAATGCTAAATATTTTGCATTTGTTGTAGATATGTCTATGAAGGTTCTCAGTCATCCAGGTGGAACAGTCTGTGGCTTGAATCATGTCAACTGGATTTCTATTTTCTTAGTGGAAACGTTTCACTCCTTATCCAAGGAGCTTCTTCAGTCTGAGTAAAGTTAGTAAGGGAATCCTTAAATATGTTTCTAGGCTGGCTGTGTGACCTTGCACCTGGGGCTAGGTCATGGTTATTTTTGAGATGTTTGTTTCTAAGTCCCTTTATCATCTAAAGGAGGATCGTTAAGATTACCCTGCTGCTGTTGAGCTTGTGAAATGGTCTTAATCTTCCTAGGCACAGAAGACAAAGCAGGAAGGAAGATAGGGGAAAGGTTATGCCTGAGGCCCCCACCTCTATTCAAGGAAGGATTTTCCAAGTTGGCATGAATGGATTCCTTGACCCCTCTCTCAAACCACCTATCTTCTCTGTCTAAAATGTGAACATTAATGTCCTCAAATGAGTGTCCTTTTTCCTTTAGATGAAGATAAACTGCTGACTCTGGTCCTGTGGTGTTACTTCTCCTGTGTTGGGCCATCCTCCTGTACAAAGGTTGTTTGGTTTCTCCAATGTAGAGTTCAGAGCACTCCTCACTACACTGGATTGCATACACTACATTGCTTTCCTTGTGTTTTGGAGTTTGATCTTTGGGGTGTACAAGCCTCTGTCTCAGTGTGTTGGTGGGTTTGAAATATACAGGTATGTGGTGTTTGCCAAATATCCGTTTGATCTTTTCAGACACGCCAGCCATGTAAGGAATGACCAGGTTCTTCCGTTTACTCTGAGTCTCAGCCCTATCTGTCGCTGTTTTAGGTCTGGTAGACTTAGATTTGGTGAAGGCCCAATTTGGATATCCACAGGCCTGCAGAGCTGTTCTCAGATGCTGCTTTTCATTCTTTCTGGAATCCATGGAGGTGGGGATGGTTTCTGCTCTGTGTGACAATGTCCTGATGACTCCTAGTTTGTGCTGCAGTGGATGGTGGGAGTCAAACATCAGGTATTGATCTGTGTGTGTGGGTTTCCTGTAGATCCCTATTTCTAGCTTGCCACCGGTCCCAATGAGGACTTCACAGTCTAGGAATGCCAGTCTGTTGTCCTTGGTGTCTTCTCTGGTGAAGCTAATGTTGGCATCTATAGAGTTTATATGGTCCGTGAAGGCCTGTACTTCCTGGGCCTTGATTTTGACCCAGGTGTCATCCACATACCTAAACCAGTGGGTGGGCACCGTTCCCTGGAATGTGTTGAGTGCTTTCTTCTCCACTTCTTCCATGTATAAATTGGCCACAATAGGTGACACAGGAGAACCCATGGCACAGCCGTGTTTTTGTCTGTAAAAGTCACCTCTGTATGTGAAATAAGTGGTGTTAAGACACAGGTCCAGAAGATGGCAGATCTGGTTTGGGTTGAGATGGCTTCTCCTTTCCAGGGTGCTGTCCTCTTCTAGTCTCTTCCTGACAGCGGATAGAGCATGAGTGGTGGGGATGCTGGTGAAAAGGGAGGACACATCGAAGGAGACCATAGTTTCATCTGTATCCAGTTTCAGGATCTTTGCTTTGGAAACAAATTCTTCCGAATTATGGATGTGGTGTTCAGAGTGTCCAACTAGAGGTGCTAGTATGGTAGAGAGGTGTTTGGCAATGTTGTATGTTACCGAATTGATGCTGCTGACTATGGGTCGGAGGGGTGTTCCTTCCTTGTGGATCTTAGGAAGTCCGTAGATGCAGGGGATGGCTTCTCCAGGATACAGACGGTGGTAGGTAATCCTATCGATGGAGCCATCATGTTCCAATTGTTTCAAACTGTCTATTGCCTTTTTCTTGTAATTGTTGGTGGGGTCTCTTTTCAGTTTTTCATATGTATGGTGATCCTCCAAAAGTGAGGTAATTTTATTGTGGTAGTCTGCAGTGTTTAGAACCACTGTACATCTTCCTTTGTCAGCAGGTAAAATGGTGATGGTTTCATCTTTGCTGAGGGCTGTCAGGGCTCTCCTCTCTTGGACGGTAAGGTTGGGGGGAGGAGGTTGAGCACTGGACAGAGCTGCAGATATTTTAAGCCGGAGTTGTTCTGCTTCTTCAAAAGGTAGGTGGTTGTTGTGGATGGCAGATTCTGTGGCTGTAATGAGCTCCACAACCGGAACTTGCTTGGGAGTGATGGCAAAATTAAGACCTTTGGCTAGGACATCTCTCTCTGGTTGGGTAAGTTCTCTGTCTGAGAGATTTTGCACCCACATGTTCTTTTTGTCCTCTGTGGTCCTGTTGTTGTTGTTCCTCCCAGCGGTTTCTCCAGTTCCTTGTTTCTGCTTGCTGCGAGAAAGAAGAATGTCAAATTTCTTAGTTTGCCTCTCCTTTGTCTTGTGATGCTGGGCCAGCTGTACTTTATTGCCAAGCTGAATAACTCTATCCAGGATTGGGTCAGGAAGAGTGGCTGTGAGTTCCTGAAAACCTTCACCAGGAACTCACAGCCACTCTTCCTGACCCAATCCTGGATAGAGTTATTCAGCTTGGCAATAAAGTACAGCTGGCCCAGCATCACAAGACAAAGGAGAGGCAAACTAAGAAATTTGACATTCTTCTTTCTCGCAGCAAGCAGAAACAAGGAACTGGAGAAACCGCTGGGAGGAACAACAACAACAGGACCACAGAGGACAAAAAGAACATGTGGGTGCAAAATCTCTCAGACAGAGAACTTACCCAACCAGAGAGAGATGTCCTAGCCAAAGGTCTTAATTTTGCCATCACTCCCAAGCAAGTTCCGGTTGTGGAGCTCATTACAGCCACAGAATCTGCCATCCACAACAACCACCTACCTTTTGAAGAAGCAGAACAACTCCGGCTTAAAATATCTGCAGCTCTGTCCAGTGCTCAACCTCCTCCCCCCAACCTTACCGTCCAAGAGAGGAGAGCCCTGACAGCCCTCAGCAAAGATGAAACCATCACCATTTTACCTGCTGACAAAGGAAGATGTACAGTGGTTCTAAACACTGCAGACTACCACAATAAAATTACCTCACTTTTGGAGGATCACCATACATATGAAAAACTGAAAAGAGACCCCACCAACAATTACAAGAAAAAGGCAATAGACAGTTTGAAACAATTGGAACATGATGGCTCCATCGATAGGATTACCTACCACCGTCTGTATCCTGGAGAAGCCATCCCCTGCATCTACGGACTTCCTAAGATCCACAAGGAAGGAACACCCCTCCGACCCATAGTCAGCAGCATCAATTCGGTAACATACAACATTGCCAAACACCTCTCTACCATACTAGCACCTCTAGTTGGACACTCTGAACACCACATCCATAATTCGGAAGAATTTGTTTCCAAAGCAAAGATCCTGAAACTGGATACAGATGAAACTATGGTCTCCTTCGATGTGTCCTCCCTTTTCACCAGCATCCCCACCACTCATGCTCTATCCGCTGTCAGGAAGAGACTAGAAGAGGACAGCACCCTGGAAAGGAGAAGCCATCTCAACCCAAACCAGATCTGCCATCTTCTGGACCTGTGTCTTAACACCACTTATTTCACATACAGAGGTGACTTTTACAGACAAAAACACGGCTGTGCCATGGGTTCTCCTGTGTCACCTATTGTGGCCAATTTATACATGGAAGAAGTGGAGAAGAAAGCACTCAACACATTCCAGGGAACGGTGCCCACCCACTGGTTTAGGTATGTGGATGACACCTGGGTCAAAATCAAGGCCCAGGAAGTACAGGCCTTCACGGACCATATAAACTCTATAGATGCCAACATTAGCTTCACCAGAGAAGACACCAAGGACAACAGACTGGCATTCCTAGACTGTGAAGTCCTCATTGGGACCGGTGGCAAGCTAGAAATAGGGATCTACAGGAAACCCACACACACAGATCAATACCTGATGTTTGACTCCCACCATCCACTGCAGCACAAACTAGGAGTCATCAGGACATTGTCACACAGAGCAGAAACCATCCCCACCTCCATGGATTCCAGAAAGAATGAAAAGCAGCATCTGAGAACAGCTCTGCAGGCCTGTGGATATCCAAATTGGGCCTTCACCAAATCTAAGTCTACCAGACCTAAAACAGCGACAGATAGGGCTGAGACTCAGAGTAAACGGAAGAACCTGGTCATTCCTTACATGGCTGGCGTGTCTGAAAAGATCAAACGGATATTTGGCAAACACCACATACCTGTATATTTCAAACCCACCAACACACTGAGACAGAGGCTTGTACACCCCAAAGATCAAACTCCAAAACACAAGGAAAGCAATGTAGTGTATGCAATCCAGTGCAGTGAGGAGTGCTCTGAACTCTACATTGGAGAAACCAAACAACCTTTGTACAGGAGGATGGCCCAACACAGGAGAAGTAACACCACAGGACCAGAGTCAGCAGTTTATCTTCATCTAAAGGAAAAAGGACACTCATTTGAGGACATTAATGTTCACATTTTAGACAGAGAAGATAGGTGGTTTGAGAGAGGGGTCAAGGAATCCATTCATGCCAACTTGGAAAATCCTTCCTTGAATAGAGGTGGGGGCCTCAGGCATAACCTTTCCCCTATCTTCCTTCCTGCTTTGTCTTCTGTGCCTAGGAAGATTAAGACCATTTCACAAGCTCAACAGCAGCAGGGTAATCTTAACGATCCTCCTTTAGATGATAAAGGGACTTAGAAACAACATCTCAAAAATAACCATGACCTAGCCCCAGGTGCAAGGTCACACAGCCAGCCTAGAAACATATTTAAGGATTCCCTTACTAACTTTACTCAGACTGAAGAAGCTCCTTGGATAAGGAGTGAAACGTTTCCACTAAGAAAATAGAAATCCAGTTGACATGATTCAAGCCACAGACAATTTGTTGTAGATGTTTTGAAAAGACTCGGAATAGGAGGGCCAGAAAACTAGAACCGAATTCATGATCTTAATGTTAAATAGTGAGTATTTATCTAAAAAGAAAACATGATCACAGAATGTGGGGGTATTGAAAAGTCATTAGATGGCACATTAAAAATCTTGGTTGCATTTAGAAATGACCTTCCTTAGCAGTAGAATCACAGGTATGCCAAGCTTAACTGAGCATTGATGTGCTGCATATTTGTCACTGAATTCAAATTCAGAATAAAAAACCCCAGTGGGTTGTTAGCTATTATCAGTTATGGAATATAGGCAGTAGGATTCTTCTTGATTGACTAAAAATGCTTGAAGGCAGGGATATGAGTTAAGACACTGGTATTCAGATCCTTCTTCGCTCAAACTCCACCAATTCTTTTTTAAACAGATAATTTAATGCAGAAATTAAATATACAGATTATGGGTATTACAGTCTGTTCAAATAAAGAAAAAAATTAAAAAACAGCCTAATATGGCTGAACCATTTGTCTTAACTGGAACAGCAGAGATCACCAAAAGTAGCTGTTTAAAAATTAAATGGTTACAGTTTTTTGAGATTTTGTTAATCTCACCCTTGAGATATCACAAGAGAACACTTGAGATTTGGCAATCTCATAAATTAGTTGCCATTTATTTATTTATTTATTTATTTATTTTAAAAACATCTTTATTCTGCCACAATCCAAAAAGACTATCGGTGGGTTACAGACTCCGTGGTATGCTGCCGCTGGCTCGCAAAAGCCGATGGTTAAATTTTCTGGAATTTTGGAAGCCGGTTGAAGCAGAGCTGAGCTACGTGCCTAGTGCACTGCTCCGTGGCTAACGGGACAACAGTGGCAATGGAGCAAGTTCTTAAACATTTACCAGCACACCACTGCATAGACTATAAAAGAACGATTTAAAAAATCCATGATAACATCTAGAACTACAACACAACATCATAAATAACAGCAATAAAAGCAGCGCCAAGCCAAAAACAACAGTAAGCCAAACAAACTTTTTTTGTTTTAAATGCTATTGCATGGGCACCCCTTAAGAGTCATCATGGGTGCCGTAATGCCTAAAGGCACCACATGGCTGACTTATCTTAACAGGAATAATGGACCCTGGAATCAGAAATTATCTTTCTGTCCTCCTGGTAGATGAATTCCCTGCTTACTCCAGCTGAAGAACCTTTCCATAAAATGTGGTAAACAGCTAAGCACGTTGCCTTTCGTTTCAGTCTTAAGTTTCTAAATGTGAAGGATAGACTACAGTTTCACAAAGGTTCAGGAGCACCACAAAAAACAACATTGTGCTAATATTGCAAGATGATGCTCTGATGCCAAAGCAAACTTTAGGATTTCACTGTCAAATAAAATAATAATCGGTAGCTAATGATATGCAGATAATAGATATGGTGAGTGTCCATCCCGATTGCCATCTTACCTATAGTTAGCTTGTCCTCAAAGCCTTCTGGAACAGATGGTGTTGGTACAGCTACCCCATGTGCTTCTTGAGCATTCTGAAAAGGTTGAAAGATGGACTTTATACACACACACACTTTACTACTATTTATTCCATTTTTATCAAAAATATTTTTCCTACAAGATTTACAAATTGTTTATTGTTTCTATTATTGTTAAAGAACAAGACAAATGTTATTTAAACTGTAGTGAGTATGCAAATTCAGTTCATAAATCTGCTCTGTTACAATGCTAACTTGCATTAGCGGAATCCACAAAGTACAATCTTTTAAACTTTCCCCAACTTTTACAATAAAAATTTGGGGAGACTCCAGGATGCATCCACACACACAATCATTGACCCAGTCTTGAACATGCAGAAATAATAGTTTTGCATTTCATCTTGACTTGGAATCCCTAATTATAAATATAAAGCCTGCATAATAGTGCTATATGGATTTTATTGTATTTATATTTTTATTGTTGTTTTATTATATTTTAATGATATTGTGGTTGTGAACCACCCAGGGTCCCTCCTTGAGGGGGAGATGGGTGGTCATAGAAATTTAATAAATAAATAAATAAATAAATAAATAAATAAATAAATAACAAATATATCTATAGCCCTTCAAATAAAACTGTTAGGGATATGAGAATATATTTTACAGTCAAAAGAACTTTCTCTCTACCATTACAAAACATTTGCAGTATATCCTATACATGTCTGTATAGAAAATTGATATAAAACCCTGTTTATTTAATTCAGGGATGTACAATGGAGACAATAATTGGCTTTGCTTCATACCATGGTTTACAGAAGAACTGAAATGGTCACTTGTTTACACACTTGTCATTGTAAAGTCAAGATTTCCTAGTTAGAGAAGGTAGAACAGTGCATAATATTATCATACTTCCCTTTTCAGAGCTGGCAAAACATTAGGCTTTCAAGCGTTTACCTCCTAGCTAATAGTCAGCTGAAGTGATGCACTTGTTCTGTCACTAGAATGTTAAGGATGTTTAGGCAAAGCCATTCAGCTGGAATTTGGATGTAATTTCCTGATGAAGATTTTCTGTTCACAGGCATTAAAATTGCTCAAACCTGATGACATGTTGGAGGACTCAAGTTAGATTTGGAAAGTTGAAGTAGCGTATCTATTTTGATTCCACAGAATTTTGATTCAACCTAATTCTTATGATCAGGTTCATGTGTTCATATCAGGTGCATAAGTTCATGTGTCCAACATTGGACATACAGTATGCTGAAGTTCTTGGTTCATGTTGACACAAGCATCTAGAAAGTGGGTATGCAGATTTCTTAATTGTTGTGTTCTATAAAACATTGTGCAGAACAGAAAGAGGGGCATTTCTTTCTAATCAGGGAAGTGTGTCACAAACTCATTGGTCAGAATCCAATAAATTGTGCAATTATTTCCATGGGTCCAAGATATTTTAGACCAGTATTTCTCAAATTACCATTCCCTAATGTCACATATAAACTGTTTTTGAAATCTGAGTGTTGGCTTTCAAAAGCTGTATGTTATGGTTTGGATATACTAATCAAGGCAAAGGAGTCATTTAGTTCAGGGATATCCAAGTCCTTGAATCCATTTGAAGTAGGTACTTCTTTAGTCCTGGCCCATGGTGTATTTAAGCAAACTGAATTCACAGGAACAATGTGTGGACTGTGTCCTTGACAACCCAGGCTTTCAATGCAGTTATAAAACAGTTTGCATAAGACAAGCACCACTGACAAAGTTCCTTGTTTAATCTCTTGCAAAGCTCAAAGCAGAGCTTGCAGATAGTTGGGATTTAAACCTCCTCCTCTTTTAAAGTCAGTAAACTAAGTTGGAGGAAAATTCTGAGAGTGCCTTGGACTGCAAGAAGATCAAACCAGTCCATACTCCAGGAAATAAAGCCAGACTGCTCACTTGAGGGAATGATATTAAAGGCAAAACTGAAGTACTTTGGCCACATAATGAGAAGACAGGATACCCTGGAGAAGAAGCTGATGCTAGGGAAAGTGGAAGGCAAAAGGAAGAGGGGCCGACCAAGGGCAAGATGGATGGATGGTATTCTGGAGGCGACGGACTCAACCATTGGGGAGCTGGGGATGGTGACGGCCGACAGAAAGCTCTGGCGTGGGCTGGTCCTTGAAGTCACGAAGAGTCGGAAACGACTGAACGAATAAACAACAACAAACTAAGTTTATCATTTTTATTTATTAAGATCACAACAAATAATAATATAATAATATAATATAATATAATATAATATAATATAATATAATATAATAAATATATACTATTAAGACAAATGTATTAATAATAGTATGAATAAAGGTTGAAAGAGTTGAGGGTGTTTTGTCTGGATAAGAAACAACAAAGAGGAAATAGGTGAACCACATAGATTACAGAGATGATGGGCAAATTGGCTTGGGGCTGAATTACCACTTTTAAGGTTACTTCTAGTTTCTAGTCAACATCAGTAGTGGGTTTATGGTTCATCCTGTGACTCTAAGCCTGAAGATATAGATTCCGTGATTGTGAAAAGGCAGTTTGGGACCATTTTAGATGCCCACCTTCCCTGCTTCATTTTCAACTTCAGTTAATATCACTTACTGTTGAAATCTCTCTTAATAGCTTAGAATGGTGTAACAGGCTTCTGCCACAATCTAGCCTCAGAGCAAAACTCTATTTGTCCCCCACATACACTTGCAACTCACTCTTGAAATTATTCCACAAAACAGCATTTAGTGTTCCTGCTCTCCTTTCAACATATGTTAATGCATCTAAATTAGAGATGAGTCAACCTCATACTTCTTATGTCCCTAAGTAAACTCAGAGTTACTTAGTAGTACTAAGTTTCAGCTTCACCCTAATTCAACTGACCAGCATCAGAGCCCAACCTGTCAGGCACTTATTGCATATATTATGCCATAACCCCCTCCTATCCATGGAACAAAATGGTCCATAGTTTTGGTAAATCTGAATGATCAGCCTGAGTATTCACCTAGCTATTTAGCCAAGTTACACCAAATGGCAGCATCAATCTAACTTTGGTTGATCCCCAAAAGTTGCAGTATGTCTGGTTGGGCATGGTTAGTACTAAGATAGGAGACCATGAGAAAATCCCAGGGCTATACATTTTGCTCCTAAGTTTAAAAAAACAAAACAAAACAGAAGGAGGCAGCAAAACCCACTTCCATATATTCATCAGGAGTCAAAACTGACTCAAGGGAGTCTTCACTTTTTCCTATGTTTTAAAAAGATAACTAGGAAAATAATACAATATGATATTGCACCATACAGGAATAGAAGACAAGAAATAGAGGCCTGGCATACTCATAGTCCCTCTATAATTAGTTTTACTCTCCCTCATTAACTTGCTGTTAATTATTGTGGCTAGAAGTTGTCTGCTGTTATCCTCTGCTATTGTCTTCTCATAACTGCATTTAAGGTTTTACTGTGTTTTTAAACCAAAATGTTTCAGTCTACTGAATGAACTTTCTATTTAAAGCTTTAGCATAAATCACTATACTTGGACCAAACCATAATAGAAAACTAGGTTTACACATGCTAAGCTCAGGTTTTGCTCAAACATGATTAACTGAATAAAGCATAATTGTCTGGATTCTCACCAACTCTCTCAAATACTATGGTTTACAAGCCATAATCTCACAGTTCACACAATAGGCTACACCAAAACCAAATTAATCACATTTTGCTTTAGAGTCTTTCCCACCACTCCTCTCATTCTTGAGTCAGTAAAAAACTATGCTGATATAACATTTGCTGTCCCCAAAGACAAAGCCTACTCTTGAACTGTATAGAATAAAAAGAAAAATATTACTTTAACAGTGGTACAGCTAAGGAAGACTTAAGCCTTTCTCACTCACAGGCTAAGATGAAGACACAGGAGCAAGAACTATATTGCTAGGACATGCTTGTATCATGGTTAGGCGTAAGCATGGAAAGGCCCTTAGTGTGACAAATGAAGCCAGACACAGACATGACTGAAAATACAGTTACCAACACAAAGTACTCCCACCTCCTATTTTCCCCACAACAACTACTCTGTGAGGTGGGTTGTGCTGTGAGGTGGGTTGTGCTGGTTGGCCCAAAGTCACCCAGCTGTCTTTCATGCCCAAGGGAGGCCTAGAACTCACAGTCTCCTGCTTTCTAGGCCAGCACCTTAAATACTACTGTACTGTACACCAAACTGGCTCTCTGCTAGATTCCTATTATTATCCTAGTATTATCCTAGTACATAGCTTTCCAAACTGTGTATCACGACACAGTACTGTGTCGCCTGCGGGGCCCAGGTGTGTCATGCAAAAACCTGGCAGTGCGCGCAGCGGCGGGCCATCAGTGCTTCTGGGTTTTCGCGTGACCCACCAGGAGACCGCTGCCGCTGTGGCGCACGAAAACCCGAAAGCACCGCCGCGGCGGCGCATGAAAACCTGGAAGTGCCGCCGCCGTGTGCGAAAACCTGAAAGCACTGTGGCGGCGGTGCATGAAAACCCAGAAGAGCTGCCGCCGTGCGCAAAAAACTGTTCGCTTCTGGGTTTTCACGAGCCGCCGTTGGTGTGTCACCAACGTGAAAAGTTTGGAAAACCCTGTCCTAGTACGAGATTCCTTAGAACCCTAGATTCCTGTTTCAGAATAAAACCATCTAATTTGCTAGGAACCTCCGACTTTAATCACAGCTCATAAGAAAGGATTACTGGAGTAGAGCAATCTACTGCTTTGTTCATATCTTGGTTTATGTTTATCTGGATTGATTCAGAAAATTGGTATAGTGCATTGCACAACCTGAAGACTGATTCCACAATATTCTACGGTCAGCCACAGGCATCAGAAAGGGACCAATAGGCTGCAGATGTGATGAGGCTGAGAGTGCGTTAACAACTCCTTTAACAAGTAACTAGGAAATGAGACATCTAACTGGAATTTGGTGCTTTGTCTATTTGAATATTTACTGCTCTGCTCTGAATACAAGGTTGGATAATGATTAAGCAAAGCCTGGGCTTTCCACTGAGTATTTGCCAAACAAAAGGCCAAAGTCTTCTGAACTTAGCAGAACATGAAAACACTCAAATCAAAATGATGAAGGGCAAGTAAAGAGTTAAAAACTGGGGGTGGCGTAAACCAATAAGCTTATTATGGAAGGAGAAAACCGGGCAACCATTCCTGTATCTTGCCTTGTAGCAGCCACGGCTTGCGCTAGTCCAGGGTTTCCCAAACTGTGAGGTGTACGTCCCTTGGAGAGGTGCAAAAAGAGTCCAGGGGAGGTGTGAACCACCTTTTAGTTACGTTGTTACAAAAAATCCACCTTTCCCAAAGTTTCATTGTATTGTATAGTCGAAGGTTTTCACGGCCGGAATCCGATGGTTGTTGTGGGTTTTCCGGGCTGTGTGGCTGTGTTCTGGCATTTTTGGTTCCTAACGTTTCGCCAGTAGCTGTGGCTGGCATCTTCAGAGGACAGGAGCACAGCTAGAAGATTCTCTCTGTGCCCAAGTGGAGGGTGTGTTCTTGCTGGTGTTTATAGCTGCTGAGAGGGTCCCTCTCCCAATCTCTTGTAAATGACCCACAGAAGACACACACCCTCTCAGCAGCTATAAACAACAGCAGGAACAGACACCGTCCACTTGGGCACAGAGAGAATCTTCTAGCTGTGTGGGGGTCAAAACATTTAGGATGGCAGCTTTGGTCCCACAGTCATGGTTGTTACTTTGACTTTTTTTACACCCACCACCTCCAGATGCCCTGGACACAGAAAAGTACTCCATTTAGGACCAGGGAGTACTAACCATACCGTAGAGCAGTGTTTCTCAATCTGGGTAACTTTAAGATGTGTGGACTTCAACTCCCATAATTCCCCAACCAGCACATGTATATGTGTTACTATTTTGAGTATGTGTGGGTCTAATAAAGATGGGTGCATATGTGCTGCGTCTCTGTCTCTACGTGCTTGCATATGTTTGCACAAGGTGGGCTCCATATGGCTCGCTCTGGGTCACATGCCCAGGAGAGAGAGGACTTAACACTGGAAGAATCAGCAGCATTACAAGCTGCTACCCAATTGCCTTTCCCATAGGGTGTTTTAGGGGGGAAATTCTCCATCCCACCCTGACTTGATCCAACCTAGTTGGATCAATCTTTCTTTTGCTGGCTTCTCCTGCCACATCACATTTGGTCCCCTTTTGTTCTGTTATCCTGCTGATGACAAAAGATGGGCAGACAGAACATAATCTATTTCCAACATTCTGTTGGGTTGGAAAGAATGAAAAAGGTCAGCAAAACCAGCATTTCAGGTTTGTGGAATCTAAATCAGCCACTTGAATGCATCACTCATCTTTTCCAGTCAGGTTTTCATCATGCTAGCGATGGAGGTTGGATTTATGCCCCAGATAACGTAAGAACTTCATTGTTGCATTTGATGAGGTTCTGGAAGGATATGAGGGAGAGGACCTTTTCTGCCAAGCTCCAAGATCATGATTCCACCCTGTCCATCCAAAAGGAGGTCCCTCTGGCTCCATTGCTGTTTCAATAACTATCAGTAGATAGTTATGAAATTTTGCCTGTTCTAATGGGTTTTGGAGCTGTCTTTTTAGCTGCTGCATTGATTTACTGGGAATGTTGTAATAGTGCAAGTTTGAAGAAAAATATTGTATCTGTAATATGATTTTTTTTCACAACTGCTTTGAACTTTTCTCTTTTTTCAAAGAAAGAAGCCCACAGCTATAAGTGAAAATACTTTTTTTTTATAACACAAAGCCTTGTATTTAAAACATGGTTTAATAAATTATAACGGTCTGGTTCACACATAAGGCTAAACCACCACGAGTGCTTTCACATATCCCACCGAGACAAATTTAAAATAGGCTTCCTAGTTTCTAAACTGTGAGCATGTAAGGCAGATGCCAAGTTTGGCCCAGGGTAGGGCCAGAAAGCTTCATTCTTAACAGGATATTTTCAAAGTACTGTACACTAATATGAATGGGCTTCTGTCCAATCTTGGGTGTACACAGTTTCTGTGCAATTTCAAATATTGACTCACTCCTGCACTCAAGACGGCTGGTCAAACCTTCATTCCTTTCTGGGGTAGAACTGCATAGGGGTTAAGGCCTGCGTAAGAAAAAGGCCTGAAGGACGGTCATTTCAGAGAGATGCATGGCGAGAACATGAACTTAGACTCACGTACTTCATAGTTTAAGCTCATTTATTAAATTTACCCAGCATTTAAGAGCCTACATGTGCATTGTATAAGAATGTATGGCATGAAGCCCCACTGACCCCTTCTCTTTGGATTTATTTATTTTGGAAAGCAGCTTCTGGTGATTTGGAGCAGAAAAGTTCATTGTACAGGATGGAGGGAATGTTAACTCTTTTTTCACTAGCTCTTTTCCCTTTTCCTGCTGATATATTTCTTAGTGCACGAAACTCCTACTTTTTTATTACAAAGCAGTCATTGGAGATTTGTCAGACTATTTACATGTAGCTTACTTAAAAGGGCGGCACAGTGGCGTAACAGTTAAGACTACCGACTGTCGGACTTCCTGTGGGAAATGGCCGACTCAACAATTTTGCCTGTGAGCTCCATGGGCAGAGCTGGCAGCGTGGTAGTTTTTTCTGGGTGCAGGCAGGTTTTTCTGTAGCCCCAAGTGTTTTTCCGGATTAAGGAAAACACTGAGAATTGACCCATTTGTCCTCCAGACAGTGAGTTGTAGCCAGGAGATCGTAGACAGCGTCTGTGACCGAGCGGTAAGACTACACTGGGAGGCTGGGATTTCATCTTTTTCTAAGCCACATATGCAACTCCTTAAAGGGGAAATAAGTTGTGCCTTCCCATATCTTAAGCACCCAATTTGTTTTTTTAAGTTTTGTATCTTAAGAGAAGCTTTTTACAGTAAGAAAAAGCGGAATCTCTTGGTGATTATATGTAGCTTGAATCATGTCAACTGGATTTATATTTTCTCAGTGGAAACGTTTCGCTCCTTATCCAAGGAGCTTCTTCAGTCTGAGCAAAGTTAGTAAGGGAATCCTTAAATATGTTTCTAGGTGGCTGTGTGACCTTGCACCTGGGGCTAGGTCATGGTTATTTGAGATGTTATTTCTAAGTCCCTTTATCATCTAAAGGAGGATCGTAAAGATCACCATGCTGCTGTTGAGCTTGCGAAATGGTCTTAATCTTCCTAGGCACAGAAGACGAAGCAGGAAGGAAAATAGGGGAAAGATTGTGCCTGAGGCCCCCACCTCTATTCAAGGAAGGATTTTCCAAGTTGGCATAAATGGATTCCTTGACCCCTCTCTCAAACCACCTATCTTCTCATTTCATTATCTTCACATTTTAGACAGAGAAGATAGAAAGTTTGTAACTTTCTAAAAGTTTTTTCTTTTGTGTTTCTACACTTTTAGTGTTTTTTGTTTGTTTGTAGTGTTTTTTCTGTTTTTTGTAGTTTTTTATCTTTGTTTTTTTTCAAAATAAAAACCTTAAAAAAAGAGACTACCGACTGTCAAACGAAAGGATGGCAGGTTGGCAGTTCGAGACCGGAAGCACCGTGTAACGGGGTGAGCTCCCGTTCTCGCCCAGCTCCTGCCAACCTAGCAGTTTGAAAGCATGTACAAATACAAGTAGATAAATAGGTACCACTCCGGTGGGAAGGTAACAGCATTCCATGCGCCTCGGTGTTTAGTCATGCTGGCCACATGACCACGGAAGCATCTATAGACAACACTGGCTCCCTCGGCCGAGAATTGGAGATGAGCGCCACCCCCTAGAGCCAGATATGACTGGAAGGGGAAACCTTACCTTACCTTACTTACTAAGTCTGAAACTCTAAGTCTGAATATGGACATAAATTGTATATGTATGCATGTATATGATTTGTATAAATGTGGTCATGATCCTTTTTGGAGGCTCCAAAGCTGCCAAAATTTGAAGGCAAATCGCCCCAGAATGGATGCTTTTATTTATTATTAGATTTTTATCCCAGCTTTATTTTTCGGTCAACTCAAGATGGCATGGCATACATAGCTAATGCTCCTGCCTCCTATTTCCCCACATCAACAGCACTGTGAGGTGGGTTTATCTAAGAGAAGAGACTGGGCCAAAGTAATCTAGCCAGATTTCATATCTAAGGGAGGACTAGAACTCACAGTTTCCTGGTTTCCTGCCACTTTTTAAATGGAAAATGGAAAACAAAACAAATGGGAAAGTCTTAGTGCATGTAAAAATGCAAAGAAAATCCAGAAATCACAGCTCTACCCAATGTGACATATATTCTTTGTGGTGATATGACTTTCAGATACCAAAAGCCCAAATTTAAAAGGCATCTCCTCTCTGCTGAGAGATTGTCTCTCCCCTTAGATAGTGGATACTGAAGTTCCTTGTTTCAGTGAGACAAATGCCTATCAAATCATCCGTTGCCATTTCTTTGCTTGGTTAAATGATGTATATCTTGCCCTAAAATTGAAAATATGTGAAAATATCATACAAGAAGTGATATGAACCACCTAGAGTCCCCTTCGGGGGAGACGGAGTGGTAATATAAATGGAATTATAAATAAAGAAATAAAATATTTATGTCTTGAGGTGACCTGTAGAGAAAATAATTGGAAGCACACAAACATATTTTGGGAAGAGACACCACAAATGGAGCCACAACACAAAAGACCCTGCTCCCTTGCATATATCCTTAATTCTAGAGGATGAGGCACAGGGAATAAAGCCCAGGAAAATGACTTCAAATCAATTTGTATGGGAACAGACAATCTTTTCATACCCAAATGTCTGCTATTCAGAGTTTTAGAAGTCAACTTACGACTCTGAATTAACTGAGTGCAGGTTTGTTTATTTTTTTTTATAATTTAACATTGTTCCTGCTATGTTCTCAATAAAATCTTGGCACAGGCTTCAAAGATTATCCCATGTATAGCACACTGAATTAATATAAGCTGTATGTAAGGAAGAAGTAGGCACTAATGTTTCTTCTGTAAGACAAGAGAAAATGGCTAATTTGTTGCTGACTCACTCAATCCTGTAATGTTTTTGTTAATGCCCATTGACTAATAATAAAGGTAAAGCTAAAAAATAAACAGTCAGACCTGTTTAAAATAAGAGGGTAATGCCAGATATATCCACACCTCACTCTTGAAAGCTGCTCATCTGCCATGCACAACTACTGACACTGGCACATATAACAAGCTTATGCACAAAGAAAAAGTTAAGGATATTTTCACACTTGCTAAGCAACATTAAAAAGAAAGCACTTGTACATCTCCCCCAAGTAGAATTACATGAATTGAGAGATAAATACATAGTACATATAGTGAAGTGCCCAATTTTTTTAAAATTAAAAGTAACCAAATGCTTTTGAGCAGAGAAGTTGCAGGGAGGGAGTGGAAAAGTATTTATTATCATCTATTTCCTCTTCAGAATCCTGCTCCTAGTTGCATTTATTCCAAGACACCAAGTCAGGGGCATCTGTTGGGAGTGTGTGTGTGTGTGTGTGTGTGTAAGTAAAAACAGTTAAGATGGTGTCTGTGACCTCACAACTGATACCCTGCAACACAAATAAAAAACAGTCAGGATTCTGATCATGAGGTTGCAGCTGCCATTTTGACTTTTTTGACACACTCTACACAGACCCCTGGATATTCAAAAGTATCCTCTGGAAGATTTGGAGTAAAAAAAATGAAACAGAACTTTTTCTGACATTCCTGTGTTCAAAATAGAAGCCCCTCCAGGCTGTTTCTAAAGGCTGTTTCTTTGTTACAAACATTTGCTTGCAAATTTCACCGGGATTGGGGGTTGCAGGGGATGGAGTGGAGATGAATAAATACCAGGATCTAGAGGCAAAAAGTAAAAACAGCAAATGTGTCCTGCCTTGTTTAATGCCTAATATTGTCCAGTAAGCATGTAGGAAGCATGGCTGAGGTTAAAGTTCAGGGCCTGTCAAAATCTGGGAGTAGGCAAATCCAGGAGTTCATTGCAGTGTCAAAAACCAGAGCAAGGTGTCAACTCTTAGCAACTGTATAGATAAATTTTCTCCAGGAGGATCTGTCTCCAACGTGGTCCTTCAGATCTTCCAATGGTGCTCCCATTGTCACTCTAATTGAGTCCATCCACATTGCTGTTGGTGATTGTCTTCTTTTTTCCTTCCACCTTTCCCAACATTATGGACTTCTCCAGAGAGCTAAGTCTTTGCATAATGTGTCTGAAGCATGATGATTTGAGCCTGGTCATTGTGCCTGGAGTGAGACTTCTGGGTTGATTTGTTCAATGATCCATTTGTTTGTTTTCTTGGCTGTCCAAGGTATTCTTTGGAGTCTTCTCCAATACCAATGTTCAAAAGCATCAGTACTCTTTCTGTCCTGCTTCTTCAGTGTCCATTGCTTCTCACAACAGAGATCTTACTTTTTTTTTCTTTAACTCTTTGGACTTATGGGCTCATTTGGAGTCAAAGTAGATTTTCTGACATCACAAACACAGATCTATTTCATGACAGTGATGGTTAAAAAGGGGAAACTATGTGTGTTTTTCTCCAGTACACAAATAATATGCAGACGGTTCAGTTCTCGAATACTTGCACAGGAATCTAGTGGAGACTATAATGTCACATACTGTAGGTATTGTAACTTCCTCATACAAATGTGAATTTTGTAACTTGCCTCAATTACATAAATTGCATCATTTGTGCACATGCCACTCATCCCCTTGAGCGCCCCCACCCTCAAGGCTAATGAATACCAGCCACTCCCAATCTGCCTACCTATGATATTGTGTGAACTAGACCATCATACCAAGCAATAATATAATTTATTTGGGACACAGCATGTTATGTGAACATAGCAAAATTTGCGTGCTGCTCTGGGCTTAGGGTTAGGCATATGAGTCCAGTCTGTGTATAAAAGCCACAACAAGACTGATACCTGCTAGTAAGGCTTTTCTCCACTGCTGGCTTAGCACTATTCCTCCATCCTTGAGTTGGCAGGAAATTATATTGACATGCAATTCATTGTCCATATTGCTAATTCCTCTCTTCCCGGTCAGTGCCAATCACCTCGTTTTCTCTAACATAATGGGTGACAAATCCCTACAGATTTATAGTGAGTCTTCCCTTGGATGATGTAGAATAAAGGGGAGAACATTGCTTTAGGTACAGCGAAGGATGATTCAAACCTATCATTGGCTGGGGATGCAATGAAGGCAATATCATACAGTCATGGTAGAAAAAATGGTGTTGCCAGGACAAGTTTGTGGTGTGTTTAGGTGCAAATGGGGAAAAACTGTTGATTAAATTATTTACTTATGTAAGCCGTGTCATGTCCTTTAACTTAACGTACAACTCACTGGTTTCTAGCAATACCTTCCATGAGATTTGTTTTCTAGATAGCATGATTCCTAGAATGTAGATATTCCGATATTTATATCCATCAGAACAACAGCAACTAAAAAAGGATCAGAATGTTGGACCACATGCCCCATCTTTCACAAGTGGCATAGCCAATAGTTGTGCTGACACAACAGGCTAAGATGGTGTCCTCATTCAACTTATCTGGAAGGAATCCATTTTGGGAATGTTAACATTTACTGAGTTGGCTCTGTCTTAGTCATACATATCATGCAATCTCTTTGAAGAAAGCATGATTAAATACAAATAAATCTGGATTCACTGCAGTCTTCATATGTGTTTATATTTACCATTTGTTAATTTGCAACTAGTGTCTGAACTGACCTCTCTGAAAAACATCAAAATGGCTATGGAAGACCAACTAGAATTATTTCATTTGTGCTAAATCATTCACACATGCAAATATTGTTGGATGACGAATTTGCATTTGTAAAACATTCTTTGGAAAGGCATTTATCAAACAGATTCATTGGATAAGAACAGTTATAGATGATTGGAATGACTAGATTATAGAATTATAATTGGGGAGGGGTTACTACAAAAGAGAAAACTTACAGTATATGATACAGAAACATGCCTCAAAGGGTGACATCAACCATCACGTTAAAATAGATGCCAAATATCATTTTACATGTGCTTCTCTCTGTACACAGAGAAAAGCTAAGTAATGGCCAAAGATAGTTCAGAATTGCTTAAAGCTGCCCTTTAAGACTTGGCATCTTTTGCAGCCTTGTACTTTATCAAAACAACAAATACATATTATCCTGAAGTTATTTTGCTGTTCTGCTTGTTCATTTCCTAGTGCAAACCCATATAAACAGTAACTTACTTTTTAACCAAGCCAGAGGTTCTGCCTGTCGCTTTGAAAACTTGGAGTTCACAAGGTCACTAGCTTTCTAGTAAAAGGTCTTCCTAACAATGATGTTAATGTACATGTCTCTAATCCCTGAGCTGGCAGTAAAGTATGGTTGCAGACTTTGCACTGCCTTCAATTCTGAGCCCTATTTTGCCTCAATAATGAGGGGTGAGGTCCTTACTGTTTTAATGTGGGACAAGTTAAGGAAAGCAACTGGTGGATTCCCTTGCCTCTGTTTAGTTTCCCACCAAATCTCACCAGCCACTGGGAAAAACCAAGGGTGCAACTGGGGGGGGGGGGGCAAGCGGGGCATGTGCCCCGGGTGCCGCGCTGCAGGGGGTGCCAAAATGACGCCCAGGGGGGCACCAAAATGACAAAATAACCCATGGGGGGGTGCGGAATCCATGTTTGCCCTGGGTGACACAGACCCTAGTTCCATCCCTGGGAAAAACATCCACCAATCACTTTCCTTGACATTGGGTGGAATCGTACCTGTGCAGGAGATGAGTTTTGACAGATGTTTAGACTGGTGTGTTTCTCCAGCTGTTAAAACTTACTCCGGTTTTACCTAAGTGTTTTTGCACAGGTGTGCAGCTGATAGTCTGGCTCCTTTTGGACAAGGGTCAAACTATTTTTGAATAGTTCTATTTTGAAATAGCACAAAATCTGTGCCCAAAAGGATACCCCCAAACTTGATGGGGGGAGAGGTGGTAATTATGAGGTAAAGTGGGAAAGGGCTCACTTTCACTTTGCAACTCCTCCATGTGCTTGTCAGCTGCTTTACCAAGGTGCCCCAACCCACCTTGCAGATCCGGTGCTGTGGCTGTAGTGAGAAGGTGCTCTCCCACTTCAGGGGGAGAGTGCCCAACCTGTGCTTAAAATAGTCTGATGGGTGCTATGGGAGCTATGTAACAAAGCACGATCTCTCCCATTTCATGGTGCACCCAACACTGTCAGTCAGCTGCTTCTCAGGCTGGCTTACAGGTGCTGGCTGCAGGGAGCAAACTCTTTCACCACCAGATTGCCATGCCATCAGATATCTGATGACGAAAGAAATCAGCTCTCCTTCTCTCCTCCCCCCTCCCCCCCAGTTCTCCCCCCTCCCTACCAGACCAATGCTGGGCAGAACGTCTAACTGGCACATCTGTGATTGTTCAGAGCAGTTTCCCTACCCTTCTCTTGCCCCCCTCTAACTCCTGGCAGTCCCAGGATATGCTGCCATATCTGTAGGGGTGGTAGGAGAAGTGAGGAGAGGTGGCTTTGGGGTCCAGAAGAAGAGGCTGGTTTGAAAGAACCAGACACTTCTGCTGCCAAAAGCAGAATGGTCCTGCAAAAAAGTGCCCAGGGAATGGAAGGCAGCAGGCATGCATTCAACAGCCTAAAATAGCCAACGAAAGCTGGGCAAATCCCAGCCACTAACTGTATCATTGACCACATCATCAATGGGGTGTCCTAGATCATAGAACCATACAGTTGGAAGGGACCAGAAGGATCAACCCTCTATAATGTGCAGGAAAACCAGTTAAACCAACCATGAGAGAAAGCTGTCTAGACTCCTCTTAAAAACTTCCATAGATGGAGAACCTACAACCTTTATAGGTGGATTTTTCCACTGTTGTAGACTTCTTACTGTCAATACGTTTTTCCTTATATTTAAATGAAATCTAGGTGGATGCAATTTATAGCTGTTATTTCTGACATTAGTTTATGTGGCCATTGAAAGTAGTTCTTGACCATTTCCCCTGTAGTTTCCCTTTAGGGACCTGAACATTATTAATCTTTTTTGTCTCCTGACTGAACATCCCAGGTTCCTTTAGCCAGTCCTCAAAGGCATGTTTCTATTGATTCTAGTGAATATAAAAGTTTTTCTTTTCTATACCTGTATGAAGATTTTCTTCTGAAAATAAATTTGAAAATTCTTACTCCTGATCATTCCTAACCACATTTTCCTTGTTGTTGTTTATTCATTCAGTCGCTTCCAACTCTTCTGCTTTTTGTTTTTCCACGCCACAGCTTTTTCCATTAATCTGATTCATTTTGAAAACTAGATTATCAAGTAGTGCTGTATCTAATAATGATCCCTTCAACATTCCTATGAACCATGTGTTCTGCAATAATTTCCACTGCATTTGCAGAAAGGGTGCCAGTCCAGTCAAGCAAGCTGATATCTATAATAGTCGATGCTCAAAACAGTTCTCCAAACATTCCTGTTTGAAAAATCTTGTTGCAATCCAATGGGTTGCAACATCTGCTCAAGTCATACAGAAAAATTTAAAAGATCTTTCTAATACTTCAAGGGCCAGCCAAGCGGAGACATTAATTGCATGAATGCAGTGAATATGCATGGTACTGCAATATAAATAGTACAGCCTGAGCAGAATCAAGACCACAGGAGGTGGACTGGAGATTGCAACCTTTGTGTCCCCTTTGGTCCCTACAAAAAGTGCCTCTCATTCCAACTACTGTTGCAAAAGGAAAGAACTCTCCCACTCTCCATTTTTAATGATATACCCAGTCTGACCTAAATCATGATATATTTCCATGCTGTATGCAAAATGCCTTTCCACTTCAGGTTGAGATTTTCAGCATGTATGCTATATGAGACCTGAAGCCCTTTTCACTTTCCATGACATCATGTTACATTTCATGTTGATTATGACTGCTCCCTACATTCACATAAAACCAGAACATACAATCTCAGTTATAAACATCTGCTTGATATATGAAAGCTTTGGAATTCTCTCACTTCTCCCTTCCCCTCCAAACCCCCCCCCCATCTTATTTTCAAAGCAGCTATATGAAGCTGAAAATCTTTAAACTAGAACTAATCAATTTGTATTGTATCTTCTTTTACAAGGACAATATGATAGTCAGATGGATGGATAGATAAAGTATGTAACGTGTAGCAAATACTCACTAGAGGCAAGAAAGTGAGCAGAGGGCGGACTCTTGGACGTGGTTTAAGTGTGGCTGTTCCAGAATCTGTCACTGACCCAAAGCGATTATCCCCATAATAAATGCCATCCACTTCACCTAAAAACAAAAAGAATAAATAAGCAAAGGAATCAAGTCCAAATGCTGTTTTTGAGATGAGCTGTAAACCACGTAAGTTAGTCAAGTCTGTATTTTTTTCTATCTAGCTGCATATCATTGCAATTAGAATACAGTTTTTGCAAACCAGTCCTACCACCTAAAGAGCTTGTAATAATATTTGTCCATGAGATATATCAAAGTCCTTTGTACAGAGGGCATAAACTAATGAGCATTAAAAGCAGAAGCACATAACAGGCCACCATGATTTCACAAGCACTTGGAAGTCACATATTTATGCATAGAACCTAAAAATAATTTGAATCATTCTAAAGATGCAACCCAAACTTGCTATCAAATGTAACCTCAACAGGCAGTTGGAAGCTTCCCAAAGTTAATATCAACATGATACAAGATGATCTAGCAAACATGTAAATCCCTTCCACTCTCATCCTGCGTCCTTATAACCATTGTAGAGCTTGTGCAGGTCTTAAAAGCTGAGCTGATAAACTATCAGCTCAACTCCTGATCCAAAGGAAACATTGCAAAGATAGGCAGATGTTTTTCAAGAATAGATATGATTTGGATCTCTAAGAGTTTGCCTATTAATGTTCATAAAGTGGAGACATTACCAAAGTCTTTCTCAGACCACAATCCAGTGACTTTAACTTCTAAAAGGAAAAATGGCTCTTTTAGGTAGAGATTGAATGAGATGTTGTTGCAAAAGGCAATAGTAGTGGAGGATTGTAAAAAGAAGTTAAAATAATTTTTTGAGAATAATCTTAATAAAGGCACAGAAGTAAGAATGATTTGCGACACAAGCAAAGCTTTTGTAAGAGGATATTTTATACAATGTAATAGTGAATTTAAAAAGAGAAGGCAAGAGAAAATACAAGTGGTTTTGGATGAGATAAAAATAGAGGAAGAAGAATTTTAAAAATCCCCAGGGAGGACAAATATTACCCACCAAATTAAACTTCTAGAGAGGTAACCATTGGGGAGATGGGCGGTCATATAAATTTAAATCATCATCATCATCTATGTTAACAGTGAGAGAGATGGAAATAAAGATGAATTATGCAAAACAAGAAATTTTTAATTTGCAAATAAACCAGGGAAATGGTTGGCATATAAGTTGCGAAAAGAAAAAGAAAAGAAAGTGATACTAAAGTTTCAAGAAAGAAATACTGTAATAACAGATAATGCAAATATGCGAAAAGTGTTTCATCAGTATTATTCTACGTTATATAAAGGTCAAGAAATTTCCTTGGAAAAAGTGGATGAATACTTACATAAACAGAATTTACCAAAGATCACAGAAAATGATCTCACTGGGCGAGATCATCCGTCACCACGGGATGAGGTATCACCAATATGCTGATGATACCCAGTTATACATCTCCATCCCGGGTGAAGTAGGTGATGCGGTCAATGCCTTATCTCAGTGTCTGGAGGCTGTGGGGGTCTGGATGGGGAACAACAGGCTTCAACTGAACCCTGGTAAGACGGAGTGGCTGTGGATTGATGGCCCCCCTAGATCCGGGAAGTTGTCATCCTTGGATCTGGGTGGGGTTGCACTACCTCACTCGGATCCAGTGCGGAATCTGGGGGTCCTCCTGGACTCGCGACTCCTGCTCGAAGAGCAGGTGGCAGTCGCGGCCAGGAGGGCCTTTGCACAACTTCGAGTTGTGCGCAAGTTACGCCCTTTCCTGAATTGGGAGGCCCTCCGAACAGTCACTCACGCCCTTGTCATCTCCCGTATAGACTACTGTAATGCGCTCTACATGGAGCTACCCTTGAAGAGTATCCGGAAGCTTCAGCTGGTACAGAATGTGGTGGCGCGAGCAGTTATGGGTGCCATGAGATCAGCACATGTAACACCTCTGTTACGCGAGCTGCATTGGCTGCCAGTTTGCTTCCGGGTCCAATTCAAGGTGTTGGTGATTACCTTTAAAGCCCTACATGACATAGGGCCAGGGTACCTGAGGGACCGTCTCGTCCCGATAACATCGGCCCGCCCCACCCGTGCATGCAGGGAGGGCATGCTTCAGACCCCCTCAACAAGAGAATTCCATCTAGCGGGGTCCAGGAGGCGTGCCTTCTCTGCGATAGCGCCCGCCTTATGGAATATCTTGCCCCCGGAGATGAGACTGGCCCCTTCACTCCTGGCCTTTCGGAAGGCCCTTAAGACCTGGCTCTGACGCCTGGCCTGGGACGACAGAGGCGGTAGTGCCTCCTGGGGTTGGCTGGCCCCGTAGCAATACGATCTATGCTACGGTCCCCAATCCATCTTGGATTTTATTTATTTTATATTGGATATATTTTTTAGATATCTTCTATTTTGTATGGTTTTTAAATTTTAATGATTGTAACCCGCCCAGAGTCCCTTGCATGGGAGATGGGCGGGGAATAAATTGAAATAATAAAATAAAATAAATAAATAAATAATAAAATCAGAGACAAATTTTGAATGGACTTATAACAATAAGGGAAGTGTGTGAAACTATTAAAAAGACTAAAACAGGAAAAGCACCTGGTCTAGATGGTCTGCCGGCCTCTTATTATAAATGTTTTGAGAATGAACTTTTACAGCCTTTACAACAAACAATGAATCTTACTTTACAGAATGGAAAGATTCCTGGCAGCTGGAAAGAGGTTAACATAGCATTAATACCTAAAGAGGCCCAGGACCTGCCTTTGATAAGAAATTATTGACCAATATCTTTAATGAATAATGACTATAAATTGTTTACCACAATTTTGACTGAAAGGTTGAAAATAATTTTATAGGACTTTATTCATGAAGATCAATGTGGGTTTTTACCTAAAAACAATTATGAGATAACATTAGAAATGTTTTGGATATTCTGGAGTATTTTATTTGGAGCAACACAATGAAAAACAAGCTGCATTGATCTTCTTAGGTGTTGAGAAGGCTTTTAACAATTTGAACTGGATTTTCTTGTTTAGAGTTCTGGAACATATGAACCTTGGAGACAATTGTATTAAATGGGTAAGATTGATTTATACTTCACAGAAAGCACAAAAAAATGTTAATGGAGAACCAACAAAACCTTGTGAGATTCAATTAGGGACGAGACAAGGATGCCCACCATTTCCATTCTTGTTCATTTTAGTTCTTAAGGTACTGAATAGAGACATAAGACAAGATGAGAGAATCACCGGAGTTAAGATTAAAAAAGAAATTTATAAGTTAAGGGCATTCGCAGATGACCTGGTATTAGTTTTGGAAGATCTGTTAGAGGGAGTAGAAACATTAATGGGAAAATTAAAGGACTTTGGTATGCTAGCAGGTTTTAAGATTAATAATCAGAAGACAAAAATGCTAACAAAAATATGAAAATAGAATATCAAATAGAACTGATGGAAAAAACTGGTTTTAAGATTGAGAAAAAAGTAAAATATTTGGGTATTATTATGACGAATTTGATTGTATTGTATTTCAAAATAATTATGTTAGGACATGGAATGAAATTAAGAAGAGCATGTTAAGATGAGAAAAAATTAAAATCGTCACTGTTAGGAAGAATTTCTGTGATAAAAATGAATGTTTTGCCTAGAATGATGTTTTTGTTTCAGACAATACCTGTTTTTACAACTGATGTACCATTTAAGCAATAGCAAAAAGATATATCTAAATTTGTATAGCAAGGGAAAAAACCACGAGTTAAATATAAAGTGTTACAAGATGCAAAAGAAAGAAGAGGATTGGGTTTACCAGATTTGAAACTGTATTTTGCAGCTTGTTGTTTGGTCTGTATGAAAGAATGGATGTTGCTGAGAAACAAGAGACTTTTAGAGTTAGAAGGCCACGACCTGATGTTTGGATGGCATGGATAATTATGGTATGATAAAGTTAAAGTTAATGTGGATTTTAAAAATCATTTTGAGAATATGGAACAGATATAAACCCAGGCTGTTCCTGAAAACACCTGGATCTCAGCAGAAGAAGCATTCTATAGATGAGAAACAGCAGGCAAAGACAAATGGTTAACATACCAGGAATTATTGGAAAATCATCAAGGGGAATATGAAATTAAATCAAGAGAGCAACTAATGGCAGAATGATATAGTTGTCAATGGTTTTTCCATTTACAGTTATCAGAAAGATTTAAAATGGATAAAAAGACTTATGGTATGTTGCAAAGTAAGACACAAGTACTATTATGTACTGATGATGAACATGTAATTACTAAAATGTATAAACTTTTGTTAAAATTTGAAACAGAGGAAGAACAGGTTAAAGAGTGTATGATAAAGTGGGCTAAGAATTTTGATTATAATATACAAATGGAACAATGGGAAATATGTGGTTAAAAGGGTTGAAATTTACATTATGTTATGATATTAAAGAGAATTTTTATAAAATGATGTATTGTTGGTACATGATGCCAGAGAAATTATCTAGAATGTATAAAGGAATTACAAATGTATGTTAGAAATGTGAACAACATGAAGGGACATTTTATCATGCTTGAAGGACATGTAAAAAGCTAAAAAAAGTTGGATTCATATACATACATTGATGCAGAGGATTTTAAAGATTAATATTCAATTGAAGCCAGAGTTTTTCCTTTTAGGATTGATGGATAAACAGTTAGAAAAGAGCCTTAGAAGATTATTTCAATATATGATCAATGTGGTGAGATTACAATGTGCACAAAGATAGAAAGATTCAGCATTACCCACCATGGAGGAATGGTTGGTGAAATTGACAGAACTTGATGAGATGGACAAATTGACTTCTTTAATTAGAGAAAGATCATTACTGACATTCATCAATGACTGGAAAGCCTTTTTGGACTTTTTGCATGAGAAAGAAAATGATTTTGTGTTTTACGGTTTTGATTATTAGAAATAATAGATTATAGAAAGAAGGGAATTATGAGGTCATTGGAGAGAGTGGTTTGATTAGAACTGTATGTATAACTGCTAAGAGGGATATTGGAAGCCATTTCTTTATATAATTTTTTCATGCTTTCTGTCTTTTTATTTGCTGCTTCTTTTTTCTATCTTCTTTTCTCTCTTTTTTATTTTCTTTTTTCTTTTTCACACTTAACTTGCCATATTTTTTCCTTTTCCTTTTCCTTTCCTTTTTTTCTTTCTTTGAATGTATTATTATCTATGTAAAATCTATTAATAAAAATTATTTAAAAAAAACAAAGGAAACATTGCAAAGACATTTTTGCAGCATTCCCTTTGGGACTATGATGTGGAGCCATTTCCCCTAGCAGAAGCACCCTCCTGCCAGGTGGCCAGACACCATAACACCATGCCACCAAGCCTTGTTCTGAACAATCAACTGGACAGGGAGCTTTACTGCTGCTCACACTTATTGATGGTGATTCCACCTGCCATTACAAGAAGAAATGTAGGAGGGAAATAATAGAAGAAAACGGGCTGTTCAGAGAATTCATTTTTGTGCTTCCTTTTAAACACCAAGATGGTCCTTCTTTCTGCCCCTTTCCTCATCCACCAAAGCCAAAAGGAGATGCCAACATACACTATCATTAGTAATGCTTACCCTAAACCCCTGATTGCTCAGGCATATGGTTTAGCTCCTCTTATCCAGAGCTTCCTTTAATTTCTTTTATAATCAGGTAATCTGTAGGCCAGCAGTCTGCTGGTAAAAACCAAACCCAGGCTAGACAAAGGATCTAAATTAAATTGTGTAGAGAATAAAATGAATTATGTGAATCTGTATTGTGAAGAATAGTTTATGAACCTGGTTTGCAAAGTGGGTCCTGGGGTCCTTGGCATGGCATGGTCTTACTTCTTTGCCAGCAAAGGAAGATTCCAAAAAACAGATATATTTCTATTGATGGGGTAGGGTTGGTGGGGAGGACCGAATAGCTTCCAGAGAGAGAAGTTCCAAAGGAATGATCACTTTGGATGGGATGATCTGATCAAGTGTCCTGCAGGTGCTCCCGTCAAGTCATGAAATGAAAGTATCTTGTGATTAACAAATACAGATTGTTATCTGTATTTGTTTTTATTTGGAGTAGGAAGGGAGGAAAGGAAGAGTTTTCAGAACAGTAATCTAAAAGATGCTTGTACACATGGACACTGTGACTAATAGTTATATTCTAATGGACATTCACTCTTGGAACTATTATTCACAGCAGCACAATTTTTACATTTGCACATGAGCAGTTCCTATAATACCTAAATGTCCCTGCTTCTGTCTCATTCTGGTATTCAGCCCTTGCTTAAAGATTAAACCATGTTATCCACAAACTAATCCTTGTGGGAGAAAAAAAAATCAGAGATGGTTACTTCCTTATAAGCACCAATACATTTGTGAGTTAATAGACACATAAATCAATATATCCCTATCAAAATAACACACCCTTATTTACAATTCTAGCTAGCTGGCTGGCAGGAAATGTGGGCTTTTGCAGTTCCA